>CM053624.1:18630262-18649645 GCA_028646595.1 Phalanger gymnotis
ATTTTTAAGGTGTTATTTTCTTCAGTATTTTTTGAGTCTCCTTTAGCAAGTCATTGACTTGTTTTTCATGGTTTTCTTGCATCACTCTCATTTCTCTTCCCAATTTTTCCTTTACTTCTCTTACTTGCTTTTCCAAATCCTTTTTGAGCTCTTCCATGGCCTGAGACCAATTCATATTTTTCTTGGAGGCTTTTGATGTGGGCTCTTTGGCCTTGTTAACTTCTTCTGGCTGTATGTTTTGATCTTCTTTGTCACCAGAAAAAGATTCAATAGTCTGAGTCTTTAGCTGCTTGCTCATGTTCCCAGCCAACCACTTGACCCTTGAGGTTTTTTTCAGAGTATGACTGCTTTCAGAGTGGCGAGTGCTTTGTCCCAAGCTTCAGGGGTGTTGCGTTGCTGTTTTCTGAGCTACTTCTACACAGCAAGCTCTGCCACATCAGCGCTCCTCCTCCCCTAAAAACCGCTAACCAGGACCATGACCCAGATCCAAGCAGAGCAAAGCAAGAGAACCGTGCCTCTGTGCCAGCAAAGTGCTCCCTGCACTCTTGCTCTGATCTTCCGCTTGATTCCTTCCACCCAGTGGGCCTGGGACTGCTGGAGCTCTGGAAGCAGACACAGGAGCTTCCAGCTGCTGCCGCCCTGTACCGCACCACTTCCGCTACCCCCAGTTCTGGGGCTGATTGTGCACTTTTCTCACCTGGATCCAGCAGTTTTCCCACTGACCTCCTAAGTTGTCTTTGGCGTTTGTGGGTTGAGAAGTCTGGTAACTGCTACTGCTCAGTGATTTATGGCCCTATGGCCAGCTCCACCCAATCTCCTCAGTGCCTGGTCTGTCCTGGGTCCACGATGGGCTACATTCAGCTTCCAGCAGCGTGTGACAGATCCTTCCCAGCAACCATCCAGGCCATGTTGGGCTGGAGACCTGCTTCCCTCTGTTATTTCGTGGGTTCTATAGCTCTAGAATTTGTTCAGAGCCATTTTTTGCAGGTGTTTGGAGGGATTTGGGGGAGAGCTTAAACGAGTCCCTGTTTTCCAGCTGCCATCTTGACTCCGCCCAAGACCTGACTCTTTTTAATAATACATAAAAGATATCTCATTTTTTGAGAGATAATTTAGACTTTCAAATCAGATTTTTCCTTCTAAATGTGACTAAGAGGGGCTTTAAAATAACTCAGGATATAGCAGTTCTACTACTGGGAAAACAACGAACATAAAAAGAATAAAGAAGATCATGAAATTCTGTTATAACGTACAGCTTCTTGAAAGGAGAGATTTTTAAATTCACTATATTTGTGTTTCTAGTGCCTAGCACAATGCCCAGGATATAGCAGGTACTTAATAAATGCTCGCTTTACCAAAAAAAAAAAAATTCTAAACAAAATTACTAATTCTCTAATTATTAACCCAACATGTCTTAAAACCAATACAATA
This sequence comes from Phalanger gymnotis, assembly GCA_028646595.1. Taxonomy (NCBI): domain Eukaryota; kingdom Metazoa; phylum Chordata; class Mammalia; order Diprotodontia; family Phalangeridae; genus Phalanger; species Phalanger gymnotis. Next base: position 18,631,694 of record CM053624.1, read on the forward strand.
AAGACAAAGTAATGCTAAAATATTTTGCTGAATTGCGTCTGATTCAAACAATGATCAGAATATTGCAGTCCAAAGTGAGTGGAGAATTAGTGTGTTTAAGAAGATAATACACAACAATAAAACTCACTACACTTAGGCTTAAACCTAGCCTTGAATTTGTTACATAAATAACTCTCTGGTCTAAATATCCAGCCAGTAACTTGAATTCTTTGCCTTTTAACAATGAACTCCTGGGCAAAATTTGACAAAGACCAGTCTATAGTCCTTACTTAGGGAATAACTCATTTTCTGGTTATCCTGTTTCTTTCTTTGAATTTTTCTTTCCTACTTTACATCATTGCTTCCTTTATCTTCCTTTTTCAGACTAAATCTGTTTTGGTTTTCAGAGTTATTGAACTGGTTATAGATGCATTATCAACATAATTTAAAAGAATTTCCTGGCTGTGGAGATTTGGTTTAGTGACAGAAATCTGTACTTATAAAAATGAGCCTAAATGTTAAAAAACACATACTTAGGCATAATTGTTTTAATGAGATCCAAGCAATACCTCCCAATAGCCTTTCTATTATAAATTATTATAAATCAAGATTAGAAAAAGGCAACTTGTTCCTTTCACAAACAAATCTGCCTATGGGTTTGGGACTCTCACATATCTGACAGGTGGCTCACCACAAATGGAAGTAATAAAATAATAAAAGGCAAAAGATAAGATGAAAAAGGCCCCAAACTAATTCACTCTAAGAACCTTTCCATTTGAAAGGAAAAAAAAATTAGAGAGGAAAACGCAGGAAGCTTTTTCTTCCTGGTGCTACAGTAGGACTGGATGGTCTGTTTGTCCTCACTTTTAAATATTTTTCAAAAATGACAAAGTATTTCATACCAAGCTGATAATTAAAACACTTTTAAAATACCAGTTTCTCAATTACCAATGTACTTAAGAACACCCTCAGTTTCAAAAAGGAGCTCATATAGTTAATATTTATGTAATTTGCCCTTTTCTAATAGGTCCACAACGTATTCTTCATGAGCTCTCCACATGAATCATAACATGACATTGCTAAACTAATACCAAGAGTTCATGAAAATATTTCATTTTCAGGTGATATTTTGACATTTAAAGATCTTCACAAGCCAACTCTACCCTACCATTCCAGCTTTAGTAGACATGAGCCCCCTTCCCACATTTCAAGGTCCAAAATCAAACAAGTTTTTTTGATGTTCTTCACACAAACTCCATCTACCTTAGCCTTCCTTGTACCTGCTGCCCTCCATACCAAGAGCACCTTCTCTCCTCACCTCTAGTTGAAAAAAACCCTTACTTAATCCTATAAGACTCAGCCCAAGCTCCCCCTTCAACTCAAACCCCTTCTTGATCCCTCTCCCCTCTCCAAACTACCTTAAATTTACTCTCTGTATATCTATTTAAGTACGTGTATCACCTGACAGAGACAGAATGTAAGCTCTATGCCTCTCAAAAGGCAGGCAAGCCATCCAAGCTTCATGAAACAGCAGGGTACCCTGAAGGGGAAACAGGAAAAGAGCATGTGTCAGCTAAATCAAACCAAGTCAATTCTTTCAAACCTGAGACCAGACCTGAAATTTGTCAGTATTACCCAAAAAACAAAGACAAGGCCACCATCTCCCCTCAGCCCCTGAGGGGGACATCCCTGAATGCTGAATCCCAAAGCTTTAGAAACAGCAGCATCCCCCCTCAGTAACCAGACCTGCCTGCAGCCCAGACTTCACAGCCATCATTGAAGGGATAAGTCACAGTGTAAAAGGGACCCATCTTCCTCATCACCTTAGAAGAGACTACAGAAGTCCTCTCAGTGCACCCACTGGTCCTGCTTCCAGCCCAGCCCAGCCATCAGCCAGAGAAGCAAGTCTTGTGGAGAAGGGGACGCCCACCCCCACCAAATGTCACCACTGGGCTCCCAGAGCAGGCAGGCCAGCCAATCTGAGGCAGGAAGGAGAGACAGGAGGCAGCTCAAACCAGCACCACCACCACCTCCCCACAGACACTGATGGGGACAGCCCAGGCCCCTGAACCCAAGAGCCTTGGGAATAGCTAGACTTCCAGTCCAGTGCCCTTAGCCATCTTCCCAGCCCTGTCCAATAGTTCAATTGGTTCTGCATCGGAAATGGATACGATTTTATTGGTGGACTTGATGTTAAAGAAGGATTTCCATCTGGTTTGCTGTTCTGCCCTCAGGGGCAGATGGGTTCTTCCCATCAGACTCACATCTTTTTCCCAGGTCTTGTCTCCACCATTAAAATGGGAGCTCCAGAACAGCTGGAACCCTCTTCCTTCCTCTTTATATTCCCAACCCAATGCCTAGCACATAGTAAGGGCTTAATCAATGATTCATCCCTTCAATCAAAGTCCTTCAGGACAGCCTGGCACAGGCTGTCAATCGACAGTACAGTGTTTAATTGGGGGTGAAGAAAGGAATGTGTTTTGTCTGTCAATCCTGAGATAGGGACTCTTCATTTGAAAAAATGATAGTCTTTTTGCTTTCTTAAAAAACTCAAGGTAGCTTCCCAGTCTCCTTCCCCTCCCCGTAATCCCTCTGAGAAGCAGGTCTTCCCCTTCTCCCTCATTCCCCTTCTTCCTCCTTTCCCCCTCATTTCCTCCCACCATGGTCCACATACACTCAATTCTGAGGGCAGCAGCTACAGGTCGGAGCCCTTCGAAGTCTCACTCCCCCTCCCCTTGCCCTCACTGCCGTCTCCTCATCTCGCACACATAATGAGGCAGAAGTAGAAGAGTAGCCAGAATATAAGGATGAGAAGAAACTAAGATGTTCAGAAAGCAAATGTCGAAACCGCATCGCTAATGATCCCTTGTGAGACTAAGCTACCCACGAATCCCATAAACTCCAATAAGAGGTGTACTGCGCAGGATAGTTTAAAATGTTTAATGCATCCCTTCCACACAATACAAATGCATAGGAAAAACTCCCATTAAATTTAATGGGACTTATTATCCCAGTCCAGTATAGCAAGTCTGAGATTAGTTTTTACTCTACTATAAACTGAATAGGGAATGTCTGTACCTTCATATTCCTGTTATTGAATAAAATTAGAGGTTACTTATTATTAAGCACTCTATTGTCTCCCATGCCCATGCAACATTAAAAACAGTCTATAATATAGCCTAAAATTTTTCTAAGAAAAATTACATTTTCCTACTCTGTCTTTACCTTTAAAAATGTCTCTATTTAAATGTAAATTTTGGTTTCCACTAGGGACAGACTAATAGTGTTTCCATAGTAACAGCGGCAAAAAAGTAAATCAATTTCTCCATAAAGGGTAACCTTTTGTATAAATAATAGTTCTGTCTTTTAAAACGCATTGATTGTATAAAGCAAGGTATAATACACAACCTGTAAAAGCATTGAATGTATTTTCATCAAAGCATTAGATTCACTGAACTTAAAACTCCAACTACTTTGTTCTGGAAAAGGAATGTATGTATATATACAATCTACAAAAGACACACCATATATCTTGCTTCATGAAAGAAAAAAAAAAGAGAAACATAGGATAATCAGGTTACAAATTAAATGAGAGAAAATTCTGATATTTCTGCCCTCAACATATTTTTATATGTGAACCTCTATTTTAGCCAGGCAGAAAGTTATCTGTGGAGAACTGCATCTAAATATTTATTAACAGATTAAAAAACAGCTTCAAATTGATATATAAAGAATCTGGGCTTCTAATGTGGAAATTTCTTTCAGGTTCAGGCCGATCATTAAGACGTTTGAGCTCAAAGCCTTGAATGGGACACTTAAGCAATGTCTAGGGTCACAAGGACAGCAGGACTTGAATCCAGGTCTTCTGATTCCATGGTTCAAACCCCTCAACAATAGGTGACTTCTCAGAACACTGAAAATTACTTTAGAAAATATACTAAAGATGAAAAGGGATTGACAAAAGTCTACACTTTCCTCAAGAAGCATAATAAGATACTCTAATATCTACCCCTCCCCCTGCCCAGGGTTAACTTCCCAATAAAATTTTTATCCTATAGAAACAACATTAGACTCCCTTTAGTCTTTATTTGTGATGATATAGACTTTAGATATTGAGATTTATATTTTAGCTTTTTGCAGCTTGTGGGGTTGATAAGCAGGTGACAACTTCTAATAAAATATATATTAAAATTGATTCATTGGTCTTAGATTCATGATTATCTCAGCTTTAAAACGAGTTGGTTCCTAATGCATAAAAATTGGAAGCTATCTCCTTCGCCATTTAAAAAAAAAACCTATTCACTTGTGGGTCATTTCTGCACTGGGAGGCTACTATCCTATGTGACACACTAGCCTATCAATTAATAAAAATCTCTCCACTACTGAAACATAATTTCCACTTAGTGACAATAAAAACAAAATCAATAATGTTTCTTTTTTTCTCCCACCTCTGTGCCTTTGCATAGGCTGTCCCTACTAACTGGTACTCACCACTCCCTCCTCACCTCTGCCTCTTTGGAATCCTGACTTTTCCTCCAAGCTCAGTTCAAGCACTATCTTCTAAATAAAGCCTACCCTAATACCCTCCCTGCCCCCCATCCACCCATCTCCTCCCCCTTCCAAATAATTACCTTACATTTACTTTACATCTATCTTGCAAATCCTTTCCTAGGTGTGTGGTGTCTCCCTGCTAGGGAATGATTCACCGTTGTCCTCATTTCTCTACTGACCATAACGAGGCCTGGCACAATATAGGCACTTGATAAATGTTTATTGACCAGCTGGTTCTGTGACAGAATAGAAATACTGATCGTGTCTGAGCTTCCAGTTCAGGAGTGGAACAGGACCTCCACTAACTACTTGGGGGCCCTGGCTCCTCTCGATGTTGTTTGCACTTTTATTGAATAAGTTGTCCCAGAAGCCCTGGCTCATGTGGAGATGCCTTTGGCCAGGAACCCAAACAAGGCCCTTTTGGCAGCTACAACTAGAGATAATAACTGTGCAGAGGTGCTCCTCTCTGGAAAAACTGGGAGCTTTCATTGGTCAGCTGCCACCCGTTTATCGCCTTTCTCTGTTCACCCTGACAAGCCTTGAAAGACAGAGAGGCAGCCCCGGGTCAATGTGACTGTACCTTTTATGACGCGCTACAGCTCAGACTGCCAGCAGAGACACTGACAGTGACTTGGCAAAAATTCATTTGCGAGATCCAAAGGAAGACATGTGGACTCTAGGAAGCAGAAATCCAGAAATAAAAGAAGGGGAGATGGGGAAAAAAGGCACAAAACATCTATGCTTGGTGTGCTGACCTCGGAAGTCGATTCCAATCTGGGATTAGCTGAGTGACCCTAGACAAGCCACCTGTAAAAAGCAGGGGTGGGGGGGGGGTAGGACCTGATGCTCTCTTCCGGCTCTACATCTGTTCCCCTCGGCCGTGGGCTGACCTGTGGCTGCTTCCTCCATTGGTTGAGTTCACACAGAACTCTCTCTCCCTCTTCTCTCCACCTGGTCCTATTCTGCCATCTCCATACATCTATCCAACGGGCTGGCAGGCAGGCGGGCCACTTGGTCCTCTGGTATCCCTCCCTCATTCTTACGACCTGACAATCCGAAGGCTCGTCAGCCCCCAAAACGGGAAGTCTTTCATGTCCCGTCCAGCCTCACTCTACGTTACGCCCTGGCCACAGCCCTCTCTGGTGCCTGCTATTTCAATTCTCTGGCCGTGAAAACGTCACAGGACTGAAGGCCACACAAGCTCTCTGAGTGCCAGCACTGAAAGGATTGCCTGAACGGAGAGGCAGCGGGTCTGGGCAAGTGAAAGTGCCTGAATGTCCCCCAAACGTAACCGAGTCTGAAGCCCACTCTCGGGAGCAGTCCGAGTCATGTGTTCTATAGCTAGCTAAGCCAACCTGCCGGTCTAAATTCCTTTGAGCCAGCTGGGCACCGTGAAGGGCCTGGGGGCACACGATAGTGGGTCTTCTTCCTAAGAAAGGACAGGAGTAACAAAACTCCACCTGACACCCTCTGAGGCTCCTCAGGGGCAAAGGCAGAGAATAAGCCAAGTGTTAGGATTCACCCCAGAAATGAAGTAAGTGTCAAGCACCTACTACGGGCATCCTAGGTCGCATGCTAAGCACTAGGGATACACAAACAAAAGTGAAACATTTCCAGCCCTCAAGGAGCTAACATTCTAACAAGGGACTGTATAAATTAATGCATAGTATATATGTGTATATGCATGCCACACACACTGAATATTTAGTTTTGCAAGAGAGAATGCTAGCAGCTGGGAGATCAGTTTAATTGTTTGATAAGCATTGTGACAGGCTGGGGTAGATAAAAAGTGCAGTGCACAAGAAACGTACATTTTAGGAAGGGGATAATATACAAATGCAAGTGTCATTTAACATTTAAATAATTTAACATTAATATATCAGTTACTCGTGTCACAGAATTGAAAAGTTAAGTCTCAAGATATGAGGAGAGTGGAATCTTTAACATCCAGGGAAGATCAAAAAAGCCTCATGAAGGAAATGGCATCTGAACAGGGCTTTTAAAGGGCAGGTAGGAATTAAATAGGAAAAAATACCTCAGGAATGGGGAATATGAGGCACAAAGACCAGTATAGACTACAAATACCTCAACACACACTCTAGGGTGCAAACAGTGGGCCAGGCTGGTTAGAGGACCTTAAAGTGGTGTAATATAGAAAGTTCTAGAGTTGGAGGCAGAAGTTTCAGATCCTGGAACTTCCACCTGTCTTGCCTTGCCCAAGCTGGGCCTCAAGTCAGGCCTCTTAGCCTCAGTTTCTTTATCTGTAAAATGAGGGACTTGGAAGTAGATGATTTCTAAGGTCCTTACAGTTATCAATCCACGATGTAGGAGCTACAGCTGGCACCAGAGAGCAGGGAGTTTAGCTTTTGCTGAGGAAACACGGAATAAACGAAGGTTTCTGAGTAAGGAACAACATGATCATTTACTATTACCTTAGATTTTGATGACTACCTCCAATATGAAGTTTTCACCGATCTCACAGCTTAGTAATAATTTTCCCCTGGAAACTCAGGATTTTCATTTGCAAATTGCAATTTTTATGCAATCATTAATTAATATTTGTATAGCATAATTATTGTTAAGGAAGCCTGAAAGACAAGAATGGGAGAATTGTAGAATCTCCACATTGTAAGGCCATAGAAATCACCAACCTGCCCACAGGAGCTGCAAAGGAAAAAGAAGCTATTAGAGCCCTGTAATTGATGGGATTTCTGGAGATCCTCTAGCCCTAGGAGAGGGACAGAAGATGAGGAAGGCATCTGAAGAGCTGGCGGCTAGCTCCCTCCCTCAGCCATACGTCACCTACACCTAAACTCATCCCCTCTTGTTTAACAGGGTTATCGGACAGTGTTCCAGATAGACTTTGCACAGACCTTAAACAACATCTGGCTGAACCCTTCATACTAGTTGTGGAAGAGGAGAGATGTGGGTTAAATGACAGTGGAATGAAGCAGATTGAGCATGAACTGTGAAGACTTTCAACATGAAAGGAGCTCAAGGCTAGTGACTTCCCTCTGAGAGTATCCTCCAACTACTCTACTTCTCTTCCATTCGAACGTGAGCTCTCGGGGAGCTGGGATACTACACTTACTTCTCTTTGTCGCCATAGCACTTATAACAGGGCCTGGAATACATTAAAATGTTAATAAATGTTTGTAGACCAGCCAGCTTGACACTGGAGCATCGCTGGGACTTGGGCTCAGCCCTGTGTTTATCAATAGTTCTTGGGCCAGCTAGGTAGCTCGGTGGGTAGAGCAGCGGGACTGGCGTCAGGAAGACCTGAGTTCAAGTCATCGGTCTCACATACCCTCTTGTGGGACCCTGGGCAAATCACTTAAACTTGGTTTGCCTTAATCCACTGGAGGAGGAAATGGCAAACCCTCCAGCACCCTTGCCAACAACCACCATGTGCCCCCCCCGCCCCTCCGCCCCAGACAGTATTGGCATGCTGCGATCCACAGGGTAACAGAGTCAGACGGCCGAATGACAACAGTTTGTCTAGGTGCCCAGATGGACGGCATGCTCACCAAACTTTCAGATGGCACATTATAGAGGAGAGCTAATACACGGGGGACAGAGCCAGGATTCAAAAGAGATCTCAAGAGGCTTGTGGGAGTGCTTTACCTGGGCAGTCAGCCTGGTAGCCTCGGGACCCCTCAGAATCATCTTTTTTAAACGCACAATATAAAATATATAGGATTACAAAGGAAATAGTTATCAAAATAGATCTGTTTCTATTAACAAGTTCATGGACTTACTAGTTTGCTTACTAGTTACTAGTTCAAGTTAAGAATCCCTGGACTAGAGCATTTGGCTGAATCTGATAAAGCATCATTTACGAGGGATCACAAGCACAAGATGGGGATCAGGGGAGGGATGGCTATATGAGAGTCCATTTGGAAAAGATCTGGGGATTTCAGTAAGCTTCGAGCTAGACATGATTCAGCACTGTGATATGGCAGGAAATAAAGCCAACGTAATCTTGGGCCGTCCAGGACTAGGGAAGTCTGCTACACTGCTAGCTACCTCTGCAGTACTGTGTTTATTGTATTCTGGAGATCACATTTCCTGGAAGAACCCTGATAAGATGGATAGTATCCAGGAGAGATAGCCAGGAGGGCGAAGAGCCTCAATTTCACGTCTGGTGAGGATTGGCTGAAGGAATTAGCATGCTTCCCCATGCTTAGCTCTGATAAGATTAGAATGAGGAGCAGGGGGAACTATGATAGCTGTCTTCAAAGAGCTACCATGTTGGGGGAGGGGGAGAGGGAGGAGAGAGTTAGACTGGAGGCCAGAAATGACAGCAAGGCATGGAAACTGCTGAGAGACTGATCACATCTGAATGCTCAGGAGAAAAGAGAAAACCAAGCCCCCACCTCCCCCTACACACGTTCTAACACTCAGAGGCCATTCAAAAGCAGGACTGTCTTGGAAGGAGGCGACTGGAGCCTGGGCTGGATGTCCATTTGTCAGGTGTGTTATAGGACGAGAATTTTTTTTCCTCTGTTATTTATGGGTTGGATCAAATGGCTACCTGGTCCATCACAACTCTACAAATCTGTTAACTCTTTGGATCTGAGCTCCTATTATGTGCAAAGTGCTGTCACAGCATCTTTAGGGAACACAAAGTAAAAGACAGTACTCGTGCCTTCACAGTAGTTGCTATCTGGTTGGCGATATAAACCATCAGTGCACAAAAAGTTAATAACACAAATAATTTGAATATAAGAATTAAGAAAATACAAGGAGCCCCACCCCCACGGTAGAAGGCACTAGTGGGTGTGCTTTGAGAAGGTGTGGAGAGTGAGAGAAGAAAAGTGTGAGCTGGGGTCTACAAGAAGCAAAAACTGCGTGAGCAAATCAAGGGTGTCTAAGGGACGGTCAGAGAAATGGCAGGGGCAGGGGCTTGAGCAGCTCAGACCCAAAGCCCACATCCCACAGTGGACCGCCTAGCGTCCTCTGTGCTTGGAGCCCTTGGGTCCACACCATCCCTTTGATTCCCTGCACAGGTCTCTCATGTGTGTAGCCGAACTCCTTCGTGCCCATCTGGCTCTCCTGGCTTTCACCACCTCTTTTCTCCATCACCCACTCCTCTGATTTTCTCCTTCACTGTGCCACTTCTCCACAAGTCCTCACTGGCAATATCTTGATGCCTAGTCTTGATCAATATAAACTTTGCCATTTCCAACCATACAGGTCACGAATATCCCACAATAAACAGGGTGCTGGATCTGGAGTCAGGAAGACCTGAGTTCTAATCCTACTTGTCTATAAAAAAGGCTAATAGTACCTGCTAGCTTGCAGGGTCGTTGTGAGGCTTCATAACGTACATGAAGTACTCTGCAAACCTTAAAGCCCCGTACAAACACCAGCTATCATTATTACTATTACTATCTGATAACTCCGACTTTTCATTCATTTGCATCATCTTAATCAGCAAGGTTTTATGTCCGCATGGAGGCAGCTAGGTGGCACAGCGAGAAGAGCACTGGGCCTAGAGTCAAAAAGATCTAAATTCAAATCCAGTCTCAAGTTGATTTAATCCTGTTTGCCTTAATCCTCCGGAGAAGAAAACAGCAAAGCCCTCCAGTACCTTTGCCAAGAAAGCCCCCTGGCCAGGATCGCACGCTGTGCTCCACCAAATCACAAAGAGCAGGACACCACTGACCCATCTACATCCACGTGGCAGCCAAAGTGATTCTTATGAAGCACAGATCTATTTCATCACTTCTCCTTCTCCCTTCAAGAAATTCTGATGGCTCCCTATTGTCTCTAACATCAAATACAAATCCCTCTTACATTTAAAAATCTTTCCAGTCTGATTACAGCCATCCCTCTGCCTCACTGGACCTTTGGGGCCAGACAGGCTATTTCTGCTCGATGTCTTTTGCCTCGTTTCGTATTCTCTGGGCTCAGCACAGTGCCTGGCACATAATGGGCCCTTAATGGTTTTTAACTGACTGACACATGACGTTCTGTCTCCTCCCTACGTCCCTCTGCACAGGCTGTCCCCAAGGGCTGGAATGCATTATTTCTTAACTTCTGCCTCTTCAGATCTTGTTTCCATCACCTTCTTCCATAAGGCCATTCCTGGTCCCCTCAGGGGCTGATACCTCCTACCCCCACCCCAAATGCTCTGTTCTTTACTTTGTATACCCTTAGAGAACACGAGCCCCTTTTAAGGCAGAGGCTACTTCATTTCCCGTTTTGTATTCCCAGTACCTAGCACACAGCAGGCCTTTAATAAATGTCTGTTAACTGACCAATGGTAATTCCTTAACCATGAAGAATAAAACAAAAAAGACAACTCCCAGACAGCATCTCAGATGAATGAGGCCTTCCATGGCGTCGCTGCAAACACACACTGGGGAAAACTGGCTTCGAGAAAGACGGGATTTTATGCCAGAAAATGGCTTGAGATCATAAAAGGAAGCATCACACAGTTTCCTAAGCACAACACCCCCGATGTTCTGACCAGCTCATTGCTCCTTGGCAGCCCCAGATACGTGCACTGATGATGCTGCCCAACTACAATCATAGAACACAACAGTCTCCAAAAACCCAGACTGCAGAGGAGCCAAAAGGCAATGGGGATACAAAGGTGAGGTACAGAAAGCTCCACTTGTCTACCAAAGTTGACTCAGCATGCAAGAGATGGAGCCAAAGACCTAAATGATCTAGGAACCCCGGGGTCACAAGAGATGGTGGGCACTGGCCAAGTAGGATAACCTAAGAAGGCTCTGAGTGCTCCACTGCATTTCTAAAATATCATTTGACTCTCCTCATGATCTTGTGATACACTGGGAAAACTAAAATTGGGAGAGGCTAAGAGAACCAACCACTCAGGGTCATCCAGCTCATCAAGGTTTATCTGAGGCAGGATCTGAATTCTGATTTTACTGACTCCAAGTCCTACAAACCCAGAAAGGTCAGCAAAAGGTCTAAACTATAAAAGATAACAAGTCTGAACGCTCCTAGTGCTCTTGGAAAGCCTGGGCATACTGCTGGATGAAGCCAACTTCCAGGGGTTCTTTTCTCATGGTCCCAGTAAATATAAGGACCCTGAGGCATAGCCCTCAGCTGATCTGAATGGTGAATGGTCAATGCTGCTCTCCCCCCCACCCCCTGGCATAGCCCTCAGCTGATCTGAATGGTCAGTGCTGCTCTCCCCGCTGAGGCATAGCCCTCAGTTGATCTGAATGGTCAGTGCTGCATTCCCTGAAGATTTCTAAAAGCTTTCCTGCTCCTTTTGTATAAACTATCAGTAGTGCAAAGTTAAATGCTTGTTGGAATTGTTAAATTCAAAATAGCTAAGCTCCTGGCATTCTAACAGAAACTTGTATCAGAAGTTCATACCCTACCTACAATTCCAACCACTTATCTGAGGGAGAAATAGGAATCTTTAATAAACTTTATCACAATACCACTAATTTTAAAGATTTTTTTCCTATTCATTCTACCCTTTTCCAATCTACATTATTTAAAAAAACATTTCCGTAAAATCTTTCTGAATTTTGTTACTTGTCATATATTTTCTTTTAAGACAACACCTGCAATTCCATTTCGAAAGGAAGAAATCAGCAACTGTCCAGACCTTGGTGTAAGACAAACCCAGTCCCATGTTAGAGACAGAACTCAAGCCCAGATCCTTCTCTGACCTCAAGGCCTGCTCTCTAGCCATATCACATGACCTCTTGATATTTACCTTAAATGAAAACAATTTAACACAAGAAAAATATGTATTTATCACATGTACAAGGACAGATGTTGACGGTGAGTGTTCCTCATGTGACCCTTATATCAATGTATATAAATTACCTGCAAATTAGTTCAGCAACCTTTCACTTGTTTATGCTTTGAAACTTTTTTATTTAAAGACTTTTTATTGTTTTTAAAATAAAACTTCACTTCTGACGATGACCCCAACAACAAGAAAATCACCCAAGTGTCGTGTGCTCTTTTCTAAAAATTGACAAATTGTGAAGATGCTGGCTGATTTTCAGGAGGTCTGGGAAAGCAGTGTAGCCCCAACAAGACAGCCAGCCATCTAATCCAGTAAGCCATGGTCAACCTACAAAAATTACAGACTCAAACACTGGGGCAAAAGATGACGCCAGGGAAAAGTTCTAGACTTTCCAACCTTCCCCTTCTTTGGTAGCACCAATCAATCCTCCTGTCTGCTCAATCAATTCCTCCCTCTGCTCATCTTCCCATCTTCAGAACTTTCTCTGTTTACTTCAACTTGGCTTAAAAGTGGGAAGCGAGCTCTTATGGCTAGAATGACCAAGTCTCAGCCAAAAATGGACTACGCAATCCTACCAGAAAGGCAGCCTGGGTTAGCAGAATAGATCCCTGGTCTTAAAAAGAGGCAGGAGTCGTGGGTTCAGCAAGTCCAATATTTTCATTGGGCTTTATAAAGCTGACTACAAGCCCAATCTGAGGCAGCGTAGCAGAGCAATGCAAACAGGTGCTGTCATGTCAGGCAGGGTGTCTATCACATGGGGGGGTGGGGCAGCAATCCCCGGGAACTTGGCCTTTACCAGAACAAAGCCAGATGAGGGCATCTCATTCTGGGGACCAGTCTTAGGAAAGACACTGATACAGTATGGGGATCCAAAAAAGGTGGTCAGGATGGGGAAAGATGTCAAGATCATCCCGAGTTCAGATGGCAAAGTGGATGTATTTCCTCTGGAGAAAACTTAAAAGTCAATTATAACTTCAAGAATTTGAGAGGATGCACATCCAAGAAGGGTTAGACTTATTTTACTTGGTCCCAAAGAGCAGCACTGAGAGCAACAGGGTGGAAGATGCAGAAGGCCAGATTTTGGCTTTAGGCAAGGAAACCACTTCCTAACAACTACAAATATCACCAAATGGAATAGACTGCCTTAGGGAAGGTAGAGAGGTCCCACCGACCAGAGGTCTTCAAAAGAAACAGAGATAACCAAATGTGGGCTATACCCATATCATAGAAAGGATTCTCAAGTTACTATGGTCTGGACTAGAAGGCCTTTGAGGGCATTCCCAACTCAGATTCGGGGACTTTTGAGTTACATAACTAGGAACAAATCACTGAACCTCATTATGGCAGCAATAATTCCACTACTGACATTATTACAAGGGTATTTGGTAAATATTCAAACACTCTAGAAATTTTAGCTGTTATTAATATGAATACATATAATCTTGCCTCTATAGAAGCCAAGTGCCAATGTCAGGGAAGCCTTCATGGAGAGGGAGGCACCTCCTCATGGAAGAGAGGAAGGGAGACTGTGGTACATGAAAGATCACCATCAGTCAGGAAATCTGACCTTTTCTCCACTCGCCCGACTCCTACCTTGGTTGGGAGCACCCTTCACTTTTTGCCCACTATGATGACACAGGCTCTCAACTGGTGTCTCCCCATCCCAGTTGATTCTATACATTGCTGCCAAAATGATTTTCCTTCCACACAGACTGAGAACAGGGATTGTCCTTTTCCTTCTTTTGTATTCCCAGTGTAGCACAGTAGGTGCTGGCACATAGTAGGTATAACAGTGGCTCTAGGATCAAACACGCCCCACAGAACCTGCCCGAACCTAACTTCCAGCCTCCATGGACATTACTGCACCTGGTGCACTCCGTGTTCTAGCCAAACTCACCTGGTTTCTGTTCTTCAGCCCTCCATCTCTGTGTGCCTTTGCACTAGCCATTCCATACATAAGTCTATAATGACATCTCCTTATTCCTATATCCAGAGACGTCCTCTCTTCATTTAACTGCTAGAGGGCGCCACAGTGCACAGGGTCCTGAGTCAAAAAGACTCAACTTCCTGAGTTCAAATCTGGCCTGGGACTCTTACCAGCTCTGTGACCCTGAGCAAGTCACTTAGCCCTGTTTGTCTCAGTTTCCTCATCTGGAAAATGAGCTGAAGAAGGAAATGGCGAACCCCTCCAGTATCTTTGCCAAAAAACCCCAAGTTGGGGACATGAAGTCTGACACCACAGAAATGACTGAATGACTCCATTTAACATGCAATGGAAGCACAATCTTATGTATGATGTCATTCTCCATCCCCCTACTGCTAGTACCCACCCTCCTAAGTCACTGTGTATATATGTGTGATTTGTTCACTTTATATTTTATGTATACTTATCTCCTTCCCTTAGAATGTAAGGTCTTTGAGGAATGGTGACTGTTTCAGTTTCTTTTTTATAACGGCACAATGCCTGGAATATAGCAAGGTCTTCATAAATGTTTGTTGACTGAATGATTGAACAGTATAGTCCAGTTTGGTGAGAACAGAAAATTCATAAAGGGAAGTCACAGCAACTAAGATTGGAAATGCTGGCTGGAGGACCATAAATGCCAGGCTAAAGAATTGATGATTTATTTAGTAGGCAAAAGGGAGTGAATAAAGGTTTTCAAAAAGGAGGGGGAATCAATCAGACCTGTGCATTAACAAATTCCTTTATAGATAACTGTGAATTGTTGAAGCGTTTATACAATATTTAAAGAGGAGGCGGGGGGGGGGGGGGGGGGGGGGGGGAGGGGGCAGATGGGCAGGGTTTATTGGAGGGAAAAAGAGCCTAAAACGAAAAGAAATACAGCTCCTGCTAAAGTCTAACAGTAGGTTTAGAAAACAGCATGAAAATGGAAGCTATAATTTATCATATTTTAAATGAAAGCAGTTTAATTTAGTAACAAATCTAGACATAGGAGCAGAGGAGATTAGGTCAAGATGACAATGGGATCTGCCCTTTGGTTAAATCATCATCTTCTCCAACCAAGAACACAGTGAAATAGCTAATGTTCATGATAATGTCTTGGTCAGCACCAAAAAAAGATCAATTTTCCCTGGAAACTCAGAGACAGTTACACTGCGTCAGTGGTGTCAAACTGAAATACAAACTAATCATGCCTGCCCCGAGCGTACTGACTGTGTTCTATCATCCCTTTATTTTGATGAATACTTCCCAATTACATTTTAATGTAGTTGAAGCAGCTGTATTCAACACCTCTGCTTTAGAGGAAAGAACAATCTATTTGAAGTCTGAAAACCTGGGCTTGTTTCCCTACTCCTGCCACTTAGTAGTTTGGCCTCAAGTTTTCAAATCTGTGAAAACATAGTTAAGGATAACAGCCCAAACTGCCTCACAGTAACTTTGGAAGAACCAAATGGTTCCTGTGCCAATGGGCCAAATAAGAAAACGCATAAAATGCTGTGCAAATCTGAAAACATCATGCAAAAGCAACCATTGTTATTAAACTACAAGCTATAGGAATGCAAGGCACTATTTATACTTCAAGGCCCCCATCTCCATCCCTACTCTAGCTCACCCTCTAAAGTCTTAGAGGCCCAAGATGCAGCAGATAGTGTAACCATTCGTTTCAGCACAGAAATCCATCACCTTGTGTGGTTTGGCCTTCCTTCTCGAAGAGGATCATGACATCAGGAAGGGGATGCCATGACTTGTACGTAAATTGGATCTAAGTGAGGGAGGGCTGTGAAAAGTCAGCAGCCTCACTCTCTTCTACAGAGCCATCTAGGTCCAACGGTGAGATGTAGATCTGGATGACGGGAGATGGCCCAGGATGCAGTGGGAGACCTTGGCCTTTGTAAGCTGAGGTCTCTCCAGGTTCTCATTTTGACTGAGGCAACACCCATTCGGTGATTAGGGTTAAGAAGTGAGCCAAGGGGAGCCCCTTGGATGAAAAAAAAAATCAAATTGAGGGGAAGATTATAGGAGTAAAAGGAAACTTAGCCAGGCCACACTAGGTCCTGGGCTTGCCCTGATCACTCCAGCAAAGTAGAACTCATCGGCACGCACAGCCATTAAAAAGCCAGGGTCACTTTAAGCCACAAAGAGTAGAGCTGTCGTATAGTGAGGCTTAAAAACAGTTCTCCAGATTCAAAGTCCACCATCCTGTCAACCATAATCCACACTACACCATCCTTATTTTTTTTTTCAAGTTTCGGAGGTTAAATATGAAACATCTCCTTTCCCAAAGGGGAAAAATGAAGTATTATTATAATTGATAATGGTGCCTACGATAGGCAAAAAAACAAGTCTAGTTGTAAATCATGTGCAAATTTTGGTATTAAAACATCAAATACTTCACAAATATTCAAAAGGATCTAAACTTCAGGGAAGGGAATGGAAGTTAAATCAGGTCAGGTTTCCTCTTCTTGGCTCTCAGTGTAGTAAAATGAAGGCGTTAGAGTAAAAACACTACTAGCTAGGTTCAAATCCTGATCGTGCTCTTTGGATGCTGAGGGCTACGCCGCGGTAAAGTCACTTATCTTCGGAACCTGTTTACTTCTGGGTAGGACGAGGGGGGGTAGTGATGTTGACTGCACTAGGTATTTTATGAAGCCCCCCCTAAGAGCCAGAGCTGTGCCCGTGAAGGAAGAAGACAAAGCCTTCACCGGGGAGGCCTAACCTACGATCTGGGAACTTTTTTAACTCTAATGTTTCAGTAGCGGCGGCTTCCTCGGTAATGCGATGCATTTTAAGAGACTTCGAAAAAGGGTCGGAGGGCTTCGCAGGAGTCAAGCCGGAGGCCGAGAAAGGCCGGAGAGACTGAGCGTCTCCCACCCGACGCAAGTCAGGGGCTGGGCTGGAGCTTGGAGAAGCGAAGGGGAAGAAGCCCGCAAAACTCTGCGTGGCCGTCTGCCCCCCGACCCGCGTCTACACAGCAGGCGTGAGGGGCTAGGGCCTGCGCGGCCCCCCTGCCCCCGCCCTAATCACGAGAGGGCCAGAGCAGGACACGACTTTGTCCCAAACACAATCCGGCCGGTGAAGGGGCAACAGGCGCAGCTCCACTGGACACATGGCTCTCCCTGGACCGCGGAGCCGCCAGACCCGCGAGCTCAAATCCCTCCCCGGCCCGGCCTGGCCCGCGCGCCGGGGTTGCTACCGCAGGGGAACTAACGGTAGGAGCGGGCCCGGGACGTGGAAGGGCTGCGAGGAAAAGGAACAGGAACGCGAACGCGAACGCGAGCCCGAGCCCCAGGCTCTCCAGGCAGCGCACCGGGCGTGCCCGGGCGCCGGGGCCCGCCTCCAACGGCCTCCGCGACAGCGGCAGCCAATCGGCGCTCGAGGGGGCGGGGCTCACCGGGCAGGGGGGCGGGGAATTGGAGGAGCGACGGTGAGGGGGAGGAGAAGGAGGAGAAAAAAGGGAGGGAGGGAGCGCCTCCTCCTTCTCGGGCACGCGGAGAAAGGCGCTCGGGACGGCTGAGCGGAGGAGCGCCAGGCGGCCGAGGCGAGCCGGGCCGGGCCTCCGAGCGCCAGCCCGCTCGCGCCGGGGGCCAAGATGGTATCGTGGATCATCTCCCGAGCTGTGGTGTGAGTGCGGGGTCCGCGGCGGGGTCGGAGCAGGGTACTGACCTGCGGCGTCGCGCCGGCCGTGCCTCCGTCCGGCCGACCGTCGGACGCTCCG
>CM053624.1:18649745-18662686 GCA_028646595.1 Phalanger gymnotis
AGGAGGGAGGAGGAGGAGGGAGGAGGAGAAGAGGGAGGAGAAGAAGGAGGAACGGGGGGAGGAGCGGGAGGAGGAGCAGCGGCTTCGGCGGCCGCGCGGCTCCAATCACAACGTGAGTCCATGCGGCTGGAGCAGCGAAGGGGCGTGCAGGGGGAGGGGACTCGGCGGCGGCGGGAGCGAGCGCTGGGGGACTGTGCGGAGGGAGGCCGGATCACGTGGCCGGCGGGGCGGGGCCGAGCGCGGGGTGGAGGAGGGAACGCGCCCGGCGTCCCGCCCCTGCCGGGACGCAGACTCTCCGGCCCGGGCAAAATGAATCCAGCCGTGCAGGAACCGAGTTTTGTCAGGCACCCAGGCGGCCTGCCGGCCACCCGGTGCTCGGGGGCACACTCCGTCCGAGCTCTTTCAGTGTGGGGTGAGACACCGAGCGAGCGCCGCTGCTCGGATCCTCCCCTCCCCCCACCACGTGCAGCTCAGAGCCAGACGGGGCAATGAGGTGACCTCAGAGGGAGGGACCGGATCCCGAGGCCTTGGGACGTCAGGTGGGGAAGCCGGGGAGACGACGCGGGGAGGGAGGGAGGGCGCCCCGGGCGGGGGCCGCTTAGCGGGAGGGGGCTGGGTCAGGAGGGGTGCACGGGATGGGGGGGGGCAGCCCGGGCCCTAAGGGGGGAGGGGGGAGGGGGGAGCGTGTAATGCCCAGTGGGTCTGCAAAGATCAGAAACGATCGGTTTTAACGAGGTGGCATTTTTAATGACTGCACTTGTCCAGAGATTTGGGAAAGAAATATCTTAGGCCTGATCTAATTCATGCTATTTTTTTTTTATCAATTTGGAAGCAGAGCATGATAGGTAATTATGTTACATAAAAACTAGATGACCTAGATAAAGTTTGCCCGCAGTAAATGAAGTTCTGCCTTTTCCAGTCGTGGATTAAGTCCCTATCGACACCTGCAGAAATCGGGGTCACAGACTAAGACTTAGTCTTAAAATGGTAGTAAGTCATCAAAAGATCCTTCTCTTAGGTCTGGAAGGGACTTTGCAGTCCCAGCCTTTCATTTTTATATGCAGAAAGGCGGCTGGGCTCGGGGAGCTAGGACTGGCCGGAGGGCTTGTGGGCAGTATTATCAGAGGTGCTGCTAGAAGCCAGGCGCTCTCATCACCTTAGTGGACACCACTTCTTCTACCTGTTTCTGCAGACTCTTGTATATGTCTGTGTTGATTCTATGAGAGGTACCCCTTTATACGGTAGATTATTTCTGCAAGTCTTGTGTATATCTGGCAAGTGTCATGTTTGAGATAGTCTTTGTTTTAACTCTTAACACCTTTTGAATATATTTTTTAGAGAATACATAGAAAACTGAAGCACTTAGTTAACAAATATTTATTAGCACTTACTATGTGTCAGGCATTGTGCTAAGCACTGGGGATTAAAAAAAAGGCAAAATATAGGCCCTGCTTTCAAGGATCTGACAATTTAGAGACAGGAACAAGCTACAAGCTGGACAAACTGGAAATAATTAAGAGAGGGAAGTCCTAGAAATAAAGGGGGGCTAGGAAAGGCTTCTAAAGAAGGCAGGACTTTAGCCATGATCAAACTTGTGCATTAGGAAAATCATTTTGGCAACTGTCTAAGAGATGGATCAAGGAAAGACTTTAAGCAGAAGGACCAGTTAGAAGACCCATCAAACAAGTCTGGCAAGAGGTGATGAGGGAGGGGAATAGCCTTGGGTGTACTTTGATGAAGTGTTCTTTGGTTATGTTTCCCCTATCTTTTACTTGCCTTGGAACCCAAGTCTAGGGCTTAAAATGTGTCCTATTAAGTTTCTTCCTATGTGATCATTATAGGCCAGAATTTCAGAGACTTGAGATATTATCCAGTAAGTTCTCTGTCTTTTGCACTTTTGTGCCATTCACAATTTGATAAGTGTTCCACTGGAGACTTTATTGCCAGCAATTTAGTTGTTGACCGGAAGGTGGACAGCAACAGCCAGGTTGCATTCCTTCAGTAGTGGCCTCTCTCCAAGTAGACATAGGTCTCATGACCATAGTCTGTTTCTGAGAATTCAGCCATTCTGCATCCAACCAGCTACAGTATTATATAGTCCACATCTCTGCGTCATGTAAAAAAATAGTCCACAGACTTATTTTCTTCGACCTAAAATCTTTTAGTTATCAGATCTGCATTTCTGAAGTGACAGTTGAAAACTTTGCCTCAAAGCCCCAAGATCAAGAAGCGTGGGAGTTCACTGGAGAAGAAGTTTGTGTCCTCTTGACATTTTTTCCTGTATCTTTGTTCTCTGGCTAGGTTTTAAATTGAATCTGGAGACAGTACCAAGAGGATTGGGGGGAGGGGTGGGGAGCTCTGATACCGGGAAGGAAAAAGAGACAGAAGAGAAAAAACAAAAACATATGTCAGATGTCTTAGAGAAAGCCAGGTAAAAAATACAGATGACATTTCCCTGATCTGCTCTTCTAAGAACTTTGTCAGTGAAGGAAATAAGGTTAGTCTGGCATGTTGTGTGCTCAGTGAAGCCATGCAGTCTCACAGTATTCTCTGCTTTCCAAGTATTCACAGAGTGTTCTTTGCTAATCGATTCTAGTATTCTGACAGGAATCAACATTAAACTCACCCATCCCTAGTATTGAAGGAGCTATCTTCTTCCTTTTTTTCTGTGTAAATTAAGCATGGAAACAGATGCTTAACTTAGATATAAAAGGTCACATAAATTAGAGGACTAAGGAATTAATTTTCAAAACTATATAATGGAACAGTTTACAATCAAACAAGGTGTGATAGGACCAATATTTTCTGCTCATCTCTCTTTTGGAAACTCCCCCCCCCACCCCAAAAAAAAAGGGAATTTACTTTTCTCTAAAAGGTGACAAAACTGTCTTTGGGACCTAATTGGCTCTTGCCTCTTTTGACATAGCTTCCTGGTCACCTTAGAGCCTAAAAAGTCCCAAGTAGAATTATAGTGGAATTTTTAACTTGGGGAATGTCCAAAGACTGTAGAGTCATCACACCGTCCCTGGCCTACCAGATATGTTTCCATATGGAAACAGCTAGTCTAGATCTATAGAAGGCAAGTGCCTGCATCCTTGTTGCATATCTTTGTTAGGGAAAAGCAAAACTTTCGCTAACTGCTCTATGACTTACAAGTGCCTTCTTTAATCTTAAAATTGAACCTGAATCAATGGGGTGCTGACATCAAGCCTGTTGCTGCCTAACACAAGGAATTCAGTCAATCACAGAAGATAAAATGAACTATTGTATTTACATTGAATTTTCTAAAGCATTTTGCTTTTTAGAAAATCACTCAACGCTAGAGGAGAAATAGCTAGGTGAGAAATCTCTGCAGCTAGTTTTTTTTGAACATCTGATTTCCAAGTTATACAAGGATCCGAATACATTTCAGAATACATTTCAAAGCCATTTCTTAGTTGATAAGTGGGCCAAGGATATAAACAGGCAGTTTTCTAAAAAAGAAATCCAGGTTCTCAGTAACCCTGTTACACACACACACACACACACGAAAATTAAGCAGACAGATATATTCACACTAGTAAAAAGATACAAATTAAGTCTGAGTGGTTGGAATGACCAACCCTGACCGCAGACACCAAATTATTAAAGCTATGGCCTCCTTCTCATGCGCAGTCAGATATCAGTTAAACATCACAGCCTAACAATTCTTCCTTGTTACAAAATAGGGGGACGGGGGTAGGGTCATAAACATGATACAACAGAATGCATCGCTAAAGTTTCTGTAAAAACAAAAACCAACCATCCCCTAAGATCAGCGTCTCTAAACAAAATACATTTTTCCAGACCTCATTAGACTTAATAGTGCCCCTTTGCAAAAACTCTTCATTCCTGTATCTTAAGCTAGAATCCTAAAAGCCAAATCTCCTTCTCAGACACCAGTTTCCTGTCCAGGACTCCATAATCCCTACAGATAAATGAAGGTATTCAGGGGACTTCTTTGTCACCTTGTAGACAGTTTGACATAATAGGTCAATATTTCTCTTTCTTGAAAATATTTAAGCCCGACTGCATCCAGAAAACGTCTAACTCACTAACCTCTTCTGGCTCTAGTTGTACTTTGATGACAGGTAGAATAAAAGAAAGTTTAGTATGCTGGATTTTTCTTTAGCTACCTAAGTTAATATAGGACCTAGGATTTTTTCTTCCATTCCAAGACCAAGACCAAGATGTGCAGTGGCAGCAATTGCATACAAGCCTTTGTCCTCTAAATTTAAAAAGGGACATGTAGGTATCTGGCACTATAAGAATAATCTAATGTGCTATTTCTAATGAGTTGCCATGTCTTTCAGAGCAGTATGTTTGATCCATGATCAGATGGATTTAAGATCCATTCAGAAGGACATTGGAGCCATAGACGTGTAAGCCCCCATGGACATGAAAAAAGTAATTGAAGAGAATGCAAGTTCCTTGAGAATAGTGACTCTCTTCTGCCTTTTGTGCCCAGATTCCTAGCATATGATAGGAGCTTAATGAATGCTTAGCAGATGCATGAAGCAGGCCTTGAGCCAGGCCTTGAAGTATGGGTAGAATTTGTAATTCTGAGGTTGTAATACACTTGTTTGTGGACGGACACACACACACACACACACACACGAGAAGATATTCCATTTTCAAGGCTACAGACAGACTGACTTAATCTCTCCAGGCCCAGCAGGATAGCAGTTAGTTCTGGCAAGGGGAAGGAACCTAGAGAATTTTATTACCGCGTTGTTCCTTTTTCAAAAGTATCGCCTGTTGGCAGTGATGTGAAGTTATTTTGGTAAAGAAGGGGAAAGAATTGGCCCCACCAGTGCACAGCCCTGCCGTCTCCCTGTTGCAGGCCTGATATGGACAAGCTGCCAGCAGGCCTCCTAAGAGGCCTTGGAGAGCACATAAACGAGACCTCAGGTCCCCACCCATCTCGTCAGAGGTTGGAGATTGTCAGGGAAATAGAAGAGGTCCTTCTCTGGTGCCATGAAAGTCATCGATGGACAAGCATTTTTCACGTACTTCTTATAAGGCAGGTGTGGTGCTTGGCACAGAGACACAAATAGAGTAAATGGGAAAAATCACTTCTTTCCAGATGCTTATATCTTATTGAAAGAGAGAGCACACACAAATAGAAGTGTACGTCCCTCCCCTAACCCCCACCAAATATAAATCACTTGCAGAGATAGAGTTTGGTGGGTCTGTGGGACTCATATTAAATGTCTGTGGGGCATTTAATTTATTCTCCACATCTCAATTTCCATTAACATAATCATTAATTGAGACCTTTAGATTATAGTGTGTGTTATGCCAGGAGATGATTTATGCTTTTGAAGAGATTGCAGATATTTGGATAAGGGAAGAGATTAATGGTTAGTATATGCGATGACTGCTTTCCAGCATTTTAATGACTTCCATACAGAAGGGGAAATAAATTGGCTCCTTGTGATCCCAAAGGGCAGAACTAGGGCCAGCTGATATATTTTGACTGAGTATAAGGAATACTTTTCTGATAGTTACAGCTCTCTAACCATGAACAGTACTTCTCTTAGAAAGCAGTAAGCCCCCTGTCACTGGAAGAATTCAAGCTGAGGCTGGTGATAATGTCAAGGATGCTAGGACTGCATTCTTCAGGGTACAAATGAATGAATGAGTCTATAAATGAAGAAAACGTTTGTTATATGCTTACTCTGTACAAAGCACTGTGCTAACCTCTGCAGGGAGATAGAAAAAGAAGAGGAAGACTGTTCCTGTTCTTCAAGAGCTCTTATTCTAGGGGAGGGAGACCCTTCCTAGGGAAGGTTTCAGCTACAAGTGATGTGGAAAGGTCCCAAGGTCCTTTGGGTGCTGCAGCAAAGCAGACGGAAATGTTGCTGCTTTAACGTCAAGTCCACCAATAAAATTGTATCCATTTCCGATGCAGAACCAATTGAACCATTGGACAGGGCCAGGAAGATGGCTGAGGGCACTGGCCTGGAAGTCTAGTTATTCCCAAGGCTCTTGGGTTCAGGGGCCTGGGCTGTCCCCATTGGTGTCTATGGGGAGGTGGTGGTGTTGTCAGTTTGAGCTGCCTCCTGTCTTTCCTTCCTGCCTCAGGTTGGCTGGCCTGCCTGCCTTGGGAGCCCAGTGGTGACATTTGGTGGGGGTGGCTGTCCCCTTCTCCACAAGACTTGCTTCTCTGGCTGATGGCTGGGCTGGGCTGGGCTGGAAGCAGGACCAGTGGGTGCACTGAGGGGACTCCTGTGGTCCCGTTTAACATTCTGTGATTCCTTATACCTGCCACATGGCTTATCTGCTTCCTTAGGAGGTCAGAAACTTTGGCAGGGTGGATGGCATGGTGAGAGGGCTTAGATGATAAAAATTTGTATTGAACTTGTAAATTAAGTTTTGCTCATTTATAGGGCCACTTGTTGTTTTTGAAAGTATATGTTAACCATAGCAGAATTGTGTAAGGCTGAGCTAGATAGGATTATACAGTTAATCTCAAACCTTGAACACCTAGAGGGGTCCTCTCCTTATCTCTGCCCTGTAGAGCACTTCTCATCCTTTAAGATGTTAGGCTCCGTCTTCTGCATGTAGCCTTTCCTGATCCCACCAACTACGAGGGGCCTCCCTCTCAAACTACATTGGACTTAAAGACTTATTTGTATTTATTCCCTTCATAGTTTTGTTGACTATTTTTTATACACTTGTCATTTTCCTCTTCAGAATGTAGGTTCATTATGAATAGTTATTGTTCTGTATCCCCAATGCTTCGAACCAGTGCCTGGCTCCTCACAAACACTTAATAAATGCTCACTGATTAATTGGATGTCTGATGTCTACCCATCAGCCAGAAATACAGTGTTCATGTGAACGTCTCTTCTTAACTAGCCTTGGAGAAGAACTAATAGGAAGACACCATTGGTTAGCTTTCTTTACTGTTGATAAAAGGAAAAATTTGGTACAACAGCAGAGAAAAAGATGGTAATGGTGTCACTAGAGATATTTGCCCTAAAGATCATGGCGATAGCAAATAGCCTTTTGGAGTTGGAATACCCAGCTGGGAGTCAGAAAGTCCTGACCTCAAATATCTCCTCAAACTCTTGGCAGCTCATGACTCAGGGCAGCTCGCTGCAGGATGGGGCTAAAACAGCCAAGTCATGTCTGTCTCAGTTACATTTAGGATTGTCTGGACCATTCAACAGGCAGATAAAAAAGCTCTTTTTTTGTTTGAATAAAAGCATTCTTATGTCAGGACAATGTAGGCTCCCTGAAAACACGGTCGGCCCTTCTTATGGCAGGTGGGGAGCAACAGGGTCGATGGGCACCTTCTCCTTCTCCGGTGTCATCTTTATCTCTTTTATGATTATCTGGCACTATCCTTGGTTTCTGTGACCCTGGTAGAAATTCAGTGAAGCACTGACTTTCGTTTTATAGTGGTTACCACTCCTTTTTAATTAGAAGCATGGTAGAAGAAACTTCTCAGTATATTTTATTTTCGAATATTTGAAACTACATAAAGAAATACATGAAGAAAATAAAGATGTTTTTCCTTATTTTATTGATGTTGGGTGCATGTTACCTGCTCTAGTTACCAAAACTTTTGCTTCGTATACTCAGTATCTAAATCCCAAGCATTTTATTTTGCATGAGAATATGTAATATCTTGCTCCTTTGGTCTTAGTGATAAGTTCAAACTTCACAGACATGATAGTGTTTTCTGGTCCATCTATAAAGTTTTTTTTTTTCAGGTACTCGGTATTTTGTTTAATACAGTGCAAGTGCCTTATCTAAAAAATAATATATAGCTGAAAATAGTAATTCCAGTTGCTAGACACTGTAAAAGGCCATACTTGGGAAGAAAAGGAAGGCCGCCATTTGAACAGTAAATGAGAATTAATATTTTAAATAATCAAGAAAATTGGCTAAAGTAGATATCAAACCTTCATACTGTAAGATTTTGGGGGCCTCATAAGTGTGATATGATGTGACATGATAAAAGAGAGTTGGTGTGTAAGTCAGAAGGAAAGCCAGAACTATGAAGTTTTGCATCTGGGGCAAGAGGCACATAAGGCACCCTCCTTTGGGGCCTGAGCAGAGCTAGAAAGCCCAGGTTCCTGATGGGAGGATAGGTGTTTCGTGCATTCCAGACCTGGGGACAGGCAGCTTGTGCCAAGGCAGGCTCCCAGCAAATAGAATAGCAGGTCTGGGCAAGAGCCTGCAGGCCCATGGGAATACATAAAGTTCCAGAAACTTTTCATAATTTCCTCCCCTCTTTCCCATCTTTTTACCCCTCATTTCCTGACTTGTACACAAAAAATAATGTACCTCCTAAGGAGGAGAGATGCATCCAACCAGAAAGGGAAGTGGATAGATAGGAGTGAAAGATGAGAAGGGGGGAAGAAGGGAAGACAGCAACGACTCACATTTCTGTAGCACCTACTAGGTGCCTGGCATTGGTCAGGTGCTTTGTAGGTACTATCTCACTTGAACCTCAAAGTAACTGAGGGAGACTGGGATGAAGAGCCTTGCCCAGGATCACACTGCAGGTTGGCTTCTGAGGCCATATTTGAATTCATCTCACTAATTCACATCTATTCTACGTGTGTTGTAGTGCTTGCTTAGCCTCCCACAATTGATGTATGCCCCAAACACTACAAGGATAAGGCCACCAGAACACAGGCAGATCCTCTGTGGAAGATCTGTTGGAAACCTTGGACAAGGACTGAGATGAGAGAATTTGGAGAGGCAGCAGTGGGGAGTGGAGTGGGTAGTAGGCCTGTACCCGAGCCAGGCTGAGCACAAATTATTCAGAGGTGAAGTATTCCATTTCATAATTACTGTGTCTGTGTCACTTTGAAAACCAGTTCCTGTAGTGGCAAGAACTTGACAAAAACCTTAATCGAGATGAGGTAACTAGTGAAATTTGGATTTAAAAGTTTGTAACACAGGTTCTCACAAAACCACGACACACAGTTACAAACTCAAATGGTATTTCCAGCTGTAAGTTGACCAAAAATTTTCTACGTGTTTTCATCTGACTTTTTTTTCCTTCCCTTTTTTTTTTCATGAAGAGTGGGGGCAGTATCGTCTGGGGGTCACTCTGCTGTTGCCACCACGGGGTGTCAGATTTTAGAATCTAATGTTTTGTTGACCTGAACCTTGGGGTATCCCTAAAAATTCCCAAAAGTCTAACCAGTGGTTCTAATTAAATTCCCTTCCCTACCTTTTGGGTTTTATTTTTGTGCCTTCTAGAAGGAAGGGATATTTCCTATTAGATTTTTTAGCTAGAGAATCAGAATTCTGTAACTCAACAAAAGTAGAGTATTGGTATCTTCGTTGTAATTGAGGAACCTTACTGATAGTAATTAATTGCAACTGCAGTTGGAATATTAAATTTAAAATTCTTATTTCATTGTTTTACTGAGAAGCCACGATTTTCATAATGGTGCTTTGGTTTAATCAATTATAACACCCCATTGTAATGAACTGGCTTTGGACTCAGGGAACATTGTGAATTTAGGGGCTCACATTTGGATAGACCGTTTTATTCTTGCAAATGAAAGACTTTTATAGTAATTTAATTTTTAATAAAGTGTTAAAATTTTCAGTTTTTTGGGTCAGGTGATCCAAAGGACTTTAACAAACTTCAAAGCACTGCATAAATGATAGCTGTTATAGATAATATGATAGCCCTGTTGTAAACATATAAATACCAATTTTGATCTGCCATAGAAACTTAATAAATTGAATATGTTTAAAAATTTGTAAATGCCTGGAAGCTATCAGCCCTGCTGCTCTTCTGAAAAGGACAAAACTTCCCATGTAAACTTGATTGGTCATCTGGTATGAATTACAAAAATCATGGAATAAAGTAATGCTGTAGATGTAATGCCTGGACCTCATTAAAGCATCTGGCGTAATTACTCACAAGAGCCACCTTGGAGCTAAGATTCCTTCCTGGCTTCCTAGGTTAACTTCTTGGAGGAGCTGACACTTATCTCCTTAACCATAAATGTCAGTATTCATGTGGATCTGTGATGTCACCGGAGGTTTGGACATTCCCTCGGTGATGCCCATCCCTTTGCCCTCGCTGAGGTCTGGTGCCGTTCTGAAGATCCTGCATCACTAGCTGACCTCGCTAGCACTGGCTGGACTTTCCCTCACACTCCAGTCACCTGGGCCTGCAAGAGGAGTCTGGACACTCCTTGTTCCACAATGCCATTCAGTAATTGCCTCTTTAAGTCACCTTTGCTTTTTAGAAAACCGTTCAATTAAGTTTCCATCCCATCAAAATTCTGGCAGTGATAATACACTGACTCTCAGGTCATTCTCCATGAGTTTACCACCTGGCTCACCAGCTCCCTTTTCTCCCCCACTCCTGCTCTTCTCCTCCCTTCATATACCACCATCACCCCCTCCGTTTCCTCAGCTCCTGTGACCTGCTTCTCAGCCACTCGTAGGGATGATCACACAGCAGAACATGCCAGCACCCACAAGCATTTCACTTCCCTAATTAGAAACCCTGCCATTTTCCTATCTGACCATCATCTAAAATTCCACCTCTATTATGCTTCCTCCCCCCCACCCAACCTGCTTTTCTCCTTCTTCCTCCCCTCCACCCCTCTATTTTCTGAGGCCATTAATCCTGCTCTGAGTTCACTCTCCACTCTCTCCAACCCAATAATTAGCCTTTTCATTTCTGTGCCTGCCCCCTCCGCTGGAATCCTTTCCCTTCCTGCCATTTTGCTGCTCTTCTTTTGACAAGCCTTAGCCCTGGATTGCTGCCACCATCTGCTTCCTCCGTGCCTACTCACAAGCAGCTGAGTGCACCTGGACAAAGTTTCACAAATGTGCTGCCTGAGTACATTGCAGATTCATGTTTTCCCTGTTTTCTGCCTGGGGCAGAATTTAAACTCTGGTCTTCCTGACTCCCACAGCCAGCATTCTACTCCCTTTTTTGTCCCCCAGTACTACATGTTCTTGCTCTTCCCTGATAAGTCATCCTTGTTTTCCTCTGCAGCCTGCTTACACCTGCCACGCTACCTTCCATGTTTCTTTTGAGTTTGGGACAATTTTGATTTTCCTGAGATTGTGGTGACTCACGCTTTGCAACCAGAAAGTATCACTGGTAGATGTGGTCCGTGGGTCAGATGTGATCCAGCTTGCTCTCCTCTGCACACTCAGTTCTGGGCTCAGCCCGCTGTCCCATATGCAGCATCTTTCACTCTCTACAGTTTAAGGAGCCCAGTAATCAGGCCTGTCTGGCCCTGTGTCACCACCTGAGCATTACACTTAAGCCACTTTGTTTTTGCCATGTGAATGAGTACTTACACTGATCTCAGTTCCTTTACTGAGAATTTCACATTGAACCTTTTGTAGTGTTTTTGAAAATTAGAAGACTGCAGTTATATGTTTTGTTTTCCGATTCTGAAAGAGGAGGAATTGTGAAGGTAATTTGAAAGGCTTTGGAATTATGAATAAGTTTAGATTTTTCAGTGAAAAGGAATTTGGGGAAAATCTGAAGAGAAGCTGAAGGATCTGAGGACAAGATGGAAGAACAGGACCATGTGAAGGATATAGAAGGGGAAAGAGTAAGAGAAGGGAGGAGCACTTGGTTATGGCTCTTACAGGATTAAACTAATAAAAAGGTGAAAAGAATAAAAGCTTTGGCATTCAAATCCTCCCTGGACTGGCCCATACAGTAGTGAGAGAGCTGAGCTGAAATGGCGCAAAAAAAAAGCCAAGCCTCACCCTCTTACTTGCAGGGAGTCAGTAGGGCAGGGAGACATTTGTCATGGAGGGCATCATGTCATTTTTGTAGTTCAGGCATGACCAGGTGACTGCTATTCATAACCAAAGGGCAGACTGGCCTCCATCCTCGAAAGAAGCTAAAGGACCTCACAGAAGACATCTCTTCCTTCCCAGTTCACTGGGACAGTGAAATGGAGGAAAGGAGTCACCTTTTTTTAAAAAGAGAAGAAAAGGAGTGGAAGAGGTTAGCAGGGCTGGGCCAGTACTTGAGGATGTAGAGAGCCACATGTGGCCTCGAGGCCACAGGTTCCCCATCTGTGGGTTAAGGGAAGAATTGATATGTGTCAGTTGCTCAGAGGAAAAAGAAGTACCGTGAAGTGCTTGGAGCTAAGATGTCAACTTGAGCCCCTTTTTCCTTTGAAGAGGCCAGAAGCTTTTAGCCTCTGTGGAATGAGGACGTCAGACCCCACCTGCTGTCAGTGCAGAGATTTCTCATGAAGGTAAGAGGCCAAGAAGGGACAGAAGCATGTGTTTGACAGTGGGCACGTTTATGCTCTTGCATAGAGTGACCTAGTGGAGGAGTACTATATCTTTCTTCTGATTGTTTGGGGTACTAGTGATATTGTCAGCAGGAACAGAAAAAGCCAATTCAAAGACTGGCCAGTCTAGGGAAGGAGACTTCAAGCCTCAGGGCCCATTGGAGATTTATCACGGAAGCGCTCGTAGAATCTGAGCCTTTACCATTAGTTCTCCAGCTCAAACCATTCCCTGATTTCATCATTGGCTATAGAGGTTCTTTTCCACATTAAGGGAAATTTAAGTACATCCAGTGTCTATGTAAAGTATGGGAGCTATTTAGAGTTCTTTAGGTTCAGGGCATGATAGGAAGGGTCTCAGTTGCCCTCCCACCAGTAAACCTTATCTGAGGGCTGTCTTTTCCCTTCTGGCTTCCTCGGGTTCTCTCATCTGGCAGCCAGGGAAGTTCTCCAGCTATCTCGCTGAGGTTAGTCATATCTGGGCTTTCCTTGCTCTGACATTATTTTTGTTTTGTTTTGTTTTTTATTTTTTTTTATTATTTTAATTTATTTTTGACATGTTTGGTTTTCAGCATTGATTTTCACAGGCGTTTGAATTACAAATTTTCTCCCCATTTCCCTCCCCCCCCCACTCCAAGATGGCGTACACTCTGGTTGCCC
>CM053624.1:18663186-18695121 GCA_028646595.1 Phalanger gymnotis
GACCGGTCACAGCCTATGTTAAAGGCATAAGACAGGCCCCAATGACACGGAGTACAGCTTGTTGATCAGCCATTTACACTTGTTTGCGCTCACTTTATAGTACTTATTCAGGCCTAAAATAGCCTCTAATCCCCCCAAGAGAAGGAAGCAAAGGATACCATCACATGACTGTCTGGGTTGTGTAAGCCTTATGGGGTCCACGGAAGAAGTAAGGCAAGTAGAGACGTGCTCAGTCTCCTGGGCATGGCCGTAACCCACAGAAATAATCTTTGGCTCTGCAGTGCACTTGCACATGATCGAGTGGTTTTCGAATTTTAAGATAAATCATTATGAAAATGTTTTTCATTTTAAAGTGCTAAATTTTTATAAATAGATTAGTTTTGTTATTTCAGTGATTTCATATGTCAGAAGTATTCTTTGAATAACTTTCTAAGGATTTGTTCTAAATTACATTGCCTTGGTTTTTACATGCTTTGAAATGAGATGAAAAGTGTAAGTTAGAAAATCCATGAAAAACATAACATTTGTGATAGAGCATGGGGCCTGGAGTCAGAAAGATCTACCTTAAAATCAAGCCTCAGACATTTACTAGCTATGTGACCCTGGGCAAGTCACTCAACCAGTTTCCCCAGCTCTAAAATTGGCATCATAGTAGTACCCATCTCACAGGTTGTTGTGATAATTTTTGTAAAGCACTTAGTCCAGTGCCTGGCACAGAGTAGGCACTTAATAAATGCTTGTTCCTACTTCGAAACTGGGTTGGGGGAAATTTGCCATTCTAGTATGACCAATTTCAATTATCAGTATAAAATAGTGATTAAAGTTATTTAAAATATAAAAATTATATACAATTATACTGGTCCAGAGAACACTCCTCAGTGATTTGGTACACAATTGAGAGCCATGGATTACATTTTTAAAAAACCATATTCAGCGAAGGCAGATGTCACAAAGTCTGTTCTCTTGGACTCTGTTCAGTATCAGTGGCAGAGGCTGTATTCCCTGACTCAGATCTGCTTTTCAGATTTAGAGTGGGGTCTCATTGCTACCCACCCCTCAGTTAGCCCTTCTGATACTTCCACATGGCTTTGCTGGCCTCCTGTCCACTTGCTGACAGACACCTGACCCCCTGTCCACTCACTGGACACCCTCCTTGGCCTCTACCTGGAGACAAATCCCTGGCTCTCTGCCCTTTCGAGCCATTTGCTGACTCAGGCTTTTAAGTGAGTGCCTGGTACCTTGCACCCAGCTCGAATAGTGAAGTAGTGACCATCAAACACATTTCACCTCGGATGCCTATGCATTATGTGAAACTCACTGCCTGACAGATGAACTGCATATAAACCAGGTCATTTACTTAATGCAACAACAGTAGCCCATATGAAGGGATAAGGAAAATCGACCCCCAGGCACTAGGAATCACACAGTTGGAGCCCCAAAGGGATGGTCTGTGAAGGAGAAGGAGCTTATTGGTGCCAGATCTCATTTCCTTTGTTGACTGAGTAATGGAAATGTTATAGAGATCATCTAGATTTCTGCAAAGCAGAACCTTTCCTGTTCTTACATGTGCTTAATTATTTACACATCTTCAAAAACAACCCCCCCCCCCAAAAAAAAGGCCACTGCCCTCAAGGAGCTTACATGCTAATTTCACAATAAAATAGAAGTTATTTCGGGACAAGGGCTGCTGAGTCTGTATCTGAAGCATCCCCCACAGGGTCCCACAGGTGTTGATTCCTATGAAGTCACGACATTTCATTATTTGTAGCCATTTAGCATTGGTATTAAAGAGACCATCTTTTTTGGCAGAAACCTGTTGGGGATCTTTGAAAATTTTGCCTAGTTTTCTCTATGTAGCCTAATTCTTCTGTTCCAGTCTGGACCTCAGTCATTACATAGGCATAGGTAGACCTTGAGCTACTGTAGATCGAGAATGAGAAGGGCCTCGTTGCTAAAGAAGAAGCTGTAGTGATGGTCAAAGAGAACAGGGTTTGGAGTCAGAGAGTTGGGCTCTATTCTAAGCTTTGTGGAGGGCCCATAGCCTTTTCCTCCTCCATCGTAGGCTTCTACAGCTCTTTAAAAGCCAGGCTTTCAGTGCAGTTCTTTCTTTTTTTTTTTTTACCTCCGGCTTAGTTTTGTGTATTTATATCTGGTATCCCTTTTCATGTTTGCTCTAGAACATGACTTGGCAAACTTCACCCAAATGTGACTGTTTTTCTACCACCCATGAGCCAAGGGTTTTACATTTTTTTTTTCAAAAAGGTTTGTTGTATTTAAAAATATAAACACTTTTCTTAGCTTGGACTGTACAAAAATAAGCAACAGGTCAGATTTGCCAACCCCTGCTGCAAAATTTAAAACACGTTGTGATTTTATAAGACATTTGAGAAATATTCTGATTCAGAGTCTCAGGCTTCTGGATTGGCTTTTGAAATATGCGTCTTCTTTTTAACCTCAGCTGTTGTTTCTCCTCTGTCCTTTAAAAGAAGACTGGGAGTGGCTTTGAAGTCAGTTTTTAATAAAAGCTTTGCTAACTCGATCCTTTACTGTCACATCACTACCAAGTCCATTAACAACAGACCAAGGAAAGTCATATATTCCTAAGGTTAGTTAGTGGTTACTGCTTCAGATGACACAAGCTCTCATTAAGATCACTTGTCATTCTTCACTGGCCTCCTCCCTGTTGGAATTAAATTACGGATGTCGTCACTCATTTCATCACCTTCACCAAAAGGACCAACGATTAATTCTGAAGTTCCATGTTATCTATTTTTACATCCTAGAGATAGTATTCAGCCAAGTCTCATTTGTAGAAAGTACAGTTATACATTTTACAGAACCCAAATGGAACCTCCAAGATGAATATTCCAAGAGGGCAAAGTGATGAGGGTAGGCATTCCAGAACCACATCAGTAAGCATTTATTAAGCACCTACTATGTGCCCTTGGGCGTTCTAAGTGCTAGGGGTACAAAGAAAGGAAAGATTGCTTAATAAACCTTTATTATGTGCCAGGGACTATAAAAGCCAGGCCTTGCTCCCAAGATGCTGACATTCTCATTGGGGAAACAATATGCAAATAGCTCCCAACAACATTCAGACAAGATCTAGACTGGATATTTGGAGTGAATAAGCAGAGAGAAGGCACCAATATTCAGGGCAATCAAGAAAGGCTTCCTTTTAAAGGTAGGATCTTAACTGGGACTAGAAGGAATCTTGGAGGTGGAGATGAGTAGGGAGAGAGTTCCAGGCCTGGGGGACAGCCGGAAAAAGGGCCCAGGGCCAAAAGATGGAGTGTCTCATTGATAGCACAGTCAGGAGGCTGGTGTCATTGGGTCACAGAATGCGTGGGGGTGAGGGGCTGGAGAACATGGCTGGACCTGCACTTGAAGATCATTTTGACATGTGAATGGAGGACAGACTGAAATGGGGAGAGGCATTGTGGCTGAGAAACCGAGCAGCAGCCTCCTGCAAGAGTCCAGGCATGAAGTGATGACCGTGTCAGAGGAGCAAAGGGCATAAGTGAGAGACGTTACGGAGGTAAAGGCAGCAGATCGAATGGGGCCGTGTGTGGGGCTGGAGTGAGAGACAGTGAATGGTTGAGGATGACGCCTAGCTAGTGAGCCTGGGTGACTAGGATGATGGTGGATCCCTCAACAAGAACGGAGAAGCTAGGAAGAGGAAGGGAGTTGGAAGGGAAAGACAATAAGTTCAGCTGTGGATGTGGTGAATTTAGATGTGCACAGATAGCTGGAGATGTAAGACTGGAGGTCGGCAGAGAGGTCAAGGTTGGGTAAGTAGATATGAAAGTCATCAGCTGGTTTCAGAAAAACCTGGGAAGACTTGTGGGGCACCAAGGCAGAGTGAGGTGAGCAGAAGCAAGAGAACATTGTATGCAGTGATAATAGTATTATAAGAATGATCAACTGTGAAAGACTTAGCTGCTCTGATCCAGACAGCGTTCCAAGATAATTACAAAGGCTCGTGATGAAAAGTGCTATCCACCTCCAGAGAAGAGAACTAATGAACTGCTGAGTGCAGGTTGAAGTATACTTTTTTCACACACTTTATTTTTCTTGCTTTTTTTTTTTTTGGCAGTGTGGCTAATTGGAATATGTTTTGCAGGATTTCACATGTATAACTGACATATTACTTGCCTTCTCAGTGGGTGGGGAAGGGACTGGAAGGAAAGAGAGAATTTGTAACTCAAAAAAAAATTTTAAATAAATGTTAAAAAACAAATTGTTATCCACACAGAGATAATTAAATTCATGGGAGCTGGTAAGATCATCAAATGAAATACTATAGAGCAGAGGGGCCAGTGACCTATGCCCCACAGGCCAGATTTGGCCTGCTGACTATTTTTGTACAGCCAGCAAGGACTAGGAATGCTTTTTTAAATGGTTGGAAAAATTGAAAGAATAATAATATTTTGTGACAAAGTTGTATGGGAGCATAGCCACGCTCGTTAGTCCTTGTTCATTTCCATATATTTCTGTGGTTAAAAAAAGGAGTGCGTGTGGTTCTCTTATCCCTTCTCACGGCTGCTCACTGTACTGAAGTAATACGATGATCACCCAAGAACATTTCAGGTGCTCCGTGTATCACCATAATGTGCCATTTTATTTTATTACCAGTGCATATCCATCATGCCAAAACAAGAAGAGGGGGAGACATTATATTATGATTTTTTTGAGCTCAGGGCCAAGGTTGAAGTTTTTCTGAACAAGATGAATCACTCTCAACCGTTATTACCAAACACCAAAGAACTTTGGGAAATTAGCTTTGGCTGTAGACTTGACAATGTTTCTTAATTGATTCAGCCAAAAATTAAAACGGCACTTTTATGTGAAATTTATACTGTGGCAAAGTTAATTCAATAGCAGTGACTATTGTTTAAGTCACAAGTAATGGTAAGCTGGTTTGTACACTTCTCATGCAATACACGTTTGCAGCTGATAATGTTACCACTCAGAGAGCGAGACCACTGGCATTTTCTGGACCTTGATGCAAGTGCAAAAGAAACTTCCATATCTCAAAATCCATTGAACTGTTGGGTTGAGATTCCACCTCCCTTTCAGTGAGAAGTATTTAATCTGCAATGTAATGAGATGTTAAAAAGAAAAAATCAAGAGAAAAATCTAATAGAATTCTAAAAATGTCTTCTGAGCTTCGAATATGTTCAATTAAAATCATATGTTTTTGGATTGATATCAGCATTTGGCAGTACCTATTTCTGTGAAAAGATATTTTCAAAGATGAAATACATAAAATCCCATTACAGATCAGCATTAACAGACAAATGTTTACAGTCCTTTTTGATGATAGGGAACACTGGTTTTGAATCACCAATTAAGCAAACTGTTATTCCTCCCCCCCAAAATTATGTTCTTGTCATTAGTATACCTGTTAAAATAAATTGTAATCAGTTATATTTGAATTTCATTGGTAAAAAAATTGTGGAAATGTTTTCCCTCTTGTTATATAAATAACTAAGATAGTTACTATCTGACCCTTTACAGAAAAAGTTTACTAATCCCTAGTATCAAAGGATAAGAGAAGGGGGCCCAGGACAAAGAGAGCTCTGTGAGAGACACTCACAGTTAACGGGCACAAGTTGGCCGAAGAGCCAGCAAAGGAGACTGAGAAGGAACAGGCAGATAGGTAGAAGGAGAGAACCAGGCGAGAGTGGTGTCCCAATAACCTAGAGAGAAGAGTGTCTAAAGAGAAAAGTATAATCAGCGATGTCCAAGGCAGGCTATGGAGAAGTCAAAAAGGATGAGAGCTGGTGGAAGGACATTAGATTTTGTGATTAAGAAGTCGTTAGTAAATTTAGGAAGAAAAGTTTAATAATGAATTTGGACACCAGACTGCGGAGACTGAAGAAGAAAGCGAGGAAAAAGGAAATGGGAGCGCCGATCGTAGATGGTCTTCTCAAGGAGTTTAGCCACAAAAGGGAGGGAGAGATAAGGGATCAAGTAGACAAGGCAAGACTGAATTAAAGTGAGAGCGGGGATGATGGAGGAAGTGGCCTGCTAGAGAAGACGGGGCCATGGAGTCACTTGGACACCTGGAGGGGGTTAACTTGGCAAGGAGAAGGGCCACTTCGTTGTGTGATGCAAGGAGGAGGAAAGAGATCACACTAGAAGACATCAGGTGGTGTGAGAAGAAAGGACTCTTGGAGAATGGCCTCAGATTTTTTGGTAAAATATGAGACGAGGATCTGAGCTGAGGGGGGTAAGGGGAGCAGAGCCATGGGAGGTGTTTAGAAGAGCCACTGCTGGGAGTGGGAGAGTCGCTAAGGGGGGTCTACAAGGTTTATCTTGTAACAATAAGAGCCCCGCAGAGGCTTTGTAACGTAAATTTATAATGG
Source organism: Phalanger gymnotis (assembly GCA_028646595.1). NCBI lineage: Eukaryota > Metazoa > Chordata > Mammalia > Diprotodontia > Phalangeridae > Phalanger > Phalanger gymnotis. Next base: position 18,669,558 of record CM053624.1, read on the forward strand.
ACCCAGTCAGCACAATTTTGAGATTTTCTGCAGCTTTGTTCAGTAGAATGTGTAAGAGCAAAGGCTGGGGATGGTGGAAGCAATCCAAGGCTGAAGCTTTGCAGCACAAGTTCAGGGATACAATAAAGGAAAGAAAAGGACAGTATAGAGTTGATGTGGTTCACAAAGGGGTCAGGATGGAAAAGGAAAGGAGAATGTGGCCAGTTCAGGGGTGATGGCCTAGGGAAAAACTGGAGGGCATGGTGTAGACCAAGAATAGGACGTGGGGTCACAAGGCAGAAGGAGAGGTGAAATGATGATAGATTGAGATTAGGTAAAGGAAATCCAGAGTTCGTGAACATAAGACCAATTTTGTGCACGACCAAGGTAGGTTGGAGGATTAGATCATGAGTGGAGTGAGGTTAGGGTAACCTTTAGGTATTAGAGGGAGTGTTGAGATTGTGTGTGTGTGTGTATGTGTGTGTGTGTGTGTGGAAATCCCCCACTATGAGGGCAGGAGTTGGGGAGGATAGAGAGGCTGGGAGCCAGTTACTGAGCTCCCTGAGGAAAAAAGGCAGGGTGACTTGGAGGGTGATTGACAACAGCTGCCAGAATTTTGATTGGATGGCAAATATGTATTGAGTGAACCTCAGAGGAGGAGAGGTTACCTAGTGACAGTAGAAGCAGATCCTGGAAAAGGCAATGGGAAGCAAGGAGTGTTCCAATTCCTTCTACTCCCCCCACATCCCCTCAAAATTGAGACCACAAGAATGCGTGAGTACAACCATTGCTAGGAAGGGAAGCCAGGTCTCAGCCAGAAGATGGAAGGAATGGAAAAGGGGAAAAAAAAATAAGATGAAAGTAGATTTATTGCTGATGGAGGAGGCATTCAGGAGAGCACAGTAGAAGGGGTGGATCGCTTTAGAGTGGGACGTTATCATGGTTGTCTTGAAGGGAATGGGAATAAAGGATTGGATAGTGGGGTTCAGGGGATAGGGTGGGAGTTCAGAATCATTGGGATGGGGAGGGTGAAGCAAGGGAGAGTTTTTAAATCATCGAGCAATGAGTTTAGTTAGGTTTTCCAAACTACGCAAAAACTCACATGTAGGAGATGGGATGCTAAGATCAGGGAACAGTCCTTTGGCCAGTTTGGCTGGAACATCATGTGCGTGAAGGGGAGACAGCAAGCAAACAAGGAAAGGACTTACATGGCAAACTGAGGAGTTAGTGTTTTATTTTAGAGGCAGTAGGGTACCAAGAGCAGAGGACAGCATCATCGGATTTGTTCTGAAGGCCAATAGGTCAGGTGAGAGGTGAGGAGAACCTGCAGTAACATGGTGGCCATGTGAATAAAGAGAGAGAAAAATAGACCAGTAGAAGAAACAGGGCTGAGTCTTTGAAGTTGGAAATGCCAGCGCTGTGGACACTGGGCTAGATTTGTGTATGGTTTCTAACAACCAGTCAAAGGAAGTCAAGTCATCAAGTGATGAATTTGCTTCATATCTGCCCACATGCTTATTTCAGATTGTCTTTGGCCAGACGTAATAATGGTCTGATTCCAGACTGTAGTATCCCTCGTGTTCAATATTCATTCCCAGTTTTTGTTTCATCTCTAAATTCAATAAAGATACCATCCATGCCTTTCACTGAGTTATTGATAAAAATGTCACATAAGCAGCACCCAGCACAGACCACAGAAGCCTTCCTTTTGAGTTGACATCAGGTCTGTTCATCATACCAGTTCCAGATCTGCTGATCACATCTGAACAATGGCATCTAGCCTCCGTCTGTCCTTTTCACAGCAGTAGTTTGAGACAGTGTCAGACGATAAACTAAAACTTAGCCAAGCTGAATCTACAGTATCTCCTTGTTCTTTCCACTTAGGAATGGGGGCAGAAAAGGAAATGCCATTGTCTGATGCGACCTGCTTGTGAAAAAGCCGTATGGGCCCTTTGTGATCACCATATCCTGTGTCAGACGGTCACTTACTCTCTCATTAAGAGTACGTTTGGGAATATGATGTCAGGCGCAGGTCCTCTGTTGTGCAGGCGCCATTCTTGTCCCTTCCCTGAAAATCAGGGTCTTTGTCCTGCTGCAGTCCTGCGGTACCTCTCTGCTTCTCCACTGTCTTTCAGAGATCACAAACAGGGCCCCAAAAGGGCCAAATGTAGTTCCTCTGGGTCAGGGACAAAGGGACCAGGTGTTCTTTTTCTCTGTCTCTTACACTGTTGTGGGTGGGAGGAGAGGGAAAAAGGAATTCTTGGCAAAGGAGGGTAGTGTCAAAAAGAGCATCGATAAAACGTCGAAGGAAAAAGGAGCTAGTGAGCAAATACAGCTGTTAAATGACCAGCGGTGGTAATGGAGTAGAGTTAAACCACTCAGTGATTCTAGAAGGATCTTTTATTCTGAAGAGACTATATCCCACGCATCTAGTTTGTGTCATGGTGTGTCAGTAATGGTGGCTATCAGAGTTGCACATGGCTCTCCTCCCCGATTCCAGGACTGCCCAGTCATGGAGAGCACCAATAGAAACTGAAGCCAGGCGCATCCTTACTAGTTCTTTGTGCTCATTACACAGATTATAAATGACACAGAAGTTTTAGCTGGAGACCATTTCTCTTTATAATCCTCAGTAGTCTCCTGTTACTTTTGCTGTTCTCAGGTTCGGTGGATGATGTATTGGATTGTTTTTGCCCTTTATACTGTGATCGAAACATTGGCAGATCTGACCGTTGCTTGGTAAGTTCCAAAACGGGGGCCGATGATGAATTTGATCCGATCTCTCTTAACTAACTGACCAAAGGCAGGTTCCCTGACTTCTCCGTGCCTGTTTTCTTGTCAATAAAACAGAATAGCAAGTGAGATAGAGTGAAAGTACTTTTAAATCAGGATAAAGCTGTGTATAAAATAGTGGCATTGTCATCATTCATGGAAACTGAAGCCTTTCTTAGTTTAATAGTTCCTTTGAGTTTTATTGGCTTGTTTTCACAAAGGAGAATTCCAGTCACAACAGGCCGTTTTGTTAATCCACTTTGGATATTAAATTAATTATTTTAAAAGGGATTAAAGAAAATATCTGTTGTGCCCCCAGCCCCCTTCATGTAGTGAATGGAATTATAACATCTGGGGAAAATCCAGATTTGGCCTCTACCACAAACTATTAGGGAAGAAGAATATTCGGGATTTAGAAACCGAGGAAATGTTGTAAATAGAAATTTTCTCTGAGTAGTGTTAGATATTTCCTTTGGAGCATTTCTTTAAAAAGTTCAATTTTTGACAGTTCAAGATCTAACCTAAATATCTAATGGTTTTCTAACATTTCCTGGACAGGTTTCCCTTGTACTATGAGATGAAGATTGCCTTTGTCATTTGGCTGCTCTCCCCATACACCCGAGGGGCAAGTTTAATTTATAGGAAGTTCCTTCACCCACTGCTTTCTTCAAAGGAAAGGGTAAGAGATGAAACAGATTTGTAAACGTCAATTTTACCTTTTGAAATATTCAAATATGGCAAAGTTTTTCAATATGTTAGGAGAACAAAAATTGCTTCTGTGTATTTCGCAATACTATTCTAAAATCTAAAGAACTGAAGTGGTCATGGAGGCAATTTTGATACCTTTTGAATCCCCCTGTCCTTTTTTTTTTTTTTTTTTTTTTTAGGAGATCGATGATTATATTGTCCAAGCCAAAGAACGAGGCTATGAGACCATGGTAAACTTCGGTCGCCAGGGTTTAAACTTAGCAGCCACCGCCGCTGTGACTGCTGCTGTAAAGGTAATTTACAATTTCCATGAAATGTTATGTGATACCTTGAGGCAATAGGTAGAATGATTTCATGATTTTTCTTTAGTTATAAAGATTTTAAACTGAACTATGAACTTAATATCTACTTACGGGATATTTGAATGAATAGTTACTTCTGAAGAAATGTAAAACTCATTTTTTTGCCTTAGTTCTTAATTTACCCCAGAACGGGTGCTAGTTAATTGATTTTTAAAAATACCTTAAAATGGCATTTTCTTCATAACTTTTCCAAATTCCTTAAGGCATAAATAGTTAGTCCCTGTCCCCTTTTGTAAAGATGACCATTCTTTCTTTCTCTGTCTTTGGCGTGGCTCTCTCTCTGGGTGTTAATATCTTGGTAGGATTTCTGGCTTACTTCTGCTGCTGTCCTTCAGTCGATTTGAGGTAACTTCTACTCTTTTGTTGCTTGAACATTGTGCAATAATGATGACAAATGGACATTTTAATGATTTACTAATGCTGTACATTTGTTGTGTTTTTCTAAGTCACATTAATGCATTTAGTAAAAATCTGCATCACAGACTTATTTGCATGTCATAAGTGTTGTGGGGATTTTTTCAGTATCAGTACACAATCATTTCAGTACTTATTAAATCATTACATTTAATTTGTGGCTCCTCAACTGAATTGGGCCAGGTGATAACCTTAGCCAGCAATTTTAGGCGTTTTCAATACCCAGTATGTAACTAGATCAGTTGTATTATGACTAAAACAATAACAGAATTTGTAGGAATATTTTATTATTAAGAGGTGATTTTATATAATGCTCAAGATAAACAGAGCCAATAAAATGATTCTGTTTTCACTTTTTAAGACTACCCACAGTGACCCAGTTTTTCTTACTCAGTGTTACCTACTTCTAAATATACCCAGTAGAGTAAATAAAATGTAAAGCAGATTCCTGGTCATCCTGCTGAATGAAATAGCATTCACTCATTCAATAAACACTGAATGAGATCAAGCCGTGTACAAGGCTTTATATGGCCCAGCCTCTGCCTTCAGGTTATAATCCAGCAATAAAAGATAACTTGGGAGGGAATTTTTCCTTTGAAATTGATAGGATAAATTTATAACTAAAAGGATGAAAATACTTTGTTCGAAAGATATTTCAGGATTCTCACAATTATTCATTCATTTCTGGCTGTTCAAGAATGTTTTCTTTATTGCACAGTAGTTTGCACAGAGATAGGCTTGCTGTTAGTTACCTTTGTTTTATTTGGAATTACATGAAGCCCCCATTTACAGACAGTTGGCAGTGGTATGATGACAGCAAAATCAGCAGATTCCTATGAATTTAGGGTTCAAATCAGCATCATACATATGATTGTTGGAGAAAAATTAATGCAAGAAAAAGGTAGCAGTAATTAAGAAGCAGCAAATACTGGCAGGCTATACTTGGTTGGCAGATAAGTAAAGAGTAGAAGAAGGGAAAATGAACATTTAAAGGCCAGCTTGGGGAATACCATCAAGGCCAAGCTGGAAGTTTAAAAGGAAACAGCTCAAGCAAGCAGTGTGCCAAATTTCGGGAAGATGGGGGTTTTTTTGTATTTTTCTCCTGAAAACATTAATTCTTCCTCAAAACAAATCATGAAAGAGCATTTTTTCTTTGATAACAACCAAATTACATCCTGGTGTGGTGGTTAGAGGGCCAAGTACAGAGTCAGGACAACCTGGGTTTAAATCTTACCTCTGACCCATAATGGTCCTGTAACTCTGGGCAAGTTACTTAACTTTTCAGTGTCTCAGTCAGCGCTCTAAGACATGATGTTGTAGAATGGTTACCTATGGAGCTCCACCTACACTAATGAAATTTCTTAAAAACTTAACGGGAAATGTTAATAAAATGCTTTTATATTTGAGAACCACTTCATATGCTTTGTATGACTGCTCTCGAAAAGGGTGTATGGTATTTTCTCGTTTTCTGGAGATATACTAATATTTTTAGGTCCCTACCACCAAAAGAGATAAATTGAGCCTTTTTTCCTTAAAGGGAAGTTACAGAATTCTTTCCAGCTGGTAAGATCTGATCACCCTGGCTCCAACCTCCTTCTAGGAGCTGAGGGTGCTTACAGCCTTTCTATTGCCTTCATATCACCTTCCCCTGTATCAGGCATTTCATGCTCATGTAAGTTGACTCTAAAGGCCTGCTGTTTCATCACTGATCACTGTGATAAAATGCAGAACAAGGGTGAGTTCTTCCATGGTTTGGTTTTTCCCCACCAGCTTTGTTAATGGGTAGAGCAGCAGTGAACGCAGTGCCCTCCGCTAGCATGCTTTTCCTGATGTGCAAAGAGAGAAGGCCTGTCTTTCAGAGACTGAGTGGAACTTAGTGCCAGTTCTGTAGGAAACGAAAAGATGTTCCTTGGGATCAGAATTCCTGAGCATGTGAGGGGCCCGGGAACCCCCAGGGTTGTTACCGTCGTCATGGGGTGGAGCATCCCTTCAACGTCAAGGAAATTTACTCTTTTTAATTTGGCAGAGGATTCGGGAGTCTGGAGAGACCAGCAGCCCCAGTTCTCCCCCAGATAAAATGGCTTGCTTAGTCTTCCTTCTCTTACTTTGACCTATTCGGTTGAACAGTGGTTCTAAAGGGCTTCCTGACAACTTTAATTTTTAGAGACTCTTGTTAACGGGAAAACAATAACATATCTGTTGGCTTTGATTTCTGTGTTGGGTATTTTGTCAAAAATGTAAAACCTTCTGCTCTTAAAAAATTTTTTTTTCTTTTTACAAAAATTCATTTTAAGTAAATAAAACCGTCAGTATCTGGAGATGGATCATAACTATATGGGCAGATTTTATTTTTTCTTACTTCCATTATATATTTTGCTTAGTTAGTATATTGGGCCAAAAATGATTAATGAAAATAAAAGAATTTTTGTGATGGGCAGGGACTTAGCATTGAATTAAATATTTAAATAGTATAATTTTTAGTGAAGCACCCCTCTGTCTATTCTAATAAATAATATTCTGAGTGTCCTCATCTGTCTGTTTCGAGCCATATTAGCCCAAATTCCAGTTTTTATCATACCTCAGTCCTATTGGTAGGAGTATGTTGAGGATATGCCCAGCAGTGAGATCCTGGGTCCTTCTAAGAACAAACATCTAGCTGCTTTAATTCTTATTTCCGACTATGGCCCCTTTTTGCTCCATTTCTTAGTGGTCTAGAAAGGTGTGAGAGGAAGCAGGGAGTACTGGATAAAGAGTAGCTTCAGGATTAGGAAAACCTGGGTTCAAGTCTTGCCTCTAACATCTAGATATTGATTGCGGGCCAGTCCTTTAACACCTCTTAAAGACCTAAATTCAGATGGTTGTCAGTTTGCCTCAGTGGAGGGAGTTCTCACACCCAGTGGTCCTCCACTGATGAGGTCCAGCCACAAAGGCAGAGTCCATTGTTCCCATCCCTGCCCCTGGCACCTTGGACCACCTGTTACCTAGAAAGGATACATTGGCTTTAATGGTAATCTAATCACTGAGAAAGTAGCTCATTCATTACATGCACCTAAACATCAGTGTAAAGATGGTGCAGACTGTGCCCTGAGCAGATCGAAGCCCCTTTTGAGCTCAGGAGGCAAAATGTTCAGGAGTTGCTGGGGCAGAAACAGTCCAGCTCCTGGGTGACCACTCAGAAGAGCCTCTCCTAAGACAAGTGAGCCATGATGAGAGTTCACGTCTTTTGTGAAAATGCCTTCCTCAGATTATTACATTAATGACTCCATGCTTTTCTCAGGTGGGCAAAGTTATTATACCCCAGTTCATCATTATGTAACTTGGGGGTTAGTTGGCAGTACTCAGCTGTCCTTCCAGCAAGGCACATCCGTATGAATTGATCATCAGGCCGTAGTTGATAGGGCCTCCTGTGCAGGTGAGTGCTCTGATTTCCTTTTTCATTTATTGTCAAACATTAATCATTAAGGTGAGCGTTTGTCAGCGATGCTCATCTTTTCCATCCCAGGTCTTCAGTCAGCCTCCACTGACTGACTCAGAAGCCCTGGCTTGATCATTCTCTTAAGCCCTAGAGAGGCTTTTATCACATCCTTCAGAATTATTTCCCATGCCCCAAACAGAACTCATCTATCTTCTTCCCAGACTTCCCTCTTCTTGTTAACCAGGGCATCCCCATCCTTCTATAGCTTGGGTCACTCTCCATTCCTCCCTTTCCTCACTGCACATAGCCAGTCAGTGGCCAGACCTCATCGCTTAGATATATCCTTGACAGCTAAGCTCAGGCCTCATCACCTCTCACCTATGCTGTAGTAGCCTTCCATGGCTCCAGTTTCCATTCTGCTTCCATGCAGCTCCAGTTTCCATTCAGTAAGTCACCAAAGCGGTTTTTCTGGAACCTGGGCCGGCCCATGTCACCCCACTACCCACTGTTAACTCCTTATCGCACTTCTCAGACCGTCTCCACTACACCTTTCCACTCCCTTCCACCCGTGCCCTGGAGCAGCCACATCAGCTTCATGGTTCCTCACATGTGACACTCTCCTGGGTCTACACCTTTTTGTCTGGCTGTCCCTGGGGACTGGAATACATTCTTCAGATTTCTCGTTTTCCTTCGAAGCTCAGCTCTGCTTAAAGTCTTTCCTGCCCCTCCAGCTGCTAGAGCCATCATCTATATTACATTTATTTTACAGATATTTCCTTGACACGCACGTGCATCTGTGTTGCTTTTCTGATAAAAGACAAACTTCTTTAGAGCAAGATCTGTTGCCTTGGTCACCTTTGTAGCCCTGTTGCGTAATAAATGACTTCTTGGGTGGTTGACTGATTATCCCAACAGAAAGCAAAAAGCAGCGAGCTGTCGCGGCCTGGCCTTGGAGTATGGACCCTTGCCTTCCTTCTGCAGCTTTGCCACTCGCCCATTGCCTGGGCAAGCTCCTCCAAGCAACCTCACTCTGGGAAGCTTGGTTTCCTTTTCTGTAAAATAAGGAGCTTGAATGTACCCGTTTCTGAGACCCCTCCCAGTTCTGAATGTGTTCATACTCTGCAGCTTGAGGGATGCAGATGATTTTCATTTTTCTGACTTTCTCACCATATTTCTAATTAATAACTTAATATCTTTTTTTAACTGTCCTAGCCATGTTTTCATATTATTGTGTTATTATTGTTGTTAGAAATAAACATTTCTATTTTAAGTCATTGGGAATCATGTAGTCATTTGAGCCTTATTTTAAGTATTCTTTCCCAAATTTTGAAATGACTATCAAATCACTTCTCCACACCAGACATGAGACTGGCCTCTGAATCCACACACTGCTGTGTTAAAGCTTAAAACTTTTTCCCTTGCTTTCCCTGCCCCCATCTCCCTCACATCTTTTTCCTCCTGTGACGCCAATTTGAGCAGCTGTAATGTTGAACTTGGCTCTCTTGTCACACTAAACATAAAACATTAACATGATAGGTTGTAGAGTTGTTCAAGGTGTTTATTAAAAAAGAAACAGCACTGTGGGGCGACTACCCATACATTCACTTTACACATTCAAAAGCTTTTAGGCGCTTTATTCCATTTTCAAAATATTCTTTCTAGGTGATTCCATAATGAAAGATTGAAGGAGACTGGAGTTCAGCCACCACAGTTACGTTTTGGAACAGATAAAGATGCTCCCCTCCCCTCTTTCCCTTTTAAATAGAATCTTTAACCCATCAGTCTGTGAGAGGTCCGTCTCTGTGTGTCTTTCATTGTGTTACCTTATGACCCACTGCCCTGGTTTCTACAAAATGTTGCAGCTCTGATGGAACAACAAGAAGGGGGATGGAAGGATCCAGCTTGAGTGCTGCTTGTGGTTTACCAGACCCCTACCTTCATTACTGTCTCTCCTTCAGTAGCCAGCTTCAGGAGCCAGTGAGGAGGTTTCAGTCAGTCCATACACAGCCAGATCGTTGGAGCCTGGAAAGGCACACTGGCTGGGGAGGACTTTTTAAAGACCTACTTAAAGTGCCCTATAAATATGAACTAAAGGAGAGTAGCACGGACCTGCTTTCTACTTTGCTGTTGCATAAGTAGCTGCAAAAAAATCATTGAGCTTGGGAAGCTGAAGGCTCATTTTAACCTCTTAGCTTCATTTTTCTGTCCTTGCATATCTGGAGGGCAGTATGGCAAAATGGGCAGTATGCTGAACTTTGGAGTCAGAGACCTGGGTTCGAATCCCTCTGCCAGTCACTCTCTGAGGCCCCAACAACTTCGAACGCCTGGACAAGTTACAAGTGGGCTACTGTCTGCCTTGGCAGAGGGAGTACCCACACTGATAAAATCCACAGATTCTTGACGTACTGACATGTAGCTCTAACATAACAACATGAAATGAGGAAAAACTTCTTTTCATAGGAACGTCATTGTTTTCGATGAGGAGTAACTTTTGTCTTTAACAGGGTGAGACGAGTCTTACGGAGTTGGCTGGGGCATAGAGAGCTACAGTGATCCGCCTGCCCATGGCCATTTAACCTGCATTGAAAGGATAATGCCAGCCTTCTTATAGCACAAACATGTGGTGTGGTGGGGGCGTTTGGAAAATTTATTATTAGAGTTCATTTCCTGCTTCATGTTCTATGACCAAACACTATGGTCTGTGTGTCTAGTATAAAGTAAAAGTAAAGCTCCCACCAACATTCCTTGTACAGTAGACTAGGAAGACTCCTGTGTCAAAGGCAGGACTTGAGGCCTGGGTCTTTATCACACCAGAGTTAGTCCCATATCCTGCACACAGTACTTCCTGTTGTGATTTTAAATTATAATAATAAGATAATAAGGCTTAAAAGTAACTCCTAAAAGTTCAGTAGTATATTATCCCTCTTTTACAGATAAGGAAACTGGGATTCAAATATAAAATGACTTTCCCAGGATTACATAGAACAAGGATTTGAACCCAGACCTCCTGAATCCTAAACCAGCATTCTTACCATTATATCGTGCTGTTTCTCCTGACTATACGTGTGTGTGCGTGTGTGTGTGTGTGTGTATTTACATTGACAGTAAGTATATCTTAATTTCTCCTTCATTGCCTTTTTTTAAATATAATACAGATCATAGTGGATATATCATAGATAATAAATACCATCAGTGAACACTATACAGAAATATACTCCGTATATTTCTAATTGATAAAAGATTTGACAAATTTCCCCATATGTTTGTGATGTAGGAATGTTTGAATTGTATCAATTTAGTTTACCTAGATTTTAGCAACTCATATCAAATCTTTCATGCTGTTTTTGTGATTCTCTTTTGACTAAACAGAATTGAAATGGGTCAGATGCCTAAACTTAGGGAGTAGGAGTTAACTGGTTGACATTCTGTGCCTGACCTGTGCCTGTGCTGCTTAGCACTTTGATCAGTAACATGGCTAAAGACATGGGTGGCATTTGTGCCAAATCTTTAGGAGATTCAAGACACTGGGTGATATCTAGGATGCATAAACATCCTGACCAGAAAGGGTGTTGACCTGTGTCTACTTTAATGGAATTGATCAGGGTAAATGTAAAAGGCACATCTTGCCTTTGAAGGCAGATAGCAGCGTGATACAAGGTGCACAACTCGGGGCAAGACAAAAGGACTGAGCTTTTTCAGTGTGCATAGGAGGTAGCCAAGTGATACGGCCCCCAAAAAACTAGTGTGAGCACTGGTGCTAGAGCCAGAGGACCTGGGTCTGAGTTATTTCTCTTAACATTATCTGTGTAAGTATAGAGAAAGACTTTACACTCCTAAGCCAGCTCAGCTTCTAACTCACTGGACTACTTTTCCACCTCTGCCTCAATGACATTTTCACTGTAGCCGCCCCTTGTGGTATCCTCTGGTTGGCAAGTTCCATCTAGCTACACCTGCCATGCTCCTTCCTAACCCAGCTTAGCTCTAACTCTAGACTTCTTGTCCACCTGGACCTTTTCAACTCCCCTTTATGTGTCTTCTTGCCCTATCATGTGTAAGCTCCACAGGTCAGGGACTGGCTTTTTGATTGAATTTGTATTCCCGGTACCTGGCACACAGTAAGCACTTAATAAATGCTATAACCTCAGACAAGATGTTTAACCTCTCTGTGACTCAGTTTCTTCATCTGTAAATTGAGGGTTTCACAAGAGGACTTCTAAGGTCCCTTCCAGATCTAGATCTGTGAACCTGTGAATTACCCAGGCCTTGAGAGGTGATACACCTGATGTGCTCTGCACTGGTCAGACCGCTTTAGAACATTGTGTTTTGTTGGGGGTACCACATTGGGAATGGCATTGATTGACTTGAGAGCAATGGCTGGGGGGAAGGTGATCAAGGGGCCTTGAGGTCATAAGATGATGTCCTGGGAAAATTGGATGAAGCCACTGGGGATGTTTATCACAGAAGAGAGACACCTGGCACATGATCAGGGCTCTGCAGTTTTTGAAGGGCTGGTAGTTGGAAGAGGGCCAAAACTCCTAATGGTGGAAGTAGGAGCCTGGGTACTGGGTAGATGTTGTAAAAAGACACAAAGTGAGGAAGGATCTCCTAACCAGCACAGCTATCCAAATATGGGATGGGCTGCTTCAGGAAGTCGTGGGCCTCTCTTCACCAGAGCTCATCAGGCAAAGACTGGATGGTACTTGTTAGGACACCCACTTGTTGACATAAACATTGGGCTAGGTAGGCCTCCCAAGACCTGCTGGGATACTGGAAGACCAGCCCCCTCAAGGTGTTCCCTCTCCCTTTGCCTTGGTCTTGGCATTTCCCCCATCCCGGGTGACCCAGAATCTATCAGGGCTGCTTAGCTGTTTTATAAGGCTTGGGTGAGATGAAAGTCACCAACTATGTCCATTCTGGTGACATGAAGGAACAGCAGCCCTTACCATCTGCAGCAGCACTTTGGGCCCTTGCCACCTTCCCTGCTGCTGAACTTTCTCGGATGTCTGCTTTCCCCCAATTACCAAATGTGAGCTCCTGACGAGCAAGGACTACCTCCCTTTTTCTCTTTGGATTCCCAGTGCTTTGCACCATTGTTGGCACATAGTAAGTAAATAAATAAATAAAATAAATACTTTTCATTCGTTCATCGGAGACATGGTATATCAGAGTGCATGTACTTTATTTTCAGCATAGGAACATGGACTTCTGGGAGTATCATTCTTTAGTCTTTTTACCTGGAGCAGTATTAGTGTTACTGAAATCACTGAAATAGATTAATTTTTCCATTAACGGGTTTTCCAGTAAGTAGCATAGAAGAAGCATTTGCAGTATTTACATCTTTTAAGTTGTACTTAAAGTTGTACTCTGCATAATTTGGATTTGCCAAGATTGCATTCTTAGGTCTTTATAGATGTCAAAAGAAAGTCTTTGTCTTGGAAGCTTCATGGAATTGAGGTAGTTGAGGAAAATTAAGTTACGCGAAGCTTAATTAGAAAAGCAGGTCAAGTTCAAGGAGTAAACCACTTCATTTAATTAAAATTAAATGAAATTAACTTTAAAATTTTAGCAGGGATATTTTACTTTAATTAATACAGTTGATCTGCTTTGGGCTAAAATTGTTGGGTTTTTGTCCGTCTCTTAAAGATTAGTGATACCCCTGAGTAGCCTTTTCTATATGTACCACCTGAGCATGTTAAAAATGAAAATAAGACTTTAATCGAGACATTTATTACACTGTAAAGCAATTTTCTGAAGATGCTGCTCAGTTCTATGAGCTCATTACCAGGCATCTGTTCACAAGGTCAGTGTGCAAGTTTGTTTTGGCTGAGCCAGGCAGAAAGAGGAAGGACCTTCAAGGATTTTGCTGAGAATGCTCAGTATTCCATCCTTTTTTGTAGGAGAAGCGCTAGTAGCTTTAACACCAGATGAACAGCATTCCTGCTGGATTCACTCCCGAGAGATAAAAACACCAGTAATTCTACTGGATAGCTCTTTGAATTCTCCCTGCCTCGCTTGCCAAGTGGATATTTTAATCAAAAATTATGAAGTGAAATATCACAGAAAATGTAGTTTACAGCGTATTCATAACCCGATTGTCATCTGAGCAATGCAATATCCTCACGTTCTGCTGTCATTTCAGTGACTGTCCTCCTGCGAGAGGTCTTCGGAATAGTCAGCTTCTTCCTATCATCTCATAAACTGGGTGTACTTGATTAGATAACGTAGAAGTGAGATTTCATGCTAGCGTTGTGTTATTTTGACTGTGATGATCAGCCTTGTGGCCTGTCATTATGGAAACAGCACTGGGCTTCAAGGGAATCCAGAGAGCTGGACTCTGCCATTAATGACCCATGGCCTCGGGTAAGTCACTGGCCTCTCTGAGTTTATCTCTTTATTTGTAAAATGGGCAAGATTTGAACTAGATGATCTCTAAGTTCTTTCCAGTTCTAAAATTTGGTAAAACAAAATTCGCTAAATACTAAATTCTGTTCTCGAGATGAACAAAATGACTATCAAGTATGTATGTGTCAAAAGGAGAAGTAATTCTCTAAGAAACTTAATAAATGGGCAGTCTGGCCTGTTGTGAAATTAATTAGGCCCCTCTACAATATCCCCAAGTGATCCTCCAGCCTTAGCTTGACAGTCTCCAGGAAATGGGAACCAGCTACCACCTTGAGATCCAAGTCCTCTTTTGGAGTAATGTAATTGTTAGGTCCCATTGATATCTCCCTGTTGCAATCCTTGTTTCTATTTCTGCTTGCTCCAGCTCATCCATGTGAAAGGATTATACGGAGCATCCTTTAAAATATTTGAATGTGGCCATCATGATGTTCCCTCCTCACCCCTAAGTTTGGTTTTCTCCAGTCTAAGTATCCTCAGTTCCTATGATCTAGGGTCCCTGGCCGTTCTGCTACCCCAGCTCTCAAAACCTTTATGCCTGTCAGTGCTAAAACTTGGCACCTGTAACTCAGCAGAGGCCTAGAATCCCAATTGTCTGAAGGGAGGAGATAGGATCACACCATGGCCGCCTTCATCAGTGCACTTAGGCCTTTGCTCATCTCTGCAAAAGATCTATCTGTAAGTTTTCCCAGAGCCTCAGAAACCACTTCTCCACGCGGAAGGCCAATAGCTAATAAGGTAAAACAGAGAGCAAATATACCATTTGTTTATGTCCTGAATTTCTGAATTCTTTTTTTTTTTTTTGCTTTTCTTAAAATGTTTCATTTTTTCCCCAATTACATGGAAAAAACAATTTTTAACATTCTTTTTTTAAAAGCTTTTGAATTCCAAATTTTCTTCCTCCCTTTTTCCTCCCTTCCCTCCCTGAAAAGGGAAGCAATCTGATATAGATTATATATGTCTAATCATGCAAAACAGTTCCATATTAGTCATTTTTGTACAAGAAAACTCAAACCCAAAAAGAAAGAAAGGAAGGAAGGAAAAAAATAAAGAAAAAGAAAGTGAAAAATGGTGCGCTTTAATCTATGTTCAGATGACATCAGTTCTTTCTCTGGAGATGGACAGCATTTTTCATCATGAGTCCTTTCGGATTGTCTTGGATCGTTGTGTTGCTAGATCATTCTTCATCTTACAATATTGCTGTTTGTACAATATTCTCCTGGTTCTGCTCACATCACTTTGTATCAGGTCACGTAAGTCTTTCCAGGTTTTTCTGAAATCATCCTACATGTTATTTCTTAAAGCACAATAATATTCCATTACAATCATATACCACAATTTGGCCATTCCCCAATTGATAGGTATCCCCTCAATTTCCAATTCTTAACCACCACAAAAAGAGCTGCTGAAAATATTTTTGTACAAGTAGGTCTTTTATTTTTTTTTTTAATTTCTTTGGCATACAACAGACCTAGTAGTAGTATTGCTGTATCAAAGGGTATGCAACCATTCTGGATCAGTTTGCAACTCCACCAGTAGTGCATTAGTGTCCTAGTTTTCCCACATCCCCTCCAACATTTATCATTTTTGTTATGTTGGGTAGTCTGACGAGTGTTGTTTTAATTTTTGTTTCTCTGATCAATAGTGATCTAGAGCACTTTTTCATACGATTACAGATAGCTTTGATTTCTTTGCCTGAAAACTGCTCATTCATATCCTTTGACCATTTATCAGTTGAGGAAAGACTTGTATTCTTATAAATTTAACTCCATTCTATATACATATTTGAGAAATGGGGCCTTTAGCAGAGATTCTTGCTGTAAAAATTTTTTCCCTAGTTTTCTGTTTTCCTTCTGATTTTGAGTGCATTGGTTTTGTTTGTGCAAAAATCATGATATAATCACAGTTATCTATTTGGCATTTCATAGTGTTTTCTATTTCTCGTTTGGTCCTAAATTCTTCCCTTGTACATAAATCTGACAAGTAAATTATTCCATGCTCCCCTAATTTTCTAATTGTTTCACCCTTTATGTCTAAGTCATGTACCCACTTTGAGCTTATCTGAATGAACTCTTTACCTCCTCCAAACCAGTCTCCAAACTCTAGAGCATGTTATAGATGCAGTTAACAGGTTAATATTTACTCAAACTCTGTTGAGCACCTTACAAAGCAGTTTCTTGCATTTATGAGCTAGGCCAACAAGCAATTACCAGGGGCTAGAATGGGCCCCAGCACCTTTTGGGAATCATACCACTACACAACGTCTTTTGCATCTGTCCCTTTCTCTTTCACTCCGTCTAATCCAGGCTTTTATCACCTCTTGCCTAGTTTATTGCTATAGCTGCCTCATTGATTACCCTGTTTCCACTTCCTCTCCTGTCCAGTCCATCTTCTGCACAGCTGCCAAAATAATCTTCCTCAGTTATAGGTCAAACTCTAGCAAACGCCTACACAAGACCTATAGAATGAAATAAAACATTGTGAAAGCCTATCAGGATCTGGAGCTGGCTTTCCTTTCTAGACTTATTTCTTCTCATCAGCCCCCTAGGACTCACCTACCCCAGTGCCTTTCCATAGGCCATCCTCCCAGGCCTCAAATGTTCTGCCTCTTGACATCCCTCTCTCAAATGTCAGTTGCTACTCTAGGCCTCCCCTGGTTGCTAGTTCTCTTCTCACTTTCTTCTAACAAATCTATTTATAATTTGTATTTATTTATTTCTGTGGAGCTGAATATGTCTTAATTCTTGCCTTTCTTCCCTTCCCCTTCAGTAGAAGGTAAGTTTCTCTAGGTCAAGGAAGTAGTCCTTATTGTCCTTGTATCACTAGCCTAGTCCAGTGTAATGCATATGATGTAAACCCTTCGTAGACTTAGGGAATTGAATCTTGGTAAGGAAATGAATACTCCCGTCCCTACCTGCTTTCCCTGTTGGGTACCCAAAAGTCCACCTGACCTCTAGGACTTGGTGGTCTGCTTAGGAAACATTCCCCTGGGCTGACAACAATTCAAAATGGGCTCCTAGGGACCCATCCCTATTGGAATCTGCTATCCTGAAGATAATACACCTGAAATTCATGGGGATGGGCCAGAGATAGAATTCCTGACAATTCTGATTAATTCTCATGTCTCTAACTAATAGCCATCCCATTGTGTACAGCAATTCTCTATCCGTACACTGAAATATTCTAAGTATTGTTTGTAAGGCTGTAAAGTTGCATTCGATTAGTTATGACCAGAAGGATGGCCAGTTTTGCTTCATTATATCTATACTAAATTTCTTCAGTTCTCTTTAGTAAAGATGATCCAAATCACATATTCTATCTCTTGCTCACCTAATTTTGTAATTCAGTCTCATTTAGGTAATAGAGCTCTAGCTCTGTAGGGAATAACATCGAAAAAGCCAGAACATGGCACTTAGGAATTGCTCTATATGGGGTGTGTCCTCTAGTCTTCTTAATAATTGGCCAGGACTGCTGTTTCCATGGTGATTTCTCATTCAGACTGAAAAACCACTTCCTTCATTTTTTCTATCCTTTCATTTTACCCTTTCAGATTAATGTAACATGCACTAAATAAAAAAATATGGAGGAGTAATGTATTATTTAAACTAAAACTCATAACCTTATTTATTTTCTGGGAATAGAGGAAGGTGTTTGATTTAATTTGATGTTAGTCAAGGATTAGCTACAGGAACTAGAAACAAAAATTACTGAATCAGAATTACTGATACTGACAGAATCTCTTTCTTTTCCTTCTCCCAAAGCCCCACCCCTAGACCCCATCCTATGTAGTTCTTTTTGTGTTTTTGTTTTAAGAAGGCAAGTCTGTATTACCTTTGGAGGTGTCTTACTATAAAATGCTTGTGAATTCCTCAGTTAATAACCTACTGATTGCCTCTTTATCACACCATCTTTTGTTTTGGCCCATAAGATGTATGACTGAAGTGCTGACTTGTCTGGATGATGTAGGCAGGGAAAATGGAGGATTGACCTTTGAGTGGGAGGCAGCAGGGTGTATGTTGTTCAGTGAAGTCAAACGCAAATAGAAACAGAGCCCTGCAGACTGAATATGGACTTTGAAAACCACAAATTCACATTATGTTGTATTTTTATTTATTTTTTTAACATTGCCAATTCCACTTTAATCTGGATGAGGCCACACTCAGGAATTTTGCCTATAAATTTGGCACTTCAGTTGTAGTGGATAGACAGCCTGCTTCAGAGCCGGCCAGACCTGGGTTCTATCCTGTTCCAACACACTCTGGGTGTTTGACCTTGGCAAGTCCCTGAACCTCTAAGACTAAGATGCAGAAAAGGTGCCAGCCCACATTGGTATAGGTAGCTTCCTCAGGAAAGATTCACCATGCCAGTAAAATCATATTCATTACCTAGAGGTGCATAACAAATGCTTGGGGAAAAGAATCTCAGATCTCATTAGCCAAAAAATATTACCAAGAAAATATCCCTAATTACTGAACAACGTAGACCTACTTTCCCATCTCTGTGAAATCATTACAAGAATAGTCTATTCATGTTTCAAGGGCATCCTTGATGAAGATATCAGAAGGGAATGACAGCCTTTCAAGAATTATATCCTATAGCACATCAAATGTTGACAGTCACACAGTTGACTAAAAAGTACGGAGAAAGCAAAATCCTGCTGTGGTCATTGTCTGAATGTGAAAAACCATTTGCTTTTGGCTCCTCCTCAGGCTTTCATCTCCAGCTGGCTGTTACCTCTTGTTGGTTCTCCTTTCTCACCACCTCTTGTCTCCATTCCTTCTCTCTGTTCACATCAAAATTCCCCAAGTCCAGGGCATCATTTATTAGGTTTCAAGTTGTTTTGCACTAAAAAGCCACTTAATTGTTTTCCCTGAGTCCATTCTTTCCAATCCTTCTTCACAATTCCTAATTCATCTTCCTGAAATAATGTTTGACCCTACCATTCCCTTGCCAAGAAACTTCACTGGCTTTCCAGTGCCCTTATGAAGAAATACCAACTTGGATGCTTTGTATTAAAGGCTGTCTCCGGCCTCTCTTTCCAGAATGGGTACATATTCCCATCCCTTCCTTATGCACTCTAGGTACAAGGCATACTGGCCTCTTGTTCCCCGAATGGAATATACCGCCTTTGTCCCCATTGCTTCCGCAGGCCTGGTGTGAGAGCATTGCAGGCATTAGTGGTCCTCACGTCTGTCTTTTGGAAGGCCTCTCACACTTCACTCCTGCTTCCTTCTAGGCTCCACATCAAGTGCTGCTTCTTTCATCAGGCCTTTCCTGATTCCCCAGCCTCCATCCACTTGGTATTTATTTTGAATAAACCCTTCTCTATGAACATATTGACTCCCCCTAGAACAGGGGTGGGGAACCTGTGGCCTCGAGGCCTGCTGGATGCAAGTTCCTCAACAGTAAGGGTGGTCTCAACTTTGTATTTGTGTCTCAAGTGTAGAGGGAAGTCACATAGTAGATACTTAAGTAATGCTTGTTTCTTGAATGACTATGGCCTTAATTAAAGATTCTCCAATAAGATGTCTTTCATATTTATATCAAAACTACGTAAGGTAATTTAAGAAATAGAGCCTTTGTTCAACATTTAATTGGAGGCTAATGCTTATCACCAAAAATGTCTGCCATGGATATGAAAGACAGCCAACATGGGGGTCCAGAGGGAAGGAAAATTTTCTTATTAAATGCCAAGGTACTCCAGATGTTCCTTTTTGCAGAAGATATTGTGTGGCTTGCATTATGCCCCAGAACAGTGCAGATGCTCCTAGATGAACTCAGTAAACACTCAAAAGTTTGGCCTATTTACTCAGAAAAAAAGAAGTTTGTTCTGCAGTCATTATTACATGCACTTAGATGAATAGCCCATAGAGTGGATCCATTAGGAATTATATCTTAAACCATAGTTGCAGCTGGGCAGAAATTGGACAGGGCAAAAAAAGGCAGATGGGGCTGCTTTAGGAACATAAGACAGTGTTTTTAATGACCCCTATCTTCATCCTGAAGCAAAGGCTCACCTTAGCATCAGTAGTCTCCCAGTAATGTTGTATGGCTGCAAACTATGGAATCCCACAGCTTTACAGGTCAAACGGGGTAGTAGGAAGCACATTGTAAGCATGAGTAAGAGGCCATATGTTACCAACAAAATATCACACAGGAAAAAAACATCAGAGATTCATGAGGAAAGATTTGGTAACTAGGCATGGAGCAAGAACAGGAGATAATTGGCAGTCAGCCCATGTGCTCCTTTGGCATCTTGGCAATTTCAGGAGATCAGAAGATGACTTCGGCACTTAAGTCATTCCCCCATTCATTCACCCACCCACCCATCTGTGGAGGAATCATGGAGGGACATGGACTAGATTCACATTCATTAAAAAAAAAAATAGGATTGAGCTGGAGAGCACAGAGCCAGGATTAGGCAAATTCTGGATGGAAGAAAGGTCAGTTCTTGCTTGCCTGGGAACTGAGGAAGCAGGGCCTGAACTGCAAGGACAAACATAAATTGAAAATCCAAGCCAAAGGGGTACCAAGGTATGAGAAAGCCTGTGATCTAAAGAGCAGGTAGACTCATTGCCAGAGGGATTTAAGGTATAAAAGTAAAAAAACATGTAGGGAGTTAACTGTCTAACGCAGTCTAATTCCCCAAAGGCTGTATCTGGTCTGTCTAATTATGGCTATTCATGTCCCTCAGCTGAACCTGAGGCTAGAATGTTGTCATGGGGCAGTGTTGTCTCATCTGTTACAATTGTGGGATCACCTGAGTTGTTCAGCCCTGTGTTGAATATAAAGGAAAGTTAAGCCCAGCAAGATGTTTGCAGATGGAGAAATAAAATAAAAATGGAAGATAGGTGTAACATTTAAGTGCTATGCACATGTATGTATGCATATAAAGACATACACTACATATGTACGTGTGTTTTATCTCTGTAGGAGTTAAGAAGGAGATTAATATGTAAAAGTACCCTGAAGGCTTTGTGTGGAAAAGAAACCAAAGGATGCCTGGAATTTGGACAGTCTTGGGATAGGCATTCATGCATTTTCTTCATCAAGTCCCCTCTTTCCCCAGCACCTCCAGTGATATTTGAGCTCAGGTTCAGGGGACAAAAAGAGTTCAATAAGGTCTAAGCTTTAGTCCTTCTAATTAATTTATTTTTAAAAGCCTGTGGGAATAGGGTAACAAGTCATAAAAGTTGTCTTGGAAAGGGGAAACCTGAAATTCTTTAAAAATAAATGTGTGTGACCAGAAAAGAATCCTCAGAAAAACAAGTATAAAGGAAAACTGCATATAGGCTCTGTGTTTCCTTTAGTTCCAACAATGGATGACAGGCCCAGCAAGCTCTTCCTTTCTTAGCTCAATCTTACATAATATTTCTGGTGCTGGAATGCTATCGTCAGCCCATCTGGCCCTCATTTATTAGCGAATGGGTCAGCCTTTTAGCTTCTTGCATTCTCTAGGTCGTTGCCCCTTTAATTTAGAAATTTAGCAAAAGCAAGGGATAGTCCATGGTCAGCTGGCATCCTTGTTGGATGATGACCTAGCACATGGGACTTGGACATGGGCAAAATTGACATTGGATAAGAGACTATGAATGGGTAGCAGGCTGCCTGCCAGGAATTAGGCAAGCAGTGGAAGATTTAATTTCTTAAAGACTCGTATCATCAGAAGGCACTTAGGAAATCCTCCTTGAGCATCTATAGTCCATGTGTTAGTAACTGTTGGTTCAAATTAGCTGATCTCTGCCGTTAAGTGACTTAAAATCAGTAGGATTCAGGTATTCTTGAATTTAGAAGAAATGTATCCCCCTGCTACCCACCTCCTACTTGTCGTTATCGGCAGCTGGTTGGACACCATTCGTGGATGTATATAGAAAGAAGATCATAAATGACTGCATGACAGTAGAATTAGGGGCAGGGTAATGATGTAGGCAGGCCCAGGTGTGATTGGAAAACCCTGATGCTTCAAGCAAATGGAGCCAAATACTTGAGCTGTGTGTCAGTCAGCTGCCTTCTGCTAGAGCACAAGGTTTCTTTTAAATGTATCCATCCCAGGAGCCTAAGGCAGTTAAACATGTATGTTTAATCCATAACTAATACCTTGTAAGGATGAATCGAGTGAAAAAATAAAAGTCAAAGCATTTCTGGTAATATGTAAAACCTGGTCTAAGTCACAATTCTTTTTATGAAAATTGAAGGCATGAACGGGCCCAAGCAGGGGCAGTAGGGGGAGGGATGGCAGTTGAAGGAGCTCCTTGTCCTCCATTTCACCCTATTTTATTAACACAGTTCCTCTTTATAGCCCGGAAAATATGGCGGCCAGACAAAGCCAGAGTATATGGTTCCCATGGTAATGACTCCTAGTTCCTGATGCCATATACCACCTGGTGTTCCAGCCTGAACAACAGCTGCAGAGGATCTTATTATACAGCAAGGAAAATAATACATGTATGCGGGAAGAGAGTGCTTACGCTTACCTGAGCCTGTGGATCTGTTATGCTGGCTGAGTTGCTGTGTTGTGATTAGAGGCAACTAGAGTCATATTAAAGTGTTTCAAGACACAGTTGCTATGTTGTGACTAGAGGCAACTAGAGTCATATTAAAGTGTTTCAAGACAAAATTGTGTTTCAAGACAAAATGTAGTAAATACAACAAATTTCTTGTTGGTTATCAATGCAAAAATATTTAGAAATATTATACACCAAGCAGTTGCAAAGAATGAGTCATGCACTTATTCTCAATTTTAAAAAGGTCTTCATTTGGAGATGATTTCTGTGAAGAGGCCTTTACAGCATGGGTACAAATGGAGGTGTGCCCTGGAAAGGTTACAAATGCCATCTCTCTGAGAGAGTACTTAGATAAAATGTCTTAATGGCAGAGTGGACAGTACTAGATGTGTCTGGTTGCTTAACAAAATTGGTTTATTTTAGTTCACTCTCATTTTGCCTTCGGTCCTCAGATTGTTTTCCCTTCAGCCCATATCCATGATGAGTGGCTGCTGAGAGATCTCTAGTTTAGCAGCCAGCCAGTGTCTTTGTTTATACTTTAAAAAACAAATACTTTTTACAAAATGAAAACTCATTAAGCGCAAGAAAAATGCTACTTTTAAGAGGAAAAGCAAAACTATAAATGGTTCTTTTGCTGCATGCCTGTAGGATTGTGCCTTAAAGCATTTTTAGAGGTTTTCCCCCTCTATTTCAAAATGAAATGTTGAACATATTTGGTACTGTAAACAAACACTCCTTTTTTTGAGTTCTGCCACTGTTTTCTGCCCCGTAGAGTCAAGGAGCAATTACTGAACGTTTGAGAAGCTTCAGCATGCATGATTTAACAGCCATTCAAGGAGATGAGCCTGTGGGACAGAAGTCCTATCAGCCTGCCCCTGAAACAAAAAAGAAAACAAAAACAGCTCCCAGCGAATCCACAGGTATGTATTTGGCTGATTTTGGCTATTCCCATCATTTGAGAATGTAGGTTTTCATTCAGGCCTGTTAGTGAAATAGTACAGTTGGGGATCAGGGTTAAGGGCTTCAGCCTGAAATATGCAGTTTCTTCAGCCAGATTTCTTTGTATAAATCTGTCTTCTTAACATTTATCAGGGGCTCTTAAAATTCTAAGTTTTACTTTGCCTTGTTCTTTTTTCTCTACCTTTTCCCTAAGTAAGATTTCTTAGCTGGTTTGAATTGAAGAGGAGATAAAGCAAAGTCACTCTCAAGGTCCAGAATCATCTCCTTAAAGCCTGTGCCTCTGGCAGCAGCCTTTCCTCCTGTCACCACATTGCAGACCAGCTTCAGTGACAGCATGGGCCAGTAGGCATCTCCTAAGGGACTCCTCCTGCCCTCCTCTCCTGATTCTAGGAGACACAGATGGGCTGCCAACTTAGAGAGGCCTGCACCAGCATTTGGAAGAGCTTGAGAATGGTGTCTCCAGTCACATTGTTTATACTCCTCCTGTTTTTTGTTTTTTTTTTTTAACAACATTTAGGGAATTTTCTACTTGGGCAACCTTCGAACGTTGCTAGTTACAAATAATGACAAATTAGTTCATTTAATAATGTGTGAATTCTTGGGTAAGGTAATGGAGAAGATAAAACTGAT
Source organism: Phalanger gymnotis (assembly GCA_028646595.1). Classification (NCBI taxonomy): domain Eukaryota; kingdom Metazoa; phylum Chordata; class Mammalia; order Diprotodontia; family Phalangeridae; genus Phalanger; species Phalanger gymnotis. The sequence goes on from CM053624.1 coordinate 18,693,701, forward strand.
TAAACATGGGATCACTCTATGAAATGCTCATTAGGTCTAATTGTTATAAATAGCACCAGAGCTGAGACACAAAATAGTAATAATGAAAGTAAGCATCTAAGTCAGCCAAGCTCTCTGTGCTCCAGGCAATGCTCTGAGATGATGAGATGGTGAGGACTCACCAGTCTGCACCTGTTGGCAGAGGAGTTCTTCATGGCAGGCCTCCTTCAGAGAGGAGATACAGGGCCAGAACCACATGTGTATATATGTGCACATATGTGTACGCACACAGACACACATACTCGTAAAGATACTTCCTAGAACTGATAAAATATTTCTGAATTTAAGTCATTTACAATAAATAGTATTAATTCTGTGGGGACTGTATGTAACCAAACCTTCGTTTTTCATAGATAGAGTGATATTTTAGATCCAGCCTCTTGGAGTTGGAAGGAACTTCAAAAGCCATAGACTATTCCCATCTGTACCTGAGCTAAGACTCCTTCTGCCACATTCCTCTTGTGCTAGGGAACTCACTCCTTCCTATCTGGAGAATCGTGATTGTTGAGAGTTTTTCCTAGCATCAAGCCTAAATCTACCTCTCCAACATCCACACGGTGCCCCACTTAGCCTGCCCTCCAGGGCTAAGCAGAATGCAGCTAACTCTCCTCTGCTTTATAGTCCTCCAAGTTTGAAGATCGTTCTGCTCCTTGGATGATTCCAGACAGACCGTGTCCAGCTCCTTCCACCTATTCTCATATGACACGGCCTTCCCCCTCTTGGCTGCCCTCTCTGGACAGCCTCCAGCTCATCCGTTTCCTTCCTAAAACAGGCCCAGAACTGAACAGATACTGTCTCACCAATGCCATGTACAATAGAACTGTCACTTCCCAGAGGCTTTGGGTTTTCTGCCACTCTTAATTCCTCCCGAGATCCCATTAGTTTTTTGGCTGTAGTTCGCTGAACCCCACAGATCTCATTTAGCGCAGCTGCTTTCTAAGCAGGCTTCCTCCGTGCAGTACTTGAGTATTATTTTAACCCCCACGGAAAATTTTACATTTACCCTTATTTTGTCTTCATTTCAGCCCAGGACGCCAGAGCTGTTTAACGGTTTTATTGTTGAGCTGGATAAAGTTAGAGATGGCATATCTTTATCAAATTTGCAGGTGACAGTACTCAGAAAGTTCTTCATATCTTAGATAACTTTCGGTCAGCTGGCATTAGTAAGTACTCACTATGTGCTAGGCACTGGGTTTACAAAGAAAGGCAGCTGGGGGGGGGCAGAGCCAAGATGGAGACTGGAAAGCAGTAACTGCTGTGAGCTCCCCACCAAGTCCCTCCAAAAACCTATAAAAAAATGGCTCTGAACCAATTCTAGAACTGCAGAATCCACAAAGTGGCAGAGGGAAGCAGGGCTCCAGCCCAGGACAGCCTGGATGGTC
>CM053624.1:18695621-18725274 GCA_028646595.1 Phalanger gymnotis
TCTTTTCGAAAGTGTTTGTTTTTGATTATCTTCATCCCCATCTGCCCTCCCTTCCATCATCCTCTCTTTTTTTATCTTCTTCCTCCTTCTTTCCTGTGGGGTAAGATACACAACTGAGTATGTATGGCATTCCCTCTTCAGGTGACATCTGATGAGGGCAAGATTCACTCATTCCCCCTCACCTGCCTTTTCTTCTCTTATTCCTCTCTCATCCCTTATTCATCTTCAGCTCATCCTATGCCCCCTCTCTCTCTCTCTGTAGATATATATATATACACATATATATATATATATACATACACATACACACATATATATGTATATACATACATACACACACATAAACATATACGGTTCTCATCTTTTCTACTCTATCCGCCAGCTTTTCTTTCTTGGAAAGAATTAGCTCAAGAATAGAATTTCCCTTTGTTGATTTCTCTTCCTTTTGAAGAATGAAATTACTATTAAAGCAAGAAATGTTTAGTCTCTCTGCTCTGGTCAGAATGACCCAGCAGATACTCCTCATCACTAACGCAGCACACTTCCCTAGTGGACTTTCCATCTCTCTCTGTCCAGGTGGCCTGTGGTGTTCTCCAGTAGCATGACTGCTTCTCCTTCTGCCTCTGTCAGTCTTTTTTCTTTCCAAGTAACACAGTTCATTTTTTTTTAAGAGAACAAGCCATACAACAGCAAGGCAGATAAAGCAATCATGATAGAAAGGAGATTCAGATTTCAAATCTGGTCAGAGGATTTTTTACAAATTGTTGTAATTGGTTCTCTCTTGGTTTCTTGGAGGGGGGAAATATCATACGTGATCTAGACCGTCTAACAAAGTTACTAAACAAGCCTCCTGAGAGTCACCAAATTCTGAAAAAAATGTTCTTCTCCTAAGGATTTTTATTTAAGTTCTCCTAAGTCAGGAGGAAGAGAAACATTTTAGCTTTTCTCTCCTAAGCTGTTTCTCCAAAGCCCAGACCAATAAGAATATTTCTTTAATCCTTCTCTTCTGTGCTTTCCTTTCCAGACCCAGCGTCCTGGCCCTGAACTTTGGGCTTCCCATTCTTTCAGTCAGCCCTTCTTTTACCCTCTAGTCTGTAGTTGATCTCTCTTCTTAGCCTGCTTTTGGCCTCTGGAGAAGGAAGGTACTTCTTTCCTTGGACTCCAGCCCCACTTTTGTTTGGTCTTAGCCAACACCACTGGACACGCAGACATCCCTGAGCTGCACCATCAGCTGGCCAGTGTACCAGGAGAGGCCTGACCTCTCTCGTTCTTGCTCTTAGGCTCTTTCAAAGGCAACTTTTGCACTACTCTGGATGAACTGTCCTAAATCCTCCGCACACTTTTTTTTTTCGATTGAAAACATGATTTTCTAAAAGGTCCTGAGTAGGACCTTTGGGAAGAGTCAACTGAAGGTTCATCTCATTAGGTTTTCTGTGTCTTTAACATGTTACTGCTTTAAAAACTGAGCCCGTCAGCAAAGCAGTGTTCAGGGCGGGGAAGCACATAGGGAGGGGGGTGCTCCTTCAAATTAGCATCAGGTAGTTGGCTCTATGGTGCTAGAGAGCTTTAAGGGGCTGTAGCAAATAGGGTAATGGATAGCACAATGGTCATTTGGCATGGGTGACAGCTGGTTGATTTCCTAAGATCAGTTTCCTTCCTAACTTAATGATGTCTATTGTCTGAAGACAATTTCTCTATTCTAGATCCAGAAGAACACATTTGATTTTCATTCTGCTCTTTTTAACTCACAATTTTTAAAAGTTTTTGTGAGCTAAAACTAGAACGTTCCCAATTGTGTTTTCCTATCTTCTTATTTTTAAATCAGATCTGTGGGATTATGATTTCGTCAATGTAGGGAGTTCCCCGTAAAGAAACCCCCTCTACCAATGCGTATTGGTACCTCTTCTACAGATGAGAGCATTATCATTTACCGTCCTGAGGGGTCTGCTGCCTTGCTGAAGATCCCACAGCTAGTGGGTGTCGGGTATGACTTGAACCCAGATCACCCTGACAGGAATCTTAGGCCTGTCATCTATTTGGTACACCCAGCTGTATCAGAAAATGCCTTAGTTTATTGCTTTTTCAAACTTTATATTTGGTATAAATTAACAAACCATTTATTGAGCACTTATTTGGGGTGAAAACCCTGTTTTAGATACTGGGGAAAATAAGACTTATTGGACCCTTCCTTCAAGAAGCACATAATCCAAGGAGAGACAAAACATGACCAAAGCAGTTCCAACATAGCACATACAGGTGATCAGTCTAAACTCTAAATAACCACTGCAGGAAAGTGCGGTCAAGAAGGGCTTGAGGCCAGGCCTTGGCCAAGGCAAACTTTCTAGATTAGCTTGATACGGTGAACAGTTATCATAGAGTGGGGTGGGGGAGCAGAAGGAGGAGACACTTACTGTCTCTGTCAACGCATTCAGGTTATGGAATTCCCTCGAAAGATGGAGATGAGAAAACCGACGAAGATGGTGATGGGCCATATTCAGACGATGAAATGTTAACCCGCAGAGGCCTTCGAAGATCCCAAAGCATGAAGTCTGTGAAGACCGTCAAAAGTCGCAAAGAGGCCAGTCAAGTATGGTGTTTGTTGTTCTTGATTGGCATTGGGTGACTTATTTGCAGTATTATCAGAGAGGGCTCCTGCCCACAAAGAAAGACCAATGAAAATTTGGTGCAGTAAATAGGAAGGCAGATTTATGGAAATCAGAATTTTGAACAGTCCAAGAAATTCAGAATAGGGCAAACTATTGATGGAGAGGGAATAGGATGTTCCAGTTAATCAGATATTCTAGGGAGCAGATTCTAATACCTAGTCAGAGGTGACCTTGCACAAAAGCCAAGAAGGCAGCTGTCAAAAAGCAAACTTGGCTGACTTTGCAACAGTTTCTTGAAGTCCAGCCTTCAGAGATGGCGTGTGTTAGCATACACTGAATGCTTCTACTCTGCTCAGTGGTTACATCATGGGGCAGCGTAGAACCATTGAGCACGTCAAGGTCATCGTTCCCAAAGCCAGTGAAAAAGGCAGAAGTTGGCCCATTGGTTGGAGGGCCAGGGACCGGAATTTCCTGTGACACCCCTCCTGGGGTTATACTTGTCATTGTTCCACCATAATTTGGATTACATTGTTAAGGCTCTTGTACTGTGTTCTATATATATATGCATATCTATGGGCTAATTGTGGCATAAGTGTTTTACTAACAAAAAATCTGATGAAATAATGGCAGCTGATAGAGAATGCATAACTTCCAGCATGTGTGACGTAATGGTGTAATGATGTAAAGTCGAGTGCCCAGCAGCAGACGCTGCGATTCCCAGGAGCCATACCTAATAAGCCGTCGTCAGTGACTAACAAGATCTCACGCTTCCCTCCTCAGGTACGGTACGGCTCGCTGAAGTACAAAGTGAAGAAGAGACCACAGGTGTATTTTTAGTGACCAAACCTCTCAAAGTAACCTGCTGTAATGCAATGACTTGATTTCAGTTCATCATGTGTTTGTCCATTGAAGATAATTCCTCAAGGAACAGTGATGATAGTGTGGATAGAGATAGCATTTATCTGTTAAGTATATGGATAGGTTTTATTTCTCTAATTATTACTTAATGTTCTCAACTGTTAAAAACTATTTATATAAAATGTACTTCTTTCAACTCTGAAGATAAATTACAGATGATAGAAAATGTTGCCCCTTTTTAAAGTTAGTAAACACTAATATGGTCTTTGCTGTACAAGGCAGCAGCGCACATACGAAAAACCTTCTTTAGTATACTTGAAAAGAACATTTTTCTAGTTCAGGAAACTTTACCAAGTCTGTATGGTTATTGTCATTTGCTTACCTCCATTTGTGCTATGTAAATTACATGATGAGTCATGAAAGAGACCAATTTATTCTAAATGTGTGCATTGGTACAGCAAACACAGAAGGAGAGAGAACACGTTACATTTTGTATGTCCTTGGATGTTTTACTTTTGTAAGATTTCCAGGTCTCTTAATACTCACCAAGTTTTAAAACTCTAATTTGAAAACCAGGCATCTACACCCAGCACTTTTATACCCAGACAACTTTGCACACTTGAAATTGTTTACTTATTGACAGCTGTATATTTTTTTCTTTTATTGAAACTATTTTTACCCCTCTTTGTCTCATTTTTCTGTGTTATATATATGCTTTGTTCTCTTTAATTTCTCTTCGTGTGGGTTTAACTCTTTAAGTGTATTTTAGAAACATGAAACATAACTGACTTTTTCTTGAAATGTCCATTTCAGGTTTTTGAAATTCCTTTACCTTCTCATGAATGAGAAGTAATATGTGACATTTGCATTTGTGGTTCTGTTTTGCAATTAAATATAATGTATTCCTATTAATAATACGTATTAAGCTTTTTAGTTAAAAAATACTAGTTTAAATATAGTATAGTAAGCGATCCAACACTGCACCCCAGTTTCATGAAATGGCTCAAAGCTTGAAGCATAAATTATTGGTTTTATGTGAATCTCAGTAATCAGTTTCTGACTCTGTCATTCCCCAGCTCCATTTCATCAAATCACTTCTCTTCTGGCTAAGATATCTCCCCCGAGGATGAGGATATGCCCAATATGAGATACAAGGATTGTTATCTTTCTTTCATCTGAAAAACCATTTCTATCTGAGGAAAATGTAGCCTAATGAGTCTTCTTTTAGCAAAAGGTTTGGGGACTTAAATTATTGAGGCTTGAATAGTGGACTCTTAGTATTATGTACCTGGATTGCTTGCTTCACAGTGAAAACCAAAGTCTTTCGATTGTGATGGCGTGTAATTTTTTTTTAAAGCCCAAGTCTTTTCACTATGAAAAAATGTGTTTTGTTTTGTTTTGTTTTTTTAGATTGGATCTTAACCTCAAAGAATTGGTGACCATTTAGTGATCAGGAAATTGAAATTTTAGAATACCTCTCACATGAATTGCAGATGGAATCATATTTGTTCAGAAGTTTTATTCTGATATCCTATTAGTTCTCCCCGACTCTTGCACCTCTCTCCCCTCCCCCTTCTCCCTCCAAAAAGACTGGCAGTGAAAGCCCTTGACCCTTTTGTCCTCTGCACCTCTTTTGGAATGGGGGTGTTCCACTGCTGGGAAGAGGAAGGTTTGCTTGGAAATTGCATCCTTATTGATGCATGGTACACTTCCTGCCGATGCCCTTTCTACTCCTGCTAATTAACAGAAGGCAACAATTAGTAACTTTTTTCCCCCAGAATTAGCTCATAAGAGTAACCATATAATCATCTTCTCCTTGATTATTTGTTTGAGAGAATTTACCACTTTCTCTCCTGAATCACTGGGATTTATGATCACCAGCTCTTCAGGGAGAAAGCTTTGTTTACATGTTTGTAGTGCTGGGCCTATTTGTGCTAGTTTGAGAAAATAATGGCGTTCTCTTGTGCAGAAAACTGTAACAGTCGTCTCCCCTGAATTCCACAAACCTAGAAGATTGTGCAGATTAGCTTTGTGTAGGCCTTGTTGTGACTAAACCCACACTGTAGGGGCTGTAGCATAGCCCTTTATATTACTGATCTTTCATCACAGGATAAAATCTTGTTTAGCAGGAAAAAGGCAGAGACGCTTTCTAACTTGGAGGGGATGTCATCCTCTCAGTAACCAGAATTTTTTTCTAGAATCATAGTTCCAAAGTGAAGGTTAGAAATAGAAGCTTTTTAGAATTATAAAGAAATTTAAAAGTTCCCCCTTCCTCCCAAATGATTTCTGGTCCCCATTTTCAGAAGATAGAGATAGTGCCACAGTTTGCTTTGTGGCCTTCTGATTCTTTCCACTTCCTCTCCCCCTTTCCTCTATTACTTGCTTGTGGAATATTCTTCTTAATGCTTCTTCTTCCATCAATTTCTTCTCCCCACAATTTTACTTGTGTTTTACAGTCCAGTCTTCTACAAGATTCTAATTTTTTTTTAAGCATATCCCTGTTGTCTCCTTTTCTTTCATTACCAGAAAATACCCTTTTGTTCATTGTAGTCTCCTCTTAAATCTTAAGGGAGATGATGATTGCTTTTTGAGTCAGGGTGCCTTGTCTCTGAGTGGCACTGCCAGGAAGCCACCTCTGTCAGCCTGTGCCAGAGGCATCTCGCAGCCAGTCAGCAGGTGCTCTGGCCTATTTGTAGCACTTCTTCTGTAACCAGAAAAATTTAGTTGTTCATATCTTGTTATGTTATAAAATTAGTTTGTCATTAATAAAAATTAGAAATTTTCAGAGTTTTATTTACCGTAGCAAGAATTTATCACTTACCCTTGCACCCTGTAATATTTTTCTTTTAAAGTGAGCCAGAAATGTATAATATTCACAAAAAATGTGCTTGTGTGTATACACATGTACAAACCTGTTCAGTACAGTCAGATCCTCCCTAGTGGCCTTTCATATGTACCATAAACAATAGATTTTGGTTAGAGAATGATATAGCCATCATTACCAGCCATGATTACTTGACCATATTTTATTGGTTATGTGTAACAAAAATTTTTAAGCATTTTCAGGGAACTTAATCCATATGTCACCACCAAAGATTTCTACAGTGTTATGAGTTATGTAACAGAAATAGCTGAAAAACATGAATTAACTGAAATGTGCTTTCCTTTTTTTTTTCTTGACTAAAGCAATTTGCTCCTCAAAAGTGTTTGAACTTTGTTTTGTTAAACATTCACCTCCATCAAAACCTCACTTACCAGGTCCCCTGCCTATTTTAATTAGAATGTCTTCTTCCAAATTCTAATTTTGATCATCTTTATCAAGAGAATTCTAAGGAAAAAGCACATATTGAAAGCAAAAGAACCAGTGTCTCTCTATACACTGAGTAATTCATTTATAAAACAAAGATGCAGTTGTTGGGAATTAAGCTACTTTGTAGCATGTATGGCATATTTTAAAATAAACACATTGTCATTATTTGAAACTAATGCTTTCTCTTTTTTTTTTACATTTAAAACTTTTGAAGATTTAACTCCTATACTAAATGCCCCCAGATTTAATGTAAGAGTTTTTAAATTTTTAAGGTTTAACATTTTCTATTCTAGTACTTTTAAGAAACTGTTTAATAGTTTGAAGGAAAATCTTATTGCATATTATGTCAGCTTTTGTAAATTGTATATTTGAACAGTGTTGTGGGTATTTTTCTTACTCTGTGTGACTTTTGAAAAATTTAATAAACTTTAGATTTATTAGTGACAAGCTGAATCCTTTCTTATGTCAGATTGCCCCTCTTCGACGCAGTTCAGTACGTGCTTTAGATGACCTCCAGCTGTCGCCAGTGTATGCTTGTCCTCCAGTCTTTTCCTGATTGCCTAGCACACTCTTGAGTAGCTTTCACAAGCTTTCCCCAGCCCCAGAAGACTTGACCTCTCAACCCCTTTCTTTCAGCCAATGATTTGACCGTCTTTACTGAAAATATTGAGGCTGCCCATTCTGAACTCTCTCACCTCCCTGCCTCCATACCTCCAAACATTGCTCTACATTCTCTATTCCTCTCAGACTTCTCAAGTGTATCTGAATCTCAGAATTGGCAGGGTCCTCAGAAGCCCAGACTGGAACAAGAATCCCTTCGATGTCTGAACTAAAGACATTTGGTGATGGGGAATCCACTTCCACTCCCTGGATCATCTCCTCCTTTTGCACAGGCCCCAGTCTACACAGAGACCCTGCACCATGAATCATTCCTCTGAACTCTTTGTGGCACAGTGTAGTGCTGGTCCTGGATTCAGGAAGGGCCAAGGTCAGATTCTGCCTCAGACTCTTACCACCTTTGTCCCTGGGCAAGCCACTTAACTTCTTCCTGCCTCTGCTTTCTCAGCTATTAAGTGGGAATAGTAATGACACCTACCTCAAAGCTTTGTTGTGTTAACAGAAGACCCTCAGTCTCATAAAGGGACCTGAAATGAAACCAAGTACAGTCAGAGATTAGAAAGCTTTATTGTATGAGAAAAGGATTGCAGAGGAGGAAAGATCCTGCAGGGGAGCAAAGAGGGAGAGAGTTCTCAGCTGCTCAAAGGGGAGTGGAAAAAGGATGAGATAATATAGTTTCTAGAGGCTTTGGGTCGGGGTTAAGAGAAAAGGCATCTGGAGACAAGAAGCCAGGGTGTTTAGAAAGGCCCAAGCATGGTGTCTAGTCTGCAGTTGCTACTTAAGGTTGTCCTTGGGCTGTTAGGTTCCTGGCAGCTAGGGGCATCTCCAAATTTGGTTAGAGTTCTCTCACAAAGGATCACCGGTTATGTCAAGCAGCTTTGGGCTTCAGAAGCCTTTCTGCTTGGCTAGTTGTATAACTCTGACAGGTTGGTATAGTCATTAACAAAGCCCATGTTAACAGTTGGCAGGATCAAATAAGATGATTAAAAGTGCTTAACACAGTACCTGGCACATAGTAGGCTCTATATACGTGCTTATTCCCTTCCCTTTCTCATCTTCAGACTCTACTAATTTCGTCTGTGCAACTTTTCCCTATTTGCAACTCCCCACCCCCACAAAAAGAAACTTTCCCATAACCTTATCCTGCTTTTTTCTCAAGCTGTCTTTCTGTATCTTTTCTATTGAGCTTCCAGAAAGTCCACACTCACTGTTCCCCAATTTTTCCCTAAATCCATGGAATGTGGTTTTTTTTTCCCTTCCTGTGCTCCATTAAAACTTATCCAATGGCTTTAACCCAATCCTCATTGCCCTTGACCTTTCTGTGACATTTAATCTCCTCTCCTTCCTCACCTTGCTGATGTGATTCTTGCCTGGTTCTCCTCCTGCCTGACTTCACAATATCCATCACAGATTCCTTCTTCCACCCCCAAGTGTTTTCCCCTCAGCCTTCTCAGTGTCAAATTACTCCTTTGGCCATCTGACTCATTCTTGCACCTTTAATTATTACATCTATGCAAACAACTTCTAAATCTATTCATCCCTGGTCTTTCTTATATGCTGACTCGAGGCTCACATCTGCAAAATCCCAGCAACTCAGAGAGGGGCCCTCTTTGATCACCTCATCCAAACCAGACTTGGCCTAGAAGCCCTTCTACAACATTCTTATTAAGTAGCCACCCAGACCACTTGAGAAGACCCGCTGTGGGTTTGGGGAAGGGGAAAGGCAACCCACACCCCAATCACTCCATTGCACTTTTGAACAACTCATCATTAGGGTGTTTCTTATTGTCTGCTGGACAGCTCCACTTGATGTAATGCTGATATTACAAACAATATGTTTAAAAAATCTCATCCACCCCTCCTTCTGGTGGTGCCACCTTAATGTACCACCATCCTCCTAGACACACAGGTTCCAAATCTCAAGGGTATCTTTCCTTTTTTTTTTCTTAATAGTATTTTATTTTTTCCAATCACATGTACAGATAGTTTTCAACATTCACTTTTATAAGATTTTGAGTTTCAAATTATTTTCTCCTCCCCAAGACAGCATGCAATCTGATACAGGCTATACATACACAACCATACTAAACATATTTCCACATTAGTCATGTTGTGAAAGAAGAATCAGAACAAAGGGGAAAACCCACGAGAAAGAAAAAGAAAATAGTGTGCTTTGATCTGCATTCACGTTCCTTAGTTCTTTCTCTGGATGTGGACAATATATTCCATCTTGAGTCTTTTGGAATTGTCCTAGATCATCGTATTGCCGAGAAGAGCCAAGTCTACCAGAGTTGGTCATCACACAGCGTGGCTGTTACTGTGTACAGTGTTCCCCTGGCTCTGCTCACCTCACTCAGCATCAGTTCATGTAAGGCTTTCCAGGTTTTTCTGAAGTCTTCCTGCTCATTTCTTATATCACAATAGTATTCCATTACATTTACATGCCACTTGTTCAGCCGTTCCTCAACTGATGGGCATCCCCTTAATTTCCAATTCTTTGCCACCACAAAAAGAGCTGCTATAAATATTTTTGTACATGTGAGTCCTTTTCTCTTTTCCATTTTTCAAGGGTATCTTTCAATCAACAAACAAAACTTTTGCCTCAAATGCCCATTATGTACCCAGGCATTATGCCAAACACTGAATACAAAGACAAAGTCCCAGTCCTCAAGGAGCTTACATTCTGTCAAGGGAAACAATGTGCATATGTTAGTGAATACTATATAATATGGACATAAACACTTTATGTATTATGTGTAAAGATTATGGTTATTCAAATTCAGAGTAACTAGAAGAGCAGAAAAAAGCCTCATGCAAGAGCTATCCCTTGAACTGAGATTCTAAGAGGCAAAAATGGGAGTGCATTCCTGGCATAGAGACAGGAAATAGAATTCCAGGTACAGTTGGCCAGTCTGACAATATATGAAGGAGAGGAATGTTTAAGAAGCCTGGAAAGGTCATTGGAGCTATATTGTAAACAACTATGAATATTGTACAGAAGAGTGCCTCCTAAAGGGCTGAGCAGGTACTGACTTGGGTCAAACCTATGCTTCGGGAATGTCAGTTTGGCTGCCCTGTGGAGCTAGATGGAAATGAGAAAGACTTAAGGCAGGAGGTCCAATTAGGAGTCTAGCCTTTTAGTCCTAGTAAGAGACACAAAAGGATTGATTCCAGGTGATGGTCTAGTGTAGAGAGGAGGTCAACCCAAGAGATTGACCCGCCTCCGATTTTCCCCCTCTGCAATCCTTCACATAACCCCTACGGTGACCTTCGTAATACACAAGTCTGATCACATCACTCTAGCCTATAGGACAAAAATGCAAAATCCTTAGCCTGCCTTTTCCAATGTTCTTCCCCTTTCATGCATATGTTACCACCAAACTGAGCGATACCCTGTTCTCTCCTCCGATCTTGTGGTCTGCAGCTGTTGCACATTAATTGAGTGCAGGCTGTCTCCTTAACCCAGAGGTCACTTCCTCTCCATAGCCTATTGAAACCTTGCTCTTCAAAGCCCACCTCAAGTTCCACAACAATAAGGACTCCCTTGATACCACCCCCAAGCTGAAAGCATTCTCTCCCTTCCCATAATTCTTACAGCATTTTGTCTAGACCTCCTCCTTTGCTCTTAAATCACATTCTAACAGTATGACATACTAACATGTCTGGCCTGGCCTCTTATCCTACCCTCCCTAGATTGTTATCAGCTAAGGGCAGGGGCTGAAGTTTCATATCTGTGTCCCCCTATGCCTAGCACCATGCCTTGTTCAAATGTTTGAGGTCTCTGACAGAATCGACTGAATGATCTCTAAAGTCTTCTCCAACGGTAAAGCTTTTACAGTGCCGGTGATGAGTGTCAGTCAACATATACATAATGTTTCAGTACACATCAGAAGAGGAGGTGAAGAAAAGGAAGATGACATACATTGAAAATTTCCTGTAGCAACTTGTCTATGCTGAGTCATTTGGGAGATTTTAAATTCAATAACAAAAGAAAGTACTATAAAGGAATTTTTTGAAAAAATACTATCGTGATACAGACTGAAGCATGCTATTTTTCATGTTCTTTCATTTTTTTTTCTTTTATTCAGGTCTTGTACAAAATGACTAATCTGGAAATGTTTTACATGATTGCACATGTATAATCTATATTTGATTGCTTACTATTTGAGAGAGGGGGAGGAGAGTGATGGATAGAATTTAGAACTCAAAACTTTAAGTAAAGATATTGAAAATTAAAAAAAAACTACAGTGTCAAAATTCAGGTTCATTAGGGATATACTCATGTACTATTTCCACTGACAGTTAATGCACATTTACTAAGCCTGCTCTGTGCCAGGCATTACAACCTGTGAATCATAGCTCTGCTCTAGGTCGCCCATTTCCATAAAGATGTAGAAGACTTCATTGTTAAAGCTGAATGTCATGAAAGGAAAATAAGAGAAATTGTATTATTTATCTAATCACAGCTTTAGAGCTGGAAGGAAACAGAAGACATCTGGTCCAATCCTTTCACTTACAGATGAGGAAACTGAGTCCCACAGGTTGAGTTGTCCAACATCATAGAGGTAGTAAGGGGGAAGATTGGGTCAGTTGTCTTTCTGCTAGATCACACCGATGTTCTGTGGCTCCGTCTATTTGAAAGTTAGGATGCCATTGGCCTTGTAATTAACTTCAGTGAAAACTCCTATTTTTAAAAATGTTTGTTTTCAGTGCCATTTTATTATGAAAAATAATGTATGATAAATTACTTCTGGTGACAGCATTTAAAAAGCAATTATCCTCTTATTTGCTTTGTGATGTGTATCTTTGTATCCAAATTGATTTATAACTCCAAAGTGTACAACAAAAAGGAGGTGGGGTTTTCCCCCTAATCTTTTTCACTCTCCGTGAAGCCATTGTCCTTGCAAACAAATGATCCCAGACCACCAACCACCTCAGAGCTTGGTTCATTGTTCACCAGAAAACATTCTGCTCTCTCTTACTGGTCCCAAAATATTTTAGCCTTGAAATGCTAATTGTTACAGAATTTTAAAAGTATCCTTTACAAGATGATTTTTTTAATGAAGTGAAGGATTGTACATTATCAAAAGCTGTGCTATAAGCAAGGGGAGATGAATCACCATATAACTGACATTTGTATGGATTTCAGAGCTTAAAAGGAACTTGAATTACCTCACTTAATCCTCACAACAATCCTGTGAGATAGGTAATGAAGATAGCACTTTCCCCCCTTTTACAGATAAGGAATTTAAGGCACTGCTTCCCCCCATTTTACAGAGAAGGAAAGTCATAGATTAAGTGACTTGCCCAAAGACACAACTCAAAATCACAGAATCTGAGAGTTAGAAGATGCCTCAGTGTCCTCGGCCAACTCATACCTAATAGAGATCCCCCACCACAGTATAGCCCACAAGTAGTCTGGCCTCTGCTTGAAGGCTTCCAGGGAAGGAGAACCCCTACTTCTTGGGGTTGAAGTTGGTGATGGGGCTGTTCTGACATCAGACCTAGGTTTCCCTCATTGCAATTTACACTTATTGTTTCTGGGACCAAAGGAAACATCTAATTTCTTCTTCACATACAAGCTCTTCAAATATGTGAACATAACTACCATGTTGCCCCCTAATGCTTGTCTTCTCCACAATAAGCCTCCCTAGTTCCTTCAACTAGTCCTCACTAGGACATGGACTCAAACCTCTTCACCATCCTAGCTGCCCTCCTCGAGATCCTCTCTGACCCATCCGTGTCCTCCTTAGACTAGGATGCTCAGAACTGAACACGAGATTCCAATGAAATGGTAGACAAGTGGTAGAGTCAGACCCCAACTGCACCCCCCCCCACCATGACCTTAAGACAATACAGTACAATGATGGATATTTTCTTATTTTGTTGAGTTACTCACATCAATGCACAGCACCTTAGTTTCTGTACGGTACCCACAAGTGGGAAAGAATTATAGTGGATATGAGCAGTTGGCTTGTGGAAGATTTTACATGTTTCCCTACTAATTCTCCCACAACTGTCCCTCTGGTCTTTGAGGAATCCTATCTAGATTATCTGTTATGCATTGGGAAAATTTATTTAAACCTCGGCATCTTTCAGAGAAGAATCTTTATCTTTACTTAAGACAAAGTTGTTTTGAAATTCCAGTGCCTTAGAAACTGCCTCTGAGTTTAAACCAGGTTTTGCTTTTATAGGCAACCCTTAAAAACAGCTTTACAAAGTTTCTCAAGTTGACTTTAAAGTTGATGTTCACAATGTGGGTATTGTATGCAGAAAAAAAAAATGTGCTTGCAGGGGGAGGAGGGAGAATCCAAAAGAGTCTCAAATCACTAAATGAATGCCTACAGGGACCTTGGACAAATCACTTAACCTCTCAGTTTTCTTATCTATATAATAAGGGGTAGAAGTTGAACTCAGGCATCTATGGTCTTTTCCAGCTCTAAATCTATGAACTTCAGACTCAGGAAGCTAAAAATGTAGCAATAATATTGAGGGTTTTTTTTATATATTTCTAACAGAGAAGCATGAGAAATGCAGTTATATTTTTACTTTCCAGACCTGTGATTTCATCAGCGTAGAGCTAGCTGGAAAGAAGCCCCCTTCTGCTAATATAGAGCAGTGGTGGATCAGCTCGGTGATTTTTAGTCTTACAGCGTTGCCAATGTCAGCCAGCCAGCATGTGTCAGTGACAGGATTTAAAATGACACTCTTGACTTTAAACCACTTTATCCTGACACAGGTAGTTATCTAGTACCTGTGTTTAATTTCAGTTCATTGAGAATGATAAAGAATCCGTTTAATATTTTGAGGTGGAATAACACTGGATATTAGCCAGTCCATTAACATAACTGTGTGCCAAGAATTGTGCTAAGGATACAAAGAAAGGCAAAAAGAGATAGGGAGCCCTCCTGCCTTCCAGGTGCTCTGATTCAAGTGGGGAAGGCAATATGCAAATAACTACGTACATACAAGACCTAGCCATGTAAGGGAGAGGCAAATAAATTTTGTGGTTAAGGTGAGCATATCCAGGTAGATCTTAATTTCTCTGGCAAAGGAAGAAGTAGCCTCTATAGCTCTTAAATCCCATCCTTCTTCAGCTCTGAGGTCACAGAATCCTTTAACACTTGAATAGCTGTGGGTTAATATTGTCCAGTCCTGCACAAGAAAGTCAAAATTTGAAAATGAAGAGAGGTTTTAGGGGTTGTTTTCTCTCATTTCCAATTGGTGAAAGAAAAGCTCTGGCTAGACCAGCATCATCAGTGAAGGGCAAATCAAAGGCCGCCCTCAGGAGCAGGGAGGAAGAGGCTCAGTTATTAGCTAAGGCAAGCAGGAAGATGAGAATGAGATATTTAAAGCTGAATAGGGGGAAGGCTAGCCCAGGATGGCCTCAGCTCTCCCTTGCTGGTCTCTTTCTCCAGCATTTGTTAGACTGTTTCTTCCATTCAAATCGCATCTTATCGATCCTTGTACTTTTCATTTACATGAAAAATTTCAGGACTTTTTGTTTGATACTGGGATTTTAGCTAAAAAAAAAAATAATGTAAAAAGATCCAAAAGGGGGCTTTTTAACTTGGGCAAATTTGTTTTTGAAGTAAATGTATAATATTAGCAGTTAAGGATGGCCTTGTTAAGGTTCATAAATATGGGACCATACTTCTTTTTTCAAGTGTCAAAAGGAATAGCAAGCTGAGAGCAGGATGTTAAAGTCAGTCTGAGAAGGGAAGACTGAGAAGGTGGATTCTGACTTACATTAGGCTTGGGAGTCAAGAAGACGACCTGGGTTCAAGACCTACCTCAGACATTTACAAGCCGTGTGACCCCCAGCAAGCCAGTTTCTCTCTCTGGGCTTCAGCTTCCTCATGTGTATGATGTGGACTTGGGAGCAGGCTCGAGGGTCCCTCCCTGCTCTAAGATCTGTGATCCATGCATCAGAGTTTTGTTGGTATTTAGTTGTGTCCAATTCTTCATGACCCCATTTGGGGTTTGCTTGGCAAAGTTACTGGAATAGTTTGCCGGCTCATTTTCCAGATGAGGAAACCAAGGCAAACAGGGTTAAGTGACTTGCCCAGGGTCACACAGCTAGTAAGAGACCCAGGCCAGATGTGAATTCAAGGAGATGAGTCCTCCTGACTCCAGGTTTGGCACTCCTCCACTAAACCACCTAGCTGTCCCATATGCATCAGAGGAAAAGATGAAAATAAGTGAAAGGGAAGCAGAAATTTCTCTTTTTTATTGCATTCTTTTTTCAGGTCGACTAAGGGGTCTGCAATAGGCAAAGGAAATAACGGTCCCTATGCTTAAAGATTTTACATTCTAAAGTTAGAGGTTGCAGACAGGACACACATAAGCCGAAATTTCTGTTTGCCTGTCTGTGACCTCCATACAAAAGCCTTCTCAGCCAAATTATGGAGAAGGCTGAGCCTGGAATTTCCAGCAAAAAAGGGGCCATCATTAAAGATGTAGAGAGGGGTCACCCAAGGTCAGGTTGATGTCTGACCCAGCTGCCTAAAAGAAAGCCAAGCTGCATCCAGCAGTCACTGCTTCTTCCTTTAAATGGAACAATGATTCTCTCTTTGCCTGACAGCTCCCTCACTAAATGAATTGTACAGAGCAATTGAAACATGTTATGGGGAAGAGGGAGTGGGCCATTCCTGAAAGTCTGAGAGTAGAGCTATGGTAACCTCGCCTTCCCTATGTGCCTATTTCAAGAATCCACAAGCTAGCCAGGGTTGAGTTCAGTCCGTACAATTTGCTGGGGTTGTTGTTTAGACTTGGAGGGAAGGTCACATGCCCTCCCTGACAACCAAGGTTTATGGGCTCTCTCTAATTAGCAGTACCGTCCACCAGACAGACTGTTGGCCAACCTCCAAGAGGAGAGTTTTACAGGGGCCCTGATGAAGGAGAAAACAAGGTTACTTACCCTGTGACTGGAATTCTTGGCTCACATTACCCCTGGAGACCTGGCCAGCCAGCTCTTTCAGGGATGCTTTTCTTTGGGAACTTGAAATTAAGGGAAAGGAAATCTTGGAGATTCTGTGTAACATCTTAGCCACAGGTCACCCCTTACATCTTCACTGGGGTTGGACAGGTCAACCCCTTTGTTTACTAGAGAATTGTTTTCTGCACACTCCTGTAATGTTTTAAACATGTCCACCCTTACAGAAAAGGAAGTTTGAGTTCCAATGTCAATAAAATAGTAATCGTTGTCCGGGAGTAACCACAGAGAGGCGAGTCAGAGATCCTGTCTGTGACACACATGCTATTACTAGCCATGAGAACTGTGAAAATATGGGTCACATCCATCAGAACTGCCAGGCAGTGGCTGGAGTTCAGGAGGGGTGAGCAGGCAGGGATGCTCGATTTCTTCTGTTAATTCAAGCCAGATACTTAGCATTGGCTTTGCGGTCTGACATGTTTTGGTCGAAGCTACAAAACTCCAACTCCAGAGGCCATGGTGCACCTCAGGATGTCAAATGTTAACCTGGGGCTGTGTAGCTCCCAAACAGCCAGAAGAGACATGGGTGAGTTCTCATTCCCAGTGCAAAGAAAACAAAACAAGAAGAAAAACACCTTGCAAACAGCCGCTATTGCTCCAGTCACATTCCAAGGGCACTGAGTCACAGGGCACAGTTGGCTTTGCCCCAGAACAGAGATGCTTCTGTGTATCTGGGTGGAGGGTGGGGGAAGGGAGGGAGGAAATAACCTCCAACTCCAAACACAAGACAGATAACTGGTAGAAAGGAGCCATGAGCGGAATCTCAGACGCCCAACTTAATCTGGGGTCTGCTGGCTAGGCATCCGGGCTCCATCTCCAACCATTTAAAAATGAGGTCACAGATCTGCTGGCATCTAATCACAGCCCCTGCGGGGTTTTCGTTGTTGCGGCTATTCTTGGCTTTCTTCTCACAGACCCAAACCTCCCAGGAAATCCTCCTGGCTACCTCGTGTAGACTTTCCAGACTCGGTGGGGTAGGGGGGCGTTGGGGGGGGGGGTTGGAGATTGTCCCTGAGCTTGTCACCCTGGACAGTCCACAGATTTAAAAGATGGTAGGGACCATAAGAAAGCATCTCTCTAGTCTTCACCACGCCAGTCATTTCTTAGATGAGGCGCAGGGAAGTTCCGAGATTTTGCTTAATTATACGACTTTTGGGGTGGGGATTCAGACCCATATCCTTCAGCTCCAGATGCACAGCTCCTTCCACTACGATGCCTGAGTAGCCAAAAGCAAAAGATCCCTTAGCTCGTGCTCTCAGGAAAGTGTCTCCCACGCCACTAGACGCTGAGGGAGGCCAGGATGGAAATTCTCTGACTGGGATTTGGACGCGTGGGATAATGTGGTTTTGGGGGTTTGGATGGTGGCGGCTTTCTTTTTCTTTTTCTTTTTCTTTTTTTTTTCGCAGAGAAAACACCCTAGCCCTCCCTTTTTTCTTCCCTCCCTCCCGTCTAAGGCTGCCCTGAGCCAAGGGCGGAGAGGAAAAGAGAAGCTGCACACATCTGGCCCCAGAGCGACTACATCTGGCTGCAGCAGCAGCAGCAGTCGGAGTGCCCGGACTGAACAGAGTTCGGGAGGCCCCTGGGAGCCCGGAAAGCCGGCGAAGGGGGGCGGGGGGACAGTGGTGGTGAGGGGGGCGTGGGACTCCACCTCCTCCTCCCACCCACTTAGAACCAAAGGAGGGCGCCTCCGCCCTCCTCCCCTCCCAGCCCCACTGCCTCCAGCCCAGCCCAGCCCAGCCTGCCACAGCTGTTCCCGCCGTCCTGGCCCAGCGGGAAATGGAGCTGGACAGGGCTTTCTGCGCTGTGGGCGAGTTCGGGAGCTGCCAGAGGCGCTTCGTGGCGGTGCTGGTGGGGTTGCAGGTAGGGGACTGGCCAGGGAGGAGGAAGGGGGATGAGCCCAGTGCCCTACCCGGGTGCTGTCCCTGTCTCGCTACGTGGACCACCCTCTCCCCGCCCCCGGCCCCGCCTCCCGTTCTTCCAGCCCACCCACCCCCACCTTCGTAGGAGGGGGCTATGCGGCCTTCCTGGCCCACGGCCTGTTTCCAACCGCTGGGCTCTTGCTCCTCTGCAGCCCCTGCAAGTGTTCCCAGATAGCCGGACCTCCCACCCCCACCCCTGGAGTCTTGGCAGCCTCGAAAAGCGCGGGGTTTTCCAACCGTCTGCCAGGGCCTAGGAGGAAGTGGTTGCAAAGGGAGGTGGGGCTGGCCGGCGGCCCGGCAGGCTGGGGTGTTTTCTTTCTTGGGATGCTCCCCGAGGGTGGCTCACGCGGTGGAGTTAGAGGGTGGGGGTGGAGGTGGATCAAAGGCCCGATGCCCAGCCCCTGACTTGGGCCTCACCACTTTCTGACTGTATTCCTCGACTTGAGCATCTCCTTGGATAGATGTGGATTGGGGAAGACCCCTGATCAGCCCCGAGGAGTAAAGGCTGTTAGAACCCGCGAAACTGGGTCTCAGAGCCCCCCGCCTCCCATCCCCCTCCAGCACTTCTCTTCCCAATTTTCTCCTACACTGCCTATAGTTCACCCATACCCTCAGAACTATGGGAGGGGGATGTGAGAGGGAGGGGCTGGGGGGGAGGGTCTTATCCCTCTCCTGGAAATGGGTTGCAGGCTTTCCCTTGGGTTCTTAGTGCGCGTATATAGCCCCGGGGCTCGGTCTTCGATAATTGCTGGGTGGAAAACCCGACGGCCCAGCCCGGGATGCTCGTGGGTGGAGGCCGTGGGTTTGACCCTAGTCGCGGTGACCTAGCAGAAAGCAGCGGGGCTTTCTACCGAGAAGTGCCTCGCCCGCCTCTTCGGCGCTAGCTACACTTTGGATAAAGAATTTCCCTCGAGTAGGTTGGACAGAGGCCGAGGCCGTGGTGCTAACTTAGAGGGAGGGGCACCACTTAAGTCTAAAACCCTGAGATTGCCTGCCAAGGACGGCCTGACACCTCAGCGAACCGTGCACGTGGTTGGTGAAAAAGGAAAAAAAAACATCTAGAAGAAAAGTCCAAGCTGGCTGATACACTAAATGACAGTTTGCTGTTCTGTTCCTCGTTTGAAAATGCCAAATGCCACTTGCCCCCAAAACCCGTTTTCGATTTTGACAGAAAGCTTGGGTTAAAAAAAAAATGGAAACTCGCCCTTTTCTTTGTTTTCTCTGTGTTACCTAACTCCTCCACTACTCCCGGATGTAGGGTAAATGCTGCCTTTGAAGGGTTTACTGGAGGCCAAGGAGGAGAGTAGCCCAGGATAGACAGGCACGGAAGGAATGCGATCTGCATACTTGGAGAGACTGATCCCCAATGCCTCACATAGCATTTCCATGACACTGAGCCCGGATCATAGCCAATCTTTTATCCCAAAGCCTGAGAGCAGCAGGGAAAGGGACCAGGGAATAGCTGGAGGAGACCAGCTGTTAGCATTCATAAAGCCATCTTAGATTCATAGATGTAATGTTGGGAGGGATCTTAGAGGTCTCCTAGTCTGGCCGTCTTGTTTTACAGATGAGGAAACCGAGGTCCAGAGAGATTGTGACTTGCCCAAGGTCACACAGGTGGGCGCAATGGGCTGTCACCTGGATTCAGTTTCCCCAGATCCTCTAGCTCTTTCCAGTGGCCCCACAGTGCACAAACCAGGTTCCCCATTGTGGTGCAATTCATTTGGCTGTTGGAAGTTTGTCACCCTTGGCTTCCTTTTTTAAATTCTTGTGTGGTTTCCTGATAAACGGTAGAGAAGAATGTCACAAATACAGCATTTGAGAACGTGTTAGTCATCATTAGGAGGCCAGACTTGCCGTGTTGGAGGAGTAAGCATGTTAGGCCAGGACAGGGAAGTCAGCAGATTATCTCTTTGTAGACAGGACTGTGGTATCTAGAGACTTGAGGGCCCCTAGGGTTCATCTGGCCCATCCCCGTTTAATAAATAGAGAGACTCAGACCCAGGCAAGTTGATGCTCTACCCTTGGGAATGTCATTTAAGTCTTCTCTGAGCCTGTTTCTCCATCTGTAAAGTGAGGAAGTTGGACTTACTGACGTCTAAGGTCACCTCTAGCTCAGATATTCTATGATCCAATGACTTTGGACAGTCAAACAATAATTTAAGATCCTATACCCTTTCGGGCCAATGACACTTATTTCCTTCAGAGACACCAGTACTGTTTTGTTAGGAGTGGCAGTAACCATGGGTCGGATGGTGCAAATACTCCTATGGATATATTCACTCCCTTCCATGACCATTCTTCCTGAGTTCAAATCTGCCTCAGACACTTACTGGCTGAGTGACCCTGGGCAAGTCACTTAGCCCTGTTTGCCTCAGTTTCCTCATCTGGAAAATGAGCTGGAGAAGGAAATAGCAAAACCTTCCAGTTTCTTTGCCAAGAAAACCCCAAATGGGATGTCAGAGAGTCAGACATGACTGAAAAAAAAAAAAGATTAACCAAGTAGTAGATAAGGCACTGAACTGGTAGTCAAAACACCTAAATCCAAAATCTCCTCTGAGACACTGTGACCTCTCTCAGTCTCAGTTTCCAGAGGCTGTAAATTGTGTCCATCTGCAAAATGGACATAATACCTGCAACAGGTCTGTTGTAAAGATTAAATGAGATGACATGTTAATTAGACTGTAAACATACATTTATAAGCCTTAAAGTGCTATGTAAAGACCAGTTATTTTTAAAACCAGAAATGTAGGAGGCTATGCACATACGCTAACCCTTGAAATGGCGCTGGGTACTTTCTAACTCTAATGCCCTTCGGTCCTACAGATTTTTTTCTTTTCCTTATTTCTTTACCTAGTTTCAGAGCCAAAATTTCCTTCTCAGTGAAATAAAGGGGTGGATGTCCCAGGCAGTTTATGAGCCACATAAGAAAATGACCTCATTTTTTTAAATGAAAAATTAGATTCAGTTTCATCATCTGTCTTTTTCACCACATTTTTAGCTACTTCCAAAAATCAAATCCATACCCAAGGATGAAGGATTACCTCTGCTAAGAATATTGGAGGGTCATACTGGAAGGAATACTTTCTGGTAGCCCAGAAAGGTAATTTGATCTTGGACTGCATGCAGAGAGACAGCAGGCAAGAAGTGGGAGGTGAGAGCTCCCAGCCTCTCTCCTGACTAGGCCCCACCTAGAGCTATATGTTCAGGTCTGGGCACCAGAGTTTAGGAAGGACATCCATGAGCTGGATATTGTCCAGAGGAGGCAAACAGGGTAGATAGTAAAGGGCCTTTTCACTCCAGAGCAGTCTTTAGTTCCAACTGTCTGCATTTTCAAATGTACATGTGGTTGTATAACCTACATAGGATTGCTTACTGTCTCAGCGATGGGGGAGGGGATGGAGGAGGGAGGGATATAACTCAAGACTTTTTTTAAAATGTTAAAAATTGTTTTAACATGTAATTGGGGGGAAAGAAAATATTATTTAAAAAATGTCTATGTGGGCTAAGGGTGGATAGTGTTGTAGGTTTTTAACAAAATGTAATATCTAGAATACTCAGAGAGCTAAGCTATATGACTCTTTGGGAACTACTCTGTGATGCAGTTTCTTCATTTATAAAATTAAATGGCCGGCCTCCAATAAACCATAGTTTTAACAATCTATGACTTCCTAATTTAGCTGGTATCTAAAGGTCATGGCCTGTGTGACCAGCTTCCTGCGGGAGACAGTCATGAGATAATTCAGAACTCCTATAGTACAAAAAGAAAAACTCAGGGGAGATTTTAGAATTTAGAATTGGCCTAAGTAATGTAAGAGGGAAGCTAGATCATAGATCATAGGAAAGATCATAGGAAAAACTGGAAGGGATCATGCTCTGCAACCTCGTTTTACAGACAAGGAAACTGAGGAACAGAATCTCTGAGGCTAGCTAATGCTTGTTGATTGATCCAGCCCCCACATCCAGACAAAAATCATCTCTAGAATGTATGCGGCAAGCCACCATGCACCCTTTGCTTTGAGACTTCTGGTGATCAACTAGCCTCTTCCCTGGGACTGGTTGCCATGGTGAGAAATTCTTCCTCATATCAAGCCCTGAATCTATGAAACACAGATCCGTTGATTCTAGCTTTGCCCACTGGGGCCAAGCAGGACCAGCTTAGTCTCTCTTCCGCTTGAGGGCCCTTACTAAATAATTCCAGGAAAGTCACCTCTTGGTCCACTCTTCTCCCAGATAAACGTCCTCATTTCTATTTTTAACAAGCAAAATCTGTGAAAAACCGAGTTCTCGCCCAGGAAGATTTTCATGGCAAAAAAATGGACAAAAACCAGAGGAGACAACGTCTAGCAATGTTGTAACAATTAGTAAATCACCCAGGATAATAATAGCTTGTACTTATGAGATGAAGTGACTTGTCCAAAGTCATATAGGTAGGGGGTACGAGAAGCAGGATTTGAACCTAGGTCCTCTGACTTCTTTTCATCGTACTCCATTGAGTCAAGCTGTGAACCCAGAGAAATAATGGAAAGTAGACTACTGCCCCTGGTCTTTAAGATCCATATGTGTGTGTATGTATGTATACATATGCATATGTATATGTACATATATGCACATACACATATATATATATATATATGGGGTTGCTTACCTCCCCCCATTCCACCTGTGCTGGTTTTGTAGCTAAGGAAGGGATTAGGTAAGAAAGCTGAGTAGGATGGACAAAGGAGAGAGACAAGTGCCATCTTATCAAGTGCTCGGGGTGGGGTGGGGTCCGGTCCTGAAGGAAGTAGTGGTCCTCAGGATCAGAGACATTTCCCTCAGGGCGCAGGCCTCCATGTTGGCTGCTTTTCAGACGGTGAGTCAGACTGCAGAGTGATAGCTCCCAAGCCCCCAGCTCACCCCAAGATGTGTCTTCCCTGTGTTTTCTCAACCAGATCATCAACGCCTTCTGTTGCCATGGTGAGGAAAATACAGCAATGACACTGTATAATAGGAAGGCATGAGCTACTCCCATTAGTCCTTGATTAGAACCCCAGTTCTCCCATACTAGGTCTCTGTTCCCTTGGCTAAAAACATGGGTGAAACGGGGCTTATTTACTGGTACATATTTGCTGATTCATTCTCCTGCTTTTGCAGGGTTGGTTGTCCTTAAGGAAGAGAGAAATCCAGGTCAGATCTCTTCTCTCTGGTGCAGAGCAGCTGCAGTAAGGGCTGGGGGCAGTGGCGGGCACCGCCTTGTTCCTGATTAGCCTTGGGCATCTGTTTACATTGTGGCCAGTTAGGTGACCAGAAGACAGATTACTGGACCAGTCAGGAAGACTGGAATTCAAATTTGGCTTGGCTTCCTACATGTGTGACCCTGGGAAAGCTGTTTGGCCAATGCGACTTCAGTTTCTTCATCTGTACAATGTGGATGATAACAGCACCTGCTCCCTAGGGGTGGTGTGAGGATAACGCTGTCTTCTAAATATTTACAAAGTGCTACACAGACACTAGCTATCACTGCTGGTGGTGCTCAGTTGTTCTTCAGTCATGTCTGACTCTTCATGACCCTATTTGGGCTTCTCTTGGCGAAGAACCAAAGGAGTGGTTCGCCATTTCCTTCTCCAGCTCATTTGACAGATGAGGAAACTGAGGCAAACAGGGTGAAGTGACTTGCCCCTGAGTCACACAGCTAGTAAGTTTCTGAGACCAGATTGAATTCATAATGATTAGTCTCCCTGACTTGAGGCCCAGCGCTCTATCCACTTATTACATGCCAAATAATACATTTCTACATCATCTTTGTTATTACATTGCAGAGCAAGAGTTCCAATATTCAGAGGGATTTAAGAAGTCATCCTAGCCAACCGATAAGTCCGCAGGAGTTCCCTCTACAAGTTTTCCAACGAGTTGCCCTAAATCTTCCCTTAAAGTCTTCTCTGGAGGGAGAACTCACCACCTTCCTAAGCAAGTCTGTGAACAGCTCCATTGTTAGGGAGCTTAAATCTACGTTTTTGTAATTTCCACCTATTGTTCTTGGTTCTGCCCTGAGGCCAAACAGAACAATGTGCATTCCTCTTCTAGGGACAGATCTTACAAATACTCTTGCACAGCTATCATATTCCCTTTCATTCTTTTGATGATCCTCCCATGGCCCAGTTAGTATCCAAGGCTTTCACAATTCTGGTCCTTCTCTGAAATCTTTCTGGCTTGTTGATGTCTTTTCTAAAATTTGTGATCTAGAATGGAACATAGGACTCTGGGCAGGGACTATAATCTCCAGTCTTCTGGAAACTTTGCTTCTCTTAACACAGTTTAAGATTGGATAGCAACTGGGGTGCCACCTTCTTGCCAAAAGAAGGAAGCTAAGAGAAGGTACTCCTGTTTCCGGAGTAATCTTTATGTCCGCATCAACTCAAAACTAAGGAGATCTTGAGTTTCCCAACACTATGTTTACTTTAACTAGTTGGAGAACACAATTAGTTCAAAGCAAAACCATTTAATGAAATAGCAAAGTCAGAAATTGAAATCCATCCTCCTGCCCCCACCATAAACCCCAGGGCACACTCTCCTAGAAATATAAATGCCAACAGCGAGAAGAGTGGTCATGCATTGAGCTGACTCACTGAGGGCCCTCACTCAGGGAACACTGACGGCAGGGACGATCCAAACCTCCAACTCCACGAGGCTCCGCAGTCATGGCAGCACACTGGTCTTTCTGAGCATGCTCCCTGTTGAGCACTGATTCCTACTGGGCCTGCACCTGAGCATTTAGTCATCCTGCCGGCATCTGTCTCTGCTGCTCTCTCAATGGTTTGGTCGTCATTCTATTGCTTCCACATTGTCTCGGTATCTTGGGCTTCTCTTTGGGGAACTGAGAGTTATAAAGCTTGAAGGGATCAAAGAGTTTATCTACTCTAACATCTCCACTTTACAAATGAGGAAACAGGGGCCTAGAGATGTTAAGTGCTTTTCTCAAGGTCTCATGGGAAGTAAGTTGAGCTGGAATTGAATCTTAGGTCCTTCGATGTTAAATCTATTCATTTTTCTACTGCTCCATACCGCCATTGCTCTCTGCTGGGTGCATTACTTCCTAATTTTGGGGACACTCTTGGGCCTTGCTCCCTCTTACCAGTTTTGGGGCTTCCATTCTACCTACCTCCCAACCCTTTCAGCTCCAATCTGCTAGAGTGCAGCAACTAGAAAGCCTATCTCTAGTAAGGGAAGGTTGGTAAGTCTTTAGTTGCACCCAGAAGACATAGCCACCATACTCAGCTAACAAAAAAGCCAGATAGAATGCCCCTAAGTCAAGTCTTTCATTTTAGTCTCTGTCTCTAAAGTTAGAATCACAATCCTAGGTCCCAGATAGCTCTTTAATTTAGGATTAGAAATTCCTAAACTCTTCGGTAGTTTGTAATACAAATGCAGTTGAGCTAGAAAAACAAGGAAGGGCACAAGGCCATTGTTTTCTATTCACCTAGTCCCAGTTGCTGACTTTATTTTATAAATAGATATATACATATTTATATTATGCATGTACTTATATACATACATGCAATATATACATGTATACATATGAACACACATATACATATGTGCCTATATGTGTGTGTGCTTCTATTATATACATGTATATACACATACACAATTCAGAACATGTTGACAAACATTCAGCGAGGATTTACTATGTGCCAGGTACTGTGCCAAGTACCAGGAATATAAATACAAGCAGAAAGAACAGCAATCTCTGCCCTCAAGAAGCTTATATTCTGGTGGGGGAAGACAACAGATAAAAAGAAGCTGAAAACCAGAAAGTACAATGTAGGGGAAAGAGATGAAGACACCCCAGTACTAGGGCATGGTGAAGAAAGTGCAGAGATTCAGGAGTGTAGCCTGGAGAGGAATGAAGACACTCATGGCCTAGGTCCCATTCTTAAAATGACAGTCCTGGGAGGATTAAGTAAATTGGAGAGAGAGAGAAGCTGCAAGGACAGATGGTACTCTTAATGTGAGAAATAGTCCTGGTAGACTGAGCTTCCAGAGTGAAGAGGCTTCTATGGCAGGGTAGAGAAAGTCCTTTAGAGAGTCAGGAGGGTGTGTATCCTGAAGAGAAATGAATGAAGTATGTGTAAATGTTGTCCACTGCCTTTCATGAGTTTCACGTGGAGGATCTGTCCACCCACTGTTCTGGAGACCTTGCTCTAGGTCTTTTAAATTACATGGGAGCCAGGGCAACACTCAACCTGACCAGCTGTTCTTGCTTCCCCTTAGTTACAGAAGAACCCATTGCCTTTTCTGATCACATATGTCCCAGAAGAGAGCATTGACTTCTTCCACAGAAGTTTTCATTTATTATGTGTTGTGTCCTATTAAATTTGACCATCGTCCTTTGGATCATGCACAATTTTTGATTCTTTAGCCATTGTGTCATCTGATGGTTCATAATCATGATAAATGATATTTGTATAATATTGATTAATATTTGCAAAGCATTTTATGTGTGTTACCTTATTCAACCTTCGTAACAGGTCCTATAGATCTCATTATCCCTCTGTTACACATGTGGAAACTGAGGCTTGGGAAGCTTGAGTGTTTATCTGGTTTCAAATAGCTAAGTAAGTATTGGAGGTGAAAACTGATCCCGGGTCTCTCCTGGTGACAGACCCCTGGAATTTACATAGGTAAAAATGTTAGGCAGCACAAAGCCAAGGACAAATTCCTGGGGAACTCTATCCAAGACCACCATCCCAGCAGATGCCAAGCCTTCATTGCCTTTCTTTGGGCCCAGCCACACAACCAGTTCATTCTGTATATGTACACATTGTTTCTCCCCTCCTCCCCCCCATTAGAATGTAAGGCTCTTGAGGACAGAAAACAATTTCATTTTTGTCTTTGTATCCCAGCACTTGGTTTGACATCTGGTGCATAATTAATGCTTAATCAATGCTTGTTGATCGATTGAAGATCCACCCAACCCTTTTATGACCTTGGCTACTGAGGATGGCATCATGAGAGGCTTTGTTAAATGCATTGCTGGCATCTAGATAAATGTCTTCCCTTGTGTGCGGTTTATTCTTAGGGAGATTTTGAGTGGTTCGTACATTAAGCAACTTGGTCAAGTTCACACCTAAGTATATAAGGTGCTGGCTCAGAGACATCAAAGAAAGTGTGGGAGATAAATGTGTGCGCTGAGGCCGTCCACATTGGCTTCTTGGATAACGCCGTCTAACTCCTTCCCCACTTTTTCAGGCACAGCCAAGAAGGTTGGGCCGCCTGCTGACCTTCTCATCAAGTTCAGTATGCTTTGTTAAATAACCAATAGGCATGTGCCCTGGCCTGCCTGGCTGCAGCAAGCTCCTCAGGCTTGTAGAACTAGGCCGGCTACATCCCCCGAGGGCTCCAGGGTGTCTCTTCCCTAATGCTATAAGCTCGACCTCTGTTTTGATGTGTTCCTCTACCTCAGCCTAGGTTAACAGCTAGTGATTAGAGCCCCGGTTTCCTTCAACCAATTAACATCAATTAGTTTTTACAAAAGGGCAATTTACTATGAAGCTATAACACTATAAACATTTCCCCCTCAACGCCTGGGGCACATTCTCCTAAGTCTCCCCCAAGTCCCTGGGGAGACTGGGCTCACACTGAAAGGAGTTTCTGCTTTAAGCAGCATTCGCTTCCAAATGACACAAGCTGCTGGATGCGTGGATCTGAGCTGCCTCTGGACTGTGTCGAACAGACTGCTGGGTACTTCCCTCCTGACAGCCAGGCATCCGGCACATCCAGACATGGACTCCAGGCCCTGAACCTCTGGTGGGTCGCCATTCCGACCTGTCAAAGCTTTATTAAGGATAGTTGCCTCCAGGACAGCTATACTTAAGAGGAGGTGGAGACAGGCCCCCATGCAGATGCAAAGGCCTGGTACTTTCTCCCCCACCCAAAGCTTAGCCCTTGAAACACAGCCAGGCAGGAGTGAGGGCCAGCCTGACTTTGTCTGGTTAATGCCTTTCAAACACACCCCAGCTCTGACTAAAGAGCTGATTAACAGTATATTGGTTCATTATGTGCTTGGCAGATTACAAGCAGTTACAGAATGCCTGTAAAGGCTCCAAATTAGGGAGCAGGGCCCTTCCATTACACATCATCATGTCTTTCCAGAAACTCTCTGCAGCCCCTTCCATTCGGAGATGATGTCATTTGAGTACACTACACATAATTCCCTCCCTGCCCCTACCCCTGCTTTAAACTTGTAAGGTGCCCCTGGATACTGGACATACAAAGGCAAAAACAGTCTCTACTATCATGGGATGTAGGGGATAGAGTATATGAGCAGAAGCATAAGGCGATCTGATGAAGGAGAGAGTGCCAGGGTGGGGAATCAGGAAAGACTTCACGGAAGAAGTAACTTCTGAACTGAGCCTTTAAAGAAGCTGACCCAGGATCCTAAGGAAGAGTGAAGAAGGCATTCCTGGCAGGGAGACAAGCTTGTGCAGAAGTGAGGAGATGGTACATGGAATTCTGAGGTCAAGAAACATCTAGTTGGTTAATTTGGCCTGCATATGGAGTGTCTAAATGGAAATAACGGAAAATAACACTGAAATGTTCGGCTGGAGTCATGGTGTGGAGCACCTTAAATACCAGAGTAAGGAGGATGTATTTTATCCTACAGGCAATTGGGACCCACTAAACATTTTAGAGCATTGAGATAACATGATCAGGCTGGAGCATTAAGAAGATGGTTTTCATCAAAAAGGTTATTTCTGTGTAAAGAATGGACTAAAGTGGGCAGAGGCTAGAACAGAGGTGGGGAACCTGCGGTCTTGGGACCACATGTGGTCCTCTAGGTCCTCAAGTGCAGCCTTTTGACTGAATCCAAACTTTACAGAACAGATCCCCTTCATAAAAGGATTTGTTCTGTAAAACTTGGCTTCAGTCCAAAGGCCGCACCTGAGGACCTAAAAGGCCACATGTGGCCTAGAGACCACAGTTTCTCCACCTCTGGACCAGATTCAATTTGACAAATGAGAAGGCTGTGAAGACATCCAGGAGGGAGGGGACAGCCCCAACTAGAGTCAGCTGTGTTGTTTTGCCACTGATTGGTTGGGGGGGGGCAGGGAGGGTGAGAGAGAGGGAGAAGTCCAAGATGACTCAGAGGGCTGAGGGGGAGGACCTGCTCTCCCAGGGCCATTTGAACTTAATTCGTTCTTTAATTGAAGCCGGGTGTCCCCATTAGGAGAAGCAATTAACAGTTAGCAAGTCAAATGAGCCTTTGGAGCCTGGCAAAGTTCTTGTTATTGTGAGAGGCGCTTTAAAATTGGAGGGAGAGCCAAAGGGCTGGAAATCCGAAGCCTCCAGTGCTGGGCCAGACTTG
>CM053624.1:18725374-18757541 GCA_028646595.1 Phalanger gymnotis
CCTCTTCTGTTCCTCCCTCCCTCCCTTCCTCTCTCTCTCTGTGTCTCTGTCTCTTTGTCTCTCACCTTCTCTGTCCCTGTCTCTCACTTTCTTTGTGTGTGTGTATATCTCTTTCTCTATCTCCGTGACTCTCTCTCTAGCCTTTGTCTCTCTATCTGTCTCTGTCTCTGGCTAGACTCAGAGGCAGAAGACCCGGATTGGCATCCTTTGCCCTCCCAGCCAGGCTTCCAGTTTTCCAGACTTCAATCCTGTGCTTCAGCTGCAACCTCACCTACAGCCTCAGCCTCTCTCATTGCCTGGGGCTTCTCACCCTGGAATGTCCATCTTCTTCCCCCACCCTGCCTTTGCCCCCTGGGGGTTCCTCTAGAGGCATTTGTTTTGGGGAAAGCTCTAGGCTGGCCACGTTCATAGCCTTCTGACTCTCTCCCCTTCCAGGCTGCCTTCACCTCCCACTATTTTAACGTTTCCTTTTCTGTGTTGTCTTCCCCCATCAGAATGTGAGTCCTTGAGAGCAGGGACTATCTTTCTTTTTCCTTGTTTTGGTGCTTAACACTTTGCCTGGTATTCAGTAAGCACTTAATAAATGCCTGTTGCCAGCCTGCCTGCCTGTCTTCTTGAATCCTGCTTCTGGTACACTTAATCTCCTGACCTCAGTTTCCAAATCTGTAAAAAGGGCTCAATAATCCTGCACTGTCACCCTCCCATTGTGGTGAGCAAAGTGCTTCATGAACCCCTAAATACTAAACAGGCATCAGCTGCTGTTATTTCCATTTTGTAGATGAGGAAGCCCAGTCTGGCAGAGTTTAATAGACCCAGGTTACAAGACTAGTAATATTTGTACCGTGCCCTTCACAGGGTTGTTTTGAGGAAAGTGCTTTGGAAATGGAAACAATTGTATTATAAACAATTTTAGGAAATTGTAAACAATTGAGGTGTTTTTATTTTTATCCATCCTTTGTACAGCTACTGATGTGTTTCCAAAAGCAAAAATCTGACCATGTCACTTACCTACTTAATAAACCCCCTGTTTGGCTCCTTCGACTGCCTTAGCTCAATATGGCTCCCTATGACCCCTAGGTTCAAATAAAAACTTCTCTGTCATTAATTGTCCTTCATAGCCTCCCTCCAGCCTGCTTCTCCAGTCTTCCATTGTTGTCCCCTTTATACACTCTAGCCAAACTGGCCTTCTGATTTTTCCTGTCCTAGATGAAATCCCATCTCCCATCTTTGTGCTTTTGCACAGGCTGTACCCCATGCCTGGAACACCCTCCCACATCAGCTCTGAGTTTTAGAATCACCAGATTTACTCCTTTTCCCAGTTCTGCCTTGTGAATATTTTCACTTTGACAGTGGTTTCCTGGAAATAAAGTCAGCTAGGGTCATACAGTAGACTTAGAGCTAGAAGAAACTTTAGAGGTCATCCCATGACAGCTAGGTGGTGCAATAGATAGAGCACTGGCCTTGGAGGCAGGAAGCCCTGAGTTCAAAACCAGCCTCAGAGGCTTCCTAGCTGGTGACCTTGAGCAAGTCGCTTGATCTCCATCTGCTTCAGCTTCCTCATCTGTAAAATCGGACTGATGATAGTAGCACCTCCCTCTCAAGGTTGTTGTGGGGATCAAATGAGATCATATTTGCAAAGCATTTTGCAAATCTTAATGTGCTACGTGAGTCAATAAACATTTAGTAACTGCCTACTGCATGCCAGGCACTGTGCTAAATTCTGGGGCTACAAAAAGAGGCAAAAGACAGTCCTTACCCTCAGGGAGCTCACAGTCTCATAGGAGAGACAAATAAATCAGTATATTCAAACAAGCTATATACAAGATAAAGAGAGGTAGGGAAAGGATTCCTTAGAAGAGGGATTTTATTTATTTATTTATTCAATTTTTTCAATTCATTCCATAAGCTTTATTGGGAAAAAAAAACTCTGTGTATGTGTGTGTTTGTGTGTGTGTATACACATATGTATGTATGTATGATTTTTAAATGTGCTTTATCCTCCCCTACACGAACTTTAGTTGGAGAATTTAGAGACATAAAAGCTAGCTCCCCTCCCCTCCCCTCCTCTCCAGTCCTTTTTAAATAATCGTTAGATGGAATCAGTCCAGAGACTAATGAAAGCAGAAATAATTCTTTTCCCATTCTCCTCACTCATAACTGCTCCATGGTTTAACTTACTTGCTGTTTCCTCCCAGAAGAGGGATTTTAGTCAGGTCTTAAAGGAAGTCGGAGAAGACAACGGGCAGAGATGAGGATAATAAAATGCTGTTGTTGTTGTTGCAATAATAATAACCATGACTCTGATTATTACTGTTACCAGCTAGTTTATTTAACACTCTCATTTCCCCGGTGAGGAAACTGAGTCTTGGAGAGAGAAAAGTGATTTAAAGCCGAGTCGTTCGTTCATTCATTTAACGATCATGTTAAATGGGTAAGGAGCTTGCTAAGCACTTGGGGATACAGATAAAGATGACAGTCCCTGCTTTCGAGAAGCCTATGGTAGACTGGAAGGAAAGTTTCTTTTCCAGTACCATCCTACCTTAACTCAGTTCATTGTGATTATGGCAATTTTATGGCTGGAGAGATTTTTAGGAAAGTAGTACTTTGAATGCCCCTGAATCAGAGCAGAGGGGAGGTACTCATGTTCAGCTAGCCATGAGCATGAATGTAGATGGGCTAAATCTAATAAAATTGTGCCAGACTTTTAGAGACTGCAGCTGTTTTCACATATGAGGCTAATGCCCTGGCCATCATCAGATCACAGAACAGCTTTATAGGACTTGCCGTGGGATCATGGCAAGGATCAGATCAGAACCACAGCAGAGAGAAATAGGAAGGGAGCCTTGAGTTCATCCAGTCCTACCGCCATCCGAGGGAGGAAGACTCCCCGTCCTCCCATAGCATCTCCACCCACAAGGGGTCATCCAGCCTTTTCTTGAATATTTCTTTTTCTGCAGAGTCAAACAAGTTGACCATAGGCCAGTCGCATCTGGGCCAGGGTTCAAGACACAGAAAACCCAGCAGCAGGTAGACACCTGTGCAAACAATGCTAGCTTTCCAGAAAGCCCCTATCAAAGTGAAAATATCCTCAAGGCAAAACTGGGAGTAGGAGTAAGTCTCCAGCCATCTGGGGCTCACTCAGCCTTTGTGAGTATACAGGGAAGGCCTCTTTTAAATGCCTTTCAGGGTCATCAGCCCAGTTTCAGGGTGATGAGCTATCCAGTCATGGAAACTTTGGAAGCCCCTTCATTAAAGTTGTAGGGAGTTGCTATCCACATCAGTGAAGGGCCCATCACATATTCTCAAAGTATTGGGGTAGTTTTATACGTGTATATTTTTATGACCTCAGAAAGTCCTGCTTTCTGTGGAATGTGGATATTTATTTTGTGATTACAGGTCCTATATGTTACCACTAGGGCTAGAAACCTTCTAGTGGATAGTAATACAGTCCCATTTTCAAACTTGGGTGCACAAATATCTTATCCAGAGGTATAACAAGCACCTTAAGCCCTGTCAGACTGTCAGAGATGTTTAATAGAGGTTTGTGAGTTGGATTGAATTTAGAGAAAGGTTTTTGATAAAAGAGTGTTGACACTCTTAAGGGTCAGTGCATTTTGTTCCTTTGGGACCTTTTTGTGGGGCAATGGACAATAGGACACTTGGCAGGGTGACCAAATAAACAGCTAGTTTTGAGGGGAGAAAGAGAGGGGGGAGGGAGGAAGGGAGAGAGAGAGAGAGAGAGAGAGAGAGAGAAACAGTTTGAGAACTACCCAGCACAAAAGCTCTTGGGAAATTTCTAGATCGATAAGGAAACTTGCAAACCCATTAAAGTGATAGTAACTAATATTTGTATGAGACTCTAAGGTTTGCAAAGTACTTTCCTTAAAACAGCCTTGTAAAAGGAGAGAGGCAATACAAGTTTGATTACCCCAAGGGGTGTTATTACCCCCTGGAAACTGAGGCTCAGAAGGACCTGCCCAGAATCACCAGCTACCAAATGTTGGAGTCATAATTTGAAGCCCCAAATTCAGACTCTCGGTTGAGTCCTCTGTCGACTGTGGCTCAGTGCCTGCCTCCCGGTGACTTCAGAATGACCTCTGTACTCTGATAATACGATCCTGAACTGTCGCCTTAAAGATACGAGACACATAAGGCTTCCTGAAAGGAAGAGAGAATGCCCAGTAAATGCATGGCCTGGTCCGGTAGAACCTTCCCATGAAGTGGCTGGAGAAGAGAAGAGCCAGGAAGTGCTGCACTGTGAGGAAGAAGAGGAGGAGAGAGGAGCTCTCAGAAGACAATCCTTCTGCTCTCCCTTTCCTTCCATGCCCAGTCTCTGTGCCTCTCACACGTTAGAGTCCCTAAGCATTCCTGAGGACTGAAGGGAGGCCAAGTCCTGCCTTCTTTATGCCGGAGCTGGGCGTCCTTGGACATTCTCCATCCCCTCCCCGCTTCAAAGGAGAAGTAAGTTTTGAATCAAGGTGCCTTCAGTCACTGGAGAACAGTCAATGTAATAGCTAGGATTTACATCTTACTTGAACATTTGCAAAGGGCTTCACATAGGTAACTTACAACTGCCAGGCAATGTAGGCGCTGTTATTAACTAGCCTTATTTTACCGACGAGGAAACCAAAACACAGTAACAGGTTAAATGACTCGCCTAGTATCACACAGCTTGTAAGTATCTAGACCAGAAGTATCAGACCCAACATTCCAGAGCCCACCCCAAACAGGATTAAAATGTAATTGGGGAGCATTTAACAAATTAAATAAGAATACAATGGAACGTAGATAATGTTACTATGTGGTTTTCTAAGACAACATGTGACCTGCAAGGATATATGTATACACATGTATGTGGGTATATGTATACACACATATAGGTGCATATATGCACATGTGTATATGTGTGTGTGTACACATATGGGTATGTATGTGTGTATGTATATATGTGTGTGTGGAGAGAGAGAATTTGAGTTTAAATTCATCTTAGACAACTGTCAAAGTCCAGTCTTCCTAACTTCAAGCACTAATAGCCCACCTAACCCTGATAGTAGATTCAGCACTGGAAGGAACGTTAGAGGCCAGGCATGCCGTCCAATCCCTTTATTTTACAGATGAGGAAACCCATACTCAGAGGTGGGGCAACCTGTGGAGGATAATCACGTAGGTAGTTACATGGCAGAGATGAGATCTGACCCATAGGGCTTCACTTATTCTGGTTGGTGGGACTCATCAGTGTGAATCGAAGAAGGAATCAGTGGCCCGACTGGCTTTGAATCAAGGAAGTCCAACCCC
The DNA here is from genome assembly GCA_028646595.1 of Phalanger gymnotis. Classification (NCBI taxonomy): domain Eukaryota; kingdom Metazoa; phylum Chordata; class Mammalia; order Diprotodontia; family Phalangeridae; genus Phalanger; species Phalanger gymnotis. The sequence goes on from CM053624.1 coordinate 18,730,670, forward strand.
CTTGATGACACCTCATTCCACTCATGTGACTCTTGGCTCCTGAGACTCCTGACACCTGTTATTCTGGCTGGGGCTGAGGACTTGGGCTGAGGGAATTGTTATCGCCCCATTCCCCGCCCCCCCCCCCCAACCTTGACAGCCAAGATAAATAACTTGGGTGAGGAGTGGCTCAGCAGGAAGATGCCTAAGCAGGGGCAGGGGGAGGAGCATTGGAGGAAGGAAAACAGTTGGGAAGAGGAAAAGAATGTCCCACCGAAAGGCCAGATCTTAGCATGCGGCAGAGCCAGGGCACCTTAAGAGGGGCAGTGTCCCAAATTCACTTTACCTGCTCTCTATTTTTTTTTCCTAGAGGGTCTAAGGGAAGCAGTCCAAGTGCTTTAAGATCCCTGCTCCCATTTGGAGCTGGGCCGAGCAGTTGGAAGCATCTTCTTTTACTTATGGGTTTACTCTAATCATAGCTAATCTAGATAGGATGGTCCAAAAGCAAGAGTGGGAGTCAACACTGGGATCCAGAGCTTGACTCTGACGCTTATGTATGACTTTGGGTGAGTCAGTTACCTTCTCAGCCTCAGTTTCCTCATCTGTAAAATGAAGATGTTGGGTTACGTGACCTCTATGGCCCCTTCTAGAGCTAGGTCTATCATTCTTTGAGACAGAGAGGGTGGGGATAACCACAGCCCCTGTCACCCCACTGCGGTTACTGTTCTGTCCCCTCATTCCAAATCCACTGCTCTCCCCATCCCCTTAGGACTACAGATGGTCTGGAGAAAGCTGTGATTCTTAGACACAAATGAACCTTTCATCCTACTGGCCTTCACGATGACCAGGAATAACCCAGGAGTGAATGTCACCGGCCGGGGTCTTGGTTGTTTTCTCACTGTATCTCCTCAGCACTTAGCACGGTGCCTGGTGCCAGCAGCTCTTAATAAAAGCTTGCCGATGGAATGAATGAAAGGCAGGCCAGTTCTCTCTGGATGTGTATTTAGGAAAGGGGAGTGAACAAATGCATCTGCTTCAGTGGATTCTCAGTCTGACATCAGTATTTACATGTGCTTGTTCCAGGTCTATGTGGCCTGCCAGTCCATGCTCATTGTGTTGGTGGGCGCCGTACCGGAATATCATATCGACCAGGAAGAGCTTCCCAGGAACCCCGAGGAGCTGGCCAGCCACGTGCACTTTGCAGATAACTTTACGTCCATAGTGACAGAGGCAAGTAGTGAAGCGGCACATTGTAAGCTCTGCATTTCTTTGTCCCTTTCCCATGGAGCTCTATTTTTAGAGGACTTTGAAAATGAGAAGCCCGTCTGGATTGCCTAGGCGGGGATTGTGTGTATAGATATAGATTGTGTTCTCCCTGTAAATGAATACAGAAAGACTCTGTGAGCAGAAATTATCAGAAGCAGTAGAGAAGGAGGTGTGTTAGAGCTGGTCAGGGGGTCTGGGCTCAAATCCCAACTTGAACACTTCCCGAGTCACCTGGGGCAGGTCATAACCTGTCTGAGCCTTAGTGTCCTCATCTGTGAAATGAGGGGTGGGACCAGATGACTTCCAAGATCCCTTTTAGCTCTACATCTCTGATTCTGTGACTCGCTTCCAATCTCATCTCTGACTCCTTGTGTCACCTTGGCCAAAGCACATCAGCCTTCTGGGCTTCACTTTCTCTATCCATAAAATGGGAGGTGGGTGGAACATTGATAAAGACAAAAGCAGAACAAAGACAAGCCATCTCTGAAAGGCTTAAGGGCTCTGATAAATATAATGGCCAGCCACGATACCGAAGGACCAGCAGTGAAGCACACTTCCCACTTCCCATCTCCCACTAGAGAGGTGACAGTCAAGATGCTGAATGAGACATAGCTTTGTTTTTGGACATGCCAGTGGGGGAATTGTTTTATTTAACTATACATATTTTTTGCAAGGATTTTGCTTCAGAGGTCCCTTCCAGTTTTAAATATATGATCTTATGAAATACACATTAGTTCTCCTTAGTATACAAGGAATGCAGCTTCTCCCTCACCAAAATGAGACTATTTAGGTGAAATTCTTAGTAAGTCATTCATATGGCTTCTTTAAATTGGTCTCTCTGAATTTTGAATCCCTTGCCACTGAGAACAGCTGGCTGCCAGGCAAGAGGGGTTATTAAGCAGATTTCACAAAGCATACTTGTCTAAGCCAGAGCATGGTTCAAGGCTTCTCAAAAAAAATCTTTGTCCCTGTCTGTGGTCTGTCTCTCTGGCTATATTTATCCCCTGGCCTAGATGGAAGTCTCTCCGGTGAGATGCTTTGTCAAAAAGCTTTTACTTCCTAATGCACATTCTGCTGTGAGCAAAGTCCGGGAACTGCTGCTAATAGAAGACGTGCCAGGATCCAGGACTGACTCAGGACTTTCGTGATGCTAATCACCCTTTGGAGATTGAGGGAGTGGGAGCCATTTATCATGCTGTGATTATACCAGAGGGCGTCAGGGTTTCCGGAAGAGTGGAAAGGAGGAAATATGCTAAGCTAGTGTTTGCCGAGCCTGATTTCATAGATCACAGAGCATCAAATCAAAAAATGACCTGCTCCAAGTCACAAAGGTAGTGACTGAAGGATGATTTAAACCTTAAGCCAGGGCTCTTCCATTGTCCCTAGCAGAGAGGCGAGAATAGAGGTCATTTCATCCAATCTCCTCATTTTACAGAGACCCAGAGAAGTTGACCGATTTCCTCAGGTCACACAGTCCTCTTCTGCATCCCCACCGCCTTCCCCCACTCCCCGCCCCTCTTCTTTCCTTCCCTTCCTTTCTAGGGGGAATTCAAGGGACAGATAAGGCTTGATCCATCCTAAATCTTTGCCCCAATACAACTACACCAGAAAAAAAAATCATGGCGTGGAAAAAGTAGCATGGTTTATAACCTTAAAAAGGACATTTTAGGAAAGACTGATCTGGATGGTCTGGGCCAGTGATTTCTTGGCAAGGACACTTCCTTTATTAAGGCAGTCCAGCACTTTTTTTTTTCAGTTTGATGTTTGAGAAATTGCAGGGCATCGAGAAACCAAGTGACTTGCCCAGGATCACACAACCAATATGTATCAGAGGTAGTATTTGAACCCAGGTTGAATCCTGGCCGATAAATCCAATGGATAAATTTTTTTTTAACCCACAGCTATAGTTTATATCTGTGTGTGAATCTTGTGGCATAGAAACTTCCTTCCACTCATGTAGATGTGGCAACACACTTAGAGTCTCATACTTAGTTGCGTGGGACCCTGGTTGGTTCAGTGATTTGCCCAAAGTCACGTAGCTAATCTGTGTCAGAGGTGGGAAATGAACCCAATTCTTCTTGGCTCCAAAGCTGGCCCTCTAGTCCTTATGCTAGGCTGGCTCTCTGTACAAAAATTAATAGCATTGGTGATTAAATTGATTCTTGGGAATTGAAAAGAGAAAATTAGCACTCGGTGTGCGATGGGCATCTGAGCAATTTGGCAAATTGAGAAAAATGTCATTTCAGGTTAATTTAAATGTGGTGAGGCAGAATACCATAGCAAATCATTTAAAACTGGAGAGCTAGGGCTGCCTCTTTTCATAATCCTTTTGGCATCCAACCACCCATAGCTGGTATAGCTCTAGAGTTCACTTCAGTCCAACGAGTACCTACTATGTGCCAGGCACTGTGCTAGCTGCTAGAGAGAAATGTAGAAGTGATGTAGTGCCTACCTTCAATAAGCTTACATTCTACAGGGTGTCCCTAAAGTCTGGACACATAAGAAACCTCATTAGCATTTCCTTAACTGTTTCACTGAAGACTCTGTTGTTCAGAGACTTCTTTTTCTGGGGTATGCTAAAGGAGAAGGTGTACTCAATGAAAATCACAGATGCAACACACTTGATTGAACACGTAAAGACTGAATGTGCTAAAATTGACAGCAATGTGGAGTTCACCTGAATCTTGCAAAGCGCACCAACCTTTGCATCACAAATGATGGAAACCACATTGAAGATGTTATTTGTTAACATTCCAGTTAAATAAAATGTTGTTGAAAATTTCAGTCATTTCATTCCTGGAAAATAAGCATTTTTGCCTATATGTCTAGACTTTAGGAATACCCTGTATTAGTAGGATGCCTAAAGTGCTTTGTCTAAACATAGATCTGATTGTGCCACACCCCTGCTTAATAAACTGCAGTGGCCCCCTAGTGCCTCCAGGAGTAAATACAAAATGCTCTGTTCGGCATTCAAAGCCCTTCATAACCTAGCCTAGTCCTACCTTACTCTCTATGTCATACTCTTCCAACCAGGGACTCTGGTCTCCTGGCTATTCCATGAACAAGATTCTCTGTCTCTCAGCTCTGGGCATTTTCTCTGGCTGTTTCCCATGCCTAGAACTCTCTCCTCCACTCTGACTACTGACCTCCCTGGCTTCTTGTAAGTCCCGACTAAAATCCTGCCTTCTGCAGGAAGCCTTCCCTAACCCTTCTTAATTCTAGTGCTTCCCCCTTTTAAATTATTTCCTTTTCATCCTGTTTAGAGGTTGCTTTGTATTATGTGTTTGCATGTTGTCTCCCTCCAATAGACTGTAAGCTCCTTGAGGGCAGAGACTGTCTTTTGGCTCTTTTTATATCCATGGCACATAGCACAGTGCTGGCACATAGTAGGAGATTAATACATGTTTATCAATTGATTAATTTTTTTAAACAAATGATTACTTGTTTAGAAACACCTACGGGTGGCCAAGCCTTCCTTTCTACATGACACATGCAGATAGATTAATCTCGACCTTACGGCTGTAGGACCTCCCCTTTTCCTGTCCCTCTCGCTCTCCCCTATCTACAGGACTGTTGCTCCTTGTGACTTTCTCCCCATCTCAAGCTGCCAAGTGCCTTGTTGAAAATAGGCCAATTCTTGATGCACTCCAGGTTGAAGAATTATAAACTCAACATGTCTAAAATAGAACTCATTATCTTTCCCCTCAAACCCTCCCCTCTTCTAAACCCCCCCAGCCTAGTTGGTCAGACTTAGGACTTTGGTGTTACCCTTGACTCCTCACTCTCATTCACCCTAATGTATCCAATCTGTTTTCAAGGATTGTCAATTTTATCTTCGCGATATCCACAGTATGCGTCCCATTCTCTTGACGCACACAGACACCACCCTGGCATAGTCCCTCATCACCTCACACCCAGACTATTGCAATGGCCTTCTAACTGATCTCCATGACTCATGTCTTTCCCACTCTGTCCATCCTCCACTTGGCTGTCAAATTGATTTTCCTAACCAAGCAGGTCTAACCATATCACCCCTTCCCCCACTCATTAAATTCCAGTGGCTCCCTATAACTTCCAAGATCACATATAAAATCCTCTGCTGGGCATTTAAAACCTTCAATCAACTGGGCCTTTCCTACCTTTCTAGTCTTAGACTTTGTTCCCCTCCATAAATTTCGTAATCCACTGACCCAAATCTTGCCCTTCCTCATACACTCTGGCTGTCCCCCATGTGTGGAATGCTCTCCTTCCTCGCCTCTTCTTCCTGGCTTCCTTCAAGATTCAGCTCAAATACGCTTGCAAGAGGCCTTTCCTGGTCCTGTCTTTTTAACATCTTTCCCTTCATTTACACTATGTAGATCTTACGTGTACCTGGTTATTTGTGTATTGTCTCCCAATTAGAATGTGAACTTCTTGAGGGAATGGACTGGTTTTGCTTTACTTTCTATAAAAAAAAAATCTTATTTTCCCCCCAATTACGTGTAAAAACAATTTTAATATGCTTTAAAAACCAAGCAGATTATATATCTGAGCCTAGGCCCTAGGGGAACCACCAAAGTGTTTTGAATAGGGGGGTGCCATGTTGCCGTGTTGAGACCTGCCTTTTAGGGAGATCAGTTTAAGAGCTGAGTTTGTTATAGACCGGACTGGGGCAGGGAGACCCACCAGAAGGCTGGTCCAGCAGCCCAGGGGCGGGCTGGATAACAGCCTGCGGCAGGGTGGGGTCAGTGCCAGAGTAGAGAAGGAGTCCTATACGAGGAATATCCCAAAGACAGAATAACAGGACTTGGCCACAGATTGGATATAGAGCCGGGGTGGGGGGGGAGGGGGAAAGGTGGGTGACTTGCCCAGGATCAGACATTGTAGCAAGTAGTAGGTGTGACATTTGAACTCAGGTCCACTAGCTTTCAATGCAGCACTTTTTCCCCAGGATTATGGTGCCTTTCTGCTATGCCAACCTTGTGGGCTGACCTTGTGTGCCAACCTTAGCTCCAGAGGAGCATCGCTGGAAGACCGATTGGGAAGTGGCAGATTTGGGGAGCCACAGCTATTCACAGAGATGATCTACTGAGGTGCAGGCAGCTATGTGAGCAAGATAAGCTTGCGGAGGGCATAGCTTCACTGAGAAATTCTGGATTCACGAACTACCAAAGTAAATGGGTCAGTCAGGAGCTGAGAGCAGGCACTCCACCTTGCTATGGTTACCGTTGCCATGGTAATGACTGAAGTCTGGGCTATTCACTAAGTGTTTGGCATCGGATCCTAATCTTTGTTAGGAAATGCATGGCTAGGTCTCTCCATGTCCCTAGTGAATAAAACTGTATGAATTATAATAATTTACATTTACATAGCACTTTCAAGTTGATCACGTACTTTGAGCCTCACAATAAATAACCCAGGAAGGCTGGTACTCCTGGGATGATTCTCCCTATTGCACGGAGGAGGCAACTAAAGCCCAAAGAGTCTGTGCCTGACCTCGGGGAGCTTACAGTTTAATGGAAGAGACAGCATGCCAACAACTATAAACATACAAGATATGTACAGAGCAGATGGAAGGCTATCTGATAGGGGAAGGCATTAGCAACTGGCAGAGGGCAGAGAGATTTTTGGCTTGTCCAGAGTCAGACAACTGGCTTCAAGTGCGGACTACGAACCGAGGGTTTCTTGACTCTGAGGCTGTGACTGTGCACCTTGCCTCTCTAAATTTTTAAAAAAGATACGATGTCAATGACTTCTAATTTACAACAGGTAGAATTTAAATGTTTCCTCATTTCTTCCATTTCTTAACTTTTCCATGAAAGTATTAAAATACCTCCCTCCAAGATCTGCCCCCCCCCAATTATACAGCAACGTACAGGTATTTAAACTTAAATAGTTTAAAGGGAAAGTCTGTCTTTACTTTGTAGTCAAGTGTCCCAGGTAATTGGGCTTTGAACACATTGGGGGCTGTGACAACGACAATTCCTATGACCTCCTTGGAATTTCCCTGTGGTTCCTCTTAGGATAATCCTGAGGCCTACCTAATTAGAGAAAATTACTTCTTTAATAACCATAGTCCCTGGCTTCAGGGACATTTTCAGGAGTGGTCCCAAGAGATGGTATTCTCTCCCAGGGGAGTCACTGAATTTGAGAGTTGGAAGGAAGCTCAGTGACCACTTCATCCAACCCAGACCTGTAAAATGGGTGCAATTTCATAATAATAGCTAGCTTTTATATAGCACCTAACTATGTGCCAGGCACTGTGCTAAACACTCTAGAAATATCATCTCTTTTGATTCTCACAACAACCTTGGGAGGTAGACACTATTATTATCCCTATTTTACACTCAGGGAAACTGAGGAAGACAGAGGTTAAGTGATTTACCCAAGGTCACACAGCCAGTAGGTGTTTGAAGCCAGATTTGAACTTAGGGCCTTCCTGACACCATTTCTTCCAGGCCCATTTCTCTGTCCACTGCACCCTTTATCTGTCCTCCCAATAAATAATCAGCCCCTTTTTGAAGACCTCTAAAAAGCTGCCTTCATTACCTACAGAAGCAGCCCCCCCCTTAGGGTCAGAGGTAATTGTTAGGAAGTGCTTCTTGACCTCAAGCCTAAATCTTACTCTTTGCAGCTGCCCTGCTCCCCACCCCCACCCCAACACAGTCATAGGCCTGAAGGTCCCCAAGAAGCCACATTAGTTCACTAGGGTTAATAGTCATTGTTTCTGGAGCCATCCCAGGATCTGCAGAGAAGGGTACATTAGACCAGACCCATTCTCACCCAGTACTTCCCAGGGCCAATTCACTGACAAGTCAGGGAGGCTCTTGGCCCTACATGTTCCCAGATGCTTTGGCAAAATTATTATAGGCTTGGCAGTCTCTCTGTGACCTTTCAAATCTCCCATCTGCAAATACTCACATCTCTGTTTCTGTGTGCCTAACTTGGGAGTGAAGTAGATACCAGGGGAGCCTATCGAGGGGTATAAGATGATTCAACTTCACTTAAATCACAAGCCTGGCTAGGCTGATGGATTTCTGGAAGCCACTCAAATGTGCAGAGAAACTGAAGTGTTTCTTTCTCCCTCTCACATGATGCATTTGATTGCTTCTCCTCTTTCAACTGCCTCTTTCTGTCTCTGTTTTTTCCTCTCTTTTTCTCCCTCTCTTCCCTCCCTCCTGTCCTCTCCTCTCTCTTCTCTTCTCTTCTCCTTTTCCCTCTTTCTTACCATAGGGGTAGATTGATAAATAGAAAAAAGCCATATTTATGTTTGTGAATATGAAGTGGGGGGATGGAGAGAGGAAGAGAGGATGAGAGAGAGAAAGGAGGGAGAGGGGAGAGAGAGAAAGGAGGGAGAGGGAAGAGGGAGGAAGGGAATAGAGAGAAAGGGGGAGAGAGAGAGAGAGGCAGAGACAGAGAGACAGAGGAGAGAGACAAAAGAGAGACAGAGACAGAGATGGGGGGAGAGACAGACAGAAACATAGAGAAAGGAGAGAGACAGAGAGACAGAGGGGAGAGAGGGAAAGGAGAGAGGCAGAGAGAGGAGAGAGGAAGAGAAGAAATCCATAGGTTTGAACTGTTTTTTCAATGATTCATTTATCATAAGAGGGAAAGGGTTGGCAATGGGAACTATTTACATTGGAATTGCTAAAACCTTTTTTAAGAATAGCCATCCACCCTGCTCATTTGGGCTAAGAAGGCGCACTCCCACCCCTTCTCTGAGGAGCTTCTGTTGGGGAGGGGGTCTTTCCCAGCTCCAGGCTTGCTGTAGCGGCTGCCATGTTCCAGGCTGTTCTCTGATTAAATGCATGACATCATCTAGGAAAGAGAAAGCCAGGCTAAAATCGCACTTTCCTGCTCTCCACAGTGGTGCTTAATCAAACAGGAAGCTTATAAAGTGAGCCTGGCGTCATCTTTGTTCTTTGCGGGGCTGCTCATTGGAAACATCACCTTTGGCCCATTATCAGATAAATTTGGCAGGAAGCCAGTGTACTTGACAGGTAAGAGACTCAAAGTAGTTTCTTTTTTTCTCAAATGTCCTTTCCAGGAAACACCCAGTCGGCCAATTCGATAGGAACTGAGTATGTGAAAGAATAAATCAGTGAATGAAAATGCTTTTATTAGTTTCTTATTAGATGCCTGACACCATTCTAAGGACTGGGGATACATACTGCCATGCCCCTAATGGCTCTCCTTATGAAGCTGGGGAAGGGGAACCAAAGGACATGAGGTTCAGGGTAAGCCCCTAGGTCCAATCCGGGGTTCTGTTAGAGAACAGGGTGTCCTCAGGATACAAGGTTCATGTTCCCAGTCCTTGCTTTCTACATTTCATAAGATGAATCTTTAGAGATAGGTATGGCTGCTGGGACTTTTAGACCTTTGTCTAAGGTTTATAAGCTTAGGGCATCCTGACATAATGCCAGAGGTTGGGCATGTCAAGGGAAATTCCTCTGAGATGCTCTAAGTCCAGTGCTTCAGGAACCATGGAGACAGGAATCAGATAATGGCAAGAGAAGAGTTGCATCCTTGGGAGGAGAATGGCATCAGGGATTTGGCCATACAGAAGTTATTATAGGGGGAAAAACGAGGTTGTAGTGGTCTCACTGAGGGAGGAGTATTTCTGGGAAAGGGAGGGTTCTTTTGGTTGATAATGGGGTATAGGAACTCTGGCTAGATATGCAAGCCTAAGGTAGTGGGGAAGGACCCCAACAGGGAAGGGTGTTAGGACTGCTACACAGGGCGCACCAGAGTAGCTAGGCCAAAGGTCAATACAAAACACAGACAAGCGAGATAGTCTCTGCCCTCAAAAGCTTATATTCTAATAGAGGAAGAAAGCTCATATAATGGAGTGGTAACACAGGAGACATAGGACAAATGATTGACACATCTTTTCCAGGATTCCAATTCCTGTCAGAGCTGGAGTTGGAAGTGGGAGAAGGGTACACAAGCACATCAACACGGCACAGGGTTGGCTGGGGAGTGGCATGATGGGCCTAGGTCTGGGCAAGATAAGGAAGATGCCCCTAATTGATGAATAGACAAAGGATATGAATAGGAAGTTTTCAGATGAAGAAATTAAAGCTATCTATACTCATATGAAAAAAATGCTCTAAATCACAATTGATTAGAGAAGTGCAAATCATAACAAGTCTGAGGTACCGCGTCACAGCTATCAGATTGGCTAATATGACAAAACAGGAAAATGATAAATGTTGGAGAAGATGTGGAAAAATTGGAACATTAATGCATTATTGGTGGAGTTGTGAGCTGATCCAACCATTCTGGAGAGCATTTTGGAATTATGCCCAAAGGGCAATACCCCTTTTATTTATATTTATAGCAGCTCTTTTTGTGGTGATAAAGAATTGGAAATCAAGGCGACGCCCGTCAATTGGGGAATGGCTGAACAAGTCGCGGTATGTAATATTGATGGTATGAATGTAATGGAATACTATTGTGCAATAAGAAATGATGAGCAGACGGACTTCAGAAAAACCTGGAAAGACTTCTATGGACTGGTGCTGAGTGAAGTGAGCAGAACCAGGAGAACACTGTACACAGTAACAGCCACACTGTGCGACGGCTGACCTTGATAGACTTAGCTCTTCTCAGCAATGCAAGGATCTAAGACAAGTCCAAAAGATTCGTGATGGAAAATGTTATCCACATCCAGAGAAAGAACTATGGCGTCTGAATCAGACGGAAGCATACTGTTTGCTCTTTTTCATTGCTGTTGTTTTGTTTTGTTTCTTCTTTCTTGCGCTTCCTCCTGTTGGTTCTAATGCTTCTTTGCAACATGACTAATGTGAAGATTTAAAAAAAGATAAAGAGAATGCTCATCACGCATGTTAAATTTGTGGTCCTCTGAAACACCCAGATCTTTTTCAGATCAGTCACTGTCTAATCATAGCCTGCCCGTCTTGTACTTGTGAAGCTGATTTTTTCCTTTTTTTAAATTAATTAATTAATTTATTTTTAGTTTAAGTTTACAACATTCAATTCCTCGAGTTTCTGAGTTTCAGATTTCCCCCCCCCCCCAAGATGGCATGCAGTCCGATATAGGTTCTATATATACCTTCGGACTAACTATATTTTCACAATAGTCAAGTTGTAAAGAAGAACTATAACCAATGGAACGAACCACAAGAAAGAAGAAACAAAACAAAACAGCAGCAACAAAAGAGAGCAAATAGTTTGCCTCAATCCGCATTCGGACTCCGTAATTCTTCCTCTGGATGTGTACGGCTCTTTCCATCATGAATCTTTTGGAGCTGTCTTCGAACCTTGCATTGCTCAGAAGAGCCGAGTCTATCAAAGTCAGTCATCAGAGATACTGTGTGTCTGTAATCGCGTATAATGTTCTCCTGATTCTGCCCCCCTCAGCATCAGATCATATATGTCTTTCCAGATTATGATGAAGTCCACCTGCTCCTCATTTCTTAAAGCACGATAGTATTGCATTACATTCGTATACTATACCTTGTTCAGCCATTCCTCAATTGAGAGGCATCCCCTTGATTTCCAATTCTTTGCCACCACAAAAAGAACTGCTATGAATATTTTTGAACATATGGGTCCTTTTCCCACTTGTATGATTTCTTTGGGATGTAGCCCTAGAAGTGGTATTTCTGGGTCAAAGGCTGTGCACATTTTTATAGTCCTTTGGGCAAAGCTCCAAATTGCTCTCCAGACTGGCTAGATCTGTTCACAACTTCACCAACAATTCATTAGTGTTCCAACTTTCCCACATCCTCACCAGCATTTATGATTTTCCTGTTTTCTCTTGTAAGCCAATCTGACAGGTGAGATGTGGTACCTAAGAGTTGTTTTGATCGAATCAATAGTGATTTAGAGCATTTTTTCATATGACTATAGATAGCTTTAATATCTTCCTTTGAAAACTGCCTGTTCATATACTTTGGCCATTTATCAATTGTGGAATGACTTGTATTCATATAAATTTGACTCAGTTCTCTGTATATTTTAGAAATGAGGCCTTTATCAGAGATACTGGTTGTAAAAATTCTTTCCTGATTTTCTGCTTCCCTCCTAATCTTGGTTGCATTGGCTTTGTTTGTACAAAACTTTTCGATTTAATGTAATCAAAATTATCCATTTTGTATTTTGTAACACTATCTCTTGTTTGGTCAGAAATTCTTCCCTTGTGAAGCTGATTTTTTAAAAAAAATCCAAGTGTATTCCAAAAGATCCGGGTTGGAAAATGCTATCCACATCCGGAGAAAAACTGGAGTCTGAATGCGTATGGAAGCAGACTATTTACACTTTCTTAATTTTTTGGTAGTTTTTTTCATTTGTTCTCTTTCTTTTTTCACCACATGACTAATATGGAAATGTTTACATGATTGCACATGTATAACCAAATCAAATTGCTTACCATCTGAGGGAGGAGGGAGGGGAGGGAAGGAGGAAATTTGGAACTCAAGATTATATTTAAAAAATGGATGTTAAAAACTGTCTTTACGTGTAATCGGAAAAGATACTATTTAAAACAGAATAAAAATAAAAATCCAAGTGTAGAAATTTAGCTGGAGAAGGAAATGGCAAACCACTCCAGTATCTTTGCCAAGAAAACTCCAAATGGGGTCACAAAGAGTCAGACATGACTGAACAACAAAACAACAACAACAGAATCTTCTGGTTTTTTTTTTTTTTTACTAAATTTCATTGTACTCAGCTGGACCCAACATTCTAGCCTGTTGAGATTTTCTTTTTGGACATTGTCATACACTTGCAATGAGGTCATTGGTCAGTGGCTGACTCTAGGCCACCTTAATCAGTGAATGGGAGACCCAATTTATCATCAATTGCTAATTAGAAGGCATCATTCCCTTGTTTTAATACTGTAATCATGTTACTTCTGTCAGAATGACCTTTGAATGTTTAATTGTTACAAGTCAGCCGCTGTATTCAGTAGCAGCTGCCATCATTTGACTTCCTATCATGATATTAGGAGAACCAATTTCCTCTCAACGCACTCAAGAATTTTTGGGGGCCGAGAAGATAAGGGAGAGAAGAGGGGACAAAATCTTGCTGTCTGAAAAAATTTGTACAGGCTGGCTTTAAAAAAAACATTTCAGGGCTTCCTCCTGAAATCCTAATAGTTTGGCTTGCTTGGAAATGTCTATTTATACATTTAAACCATGATGTAACCTGGTCATCCCTTCCTCCTCCCCACTTCCAAACCTTTAATGACTGCTAAGTGTTGACACCTTCGTAAACCAAGTGAATTGGGACTTGGGGATTTTCATTAGCTCATCACCGGAAAGGACAGTAATAAAATGTGGATTTACATTCACTTAAATTGTAAGTCACTTCCTGCCAGTAGACTCAGGATGTCATTGCAGGATGTCTCCATCTCTGGGTCAGGAATGGCATACTGATGTAGATGCTTCTGTTCCCGACTAGGATAAGTTAGGGGCTGGGTTCCTTGTGTGAGAGCGATTGAGTTAGTTTAAATCCCACATTTGACGGTGCCTAAATGGAGACAATTTTACTAGCTTTACTTATCACATGTCCAGGGATGTTGTAATAGTTGCCACGAAAATTAAAATCTGATGGACATATGAACCTGTCGGTGATGCTGATATATACATACAATTGTCTTCTTCAGGTTTTCAGCGGTTCTGTGGTCTCATTGACGTGTATATTCCCTTCACCAGTGCCGATAGCAGTCCTGACCAATTGTTGTCTATGTTCTCCCCTAGATTCTCCATGGAAGAGCCACTCAACATGCTAGAAGTCTTCCCTGGTGGTTTTTATCTTTTAAGGGTAACATTGGAGTCCTTTAAGGTCCCTCACTCTTGTGCCATGACCAACTCGTCACCTTTTCAATCCTATATCTTTTTAGTTATGTCTCATGTTTGTTTCTGAATATGTCATCAGTGGAAGTCCATCACCTTTGGGCTTTGCATGCACTCATGCTCCCACACACGTACATACACATGCCTACACCTTCTTAAAGGAATAGGCTTTTTCCTTATTTTTTGAAGCCCTGCCTTCTACAAGAAGCTTTCTTGATCCCCCCAACTATTAGTGCCCTTCTTCCCCAAAAACCTGGTATTTATTTTGTATTTATTCTTCATCTGCTTATCTATGTGCATACTGCCTTCCTTGATTGAATGTAAGCCCCTGGAGAGGGCCTTTCTGTTTTGCCTTTGTCCAGTGCTCAGCATAGTGCCTGATACATGGTGGGCATTTAATTGATGGGATTTAATTAATTGTTAATTAATGCCATCATTAATGATGCCATTTAATTAATTTAATTGGTAGACTTATTGACGAAGTTCGTTGTTCTGCATATTTTTGTTTTCAGTTATACAAATGTCTCACAGACAGCATGGGCGAGCAGATTACAGGGTCTTAGGAGGCAAGGGCTGTGCTTTGATATGATAGAGTATTGAATGAGTCCAATGGGTTAATACGTTTCAAGCTAGAAGGCACCTCAGAGTTCAACTACCTCATTTTACAGATGAGGAAATAAACCCAGAGAGGTGAAGGGACTGTCCTATGGTCACATAGGTAGTAAGTCAATAGTAGAGCTGGAATTCAAACCCAAGTCCTTTCATTCCAAACTCTTTTCACCATGTCACCATTGGTGATTTTGTCCATCTATATAGAGCAGAAGCTCAGGGGTAGAAGGTGCCGCCAAAGCCATCCACTGAAAACCTCCCTCTACTCGATCAATCAATCAACCAATATTTATTTAGTGCTTGGGGATGTAGATACAAGAAATGGGATAGTTCTAACTCTCAAGGGGTTTAATTCGGTTGGGGGTGGGGGTAGGGAGATCACATATACATGTAAGTTAGGGGGAAATCAAATAATACAAGATAGAGAGGGAGAGCACTAGAGTTTGGTGGGGATCAGGAAGGGTTTCCTATAGAAGGTAATGCCCAAGGGGTTACCAAGCTAGTTTGCTGCCTTAAGGCCCATGAAACTGTTCTCCTGGCATGATCTGCTAAGCTGTTGTTCTCCCATAGGACTTTTGCCTGTCGAGAAATCATAAACAGTGCGGTATCATTAAAGTATCTGGAGTCAGAGGAATTGGGGTCAAAACCTAGCTTTTCCTTAATATTGTCATTACCTAGGGCAAATCACTCCATTGCTCTGAGTCTCAGTTTCTTCGTCTGTAAAATGATGGGAATGGACCAGTTGCCTCCTAATGTCTCTTCCATCTTTAATTCTCTGAGCCTAAAGGGTCCATCTAACCTGTCATTGTACCCAAAAGGTATAAAACACTGCCCTTGTACCCTAGGACACAGCATGACCTTTAAGGTCCCTTACAGATTTAGACCTATGATCCTGAAAGCATGTCTAATTAATTAGATTCCACAGGAGCTCACGGCACATCAAAAGCTGGACCTTGGGTAAACACTGTCATCTCTCTGAGTAATCTCTTCAGGCTAAACAACCACTCCTTCTATGACATGGGCTGAAGACCCTTCACTATGCTGGTAGCCTTCCTCTGCTTGATCTCCTGCCTACCAATGGCCTTGCTAGACTGTGACCCACAGAACTGAATACAATGTCTCCTGTGTGGTCTGACCAGGGCAGAGGGTCGAGAAGTGATGGCCTCCAGAGCTCCGGACATCAAACCGCTCTTGAGGAAGCCCAAGATCCTGTTAAGCTTGACTTCTGTGTCCCACTGTTGACTCCTAGTGAACTTACAATCCATTGTTAGAGAGAAGAAAGCAACAGAACTTGCCTCAACACTGGATGTGAAAATGCCAGATGTGCCAAGTTTCCTGTTTTTCAGGCCTTTTGGGGGTGGGGCATGGATTGAAATGTCCTGTGGTTTAATATTTTTCACACACTTTTTTTTTTTTGCCTATTTCCTGTCTGCAACCAGAGTTACTCCAAGGAGACCAACAGAAATTATTATCCTTAATTTTTTTTTCCTTTTGGGGAAGACGGTTGGGTGTTCACTGTAAACTCTATGGCTCAAGACTTGAATCATTGGTCTGGTTCATGGCCCAAGGCAAGACCCAAACTAATAATTCCTTCTTTGTTTTCAATGTTCCCTTCCCTACCCCAATGGTTGTCCTCTTTTGAAAAGGGTTCTTTTAAACGTTTTTTAGTTACTTGTGCACATTTGTTGTTTGACTGACTTCCTGGGCTTTGATCCAGCACAGCTTAACTTTGTTTACTGGGTCCCAGAGTCTTCTTTTGAAATGGATGACTTGAAGAACATTCCAATTTTGGGGTACCCTCTTCATCTGTCATCTGGCCCAAACCATTTCCATATTTCACTCATTCTCAGCTCCCACAGCTCTCTCCTCACCAAGGTCCTAAAAAAAAGTTTTTTCCATTTTATCTATTTTTGAACATAATTATATTTTTCAATCATCCTACCCCACGCATTCAGCACGTTTGTCAGCCTTTGCTTAAAACGTTCCCTCTTCCATACCCAACTTAGCTAACATATTCCCTTTCCCCCCTTTAATTTCTTATTCGTTTCTAACCTCAGAGAGAACTTATGGCTAGACCAGAGATGGGGAACCTGTGGCCTTGAGGCCACATGTGGCCCTCTAGGTCCTCAAGTGGGGTCCTTTGACTGAATCTAAACTTCACAGAACAAATCCCCTTAATAAAAGGATTCGTTCTCTAAAACTTGGACTCAGTCAAAAGGCTTCACCCAAAGACCTAGAGGTTAATTGACTTGCCCAGGGTCACATAGCTAGTAAATGTCTGAAGTTAGATTTGAATTCAGGCCTTTTTTAGCTCCAGGTCCAATGCTCTATCTACTTCACCATCAATCTCCTTCTATGAATAACTCAAGAAAATAATAGAGTGGTCAAGGTAATGAAGCTTCCCCAGTTTAAAAAACATTCGAGTTTTTGACATTTTAGTTTGGTGTTTAATACTTCCTGCTGAGTTACTAGAACTTATGGCAGATTATTTCTTCTATCCCAAATATATTTTCTTTTTTAATAAGAAAGGCAGTGAAGCTTAATGGATAGAGAGCTGGTTTTGGAGCTGAGCTAAAGGGTAAGCCATCTCAGGAGACAGCAACAGCAGCCACAGTAGTGAGCCAAGCAGGTTCTTCCACGAGCAGAACTAGGTCAGCAGCTATAGAAAGCAGGGCGCCTGTGCTTAAAATAAAGGGATTCCCAGACAGTGTGGGTGCCATGTCTTCTGTGGTGAGTGGGTGGAAAGCTAGTGAGTATTTCAATGTTAGGAGCCACTTCCCACTTTGCAATCTATGCCTGGGGGATTGAGCAGGCCAAGGGGGCTTGAGTCTGCACCTTAAATTCTGTGGTTGTATTTTAATAGGCTAAAGTTAATCCTGGTTAACGCAGCTGTTTTATTATGCTTCTATTAATGTAGTTAACTCCTTTTTCTTAATATACATGGAGGCTTGAGTAATTAGGAAACAGTGGAGAATGAGATGAAAGGGAAGAATTTTCTAAACAAGATGGGACCCTAGAATTCTTGATGTGATCAAATAATCTGCCCCAATCGCCAAATTAAGGAAAAAATAGCACTGATAAAGGGCTTAGAGCAAGAGGTGGGCGACAGAAAACTCTCTGAGAGCCCAAGGGAAGCAGAGGAGGCTCTGTGGCTCGCTCCAGAGTGACTTCTGGTGTTGGAGGGTACACACGACATAGGGGCTGAGTGTTGGGTTGGAGGGTGTGATGCAGTTTAAGGGGTTCAGGGACCCCTCGAGGACTGAAGTACTGCACAGGGTTGTCTGGAATGAATTCACGGACTCAACCATTCTTTAAGTAATGGTAGCAAAGGTTTATTGTAATGCCAATATGGTGGGCAGAGCTCCTTAAGGAGCTTGCCACTTAATAGGAATGATGCTAAAGCTTATATAGGAAAAGTAGTGGATTATCTGGCAGATATGCTAATTAGGTGATAATTTACAGCCTTGGTCATTGGCATCATTCACTACTGGAAACCAGGGGAAGGGGTGTATTTTTGGTCTGTTACATCTGTAGCAAGATGACTTTGAGAGTTGATGTCTATAGCTTGACCCTTGGACTGAATATGATAACTTTGGGAACCAATACATGATTTTTTTAGTCGAGTTTTTACAAGAGAATTTCTTCAGAGGTCAGTTTGTTCTTGTGATGGGGAAAGATAGTTTGTTTTAACTCATGAGTAATTGTGGGGAAAGGTAGTTGTCTTACTGGGGTCCACTCATGAGTTATTGCTAGGCACGGTGTCCTTGGGCTGGGAAGAAAACTGTCAGGGATAGTGTTTTGAAACTATGGAGAAATGTGATCTTGGAATTGGAATTGGGGTCTAAGCACAAGCACCCCATCAGGTGCACATGACATGGGGGCTGAGTGTTGGGTTCGACAGCAGCCGCGTTGCTCCCGGCTGCTGCACAGGATCAGGGAGAGATCATGGGCTGCTTCTCTGCCGTACCACTTTTGGATAGCTCTAATTGTTCTATAAGCCCTTATTTGCCTCTGTGCAACATGTACCGTTTGCTTCTGGTTCTATCTTCTGAGACTGAGGCATCTACACAGAAGCCCTTTGAATGCTAGACGACAGCTATCCTTTCCATTTCCCCTCCTTCTCCAGCCTTTTCTCCTAGAGGCCAAACCTTTCTAGATCTTTCAACCAACCCTTCCCTCCACCCCTTTCAACCTTTGGCTCTAGGTGCAGTAAGCTTGCTCGTGGAAGGGTATGTCTGTTGACTGCTCTCTGGATCAACTCACCATCCCTGGGACTTCCATGACATTCCTTTCCCTGGCCACCATTTCCCCTCATGTGTTGCCTCCTCCTATTAGAACACAAGCTCTCTGAGGGCAGGAACTCTCTCATTCATAGTGAGCACTTAATCAATGCTTTTACATTCATTCATATAGCATGAATTCAAGGTCCTTCACCATTCTGTTTGCCCAGCCATGAGCATTTGCTGGTTGGTCAACATCCTTCCCAAAATGAATATAGTATTCCAGGTCTAGTGTGAGAAGAGTAGAGACTGAGGGACTGTCACCTCCTTATTCCTGCCTGCCATGTTTCCATTAACAATCGTCATTGAATAAAGGCTATGCCCATACCAAAGAAACCGTGGTTCCATGAAGGTATAAAGTATATGGGGTGACTGAGGCACTTAAGGTTCGATCAACGTTACTGCTTTACATGTGAGTATAACACAAAGAGATAGTTATAATGGAAGTATTGAGTAGTAAGCCAAACCTTGGGAAGCTATTTCCTTCAATTGAAATGCATGATATAAGAGGTATGTCAACCTGCTTTCCCAGCATCACTTAATTTCCTATAAAAATCATTTAATATTTTATTGAAAAAGATATTTAATAATATTTTTACAGTGTTAAAAAAGGGGGGCATTTTAATACTCATGTCTCACCATGGCTCATGATTTTGCAATTTGAAGACCAAATCTGGATGGGGAGTCCTCAGGTTCCCAGTAGCTTGTGTTCTCCAAGGTGGTTTGTAAAGGTAGTTTGTGGAACTGGGAAACAGACATTTCCTATAGAAGTCTGGTTACAAGTGGCAGTTAGGCTCCCAGGCTGACCTATACGACCTATTAAACCCACAAGGGAGCTTATTTACCATATGTCAATAAGGAAGAGTACAGAGAGTCCATTCAAATCAGTCCTAACAATACTGATTAAGTGCTTATTACACAAAAGGCACTCCACCAGGGTTGGAGATACAGAGAAAAATGGAGAACAGGCCGTGGCCTCAAGTGGCTTATACTCTGTTGGAAGGGAAATGAGATAATCACAAACATAATGATGACAGACATTTTTATATTTCTTGAAAGTTTGCAAAACAATCTGCATACGTTTATGTCATCTCAGCCTCACCACATGCGCTCTAGACATTATCCCCATTTTACAAATAGGGAAACTGAGATAGGATAGGATAACTGACTCACCCATGGTCGCAGAGCTAATAAATATCTGAGGTAGGATTTGTAGCCCCTTTCTTATTTATGGATGGAGTCAGGATTTGAACCCAGGTTTTCCTGACTCCAAGTTCTGCTCTCTCTATGCTATGCTACATGACGTTATGGGTGGCTTCTCTTCCCTCCACACCTCCTGCCCTCAACTCTCTTTCTACAAAGTACCTTTATTTTGATGTTTTGCTGTTGTATATGTGTCTGATACTCCTAGGGGAGCAGAAGTACAGATTTTGGTTTCTACACTGGGGAGTCAATGTTTTGCTGTTGTACCTGTGTCTGATACTCCTAGGGGAGCAAAAATACAGACTTTCGTCTCTACGCTGGACAGTCAAAGTGAGATGTAGGTGGGTCTTAAAGGCGAACTGGTTAAAGGGCACCCAGAGGAGCAGTCAGCAAGCCTTAGCGTGGAGCCATGTCAGTTGGCACTCTAATTAGGCCTACTGATTCTGAAGTACCCCCCAAAAGAGGTCAGAGGTCTGTCCTGCTGTGGATAACATGCCAACGAGGCTGCCCAGAGGTTTGATCAGCCTGCCTGGGTGTGGAGAACGGAGTAGTCCCAGTAGGAGATTAAAGGGCACAGGTTTCTTTGGTCAGGAGTCCACCATCTATCAGCTCCATCAAATACTCAAAGTCCAGCTTCCTAGTGATAGAAAATAACTGTTGCAACAAAATCATCGATTTGAAGATGGAAGAGATGTTCAAGATTGTCTAGTGCCAACTCATTCATTTAACAGAGACCTGTACTAGCAACTAAAGAAAATAAAAATTTTTACATAGTTTTTTATTAGTTTATTTATTTTTAGTTTTCAATATTCACATCCATAAATTTTAAATTTTCTCCCCCTTCCTCCCCGCTCCGTCCCCAAGATGGCCTGCAGTCTGATATAGGCTCTACGTATACATTCCTATTAAACATATTTTCACACTGGTCATGTTGTGTAGAGGAATTATAATGAATGGGAGAAACCATGAGAAAGAAAAAAAACCAACAAAAAAAGAAGAAAATAGTCTGCTTTTCTCTGCATTCAGACTCCATAGCTCTTTCTCTGGATATGGATGGCATTTTCCATCATGAGTCCTTCGGAATTGTTTTAGGCCCTTGAATTGCTGAGAAGAGCTAAGTCTATCAAAATTAGTCACTGCACATTGTGGCTGTTACTGTGTACAATGTTCTCCTGGTTCTGCTCGCTTCACTCAGCATCAGTTCACATGAGTCTTTCCAGGTTTTTCTGAAGTCTGCCTGTTCATTATTTCTTATAGAACAACAGTATTCCATTACGTTCATATACCTACCACAACTTGCTCAGGCATTCCTCAGTTGGTGGGCATCCCCTCAATTTCTAGTTCTTGGCTGCCACAAAAAGAGCTGCTATAAATATTTTTGTACATGTGGGTCTTTTTCCCATTTTTATGATCTTTTTGGGATACAGCCCTAGAAGCGGTATTGCTGAGTAAAACAAAGAAAACAAAATTTTAAAAACAGGTTTTCATGTTCTTTTAAATGTACATTTTCTTTCTTCTCCACTTACTCAGTCACTGACTTGATTCAGGCCTTCATTATCTCTGACCTGGACTATTGCAGTGGTCTCCCATTTGGTCTCCCTGCCTCCAGCCTCTCTTACCTCCAATCCACCCTCCACACAGCTGCCCACTCTGACAATGTTACTGCCCTGCTCCTTGAGCTCCTGGTTAGTTTCTCTTCCTCAAGGGTCTCCCCACCACCATCTGTTCTCCACTTAGCTGTTAAAGGGATTTTCTCAAGATCTAGTCACTCTCCCTAGTCAATAAAGTCTGTTGGCTTCCTATTACATCTAGGATCAAATGTGAAATTCTCTGTTTGTTTTTGAAAGCCCTTCGTAACCTGGCCCCTTCTTATGTTTTCAAATTCTCTCTCTTCCTCTCCTCCACGCACGTTGCCACCTAGCTACAATGGTCCACATACCTTTCCTTACAAAAAACGTTCCAGCTTAGGTCTCTGTGTCTTTGCCTCAGCTGTCCTCCATGCCCAGAACACTCTTGCTCATCACCTCCAGCTTTTAGCTTCCCTGGATTCCTCTGAGATTCAGCTCAAAGCCCATCTTCTGAGCTCAAAGCCCAGTCCTCCCCTTAGCTGCTAGTGCCTTCCTCCCTCCTATTCTGTGTATTTCTTGTGTGCCCCTAGCAATTATCATGGGGTGGGAGACCCCATTAGAATGGGAGCTCAAGTCCCTCGAGAGCTGGGAAGGTTTTTGCTTTTCTTTATATCTCTAGCACTTAATACAGTGCCTGATGCATAGTAGGCACTTAATAAATACCAGTTGACTGACTGAATGGTTGACGTTGGTGGCTCCCCATTGCCTCTGGGAAAATATAAAGACTCTTTTGTCTGACATTTAAAACTCTTAACAATCGGACTGCAGTCCTCATTTTGGGCCTGATTTTCTATTATTCCCTGTCATATACTCTCTGCTCCAACCACAGTGGAACCTTGTCTGGCATTTTATCTCCCCGCTCTGTGACTTGGTTAGAGACCATGCCCCATAGTTAGGATGCCCTCCTTCCTCCCCTGTGCCTCTCAGAATCTCAAGTTCCACTTAAAGCTTCATTTCAATGTCACTTCCTACTCTACAAGAGATCCTTTCCGAGGCTCTCAGGTGTTAGAACCACCTACTCTTCTCCCCTCATTATTTTGTACTTGTTTGGTTCAATTTTGCATGATTTGTGTAGGTACATAAACGGAGCAGAAGCTCTTTGAGGGCAGGCTGGTTTCCTTTACCTTTTTTATCCCCAGAACCTATCATAGGGTTTGAAAAGGAGTATGAATTTTCTACATTGAGTGAATGGTACTGCTTCAGAATGGGCAGGCCTCATCAGCAGGCCACCAGGAGGTAGATGGAGACTCATGAAGATGCTGAAGAGGACCTTGGATGCTCACCAAGGCTTTGGAAACAGAGATCTCTGGTCACGTGCTCAAACATGGCTGCTTTTCCTTTTCCTTGATGTCTCTGGAGCAACTTTTCTGCTTCTCAGTCACAATTAGGGGAGTTTGGGGTGGGGGCTCATTCATGGAATAGAGAGGGGGAAAAAAAGGAGATTTTCTAGAGCCGACCGAACAAGAACCAGGAGATAAAAGGGGAGACGGAAGGGCTGAAAAGAATCTCCCAGAGAAGAGGTGGAGTGCCAGGTCTAGGGCAAGAGGTCCTGGATTCAGATCCCAACTCTGACACTTCCTGCCCGTGCGATCTAGGGCAAACCAGTTTGTCTCTCTGCCTCAGTTTCTTCATCTTTAAAGTTAGAGGGTTAGATTAAATGACCTCCAAGACCCCTTTTAACTGTAAATCTATGGATTTTGGCACCATCATCTTACTCTTGAGATAGTCGTCCTATAACACTTTTATCTGTGAGGCGGTGGTCACCTAGCGAATTAAGAGGACAAGACCGGAAATTTTCTGTAGAATATAAGCTCCCTGAGGGAAGGAACAGTTTGTTTGGTTTTTACTTTCCCACAGTTTCCTCAGCTATAAAATGAAAGGGTTGCTTTGGATGGCAGCCGGGGTCCTTTCCAGCTCTTGAGCTGTGTGATCAATGGCGAATCATTCAACCTCTTAGTCTTGATTTCCTCATCTGTAAAATGGGGATGATAATACACTATCTAACCTACTACTTACCTTGCATTGTGTTAGTTTTTTGGGCAGCGCTGTTCTAGCCAGATTTGTATAATATGTTGGGGATATTTTTTTGTCTTCGCAGGTCTGTTTTTTGACGTCCTTTTGGGCTATATCTCGGCATTTGCTCCAAGTTACCGAGTCTTTGCGATGTCACGCCTTGGTGTTGGAGTTATGAATGGTGGAACAGCATTAGTATCTTTTGTCTTGACTCAAGAATATGTAGGGAAATCGTTTTGGGCACTCACAGGTAAGAAGGATAAAGGAGATTCAGCGTTACCTTTATTGACTAGCTGGGTGATGGGACGCATCAAACAGTTGTTCTGTCGCTCTCCTCACGAATCCTATGACTTCCATGGCCAAACCATGTGTCCTTGGCCAATACTGTCCCCTATGTGATGTCTTCCCTTAGTAGGATGTTATTTCCTTGAGATCAGGGACTATTTTGCTTTTGGATTTTTTTTTATCCCCAGCCTTTAGCACAGTGCTTGGAACATAGTAAGTGCTCAGTGAATGGTTTTTCATTTATTCGTTCATTCACTTGTTCATTCATTCATTCAGTCCTGGAGAGAAGCTAAAGACGGGTTTTTATTCAACTTTACAAATAAAAAAGATTGTCCTGGGAGTACTTCTGAATCCAGGACATAAGTAGATTTGCACACAAAGAGGTGGCAGAAAAGACCATTATGGAGGACATGGAGGCCTGGAACGAGAGACCATCTGGGTCGTGCATCCATTGACACTCCCAAGATACTTAAATAACGGGACCCCATCAGACAGAGGTTGTAGGTTTTGAAGATCAGCCGACAATATAGCTAACACCAATAGACTTCAAGGTGTGCAAAGCACTTTGCATGTGTTATCTCATGTGACCCTCACAACATGCCTGTGAAATAGCTGCCATCGTTATCCTATCACATAAACTGAAAGAGGAAATTCAGAGAGGTCAGATGACTTGGCCAGGGCCTCAAGGCTAGTCAGTGTCTGAGGTAGAATTTGAAGCCCAGTGTGACTCCAGGCCCAGCATGCTATCCGCTATGTGAATAGAAGGGATAGAAGGCTGATTTCAGGGGACATCCTGGGAGCACTAAAGAAAAATGGAGAAAAATAGAGCAAGAGGGAGGAAAAGGATGCTTGTGAGAATATAAAAGGCAGAACCTGAAGCCAGCTCCCAGTAGGCACTGCATCAATGCTTCCTGGATAGACCCATCCTCAGCATCTTAATCAATGGTCTTTGTGAGCTGATGAAGCTGATGAAATTCCCTAGTACAAGGTCGCCAGTCTCCTGGAGATGAGCCTGTGCATGTGCCCGAGCTGATCATTGGATGACAGCCTTTCTGTCTGGCTCAGTGCCTGGGGAGCACCTAGGACAGTGTGTACTTTGCAGTCTTTGCCTTGGGGAGCAAAGGGCCATCTCCACAGCACAGGGAGGCATCTGCCCCCAAAGCATAGCTCTGAAAAGACACCACATTGAATTTCAGTCTAAGTCTGAAAGTGCGAGATGTGTGGTATGTGATGCAGGACACAGCCTTGCCTGTCAAAGATGCTGAGGCTGAAGTTGGTCAGGAGGTGGCCTTCCTGAGGCCAGGGACAAGGAATCAGAAACCTCAGGCTCAGGGTCTTTTTATGGGTGTTGCCATCAATGTATTGCCAGCAGGACTTGGATTCAGGAAGATCTAGTTAGAATCCTGCCTACTTCACTCATTTACCCACTCTCAGCCTCAGTTTCCTCATCTGTCAAATGGGAACCTACCTCACAGGGTCATGGTAAGGATCCAATGAAGTAAGATATTTGGGAACTCTGATGCGCTATATAAATGCTAGCTATTATGAAGGGGGGGAAAAGCCTTGCTCGAAACCATCCTGTCCCTTACATAGCCCCATATTTCCTTCCCTGCGAACAAGCTCTTGCCCGCTGAGCTAATAATACATCCTCTTCCTTTCCAATCATGAGGACCATTTTGCTCTTTGGGATAGCGGAGGCTTCATTTTTTTTTAATGACGCACATGATTAATTTCTTTTGCTTAATCCCTCTCTACAGAGCGCTGGCTTGCTCTGGCCTGGGAAGGGAGCTTGTCTTCAGCAGTTAATTTAAAGCATCCTTCCGTTGAGTTAATGCTTCTGGCCCGGCTAATAACCTTGCAAGGTAATTGAGGTGTCCTTTCTTTTCTCCTCTTCATTCTCACGTGACTCATCCTGCTTTGAGTCCTCTCTGAGTCCTTTGCCCTTCTCTCTGCCTGAACCTCCCACAGAGCAGCAAATTAATATCCCATGAAGCTCATAAAATCTAGAACAATAAAAGCACAAAATCAAATCCTCATGGCTTCCCCTAAGAAAAGCTGTAGGGCATGGCTGATTTCTGGGTTTTGTGTACAAAGAATAAATCATATTGAGGGCTGATGAATGGCCTCAGAGCAAGGGTGCAGACATTTATTCTTCCACAATCCCCATGAGGTCGAAGCAGGCATTTGTAACAATCCTCATCTTAGAGGAAAGGCCACTTGTCTTGGGCCATTAGTGGACTTTTTAGATGCTGCCTTTAAGCAATTCTGTTCATTGAACATTGATTAACCCCCTGCTGTGTGCTAGTAGTCTTGTGCTAGGCTCTGGGAGCTTTCATCCAAGGACATTGGCTGTGTGACCGTGGCAGGAACCCGCTGCGAGCTTGAGTAGGCTGCTTAACTTCCCCCAGACTCAGTTTCCTCATCTGCAAAATGAAAGTGTTGCATTAGATCATCCCTAAGGACCCTTCCAACTGTGATCTTATAAATCTATTCCTCTCTAAGTAATCAGAAAAAGCCATGTATTTCTGATTATATTTTAGTTTTTATATTTTCTTTTTTTGTTTTATTGGTGCCTTTTGTAAATATCATATTTTTCTCCTGTTATACCTTCCTTCTCACCCGTCGAACCTTCTTTATAACATGGAAAAAATAGTTAAGCAGATGTAACCAACATAGC
Source organism: Phalanger gymnotis (assembly GCA_028646595.1). Classification (NCBI taxonomy): domain Eukaryota; kingdom Metazoa; phylum Chordata; class Mammalia; order Diprotodontia; family Phalangeridae; genus Phalanger; species Phalanger gymnotis. Next base: position 18,757,410 of record CM053624.1, read on the forward strand.
TACTGTGTCTGACAAGGCTTGGCCTGTAATGAATGCTTAATAAACTTTCTCTGTCTCTGTCTCTGTCTCTCTGTCTCTGTCTCTGTCTCTCTGTCTCTGTCTCTGTCTCTCTCTCTCTCTCTCTCTCTCTCT
>CM053624.1:18758041-18804428 GCA_028646595.1 Phalanger gymnotis
TCTCTGTCTCTGTCTCTCTTTCTTTCTCTCTCCCTCTATCTCTCTGTCTCTCTGTCTCTCTCTGTCTCTGTCTCTCCCTCTCTCTCTCTCTTTGTCAAACATTCTGCATTTGCTATCTCTGGCTCCTGGCCAAAAAACAAAACCTCATTAGGATTTCATTAGTATGAGGCCACTTTTTGATGCTTTTTCAATCAGACCTTTGATTTCGTTGGTCTAGCAAAGTCCTGGTGAGGAATCTCACTTTACAAACACAAATCAGTAACTTCAACAATGTCCAGTCTTGGTCTTATAGTCTCCCCTGTGATGCTGAGACATTGGATGACTAGCCCAGGGTAACACAGTCACTGTGTGAGAGAAGAAGGAAGGAAGGGCATCTGTCCCCATGGGCTGAGACTCATCCTTACGATTTTGCAGTTTGGATGCTATTACGTTCATTGATGGTAGTCCCTGTGCGTGTCGTTTTCCTGGTTCTGTTTACTTTGCTCTGCATCAGTTCATACAGGCCTTCCTAGGCTTCTCTGAATTCAAGGAATCCTAGATTTAGAGCTGGAAAGTAAAGCAACGGTCATCTGGCCCAGTGTTTTATGTTGTATTACTCTATTCCATTCATGCACCAAAATCTGTTCAGCCATTTTTGAATCAAAGGGCGTCCATTTTGTTTTGTGTTTTTCTTTTTCAAACAAAGGCCTTACTCCCTCATCGTGTAGCTTTCCTCCAGTATTTTATGATGAGTTTGGGTTCATTGTTTTCATTTTATTTCATTTTCAGGTTCTTTGGCCAACATGACATTTGCAGTTGGCATCGCATTCTATGCCGTGTTAGGGTACTGCATCAGGGACTGGCGCACCTTGGCTTTCGTCTCAAACTCCCCTGGGGCCTTCTTCTTTCTTCTTTCGTAGTAAGTTGTTGGAAAGCTTTTCAAGGAAGAAGCCACAGTATGCTCCTACGTCTTCTGATTCTTAGTTCTGTTTGTTTTTAAAATGGGAGGTATATGGACAGTGTAGGGCTGCAATGATACATGGGGAGTCCCTGAGAAAGCTGGCTCCCTCAGCTCCAAATAGTTGCCTCATTGCCCTGAAGTGCTTGCAATGTCTAGGATATGATTCCTTTAGGATTAAGGCATCTAAGGCCACAATTCATTTTAATTCAGCAAACATTTATTATGTGTCTACTATGTGCCTGGCATGAGGGACAAAAAGACAAAATTCAGTCAGTTAATAGGCATTTATTAAGCACCTTCTAGGATCGAATGAAATAATATTTACAAAGTACTTAGCATAGTGCCTAGCGCATAGTAGGTGCATAATAAATACTTGTTCCCTTTCCCTACTATGTGCCAAGTGCTTAACAAAGAAAGGCAAAAATCAGTCCCAGCCCCTCAAGGAGTTCACAGTCTGATGAATGAGACAACATGCAGACAGCATTATACAAAAAAAAAAAACTATAAACAAGATAAATTGGAGATAAGCAAGAGAGAGTAGGAACTAGCATTGAGGGGGATCATAGAGGGTGAGACTTTAGCTAGGCCTTGAAGCAAGCCAGGAAAGCCAGGAAGTGGAGAGGAGGATAGAGAGAGTTCCTGGAATGGGATGGCCAATGGAAATTCCCTGAGTGAGGAGATGGAGTGTCCTGGGAGAGGAAGAGCAAGGAGGCCAGTGTCACTGGGTTGAATGATATGTGGGAATAAAGAAGGCATAAAAGACTGGAAAATGCAGGTGCAGGTTATGAAGGGCTTTGGATGCCAAGAAGGAGGATTTTATCTTTGATCCTAGAGGAAGCAAGGAGCCACTCAGATGTATGGACCAGGTGTGACATGGTCAGATCTCAGCTTTAGGAAGTTTAGTTTGACAGTTGAAGGGAGGATGTAGGCAGGGAGACCAATCGGTAGGCTATTGCCATAGTCTAGGTCTCAGGTCATCAGCACCTGGACCAGGACAGCGGCTGTGGAAAGAAGAGTGGCACATCTGAGAGATGTTATGAAAATAGAAGCAACTATCCTTAGAAACAGCTTGGACATGGGAAGTAAGAGATGATGAAGAGTCGAGGATGATACCCAGGTTTGGGGTCTGGGTGACCAGAAAGATAGTGGGTGATGCTCTTGACATAGGAAAATTAGGAAGAGAGGATAGCTTTGTGGAGAAGATTACAAGTTCCATTTTGGACAAGTTGAATTTAAGATGTCTATGTGACATCAAGTTCTAGATGTCTTAGAGGCAGCTGGAGATAAGACTGGAGATCCAGAAAGAGCTGGATAAGTAGGTATGGAAGTCATTAGCAGAGAGATGATAATGGAATCTATGGGAGCTGAAGAGATCTTCAAGGGAAATAGTAAAGGGGGAGGAGAGAAGAGTGTCCAGGACAGAGTAGGGGGCACAGGCCATACCCACAGTTAGTGGTCAAGACTCGGATAGAGATCTAGCAAAGGAGATGGAGGAGAGGTCTGACAGGTAGGAGAACCTGGGGAGAATAGTGTCACGAAAGCCTAGAGAGAAGAAAGTAGCAAGGAGAAGAGAGTGATTGACAGTGCCAAAGGTCAAGGGAGATGAATATTGAGAAAAGGTCAGTAGATTTGTTAATGAAGAGACCATTGGGAACTTTGGAGAGAGCAGTTTCAATTGAATATCGAGAATGTAAGAGAGTTAAAAAGAGAGCGAGAGCGGTAGAGACACTGGTGTAGACATTCTTCTCAGGGAGGAGAGACATAGGATGGTGGTTAAAAGGGATGGATGGATCAAGTGAGGGTTTTTTGAGGTTGGGGGACACAGGCACGCTTCTGGGTAGAAGGGAAGCAACGAGTCAATAGGAAGAGACTGCAAGTTAGTGAGAGAGTAGGGATGATAGAAGGGAATCTGCTTGGGAAGATGGGACGAGATGGGATCGCTTGGGCACGTAGAGGGGTTAGCATTGACAAGAAGGGTCATCTCTTCATGAGAGAAAAGAGTGAAGGAGAAGATAGTGTTGGAAGGCACCTAAGTGATGTGCGATAAGGAAAAAGAGATAAGAGGGAGCTCTTGGCAAAGAGCCTCAGTTTTGTGGCAATGTTCGCATCGGAAGGGATGGTGGGAAGGGTTTGGCCAAGGCGCTCTGGTGAGGGTGATGGGGAATTGATTAGGGGATTATAAAAAAGGCGGCTTTGCTTCAATGAGGGCCTCGTTGGGATGATACAACATAAATTTATAGTGGACCTGAGCAGCGTGATTTCAGGATTCTTTCCAGCTTCGTTCTGCAGCACTTGAGTAGGAATGAAGGCAGGGGATGATGGGAGTAATCCAAGGCTGAGGCTGGGCAGGGCAAGATGTTTGCTAGAGCAAGAGAACGAGGGATTTGAAAGAAGACAGTGAAGAGTTGAAATGATTCACCAGTGGGTCAAGATGGGGAAGGGAGAAGAGTGCAGCTAGTACAGGGGTGATGACCCAAGAAAGACCTGGGGGGCGGAGGGATTGGTGGTCACAGTGACAACAAAGAACAGGGCTTGGAGTTGCAAGCAGGGGGTTATACGGCAAAATGACAAGAGGATGGGTTGGGGTCTTCCTTATAATGGCATGTGTTCAATGTTCCCCTCGGTGAGGGCCAAGGCTCTGCAAATCATTTCCTTTTGATTTCTTTGGGAAAGAATATATCTTCATTGTCACCCTCCCAGAGTACATGATAAAGATGCCGTGGCAGTCACCATTATCAAGCAATACAACGATAAATCCTCATGTCCTCTCCCTGTTTGCTGCAGAAGCTGGCTGCCTCCCTGCCCTCGCTCCTTCGATATTCAAAGTGTACCCTGCCCCAAAGGGGGCACCCGACATCCAGGAGCACTGTTCGTGAGGCAGAATTGTGGAGAGTTGCTCTAGCTGGAACACACAAAAAAATTATGAATTTATAATAAATAATTTTTCAATTCACTCTAGAAGAGGCCTTTGACAAACAACGCTCTAGAGATCCTTGGGAATTTCAGAACCTTTTAATGTGGTTTCCTCCATTGGTCCTATTCCCAGCCTTTTCCCAGGAGCCCGTGAGTTCAAGGAGAGGATGGAAATGGGGGACCGGTTCCATATGTAAATCTCCTTCACCTCTTCCTCTTCTCAGCACTATAGGATCGTGGGTTTAGACTTGGAAGGCACCTCAGAGACTAGTTAGTCCAACCCCCTCATCTGACAGAGGAAGAATCTAAGATTAAGTGACTTGCCCAAGATCACACAGGTACTAGAGGCAGGATTTGATCCCAAACCTTCAGACTACAGAGTTCTTTGTGCCTCCTCCTGTCCCACACCGGGAGACTCAACTAAAAGGCCACCAGCTAATGGTCGTTCCACCAAAGTCACAAGATCTCAGTCAGTCAGTCAGTCAATGAATATTTATTAAGTGCCTACTACACACATGGCAGATGCTAAGTACTAGGGATATAAAAAGAGAAAAAAGGTAGTCCCTGCCCTCAAGGAGCTTAAAGATCTAAGAGATGATTCCTGAGCCATCTAGCCCAGCGCTCTCATTTTGTAGATGAGGAAACTGAGGCACGGAGGTTAAGTGACTTACCCAAGGTAGGAAGTCACAGAAATGGGTCTGAACTCCAGTCCTCTTTCCACTGCACTAAGCTCGCTGCCTCCCTGGGAGTCAGATCCCCCACTTTACATTCCATTTTTTTTTCAACTGGACCTTCAATATAATTAAGAACTTAAGATGAGCAAACTCCTTCTATTAGCATCTTCTTTACAGTTGGTCTTAGAGAGTTGCCTCAGGCACTAAAAGGTTAAGTGACTTTGCTAGAATCCTATAGTCTATGGCAGAGGGAGGATTTGAACCCATGTTTTCCAGTCTCCAAGTCTAGCCACCCATACATTTGCCATGATACTTTTCCTACTTGGATACCTTTTCCATATTGGAGGATACAAAAATAAGATGGCACAAGACCCTTGGCCTCGAACTCACAGGGTGGGGGAAAGCACCTCTCCCCAGCATCAGAGCCTGGCTTCAAAGGCTGCCTCTTGCTTCCTGCCTGTGTGACCTTGGGCTTCATCTTCCTCCTTGGTCAAGTGAAAGGTTTAGCACAGTGCCTGGCACATAGTAAGGGCTTAATAAATGTTGATCGATCCAACTCTGAAGTTCCTCTCTACTTTAGAGCTCAGATCCCAGGATCATGAAGTTCAGACCCCATAACAACTAAGACCCCTTTACTAGAGTAAGATAGAAAAGCCTTGTTTCTGGATGGCGCTGGAGGGCCTAATTCAGGATGGAGTCTTAGCAGTGGAAACTCCCCCCGTTACCAGGCAGGGTCCTCTTTGTATCTCGTTGCTGGGTTTCCAGATCTGGCAGTGACCCCGAATGGCATGGGGGCTTGTTTATTTTCCCATGATGGAGCAGAAAGCTGAAGCGTCCTTGAAGATGAGCTTGATTGGGAAACAGTGGGACAGACAAGCGATTGCAGTTGCTTAGCACAGCCTTGAAATCGGAAATAGCTGATTATTCTCCCAGCTCTGGACAGCTGAGCCCTCCCTCTGCTCTGCAAGCCCTAAAATGCAGGCATCATGACCTTATAAGCTTATGCCTCTAACTGATTTGTGAAGGAGAAAAGGGAGGCTCTGAGAATATTTTGTCTGGCTGGAATGAGTTTTCATGGTCTTGTCCTTTTTTTTTTTTTTTTTTGGCAGTCTGCTCCCTGAATCACCAAGGTGGCTGCATTCCCAAGGGGCTGTGGAAAAAGCTGAGGCCATAATGCACTACATAGCTTGTGGTAATGGAAAAGAGAAGCTGAGGGTAAAATTGAAACCACTTGGAGAGTCAGGGAAAATCGAAGCCTCAGCACCCGGTGTTCTCAACCTCGTGACGCACCCAGTCCTGCGCTGGCGGACGGTCATCCTGATGTACGTTTGGTAAGTGAGCAGGAGAGGGCCACGGGCCCTACTGAGAGAGGCTGGCTTGGTCAGGCTTGGAGAATGGGCCAACCACTTGCCCTTTGGACACATATTTAGAAAGAAGGTTTGCAATAAAAAGTGATGCTGTTGGTTGATTGTTTCTGGAAATAAATGATCATTTCTTTTCATTCCTGTGATTTCATCACTGTAGGAAATTCCTAGTGTGGTGTCGATGTAATTTAGGAATGCCTCTAACACTGATATTCTTGGAGAGCTGGGTAAGACACTAAAGAGACAATGCGATGGGTCCAAAGGCACACGCATGACTAGCGTGTTTCAGAGGCAGAACTCGCTGGAACCTGGTCTTCCTGACTCCAAAGCCATGCTTTTATCTATTACACCATACTGCCTCGCCCTCAGGGAGCTTCCATTCTGCCGACCCCTAGGAGCCTCTCCTTTGTCAGATAGCAAGGTTCAGAGAAGAGACTGCCAGCTTTGCCCCAGTTTCTCACGGAGGGCCCATCTCTTCTTTTCATACTTTTTATAGTAACCTGCTTTGCTCAGAGATTTTTCACTGGTCCCTTTAGGGATGTAAACAAGCCTACGGCCTCTGGCCTCCTTTCAAGGCTATGACTGTTCTGAGTGGAGATGTAAATGAATGCTTGGCCTTGGAGTTTTGGCTCAACTACTTTGAAGCAAAGAGTGTAGTGGATGATACACCGGCTTACCTCATCCAGCATGGATGCCGAGCTAGGTGATGGGCACTAGCCAAGATAGATATACCTTACTCTAAGAAGGCCCCGTGAACACCATCCAATCAATCAATTAATAGGCATTTATTAAGCACTTACAGTGTGATAAGCACCGTGCTAATGACTTGTAACTTTTGGACCCTCCCCCGCACCATGCTTGGAAAAGAGATGACCCCCCCCCTGCACCATGCTTGGAAAAGAGATGTGTTGTGTGTGTGTGTGTGTGTAGCAATTAACCGTGGGGCTTCTTTTAAGGGATAGTTCACTTTCATAGGTTTTGTAAGATTTAGAGCTAGGAGTGTATAAGGGATCCCTAAGGATTCATAGCTATCTAACATCCCCGAGAATATCAGTGTTAAAAAGGTGGGCTTTGGTAAGAGAGTGATTTGGGATTCTTCGATGGATTGCCCCCTTTCCTTATTCTCATCTACCAAGTTCTCAGAGGTTTATGAAGTGCTTTCCTGACAGCAGTCCTCCGAGGTACACGGGGATAGTCAGTCCGTTAGTGAGCGTCTAGTAAGCTCCTACTATGTGCCGGGCGCTGAGCTGCAAAGGAAGACAAAACAAAACAGAAAACCGCGGCCTCTGCATTCCAGGAGCTTATATTACAGTCTAATGCAGTATAGAACATATAAACGACTAGGTACATAACAAATAGGCGCCAAGTTGGTTGGACATTATCCGGAAAGAGAAGTCCTTAGCAGCTGGTAGACTGGGAAAGGCTTCCTGAGGCCTGTGGACTTTGAGCTAAAACTTGAAAGAATCCAAGGAAATGAAGAGGCGGCAGTGATGAGGGAGAATGTTCCTGGCATGGAGCACGGCCGGGGAAAAGCGTGTAGTTGGACAACAGCAAAGATGCCAGTGTAGTTCGATTGTAGTGTGTGTGGAGGGAGTCAAGTGTAAGAAGCCTGGAAAGGTAGCAAGAGGCCAGGTCGTGAAGGGCTTTCAGCACCAGAGAGAGGACGTTCTCTTGACTCCTGGAGGTAACAGGCAGCCAGTGGAGTTTATGGAGTGGAGGTGTTACGTGGTCAGACCTGTGCTTTAGAAAAATCACCATAGTTAAGAAAAAAAAGGGATCATTAGGTTCATTTTTTACAGATGGAAACACTGAGGTACATAAAAGTGAAATGACTTGCCCAAGGTCACAGAGCATATACACATCCAAGCTGGGAGATGGCAAACCCAAATCTCCTTACGCCGGGGTCGACGTTCTTGATGCTATTCCTTGGAATCTGTCGGTAAGCACTTACCAAGGGCCTGCTATGTGCCAGGCACTGAGCTAAGTGCTGACTCAAAAATACCGCTTATTTACTGTGCACACAACTTCCCTTGGGAGGAGATTGAAGAACATAATTAAAAGTCCTGCTAAATATAAGACAATTGACTACTGATGGTGCTAGTTTCTATTCTATTGGATTCTCTCTCACTGTAAATCTTTTAAGCACAGATTAGATGTCTAGAGGCAGCTGGTGGCTCAGTGGAGAGAGTTCTGGAACTGGAGCCAGGGAGATGTGAGTTCAAATACAGCCTCAGACACTTAGTTGTGTAACCCTGGGTAAAGTCATATAGTCTTGGTCTGCCTCAGTTTCCTCATTTGTCAAAATGGGGATAATGATCTTTTACCTCTCAAGGTTATTGTGGTGACTGAAATAAAGAGCTTTGTAGCCAGGAAATGCTACGTAATGCTAGTTAGTATTATTGTCATCATCAGGAAACATTATATAGGGGATCTTCTTCAGGTGTGGGTTGGATTGCACAGCCTCTGAGTCCCTCCCAACTCAGCGGTACATGTAAGGGGCTAAATTTTCCCAGATCCTTGCAATTATTAGCATTTTGTCCTAGATATTACTGTGGTTAGAGGCTGCACCTGCTTTTCTGTGTATATATTATTCTCCTTTTTCCCACCTTCTACCTCTCCTCCCACCCCTATGGAATTTAAACTCCCTTGGGGCAGGGCTTATTTCATTTTTGTCATTGTCTCTCAGCACCTTGCATAGGGTCTTATATATAGTTAGGAATTTAATCAGTGCTTGTTGAATTGAAGTTAAAAAAATTCACTAAATGCCTGCTACCTACAAAGCACCACAAGGCCATCCAAAATGCTGTCTGAAGGGCCACATGCGGCCCACAGTACGACTTTTTGCGGCGCATCTACAAGCATAGACATTTACAAAAATGCTTTAGTAAATCAAGCCGAGCTACCGCAGAGCTCTCGCTAAAATGGGAAATCCAAATAGATTGTCCATTGTTTCAATAAAAACCTATAGTTGGACAACCCTGTAGTAGCCAAAGCCAGAGCAGGGGCTGAAATCCATGTGGGAATCACAATTAGAAGGTTCATTAAAACAGGCCTCTCTTGTTAGAGGTGGCACAGTAGCCACTAAGTGAACATTTCATGCATTAATGGATTCACTGATTCATTCATTCAACAAGAAGCTTCTTGAATTGTGCATGATGAGCTTAAACCAGATTTTGCTCCTAGATTAAAAGTGCCAATACCAAAAAAAATTCTTGAGAATGTGTCCTTCTCATTTAACTTGTGAAATATAAATGTTTCCTATTAGGATAAATGGAGTCCTGGATTGGGAGTCAAAGGACTTGGCTTTAAATCTCAGCTCCACCATTTACTATCTATGAGATCTTGGGCAAATCATGTCTTTTTTTCCAGCTTCTGCTTCCTTTTCTGTACAATGTAAAAAGTTCCATTTTATTTCTAAAGCCCGTGATCCCCTGGAATGTCAACACAGTTGTAGAAATTATTATTATTTTTTTTGAGGCAATTAGGGTTAGTGACTTGCCTAGGGTCATACAGCTAGCAAGTGTCTGGGGCTGCACTCACGACCTAGCTGGCCCTCAGTTATACAAATTCCATTGTTCTTTACCAACAAAGACTCTATTAGATGGTAAGTTCCCGTAGGGCAGGGACCTTCTTTATATCCTCATCATTGCCCACCACAGAAATGCTCTGCACAAAGCATTGTGGTATTGAATGAATGAATGAATGAATGAATGAATGAATGAATGAATATGGAGGTTGGGGAAAGTTATTATGGAAGTAAACACAGAACCCTAATGAAGGGAAGTCAGGATGATACCGACTATTCTGCTTTTGGCAGGGGTAGGGAAGAAGAGAGAGAGGGAGGAGAAGGAAAGAGAGAGAACACCCCAGATGCCTGGCTAAGTCCTTGTCTAGTGCTTGAAGCCCTCTCCATCCCATGCTGATTTCCTCTTTATGACATCTAGCTTGATGGAGATTCTTAGGAGTTCCTGACCAATTGTGATTCTTTTCTTTTTAAAGTTATTTAGATTTTCATTGTTATTTGGTGTTGTTTTTCAGTTGTATCCAACTCTTTGGACCCCATTTGGGGCTTTCTTGGAAAGGATACTGGAGCATTTCCTTCTCTAGCTCATTTTACAGATGAGGAAACTAAGGCAAACAAGGTTAAGTGACTTGCCCAGGATCACACAGCTAGTAAGTGTCTGAGGACAGATTTGAACTCAGGTCTTCCTGACTCCAGTTCCGGTGCTGTATCCATTGTGCCACCTAGTTGCCCCTTCACTAGGCATATTAGGCATAAAAAAGAAGGTAGGAATTTGACTCTATGAATTAAAAGTTTTGAAGAGTTGAAGGAAATAATTTATCCCATGGGGACAGAGCCTGTGGGCTTCTACTTTTCTTAGGATCAATTTCAGCCCATTTCAAATCTTTCCCTTAACCTAAGCCTTTGGGGATCTAAAGTCATGTTCATGTATATTCTTAGATTTGTGGATAATCTTGAGAATAAACAGCCACTAATAGAAATAATGACTGTGCCTATGAAGGGTACACACTGGCCAGCTACTTAAAATAGCCTCTCCTCCCTGCCCCGAGTTGTTATTGGCACTATGTGATCATCCCCGTCTCCCTCTCTCTCCCTGCCCTTGAAGGATGCTGTCTTAGTGATTCAGTAATTTTGAAGGTATAACCAAACTAGTTCTGAATTATTTCTGTGGCTAAAGGGACAAGATTTGTCCGTGGTGTGCGTGCGTGCGTGTGTGTGCGTGTGTGTGTGTGTGTGTGTGTGTGTGTGTGTGTGTGTGTGTGTGTGAGTGTGTGTGAAGTAGATTATCCCTATCTGGAAGATGCAATGATGCCTGGTTTTTCTGGCATAAACTCTTTTTGGAGACTCCTGGCTTCTCCCAATGGTGAGTTGCCATTTGATCTTCCTGCCTAATCACCTGGACAACATCTTGAAATAGGAGAGTAGGGATACATAGGAAGGGAAGACAAGGGGGAAGGGCATGCCCACAGACAGCCTGCCCAGCTGCCTCAATGAGGCAGACTGATGTTTATAAGGAGGATTCTGAGCTGTCAGTGTGATGGAGGAGAAAGAGTTTTGAGTGAAGAGTCAAGTGATCTGGTAGTGAGGCCCGGCTTGGACCCTAACTGCCTGTGTGACTATGAGCAAATCACTTAATCTTGCCCTCTCAGCTTCTCATCTGACCTGCTGCTACATTCTAAGGCCATTTGCCCTATTGATATGGGAATAAGGAAGGGAATAAGCACTTGTATAGTGCCTATTCTGTGCTAGGCACCTTGCTAAGCACTTTCTACAAATATTATCTAGTTTGATTGTCGCAACAACCCTGAAAAGTGGGTGCTGTTATTGTCCTCAATTTACAATTGACCAAACTGAGGCAAATCGAGGGAAGTGACTTGCCCAGGATCATACAGTTAGTGTTTGAGGTGAGATTTGAACTCAGGTCTTCTTGACTCTGGGCCCAGCACTATCTGCTGTGATATTCCTTTTAGACCCTTACACACTACTTCATAGTCTGACCTGCTAGTGTACCCTAAAGACCCCTGAGCCTTGCCATCTTCCTCCTCCTTAAGAAATCCTGAGCCTTGCCATCTACACTACACCTGTATTCTTGTATATATGCCGTCTCCTCCTTTAGAATAAGAGTTCCTTGAGATCAGGGACTGTCTCATTTAAAAAAATTTGCATCTCCAGTGTTTTCTTTTAATTGAAGTAAGATTTATTGTTCATGGATAGGTAAAGCCAACACAATAAAAAATGACAATTTTACCTAACCAATCTATCTATTCAATGCCATCCCAAAGAAACTACCAAAAAACTGAGCTAGAAAAACAATAACAGATTCCCAGTGTTTAAGACAGTGTTTGGCATACAGTAAGCATTTTGTAAATGTTCATTCACTCAATCAGTCCTCAGTCCTGTAATTTAATGATTTCCTTAAAACCTATTGAATTATGTAGGAATGTTTACCCTCAAACTAGATAATCTACAATGGCTGTGCTTTTTGAATTGTCTTTGGCTTTTTATACTTTTCCTGCCCCCTCCTTTGCCCCTAGCTGTTATTTCTGACAGTTTTCAAAGTTCCAGCCTCCAGCAGCACCCTCCTGAACTCTCCTAATTGGCCACTTTGAAAATCCAATAGGATGAGAAACCATATAAACAAGCTTGTTAGATATGCATTTAAAATAAGGGTTAATAGGCTCTGAATGAGGTTCTCTTTTCAAAGTACAATGTATAGAATTTAGATCTGCAAGAAACTTTAGACAACATCTAGTCCTACTCCCTCACTTTGCAGATGAGGAAACTGAGGCTTCAGTAGAGGGATGTATGAAATGAATTGCCCAAAGTCACATGGGTAAGCAAATGGGAGAACCAAGGTTTGAAACTGGGTCTTTTTATTCCTAATCCAGTGTTCCTTCATCATACACTGTGTTCCTTGTATTTTGCAGCATCCATTTGGGCATCTTAGAGACTTCTTTGCTTCCCCCGTGTTTCTCAGCTGTGCTTTGAGAGGCTGAGAGGTGTGAGTGAGCAGGGCATTGCTGTCCTACTTCTTTGTGCCATTAATTCATTCTAAGTACTTATCACTGTCCTTCCTCTCACTTCCTCTTCCTTTTGGTGCCAGAGTGCTCAGGGAACTCGGCCCTTTGGATACTGGGGCAGTCGGGCTAGACTAAAGGGAAGGGGAAAGATGACAACAACTCACATTTTTGTGGCGTCTCAAAATTTCCAAAGAACTTTTTTCAGTAAAACCCTTTGAGGTAGATAGTGTGGTGTTGTTGTGTTGGTGATCATTAATTATTCTCCTTTTACAGAAATGATACCGAGTTTCCCAGAGGGTAAGAATTACGTGCGTGCTAGTAATAATGGCTAGCATTTGCATAATACCATGTAAAGTATTTTACAAATCTTATCTCATTTAATCCTCATAATAACCACATGAGGTAGGCATTGTTATCATCCCCACTTTAACAAGCCACACTTTAGAGATGTGGAAACTGAGGCTGAGAGAGGTTAAGTGACTTATGAGTATCTGAGGCAGGATTTGAATTCAGGTCTTCCTAATTCTAAGTCCATCACACTCTCCATTGCCCCACTGGCCTGCCCTAATTATGGTTATAATGAGCTTAGGCTGGCAAGGAAATCCAAGGGTAAAAAGCTATATTGGGGGGAAAGAAGAAGATCCAAGAGAAAACAACTCTTGTTGCTTGAGATGGAGGGGATGGTGCTCAGTTCTGATTTTATTTCCATCTTCTCTACCGAGTATAAAGATCTTTGGCCCAGAAAGACTGGAAAGAACCAAAGTGGCTCATGGGAGTTGATACCCAAGATAAGTAAGGCAATGATAAGAGAGCACCTATCAAAAGCAATTCATCAGCATTTATTAGATACCTACTATGTGCCCAACACTAGGCAGTTAAAGTCGCTAAGTGCAAGCCACCTGCCCCAGATGAGCTGCGTCCTTGGGTACCAACAGAACTGGAAGATGTGATTGTTGAGAAAACATCAACGGTCTTTGGAAGATCTTAGGGAGGAGGAGAGGTCCTGAGCCACGGCCCTGGGCGACGGTCCCGATTTTCAACAAAGGGAAGAAATTAGAATCTGCAGACTACAGGCCAGTGAGCTCGCCTTCTTTTCCTGGGAAAATTCTAGAGTGCATCGTCACAGGCACAGCTGGTGAATGTTGATCAAGAAAAGGAAGCAGCCGCCACGAAGAATCGGCGTGGCTTCATCGAGAAAAGGTCGTGCCAGACTAACCTCGCTTCCTTTGGTGATGGTGTTACTAACTCAGGTGTGGAATTAAATAAGTGTTCGACAAAGTCCTTCATGCCAGGCTTGAGGAAAAGACGGACGAGTGCGGACAAGAAAATGGCACAGTTTGATGAACTTGGCACTGGCTGAATGACCATGGCCCGAAGAGTAGCTCATTGCCGGCTTGGAAGGGGAGCCGGGGTGACTTACGCTTGGTCTGCTGCTGCCTAGCACCATCCCATGACTGGGACGAAGACATTCGTGGCATACTTACCAAATTTCAGATGTCTAAACATTAGGAGGGCTGGCTAAGACATTGGATGATAGCATCAGGATTCAAAAAGACCTCAGCAGGCTAGAATGTTGGGCTGACTCTGCTAAGATAACCCTTAATCAGGACACATTCAGGCTCTTATCCTAGGTTATAAAAAGCCAATTTCACAATGGCAAGGTAGAGGAGGTGTGGCTAAACAGCCATTGATCCAAAAAAGATCTGAAGGGCTTACTGAGCCCAGTGTGAACCAGGAGGGTAATATAGTAACAAAAAAAGAGAATGTATATCAGATTCAATATAGGAAAATATGACCAATATTAAATTGATATTAAACTAATTCTAAATTGATTTTAACATTAATGGATGTTTTCAGGTATGTGTGTAGCCTGGTATACTATGGACTTACTTTGAATGCTGGTGAGCTCAAAGGAAATCTGTACCTGAATATAGCTTTGTACGGTCTGGTGGAAGTCCCAGCATGCCCTCTGTGCATATATTTCATCGAGAAGCCCTGGTATGTATTGTTTTGAATGGTTGATTTTCTCTCATAGCTTTATAAAAATGACTAATCGTTTGAAAACCCCTTCTTTGGAGAAACTTGGAGAATTTCGATAGTCCAAGCAACCCATTCCCCAGTTCATAGGAAGCTACAAATCAGTTCCTCTTAAGAAACATAGATTAAGCACCTACTATATGCAGAGAAGTGTGCCAGGCACTGGAATACAGAGACAAAGTGAGACACCCTGCCCTGTATGAGCTTCTATTCTAAGGTGGGGGGCGGGGTAAAGAATCACCATGTCTACAGATAAGTAAATCCAAGGAGTTTGAGAAGGCAGAGAGTACAGTAACAGCTGCAGGAATCAGGGGAGGCTTCATGTAAGACATGTCAACAGAGAGAAAATTAACTTTATTTTGACCAAACAAGGGACTGTTATAAACTTGCTTTGTGTATGTAGGATTGTAAGGCCCTTAAAGAGTCAGCCTACTCAGAAGGCGAGTCACTTGTAAGCCTTTTTATGTGCTACACTTAGAACTGGCAAATTCTTGATGGCAGTAAGTGCTTAAATGAAGCTAGGATATGGCTGGCAGTATTTTCTCAATGGGTTTAGGTAAAGCCTCCAGGAGCCCAGATTTGGAGGTAGAATGGACCTTAGACATCATCTAATCCAATCTCTACATTTTAGAGAAGAAGAATCTGAGGGACCCACACGTTGAGTGACTTGTCCAAGGTCTCACAGATAATGAGTGACAAAGAGCCCAGATTTAAATTCAGGGCCCCTCATTCCAAATTCAGTCCTCTCTCATGGAGTGATTTTGCCAACGTCCAACTGTCAGAGCCCAGAATCTAACACAGGCCTTCTGACTCTTACTTCCTGCATGGCTGTTAACATCAAGCAGATGCTTTTTAGCTGTAGGACCTTTGGCTAATCACTTACCCTCTCTCAGGCTTTTTCCTCATCCGTAACACAGGGATCATAATTGTGGCACTCACAGTGTGGTTGGGAGGCTTGAATGAGATAATGTATATACAGGGCTTTGCAGGTCTTTGAATGCCTTATAAGTGTCAGTCAGTCACTAAGTATTTTTTAAGCACCTACTGTGTTCTAGGCTCTGTGCTAGGAATTAGGGATACAAAGGAAAAAAAAATGAAAGTCTGCCCTCAAGAAGTTTACATTCTTCTAGGGGAGACAATGTATACAGTATAAATACATGTGTTACAAAATAGATAGAGGACAATGGGAGGGAGGACTGGAAAGCACTAGCAACTGGAGGACTTTTTAGGGGCATCATGTACAAAAAATGTCACTTTAAGGAAAACAGAAATTCTAAGGTGAGGAGGGAGCGCATCCCAGGGCAAAGGCATTGAGGTGGGAGATGGAGGGTTGTGTGTGAGGAACAATGAAAAATTGAGTCGTCCAAATTGTAGAGTTGTGAAGGAGAGTAACATATAACAAGATTTAATAATAATTGGGCATTAGAGATAAATAAAACATTTTCCAGGCATTTTGCTCGTTATTATCAGTTTTGCCTTCCTATTATCAAATAGGAAAAAAGAGTAGAAATGCCCTCCACGCTATTTTTTCATTTTTACAAGACAAACTGTTTCCAGAATACCCTTTCCTGACTCTTCTGGAATGTGTCAGACTCATGGAGTACTCGTTAATTCTGGGAATTAGTGAAATTAAGCTTCTTGGAAATTGACCACTCCTTCCATGTGCAGCATTTCAGCTGTGCTGGGTGAAAGGATGGGGAAGAAGCATTGTTTCCAGACCAGTCTCAGTGAGATCTCATTGAGATTTGGTGAAAGCATTCCGGCCTTTGAAAAGACTGTCTTTTTATCATGAATTTTGGCTGTCCTTTCTTCTTTTAGCCCAACCCCCTTCCTTTACAAACAAAGGAAACTGAGACCCAGAGGAGTTTCCCTGATTTATTTAAAGGCAAACAGGAGAGAAGTGGAAAGGCTGGAATTAAAACCGAGGTCCTCCAACCCCTAAACCAGGAGTCTTTGCATTGAAACTGTCCTATACATTGTGTGCAGCGCCCCGTGCCCCGCCTCCCAGCTTTTTACAGGTTCTAGAAAATTCTAGATTCCAGATTCTTTACTCTCCATTGTCTTTTAAAACTTCTCATAGGCTTAAGAAAGAAGAGACTCCAAAGATAAAGATCATTTAGTTTGATTTCCTGATTTGATGAAGAGGAAATTGAAGTCCAGAAATGGGAAGCAAGTCAAGGATGTTACAGATGAGGAAACTGAGACTTAGAATAGTTAACTCATTTGGCCGAAATCACACAGGTGAGAAGGACTGGAGGCAAAAGTGGCCCCCTGGTCCTCTTGCTCTGGATCCAGCACTCCACCCCTCTTTTTTGTCCCTAGATAACAACATTTTGAGCTTAATAGGAGATACTCTTGTTTGCCTGAGAAGCAGGTTTCTCATTTTATCAAGAGACCGGAGGAGTTGAAGTCCCGGCCAATTTGCTGTTAGCATGCAGCCTCAATTCTTTTGGGGCAAGATTTTAATCCTCTGTCAGTCTGAGTTATTTGCATCTTGCCCAGGTGGTACACAGTAGGATCCCTGCGTTTGATGGATGGCTTTCCTTGGCCCAGCCAAGTAAGCCTGGCTCAGCCAAGAATTCACTGACGTTATTTACTTGTGGAAATGAAGGCAGCCGCCATGTGAAGTGTGCCATCTGCCATGTCTGACCTTGTGCGCTTTTCCTTCTAGGGCAGGGAGACGGAAAACCACCTCTGCTTTTCTGATTTTTGCAGGATTTGCCTGCATCTTAAGCGTGTTCTTAAGTGAACGTCCAGGTAAGTACAAATTATCGAATTTATCAAAACCTGTTGCTATGGGAAGAATCAGATCATGTACTCATAAATTCCCAGGATTCCGAAAAAAAAATCCTCTAGGAACATTAGGGGAGGGGGTGCAGAAAATACCGATGGTGTTCGTTGACTTGGTGATTTCAAAATTTATAACAAGTTTTTTTTTTTTATAATCCTTTGAAACAGGCTAATTTTAGTGTGGAGCCAGTCACCAAGCATTTATTAACTACTTACTGCATACATGCACAGGCCAATCTTTTTTTCTTAAAAAGACCTTTGATTTCATTGGTGTAGCAAAGTCCTGGTGAAACTCTCTCAACTCATAAAGATTAATGCCCGCTCAGCAACTTAGAGGCTGACTGTGGCACTGCCAATTAAGTGACTTCTTGCCCAGGGTGACACAGACAGTATGAGTCTGAGGTAGAATTTGAACCCAGATTTTCCTGATTCTAGTGCCAGCTCTCCCACCATCAAGCTATGCTGTTTCTCACCTCTTGATTATTCCTGTTAACAGAGCTGAAGTTGTTAATAAGTTGTTAATAAGAGTAAGCAAACAGGAAATCATCCAAATACTTTAGTATTTGCCACTCTGTGGAGTATATCCTCAGAATTTAAATTTCTTGAGAGTGAAGATTGTTCTTGGTCTTCATACCCCAGCACCACCTAACATGGTGCCTGGGTATGTAGTAGGAGCTTAATAATTGCTCGTTGATAGATTGATCTCCACATTGAATGGGAATTCATGGCATTTCCTATTAAATTGTGGAATCTTACTGCCCTTCTCAGGAGAACCTATAAAGTCATTATTATTTTTTTTTTAATCTTGTCCTTGCCTTACTGCTATTGTAGGTCCTTGTTATACCTTCTTCTGTGTGGCAGCTGACTGCATCACCTGTTAGACAGATGCCTATAAATATTCCTTCCTCTTCTCTTTCCTAATTCATTTCTCTCCCTCTCTTCAACCCTTTCCCAATCCCTCCCTTTCTTTTCTTTTTTCTCCCCCGCCTCTATTCATTTCAATGCAATAAGTATTTGTTGAGTGTCTGCCCAGCTCTGAGCCAGACCCTGTGGAGGATGGGAGAAGGCAGCATGTTACCAGGGAGAGAGCAGCAGACCCCAGGTTACACTGTTGCTATAGCTATAGCTATAACTTCAGCTCTCTGTTTGGCTGGTTGGCAAGCTCTGGCTTCCAGTGAGGAAGCTTCCTCCTGCAGCCATCCCCCACCCCGGCTTGTTGCCTGGGAAGGGCTATAGCTTCAGCTCTCTGTTTGGCTGGTTGGCAAGCTCTGGCTTCCAGTGAGGAAGCTTCCTCCTACAGCCATCCCCCACCCCCGCTTTTGTCTCTTGTCTTGTTTCTTCTCAGTGAGAATGAGGCTCCGGCTGTTGTGTGCTTATCCAATCAGAGTCTATTCTGAGCCTGCACCATCAGTCGCTGGGCCTACTAGATA
This sequence comes from Phalanger gymnotis, assembly GCA_028646595.1. Classification (NCBI taxonomy): domain Eukaryota; kingdom Metazoa; phylum Chordata; class Mammalia; order Diprotodontia; family Phalangeridae; genus Phalanger; species Phalanger gymnotis. Next base: position 18,776,733 of record CM053624.1, read on the forward strand.
GTTATTTCTGTGTATGTCTCATCTCCCCCAGCTAGGATCATAGGACCATGGAGGTGGAAGGAGAGATCTCAAAGGCCATCTAGTCAAACCCCCTTCGTTTTTCAGAGAAGTAAATTGCTCATGGGGATAAAGCAACTTGTCCAGGGTCAAGCAACAGAAAAATTAGAACCAGTCCTCTGACTCCAGACTCTGCCCTCTTTCCTAGGTGTACTCAGCTTTTGGAAAGAGGCTTTCTCTTCATAGGAAGGGACCACTAAATAGTTGGTGTATGACAATATCCCTATGAAGTTTAACACAAGACTTGCCTTGGTGGACAATCTACCCTGTAATCTAGGTCGAATTTTGTGGTATTTAGTCAATGGAAAAATATTAGAATCCGAGGAAGAGCAAAGCATGTGTTTTATGTATCTATGCCTCTTCCTTAGAGCCTAGCCTGGTGCGCTGCACATCGCAGACTCATAGTAAATGCTTGTCAAATTAATAGAATGAATCACTTTTTTAAAAACCTGATTTTCAACTGTTAACTTTCTTAGTGCTTGGCAAGACATTCATTTAAGAAGTTTCTGGTGCTTTTGGAGCTGGAGCTGGGTCTTGCCCATATCAGCATTTTCAGATGAGCCCATGTATGTATGAGGAGCATTGTTGCGCCAGAGAGAAATACCGGATTTGGGGTCAGAGGCCCTCTGTTAGGTTTTGGGCTTTGTTACTAACTACTTATTGTGCTTCAGCATCCTGGTCTATAAAATAAGAGAACTGGACTAAATAAACCCTAAGGTCCCTTCATCGTACAAGTGAGTAAACGGAGCTCCGTAGAGTGGAAGTGACCAGCCCAAGGTCACACAGGTAACTTAGAAGTACGCTCAGGATTTGAACCTAGATTCCTGACTCCCAAGCCAGTCCTCTCCACTGCTGCATGTGGCTTCTTGTAATACTGGTCGTTTTTATCGCATCTTTTTCTTTCAGCTTTGGTTCTTATTGGGTAGTTGCTCCATTTGATAGTTTTCTAAAAACATCATAATTTCCTGCTGTTGTGGCAATGACGACTCAGAGCTGACCTGGCCGTTCCATTGTTAAGACCTTTCAAAGAGGGCTGATTGAACATCTGTCCGCAGGCCAGGACCTATTAGGAGCTGATAACTGACGTTAATGTAGCACTTTGGATCTCATCTGATCCTCACAGTGACCTTGTGAGGCGGCTGCTCTTGGTGTCTTCATTCTACAGCTGAGAAAACTGAGGCTGTGAGAGGTTAAATAAAAGACCGTATACGTTTAATGCTAGAACTAATATGTCCATTGGCCCTGCTATAATGAAGATGAGGCAGCTGGGTGGCTCCATAGGGCACAGGGCACGGGGTCTGGAGTCAGGAAGGCCTGAGTTCAAATGTGGCCTTAGATGTTTACTAGCTGTGTGACCCTGGGCAGGTCACTTACCCCGGTTTGCCTCAGTCTCTTCATCTGTGAAATGAGCTGGAGAAGGAAATGGCAAAGCACTCTAGTATCTTTGCCAAGAAAGCCTCAAATGGGGTTACAAAGAACTGGAGATGACTGAAAAATAAATAATGAGGGTAAGGGTATGAGACATGGTATAATGGAAGAATGATGAATTTATAGTCCAAGGCCCTGACTTCAATTCCCAGCTCTGCTACTGACTACCTTTGTGTTCTTGGATAAGCTATTTCCCCTCTTTGGGCCTCATTTTCTTCACCTGTAAAATGGATCTGGAGCAGATGATCTCTGAGGTATATTCAGATTTGTATTGTAAGCTCTTGGAGGACAGGGATTGTTCTGGTTTTTTTTTTTAATCTTCGTAGCCCCCACACCTAACACAATCACCTGGCACTCTTAACTTGAATTTAAGCCCCATATTGACCAGAGAAACTTATGTTTTAGTTGCTCCCAGCAGAGAATAAGAGGTCAGGCAAAGCTGCCAAGCTATATGGAAACCTACTTTGCTTCTAGGTTCATTTCATGGTGAGGAGACCTTGCTGAGGTAACATGTGAGTCATTTTCCATCAGGCCAGGACTAGAATTGTTCTTTGGCCCAGAAAGATATGAGTCAGTCTGAAAGTGACTCAGTTCTCAGCATGATGCAGGGTGACTCATATCCCTCCATGATATAATGTTTGTTCCTTGTATGGCTGATCTCCTGGCTGTTCTGTTGTGCTGGAAGACTGACTTTTTTTTTTTTAAAGAAGAACAAGATACTCTTATAGAATAATCTAAAATCTTCCCAGGACTGTAGGATGAGAATGATACAAACAAACAAACAAACAAACAAACAAAAAAGGCTTACAATGGTCTGAAAGGAATCACTGAGTTTTCAAAGCATGTCTTGTCATTCCCATTTCTGAGGATTCCTAATTTCCAGGCAGCCCAACTTTGGCATGGCACAGAAGCAAAATGGGCATACTGAGCATCCAAGTTATTGGAGGATGTCCCACTAGTAAGAAGTAGCCCCATGACCACAGAGGTGGCAGCCAATGTTCAGAGTAAACAATTCAGGATTTGGCGTTCCTCTCCAGGTCCATCAATTCAAGTATAGAAATACAGCATTTAGTTGGAAAATTACTTTTGTTTTCATAGCGTGGAGGATTTCAAAAGCAAAAACAAAGCCCCCTTTTCAACCATGTCCTAACAATTTATTGTTCACCGGCCAAATGTAAATGAATTTCCATTTTCTTAATCTTGTGATATGGCTGTGTTTGCATGTCAATTTGGGGAGCCCACATGTAGTGAAATGTCCTGGGCTAAGCGGCAGAGATACGTACAAGCATCTTGGTTCTGCCACTTATTAGCTGTATGAACTTGGGGAAGGCCCTGAAGCACTCTGAATGTCAGTCTCTAAAACGAGGGGATTGTACTAGCTGAGTCCAAGGTTCTGTCCTGCTCTTGAGGTATGATGCTGAGTGGTCTTGTTTCATTTCTGTTTTGTATCCTCAGCCCCTAGAGCAACACTTGGTGTGTAGAATGCTTAATAAATGCCTGTTGATTGATCGGGCTTCACGATGGGCACTGAAGAAAGCAAGGCTGGAATGGGGATCCCGGGGCCAGGACTAGTACCTGGGAATGAGCTGGAGCAGAGACTGGGTGTTCTCAAAGGAGCTGATGATAGAAGATCATGTTTCTGGATGTAGAAGGGACCTTAGTGGCCTTCAGTCCAACTCTTCTCATTTTTCAGATAAAGAAATTGAGTTCGTTGGTTACTTTCCACCGATCCCACCGTCTGAACGAGGTTTCCTCTGATCCTCCCACTCTTTGCCCCAAGGTTATCACCACTAAAGCTTAAGGGTGAGGAAACCTGAAAATAGACCCAGAGGCAAATCCCAGTGTGACTGCCATCTTGGTATTTTGCACCCGTTGGTGCACACTGGGAAAAAAGTTTTGGTGCAATGGCAGTAATACTTCTGTGGTTCTGCTCATCCGAATGAGAGGGGCTGGCCCTCTAGTGCTGAAAAGATGGCAGATTTCTGGGTTTTTTTAAACTTTTCTGGAAAACATTTAGGAGGCAGCCAAGTGCCACAGGGGATAGAGCACTGGGCCTGGAGTCAGGGGGACATGAGTTCAAATTGAGCCTCAGATGCTTAGGAGTTTTGTAATCTGGGGCGAATCACTTGGCCTTTGTTTACCTTAGTTTCTTCACCTGGAAAATGGGAACAATGGTACTGCCTGCCTCTTAGGATTGTCGCATAGTAGGTGCTATGTCAATTTGCTGTTGTTATTCAGTCGTTTTCAGTCGTGTCTGACTCTTCGTGACCTCATTTGGGGTTTTCTTGGCAAAGATGCTGGCGTGGATTGCCATTTCCTTCTCCAGCTCATTTTATAGATGAAGAAAGTGAGGTACATAGGGGTAAGTGACTTGACCAGGGTCACACAGCTAGTAAGTGTCTGAGGTCAGATTTGAACTCAGGTCTTTCTAACTCCAGATCCAATGCTCTTTGCCCTATAGCACCACCTAGCTTCCTAAACTATGTAGATGACGATGATGAGGATGAGGATGATGATGATGATGATGATTACATGGAGCCTTTCAGGGTTTCCAGCAATGTTCATGAAGGCCAGCTCTTGGTGCAAAGTTTTTATGGGGCCCATAGAAGCAGGAATTGGTTAAATAGGACTGACCTGCCTATTCAGATACTCCCTTAGAGATGCCTTGGTTTGACCATGATTTCCAAGTCACCTTGTACCCAATGTCTTTCCTTCATCCAGCTACAAGCACTCTCTCTTTCTAATAAAATAAGTTTGTATCTATTTTTATTTATTTATTTATATAGTTATTTTATTTACTAATTAGTATGCTAGAATGTAATGTTCTCTACCTGACACAGACTGGGATTAATAAGTGTTGTGGAATAGAATTAAGCCCTCCAAGCGCAAAGATTTCCAATTCTGAGCAGCTGATCCTTGAAGCACCTTGCATGGTTAATTGTGTCTAATTCTTAAAGAAAATTCATTTAAAATCATTTTCATTTTTATAGAGTATTTACCCACATGCTTTCTCCTCACATCTGATCTCAGTCTTCTCCCTGAGGGAAAAAACAATCAAGAAAATATTTTCCTAATTCTTCCTCTCCACCCTGAAGGCTTCCTCCCACCCTCTCCAAGTCTCTCCTTTGCACCAGTGACTGGGCTTCTGGGAGATGTAAGTACATCAGTTCTTTTCACAGCAAGAGGCAAAGGTTTTCCTTAGGAAACAGGGTCTGTACAAAGTAGAATGTGGTTTGTCCTTCACCCATTCAATATTTATTTACTAGGGCAGACAAAGGTTTAAATTAAATATGTAGCAAGCAGCAACTGGCCACTTGCCACGGCCTAAGACAGAAGGAGAGGAGAATGAATCACCACTCACTCATTTACTCTTGCCCAGCTGCAGATCTCCGCCCTTTCTTCTTATCTGTCTTCTTCTCATCTCCCTTGGGAAGTTTCCCAGAGCTTTTGGCTGGCAGTAAATTCTGGTAACTGCCGCAGGTCTGACCAAGAAACAAAGCACCTTCATCCCCTTTGGAGGCTTCAGCAGCTGCTTGCTTCTTCTTAGCCCAGGGCCAAAATGGCAAAGACTGAAACTGGAAAGGAAATCCTGCTAATGTTGTCTTTCACTGAGAGGTTTGCGCTTTCTCCTGCTTCTTTCTTCCTCCTCTCTCTCTTAAAAAAACAAAACAAAACAAAACACAACTTCCAGACTGAAACACACTAAATCTTCACAAGCCGAGCTCCAAGAAAATGATTGAAACCTTTCTGCTCTGATCCAAGGGCAGAGCCGAGCCCATCTGCTTGCACTTCTCCCAAACTCTCCCAATTTTAGAGCATAAATTTTGGTGATTGGAGGTAGAGAGTGTCTTAAAAAATATGGTATATGTCTAAGGACCAGGAAAATCTGGGTTCAAGATCTGCCTCTGATCCATTCTGGCTATAGTGTTCTTAGTCACTCAACTTCTTAAGACTGAATTGAAGAGAAAGTGTTGACCCACATTGGGAAAGGGAGTTTCCTCATCCCAGGGTCCCCTATATTAATGAAACCACAGGTCCAGATCCTATCTCCTATCCCTGACCTACATAGAAGGCTGTCCACCAGGGACTGGATATTTCCAGTCATAGAAGCTCCTTGAAACCCTCTCCTGAATTGTGGAGCAGGTTGTAATCTGCATGAGTGGGGGGAATAGTGATACTTATGAGATCATAAATCCTTGAAATATCAAAGTATTGTGATGTGATCTCCCTCCATGGGATTAGGTTTGATGCTCTAGGCTTTGGGGTTTGTGACTCCACCTACAGTGTCATGTCCTAAAAGCCATTAGCATCTTCACCCAGAATGGTACTAGGTGCCATGAACTTTACAAGCTCCCAAGGGAATGGAAAGAGTGCTAGATTTGGAGCCTGGGTTCGAATCCTGCCTTTGACAATCATTGTTTGTGTGACCTTGGGTAAAACATCTATCTTATCTCTTTGAGCTTCATTTCCTCATTAAAGAAGTGAAGAGGTTGGAGTGGATGTCCTCAATTCCTTTTCCAGCTTTAAATCAATGAATCTTGAAGCCCTAGAGCATTGCTGAAGGTCTGATTCTTGGCTTCCCCATTGTATTGTTAGCTCATCAAGAGTAGGTTATGGGTTGGATATTTCTAACATGACCTCTACCGGCTGTTCACATGGCAGGAGCTAAAGAAATGTTGATTGATTTCATTGAATGACACTATCTGCATCTAGGAAACTGTAATACTTTTAATGATCCTAAGCTATCCCCCAGTATACAGAGCTGGCTTTTAGACACAGCAGGTCTCCAGGAGGTGTATGATTGAGATCTTGGAACACCTGGCTCTCCAAGGAATCCAAAGCAGAGGACAATAAAAAGATGCTTGGTAGCACAGGCAGAATCCAGCACATTTTCAATGATGACCTACACGTGAGAAATATCCTAAGAGGTATCAAAGAGGAAAAGTATGAACGGAAAAAGATGTTGACTGGTCACAGGGCAAGAACAAAGGATAGTGGGTAGGCAGTCTGAGTGTGTCACTTATACCCATAAAATGGAAGAAGACCTATGGGGAGACTGGCAGCATTTAGGGCATCTCCTTGAGGGTGGATCTGTAGAAGAGTAGAAGCAAGAGTGACATATTATGGGCCATAATTCGTACTATTGGATGGAGTAGCGCCATTGTTGACCTCATGAATCTACAGACACATTAAAAGACATTGAGAAAGAAGGAGAATGTAATATCATATCACAATAAACATTGGTAGGTTGTATCTCCCAAGAGAGCAGCTTTCAGTTGTCTATTGAAAAGAACTTTGCAAACTTTAAGGTGCTCCGTAAATGTCAGCTGTTAGTGGTGGCTGAGCTCTGGAAGGCATGTATTAGTAGTAATGGCCCTTCCTTCAATCCTTCAAGGACCTAGAATGTCGTGGGTCTGGACAATCCTTCCATCAACATAAATTCTGGGCAAGTAGGTAGCACAGTGGATAGAGTATGGAATTTGGAGCCAGGAAGTTGTTCAGTTGTCTAGTTATATCCTACTCTGTGACCTGTGGACTGTACTGTCTATGGGGTTTCTTTGGCAAAGATATTGGAGTGGTTTGCCATTTCCTTCTCTAGTGGATTAACGCAAACAGAGGTTAAGTGACTTGCCCAGGATCATACTTTTTTATGTCATGATTGTAGTCATGATTGGTAGCCTTGGCCCATTTCCAAGGGGTTAATGCTTTTGGTGACAATTGAGCAATCAGGGTCATTGGAGCTGGCTCTAGCCCCACTCTTTCTGAGACTTAATCTCCTGAGAACAACAACCTCAGCCCGACTTAGCTCTCCAGTTAAAGCACCATTATTTCAGTCCTGATAGAAATCATCCTTCCTTTAATCTTTCCATAGGTTTATTTTGGAATCCCATGCTGCTGTCCTTGAGTGGAAAACTGGCTATAAGCGCTGCCTTCAACACGGTCTACATCTACACCTCAGAACTCTACCCTACAGTAGTAAGGTGGTCATGCTTATCATAACGAGTGTATTCAAACCTCGCCGTAATTTCAGCGTGTGATAACTAAATGTGGAAGATTGAGCCATTTATGTTGTTAACAGCATGTTGCGCGACCTATCGTCTATAGTCTTCTCCTTTTGGAGAATTAGATCCTTTTCATGTACACAGAAAGTCTCCTGGATCCATGTGGGTATTCCCTCCAAGAGAGCAGATCCCAACCCATTCCTGCTTGATTCTTGACTGTGCCCTGCCATAGTTGACCGCTAGGGGTCTGTCCAACGTACTGGAAGCCTTTTGTGATTTCTCCTGACTTTGTGTGGATACCACTGGTGATTATCCCTTCTCCCTGACACATGACAAGCCTCCTTGATGATATCCTTTACTATGCATCTCCTTGGTAAAGGCCCATTTAAAAGATACTGCTCTTTGATTGGTATTATAGTATAGCTGTGAGATGTAGAACCCTACTGCCTCCTAAAAATTAGAGACAGCTACATGGTGCAGTGGATAAAATGCTCTATCTGGGATCAGGAAGACCTAAGTTAACGTACTAGGTTGTAACTAGACTCTGGGCAATTGCTCTCTGCCTCAGTTTCCCCAGCCGCACAATGGGGATCTAAACAGCACCTACCAATAAGGGTTGCTTTGAGAATCAAATGGGATAATATTTGTAAAGTGTTTAGCACATAGTCGGTGCTCCTTTTTTTGTTTCCTAAAAATTGAAAATTAATATTTCTCAAAAGACCATGAAGAAATGCATGATGGTAGTGAATAGGCTGCAAGACTTTATAAACAAGTCCAGGACACTGAAATATATTTGCCAAAGCAGGTTTTATGTGGGATAAAGGAAGTGTGATTCCCCCTGCCCCAATTTTAGTATGCTAAGATGTCAGCCTTACACCTTCACCTTCAGAGAGACAGAATCCTGAAGAAAATCAATAGAGGGGAAAAAAAGACAAAAGAAAATCAATCAAAAAATCAAAGTAATAGCAACGACCGTAACAGACGTTTAAGTAGCACCTACTGTGCGTCGGGCACTGTGCTAGGCACTCTACAATCATTGTTGTCAACAGTGACGATAATCAAAGGCTGATAGAGTTAGACCTGGAAGGGATCTCAGAGAGACTGGACTCCAACCCCATCACATTAGAGATAAGACTCCTCTTCATGAGTTCCAATCTGGCCTCAGACACTGACTAGCTGTGTGACCCTGGGCAAGTCACTTCACCCTGTTTGCCTCAGTTTCTTCATCTGTAAAATGAGCTGGAGGTGAAAATGGCAAATCACTCCAATATTTCTGTCAAGAAAGCCCCAAATGGGGTCAGGAAGAGTTGGACGCGATTGAAACTACTCAGCGATATCAAACCTGTATAAGCAAGGGAAAGTCACTTAACCTCCCTGGATCTCAGTCTCCTCATCTGTAAAATAAGATGCCCTCTGAGCAACCTTCCACCTTCAGATCTATGACTTATTGTCCTATTTGGGTGATGTTGGGCAAATAACTTATACTTCCTCGATTTACTCATCTATAAAATGAGGGGGTTGATAAGATACCTAGATCTATGATCCTGTGACTAGCAGGGCTTGGATCTGAACCTGGGTCTTCTGACCCTAAATTCAGCTCTCTACTGCATTGCACCCCAGTCCTCCCTTCCCATCCTCCTTCTAAGATATGAAGGGCAGATTTATGGTGTATTTTGGTGAAATGAGTACAGTGTTATAATGTAATCACAATATCTTGAAATTGGAAGTGAACTTTGCTGTCCTTAACATAAATCTTCACCTTAGTACAGCACCTGGCATACAGTAAGTGCTTAATAAATGCTTGTTGACTGACTGTCTAGCTAAGAATTTCTTTTACATCCTTCCCATTAAGTGCTTATCCATCCCCAGCTTCCAGACCTCCACTGAGAGGGAATTTACTCCTTCCCCAGGCTAGCATTCCATTTTTTAAAAGTTCTAAGGATTAAAAAGTGTTTTCTTATGAAGTATGCCTCTGTGCAACTTTTATCCATTGCTTCAGCCCCCACCCCCACCCCTTCTGTTGGCTGCAGCAGTGGATGGCTCCCATTCAGGGATGACAGGTGGTAGGGAAGTATGGGAAGGGATGGGAGGAGGGCCAGTAAACTGATAAACCAGCAGAGTATGGGAGTCAGCATGATATGAGAGGAGCAATAGACTGGTGGCTGAGACTGCTTTGGTATTCTCCTTGCCGGGGACCAGAGCAAGCCACTTCACTTGGGTTTCCTTATCTGGAAGATGATAACAATGTAGCCCTACGTGTTACCTACCTTGCAGGGGGTGTTGTAAGAAAAAATACATTGTAAATTTAAGTTGCTTGGTTAAGAGGGCTGTGGGCATTATTGTTCTAACCCCTGGGAACAGGAGACTGTATGGAGTTCACAGGTTTCTCCCTTGAAGATTATCCCATGAAACAATGAATTCCATTCAAATAAACTGTAGGGCATGGGGAAAGTAATGCATGAGGGCCCCATGAGCAAAGGAAACAGGTATTCGGAAAGTCGGATGGATGCCAGAGGACCTCTAGCTCCCCATGTTGGGCTCCGCCTCCCTGCCCAGTCATGTAGGCCAAATGTCTTTATGTAATAAACTGTGAGTGTCACACAGTATGTAGGAACTAGATGCCAAGAACCAACACTCAAAAGTAAAGACTTCTAGCTTCCAAGGTGCAGTTTATTTGCTGGAAAATGTAATTTAATTTTCTTCCTCTAATGCAGGTCTGATGTCCATGAATTTACACATTTGGTAACTATATTTGAATATAATTGGTATCCTTTGTAATCCTGTGTATTTGTACAGTTAAAAACATTTTTCTGCAAAGGGGCCCTAGGCTCTTCCAGATTGCCCAAAGAGTCTGGGACACTAAAAAGGCCCAAGAAACCCTGCTCTGATATGATTCAGTTTTATGGAGTTACACAATTTAAATGAAATAGTAATCGACAAGCATCTACTAGCCCCAAGGGCCACACATTGTGCCAGGCTTTTGGGATACAAAGACAAAAACTCAACAGACCCTAATTTCAAGGAGATTGTTGTTGTCATTCAGTTGTTTTCTGTCACGTCCAACTCCCCTCAACCCTAGTTGGGGTTTTCTTGGTAGAGATACTGGAATGATTTTGCCATTCCCTTCTCCAGGTCATTTGACAGATGAGGAAACTGAGGCAGAGATAAGTGACTCGCCCAGGGTCACACAGCTGGTCTGAGGCTAGAGTTGAACCATAAAGATGAGTCTTCTTTACTCCAGGACCGGTACTCTATGTACTATGGTACCGCCACATTCACATCCAAGTTAATACAAGGAGATTAAGTAGCATGGCATAGTCAAATGAACCCTGGACTTGGAGTCTGAGGATCTCAGTCTAGCTCCTGGGTCTGCTGGCTTGTGTGGTCTTGGGTGAGTTACTTAACCTCCATAGGCCTCAGTCTCCTCACCTGTAAACTGGGGTGGAGTTAGACCAGATGGGCTCTGATTGATCTAGACTCAGCTCTAACATTTGACGTTAGAGCCTGTGGAATCTCCTTTTCCTCCACTTGCCATTCTAACTTCCATGCCTGTGGGTAATGATTTCATGGGTGTGAGTAGTCCCTTCAGGCATCCTGACTGAGGCCCCTCTATCACCTTAGCTGATGTTTGTGTCGCCTTCCCCCCCAAACACATCATTACCAGGTTTTTCAGATGACAGTTCAAAGGCCCTCCCAGGCCTTGCTCTCCACTCCCCATGATCAAACACCACGAGGAGGAACAGGGAAGGGAATAAGCATTTATACGGCACCTACTATGTGCCAAGCGCTTCACAAATATTATCTTGTTTGATCTTCACAACGATGCTGGGAAGTAGGTTCTGTTATGCCCATTTTACAGCTGAGGCAGCTGAGTCACACGGCTACTAAGTGTCTGAAGCTAGATTTACTGCATCACCTAGTTACCCCAAGAAAGCTAAGGAGAACTTCAGTGGAATATTTGAACAAGTGTCAAATTATAAAATGAACGTGCCCTAGTCCCATCCCCCTGTTTAATATTATTGCTAAAAATTATTTGTCTTGATGGCTTTTGTTTTTATATCATAGTCACTTCAGGGAATAGCCTGCCCTGACCCCGCTCCCAATATTGGATCCTCCGTAATCACAAAGAAAACAGTTAAGGAAAAATACTCCATGTAGTGGTCGTGTCTGAGAACGTATACAACATTCTGCTTCGGTGGTCCCCCGCCTCTTGCTCAAGAGGAGAGAGGTGCACTTCCTTATCTGCTCTTCAGGACAGTTATCGACTCTTCAGTTGCTGAGAGTTTGGCTTCCTTTTCATAATCTTTCCTTGACATTGTTGTCTTTATTTACATTGTGCTTTTGGTTCTCTTTATTTCATGTACCAAGTCATATAAATCTCCCCCAGGTTTCTCCAAATTTCTCATTGTCCTAATTTCTTACTGTACAATAATATTCCATTACATTCATATCCCACGGGTTTTTTTTCAGCCATTCCCCAGCAGTGGGCATCTTTACTCTCACAAAGAGTGCTACCCTGGGTATTGTGTATATTGGCCCTTTGCTTTTTGTCTTTGACCTCATTGTCCTCCTGCCCCTCCCCCCTGTAGGGAGCTTCTTTATGGGATTCAAACCCACGTCTTCTGATTTCATGTTTAGTGTCCTTTCCTTTATGTCATAGGTCTCAAATGTTTATTGAAGCAATCAGTTACCTAGGAGCTTGGCATTTTTGGCTTCAAGGTAAAGCAGAACAGAGAAACTTGGCAGGATTCCCTAGGCTATTTAGAATTCACTCATGTCCGTTAATCACTGCCAGTTTATTTAACAAACGATCACTACCTACATTTTCACTTCAGGTCTCACCCTGTAACCTCTGGTTATAGAGCATTGTCTTGGGGCACTGAGTTGTTTCTTTCTTTCCTTCCTTCCTCCTTTCTTTCTTCCTTCCTCCTTTCTTCCTTCCTTCCTTCTTTCTTCCTTTCTTTCCTTTCTTTCTTTTCTCTCTCTCTCTCCCTCCCTCCCTCCCTCCTTCCCTCCCTCCCTTCCTTCCTTCCTTCCTTCCTTCCTTCCTTCCTTCCTTCCTTCCTTCCTTCCTTCCTTCCTTCCTTCCTTCCTTCCTTCCTTCCTTCCTTCCTTCCTTTCCTTCTTTCTTTCAATGATTTGTCATTTAGAGCATTAAAAAAACATGGCTATTGATAGCTTGTATTTCTTTCTCTGAAAACTGCCTTATCAGATCCTTTGACCATTGATCAACTGGGGAATGGCTTCTCTTTTTGTAAGTTTGGATCAGTTCTCTATATATTATACTGAGAGGTTAAATGACATATCTAGGGTTGCTTGGATAGCATGTGTCGGAGGTAGGACTTAAACTTGAAGTAGCTTGATATAGTAGATAGGGCTTTGTACTGGAGTCTGGAAGACCTGGGTTCAAATCCTGCCTTGGATACTTCCAACCTGTGTGACCTTAAGGAAGTCCCTTCACATCCCAGTGCCTCAGTCTCCTCACCTGTAAGATGAGGGGATTGGACCCAGTGGCCTCTAACATACCTTCCCACTCAATCTATGTATGATCCACTGCTTCTCTGGACTCTTTCCCCGCTATGCCATGCTGTCTCTTTAATATCTTATTAAGCATCTTCTATGTCCCAGTGAAGCGGGCTGGGGATAGATACAAAGATGAGAAACAACACAATCTCTGTGTTATAATCTAGCGGTGGTGGGAAGATGTGGAGACATGAATGCAGATGACTGTGATCCAGCTGTAATGCTAGAAGGGCAAAGGGGGAGGGGTCCAGATGAAATACTATAAAGAATACAAGGGTGCGGACATCTCTTTAATCTGGGAGGAGTGAGCAAGGATTCAGGGAAGAAGCTAGGGCCCGAGCTGGGCTTTGAAGAAGGAGCTGAAATTAGAAACAATGCCTTCTGGGCATGGCTGAGGAGCCACCCTATCTCACCCAGATGGGAGAGGGCAGATATGCCAGTGCTGTGGAGTCTTGGGATGATGGGTCGGGGATCTCTGCTAGTTCCTAGGGCCATTCTGGAGCCTGCTATGAGGAAGGCGGGTTAATAAGCACACTCCTTTTGTCTGGTTTGGCTTCTTTTGTGTTACCTGCTGCTTTCAAAACCCGGAACCCTGAAACTCAGACTGTGTATCCTGCCGTCCCTCCCTGACTTCCTTGGGAATTTCTGGTTTGGCTTCCATCAATGACACTGCCTCTGGTCCTTCCCAGCTCCTTGCCATGTCTGCCTGGCTCCTGGCGGTGTCTTGTTCCGCTGCATTCCTGGCCTCCGCCTCTGCTGGGATTGCCTTGTATTCGCTGGGCTCTCCAAGTAGGGAAGGGTTCACTCAGCCCCCTGGATCTGGCCCAGGTCCTACCTAGTGCTGAGAATCTAGTAGACCAGTATCATCTTGTCCAGATCCTGGTGAGTCCCCTGCCCCCGGCTCTTGGGGGCGGTCTGGGGAATCCTCCCGCAGCATCTGGCAGACGCGCAGCCCCAGGACACCACCCTGTGGCAGGAGCAGGGCCATGTCACAGTGTGGAGCATAAGGCTCTGAGCTAGGGCAGAGGCACCTGCGTGGCTGCAGGTCTGGCTCTGGCTGTCATTATCAAGGGTGCCCAGGAGGTGCTCTGGAGAGGGAGGGAGGTGAGCATCTTGTACTCATTTGAAATGAAGGTTTGACCTTAATCCTTGGGAGTTCTGCTCTCAGTGTTAGAAGGCCGGCCACCAGCTTCAGCTGCCCCCCGTTTTGGAGGAAACACGCTCGTTATTTAAAGGATTTGAAAGACTGCCGTGTAAAAGAGGGCTCATAGCTGGAAAGGATCTGAGAGGCCAGCTGGTCTAACCCTTTCACTTTATGGATGGGGCATTTTCGATAACTGTCTTGCCATCTATTTCATGTATTGAAGCCCATGATTCTGAGAAGGGGTCTGTAGACTTGACCAGACTGTCTAAGGGGGCCAGGGTACATTCCAAAAAAGGTCAAGAACCCCTGAGTAGAGGATCTCCAAGTTTCTTTCTAGCTCTAGGCTCCTGATTCTCCTTCACACATCCATGCTTTTTGCAATCTTTTTTCCAAGCTCCAGGTCTGCTTACATACCTCCCCTTCCCCAGCCAGGCACTCTCTCCACAGTAGGGCTACTGTGGGCTCAGAACCATGCCTCTCAAGTGTGACATTTGTCCAGGTTCTTTCATCATTGGCCCCAGACTCTGGGATTGCTCACTCAAGAGGATTCCAGGACTCAGTGTACCTTCATTACCTGCTTGCCACACAGACCAGGAATCTCCATCTCTTTGCTGACCAACAATTCCCAGTTTACTCATACTCCCTAATTCCAGGTTTCCTTAGGAGCCAAACCCAGCCCTCCAGGGATTTGCACAGTCACCTACAAGCTCCAAGGATCTGGGCCCAGATGCTCCCCCAACCTCTCCTACATTCCCTCCTCTTCCTAGAGTCACTTTTCTCTCCTCACAGACTCTCATGAAAACTTAGTCTCTCCATCTATCCTCCCCGACTCTGTACTCCACACCCAAGGGCTGGTTTGCCCAGCCATGCCTTCTCCACCAAATGCCAAGATCAAGAGATTTTCCTGATTGAGTCTTAGAGTGGGAGTGGGGCAAGAATGGTGATTAGCAACTCAGGGCATCCTCTGGTTGAACAGGCATTATTACTGTTTTGCAACACAAGAGAGATGAAAGGTTAGGGTAGAACTGGGGCTCCTGGGATAATTTGTAGGAGGGAGTTCAAATGCATCTGATATAGTAGAGGGCACCCACAACCCCAAAGACCCTCTAATATTTCCAGGAAATAACAAGATATTTTCTTGGACCACTGCTTCTCAGAAGGCTTTCTGGGAATTGAATTAAAAAGTGGGTTTGCCATGGCCCGGTCCTTATTTCCTCACAAAGTCTCTTTATCATCCATGACGGTGGGAGTTCTCCTCTCTGCAGCTGATCCCTCCCTCAAGGTCTTTTGGTACTGTTCATCTTTTTTATAAAAATTCTCCATGGCTGAGACAAGCTGCACATGTAGGAGAAAGAGCTATGGAGGCAGCATTTGGTCCATGGGGCCGTCACATAACTCACTAGCAGTTCAGTAAAATTTAAAAATCAGGGTCAAGCTTTTGAACAACGTGCTTTGGAGATTCAATCACCCACAGAGTGGGGTGGGCCCTTTTCTTCAGCTTCTGAGAACCAGTGGTCCAAGAAAATATCTTAATATTTCCCAGAAATATTAGAGGGTCTTTGGGGTTGGGGATCCCCTCTACTATATCAGATGCATTTGAACTCCCTCCTACAAACTGTTCCAGGAACCCCAGTTCTTGCCTAACCTTTCATCTCTCTTGTGTTGTGAACCAGTAATAGTGCGCTTCTACCATAGTACCCATCTTAGGCTACTGTTGTCAGTAAGCAGATGTCCAGTTATGGAAATAGGTATATTCTCCCACTTACCCCAGACACCCATGCAAGCCCCATGGCATCTGCAGAGGTTTGCAGCTTTGGCACAGGCCCTGGATGAGATCTAGGCCATCCTGGTTGCCTTTTCCTAGGGATTCTCTAGTCTATCAATGTCTTTCCTAACCCTTAGGGATGGTGCCCTTCCAGATTTAATGAACATCCTCTCGTATACCATAGTTCTCATCTTCCATTTTAAACTCAACTCATGCTTTGCATCTCAGTGCATCTCCCTGTGATAGCCTCCCATTCCCTGCAGCCTGAGAACCCAGCTGAAGATCACGAATCCCCAGGAGACCTGTGGTGGATCAGGTCTGGCTGAACTCTCAGAACCTCCCAGCTGACAGTCCTTCCCAGAAGCTAGAAGATGGTACAATAGGTAGCATTCTTGCCTATTGTCCTAGCACTTAACAGGGTTGCCTCCAGGCTTCAGCTCCCCTGGTTCTGGTTTGCTTGCCCCAGATTCCACCAGTCCCTGCTGCACCCTTCATACCCTGACCTAGAACAGCCTAGTATGGGGAACAAAGCATTGGACTTTCCCCGGAAGACCTTAGTTCAAATGGGCTTTGTTACTTGTTACACACATGATCTTGAGCAGGGTGTGGAACTATTTAGAAACCATCCCTCAACAGTGTTTCATAAGCAATAGTATTCCTTAACTTTTTTTGACTAGTGCATTTTTAAATCGTTAAAAAATGCAGATCTGAAGTCATAGGATCATAGCTAGAAAGTACTTGTATAACGTAAAGTATTTGGAAAATGAGGACAATTAAGTCCTGAGAAAACTAGGACTGAGAGGTTAAGCTACTCAGCTGAGATCACACAGGTAGTAAGTAGTAGAGATAGAATTCCAACCCAAATCCTTCTTTCCACATTGCCTTCCTGGGATTCTGGGTTCAAATCCCAGCTCTCCCGCTTAGAGGCTGTGTGACATTGGACATGTCATTTGCCCTGGGAAGACCCCTCGTGAGAAGAATTAGAGTAGAACAGCAAGTCTCAAAGTGTGATCCTGGGGATCCGCAAAGTCAAAATTATTTTTGTAATACCACTAAGATGTTTTAATTTCCTATGTGATTAAAATATCGGTAGATTTGACCCACATAAAGAAAGCCTCTTGTGAGCGTTCTCAATAATTTTTTTTAATAGTGTAAAGGGGTCTGGAGGCAAAAAAAAAAATTGAGAAGCATTGCACTAGACTTTGGAAGCCCTGAATTCTAAGGGCCCATGACTATGACCTTGGACTGAAGCAAAGGTTAAAGTGGGAGCACAAAGCCTCGGCGCCATCTGGTGTCTGTCTGAAGCTTTGCAGCGACATTGATTTTTGGTCCTCCACTTTCTGCAGCTCAGCTCCTAATATTAAAAGGCCCAGGTTTTGATCTTTTTTTCTTTGAAACGTTGGTTCAAAACAGCTAGTAAGTGTACGTCAAGTGTCTAAGGCCGGATTTGAACTCAGGTCGTCCTGACCCCAGAGCCGATGTTCTACTCACAGCACCACCTAGCTGCCCCTTCAGCCTTTTCATTTTTAAGAGGCCCAGAGAGGAAGTTATTAGTTTAAGATCCCACAGGTGGAAAGCAGCAAAGCTGAGATTTGAACTCAGGTCCTCTGCTCCATTCTGTCTTCTCAGCACTTCATTTTACTTGCCCCAAGCTTCCTGATCTGGGAGTCAAAGGATTGAGCACCTCTGATGTAGGGGACTAATCTGTGTTTGTTCCGTGTATACCCTTCATGATATTTCCTTTTTGTTGTTGTTGTTCAGTCATTTTTCAGTCGTGTCTGACTCTTCCTGACTCCGTTTAGGATTTTCTTGGCAGAGATACTACAGATATTTGCCATTTCCTCCTCCAGCTTGTTTTACAGAGGCAAACTGAGGCAGACAGGGTCAAATGACTTGCCCAGGGTCACACAGCTAGTCAGTGCCTGAGGCCAGATTTGTAATTTAGTTCAACTCAATAAACAATGTTTATTTTTTATTATTATTTATTACTGTGAGCAGAACATTACAATCAATTCTAGGAGAGATACGAAGGCATTCATGGAGCTTAGTCTGTTGGGGGATGGGGCGAGGAAGGTCATTCAATTCAGTAAGTGTTTATTAAATGTTTAGTACACACCAAACACTGTGCTGAGGCACTAGGCATAAAAGAAAGACAAAATGAAATGCCTCTGCCCTCAAGGAGCTTACGTGCTCATGGCAATGACATGACCAGTGACATTTCCATCTTGTCCTTCTGAGTTTTCATCTTTTCTGAATAGACCTCATGTATTCTATTTGTTGTCTTCCAGAGGTGGCTTTATCCCTCCCATCTCTCACCTTCCTCATCCCATGGCAACCAGCACTGATGTATATAGGGTTATGCTATTCATCTTTTTATCCCGTCAGAACAAGCCTCAAACTTCTTCATTAAATTGGCTCTTAGGTGAGTTGCTGCTAGATGGTGCAGCGGAGAGACTCAGTCTTCAGAGGCCTGCCTCAGCCTCTTCCAGGATCTGGGACCCTTGGCCTATGACTCAGCCTCTCCTTAGCTGAGTTTCTTATTTCTAAAATGAAGATGACAATAGCCCCCAGCCTTACAGGGTTATTGGGAGGCCCCAAATGGGATAGCCTGTGTAAAGAGCTATAGAATCGTTAGCAATTCTTACATTATTTTGAAAATACCAGTGGATAGAGCACATTAGAGAAAGAAACAGCAAACCACTAAAGTATCTTTGCCAAGAAAGCCAAATGGGGTCACAAAGAATGGGACTGAACAACAACAGAGATTAGAATCCAGCCTCAGTGTGACCTTGGGCAAGTCACCTAGCCAAGGTTCTATGGCTTATGTTTAGTGTGCATCCTCCTACTGCACTTGGCACAGTATGAGACACATGGGAGTTAATGAGTAAATGAAATAATTGAGTGACTGACCACAAAAGGAGAATACCCAGGGGTTTCGAAATCCGCAATGGGCTCTATACTCTGAAACTCTGAGGTATATTCACCCATCTTTAAAATACAATGATAATATGAGAGAATTTCCACATTGGTCACCCTATACATGGATGAAATCAGTGCTCCAAACTCTTTTCACTATTCTCTTTTTCAACAAACCAACCAAATAAGCAAGCAAGAAAACAAACAAACAAAACCAGATAGGAATTGTTTGGGGTCAAATTGTTTGAGTTCTAATTCTGACTTTGCACGTACTATATCCTGCGTGACCTAAGTAAAGTCACTTAACATTTTTCAGCCTCAGTTTTCTTATCAGACAAATGAGAGACTCAACAACTTTCAAGGTTTCTTCAAATCTAAAATCCTGGGATCTTTTTAGTCAGTTGCATATCCTCTCTCTCCCCATCCCCCAATGACCTTGGACTCCCAGGATTCCAGTACTCTTGATCAAGGGTTCTTAATCTGGAATCCAGGTCCGTGGATTAATTTCTGGGAGTCCATGAACTTGAATGGGGAAAAATATATCTTTATTTTCATTAAACTCAAATTAAAATTTTGCATTTCTTTTAATTATTAATGTAGGCAACTCCATGTAGGGGTTCATAGGCTTCACCAGGCTGCCAAAGGGATACATGATACGACAAAGGTTAAGAACCCCTGCCCTAGATTAATTCTACATGTTGGATCTCAGGCCAACATACTAGATTCTGGGATTGGCTTTCGTGTCTCTTATCTATGGCTTACGATCATTTCTCTGATTTTGTCTTAAAAGGAATGCTGGCCTGGGAGTCTGTTCAATGACCTGCAGACTTGGTAGTATATTGGCTCCTTTTGTACCCACCATGGTAAGTTAGATTTCTGTTTTTGTTTTTATTTTAGAGACAGCTGCTGAGATATTTGTAGGGATGGCAGGTTGGCTTAGAAGAGAGCAATGAGTTTGGAGTTAGGAATAAATACATGGGTTCAAATTCTTTTGCTGATACTTGCTAGCTGTGTGATCATAAGCAAATCACCTAACCTCTCTGAATCTCAAGAAACTCCATAAGGCTTTTAAGATGAAGAGGGGTTTACATTGCTGGAGAACATGAGTTCCTTTGCACACTGACATTTGATTTGAGATATTAAAATCTACACGTGTTTTCTTTTTTTTAATTTAATATATTTAGTTTTCAGCATTGATTTTCACAAGAGTTTGAATTGCAAATTTTCTCCCCATTTCTACCCTCCCCCCCACTCCAAGATGGCTTATATTCTGGTTGCCCGGTTCCCCCTTCACGTGTTTTCTTAAGCAGTAAGGCAGTACAGTGAAGAGAGTGCTAAACCAGGAGTCAGGAAGATCTGAGTTCAAATGTAGACCGAGACATTTCCTAGCTGTGACCATGGGCAGATCACTTTGCCTCAGTTTCCTCAACAGTAAAATAGGGATAATAATAACACCTACCTCCAGGGTTGTTGCAAGCACCAAATGAGACAATATGTGTAAAGGGCTTATTATAGCACTATAAAAATGGTAGCTGTTATGATTATTCTTATTGTTAAGTCTAACCTGACTATTGTCTTATAAAAGACAGCACTTGAAAAACATTCAACACAATTATTATGAATCTGACAAACTTTAACTCAAGTGAACAGATCAGCGCAGAAAAAGGATTGCATGTTAAATGATGAATCTCTGTTATATACAGCTTGTTTTTTAAAAAGTATATAGTAAGTTTAAAATGGTATTTCTATCCTCGTTCTGTTCACCTGTTTCTGCTGGTCTCATCTATGTATTTTAAAAATGTTTTATTGTTGAAAAAAGTGCACTTGTAAAAAGATGAGTCATCTACCTCCAAGACCTGCTTCTGCTCAAATCCCAAAGAATATAAAGTTTATCATAAATATCTTATAAAATGAGCCTTCCCAGCTGAGTGGCCACATGGTATGATGGAAGGAATGTTGGATTCAGAGTTTGAAGAAACCTGCTTTCAAACCCACCTCTAATGGTCCCAACTGTGTGACCTTGGGCAAGCCAACGATCCTTTGCTTCCTTATTTGTAAAATATAGAAATGAATGCCTATTTCACAGTGTGGTTGTGAGGTTCAAACTATAGTCAAGTATGTTAGAAAGTTTATAGTGCTAAGGATAAAGAAGATATTTGTAACCCTTTGTTTGCCAGTAGGATCTAAGAGGGGGAAGGGATCTCTGAGACCATTTAGCCCAGCTTCCTTATTTTACTGATGGGGAAATGGAGGCCTCCATTGGCAATGTGGATTCGAACTCAAGTCCTTGTGAGACCTCTTATATTTTCTTAAATTTTCTTCTTTGCTGGGGTGGGGTTGGTGTTTTCTTATACTCACTTGTTGAGGGAAGTTTGGTTTTGGGGTGAAATGTGAGCTTATTTATGAAATACAGCTTTCTGTGTATTGATTTTGTGGAGCATTTGAGAGGACTGCCTTTATTTATGGTAGATGACTCAATGAGGTTGAAAATGAATTTGAGAGTCTTGAAAGAACAGCATGAAGGGTGTGAAAAAAAATTGGTCATTTCAACCGCTGACATTTACAATTCCAGAAATCTATCAGCCCATCTGTCCCCTTTGTGGTGTTTGGCATCAGTGGGCTGTCAGCAGGATTCTTGGATCTGCTTCTTCCAGAAACTCTAAATCGACCAATAATAGAGAATCTTCGGGATCTGCAGGCCTCAGAAACCTAAGTGCTAAGAAGGTAGAGTGAGGTTGGCTTTCTTTTTTCTTTTTATGATGTTTTCTTTCCTTTTTTTCTTTTTTTTAATGTTTTCTTTCTTTTTCACCCTTTTTAATGTTTTTCTTTTTTCTCTTTTTAATGTTTTTTTCTTTTTCTTTTTTAATGTTTTTTTTCTTTTTTTTAATGTTTTCTTTCTTTTTTTCCCTTTTTAAAAATGTTTTCTTTCTTTTTCTTTTTCTAAAAGTGTGAGAGGAAATATGTAATCATTATGAAGAAAGGAATGATTGGTGGAAGTATTTCATCTATATGGCAGGATGATCTACATGTACCCTGTATGTGCTACTGGTTGATTATTTTGATAATAATGATGTCACTCATATAATACACGGCAATAACCATCACAATAGACCCATTTTACAGATGAAGAAGCTCAGACCCAAAGGGGTTGAGGGACTTGACCAAGATCACACAGAGGAATGCAT
This sequence comes from Phalanger gymnotis, assembly GCA_028646595.1. Taxonomy (NCBI): domain Eukaryota; kingdom Metazoa; phylum Chordata; class Mammalia; order Diprotodontia; family Phalangeridae; genus Phalanger; species Phalanger gymnotis. The sequence goes on from CM053624.1 coordinate 18,798,753, forward strand.
CAGAGGTCACATTTGAACCCAGACCATAGGATCATAGCTCTATAGCTGAGGGGGACTTAAAGGCCATCTAGTCCAGTCCCCTTATTTCACAGATGAGGAAACTGATTCCCAGGGAAGTTGAAAGGAACTTGTCCAAAGCTGCACAGGTAGCTTGAGCATGAGAGGCGGGAGATGAATGGGATCCACTCACTGTAAAGCTGGTGCTTTTTATATTGTTTATATCTTTCTTTGGTGGGAGTGGGAGTTGAGGATGATGTCTCAATCTGTGATTCTAGAATCCCTATTGTGGAAATGCATTCCACCAAGGCAGACAGCCGCTCACCTATTGTTTATAGTCCTAAAGGGTTGCCTGAGGCCCAGAATCCTACAGGTGGTGGTTAGGTGGTACATTTTATCGATGAGGGAATGAGGTGCAGAAGGTGAAATGACTTTCCCATGATCTACAGTGAGCGCATATCAGAGCATAGATTTGAACCCAGTTCCCTTGACTCCATGGTCCTTGTTGTTTCTATTATATAAGGCTGCCTTTTCTGCCAAATTAACAGCAGAATTCCAGAGTCTGAGAGTTAGAAGGGATCTCAGAAGCCACTGAGTCCAAATTGTACCAGACCAAAAGCTCTTTCTGTAACACCTCCAACAAATGGTTATCCAGTCTTTGCTTGAAGATCTCCAAGGAAAGAGAACTCACTACTTTCCAAGATCTAACTGATATTAGTAGTTAATCATTAAACATGTTCCTAGAAAAAATATTAGATTAAACATTTCCTAGTTTGTCTGGTGCAGCAGGGGAGCGAAATGACCTTTCTTAAAGCTATGTCTTTTTTTTTTTTTTTTTTAGAAAGGAGTAGATAGGGTGATAAAGAGGAAAGAGACCAGAGCCTGCAGTCAGGAGGCCTGGATTCAAATCCCAGCTTTGCCTCCTGCTAGTTGTAGGCCTTTTCAAGGCAAGTTACTTCAGAGCCTCTGTGGCCTCATCTGTAAAATGGGGATGATTATGATAACTTGTTTCTTGTTGTTTTGAGAAAAGCACTTGGTGAGTCTAAAAGAGCTTTTATTTTTAATATGTAAAAATACTTCCTATTACTACGTGTCAGAAACCATCTGGAGCATTTACTTGTGGCAAATGTTTTCTAAATGCACTTCTTCGAGAGCAAATTAACTGGGGCTTTTCTGGCAGGACAAGGGAGTTTTGAAGAAAACTCATCAGGCAAAACTGCCAGGAACCCAAGCTATGGCTCCAAAAATCCTGATTGCAACTTGCCTTAGCGATAACAAGCAGCCCAGATTGAGGACACAGGCTCCCCTTTGGAACTACCAGAATCCTCTAAGAAATCCTCTGAAATTGGACACGGTCTTACTGATTTGGCCTGTGCTGCTCACAGGAGCCATTTTGATTTTATTTGAGAGGCAGCATCGCGCAGTGAAAAGAGCATTGGAGTCAGAAGATGTAGGTTCAAATCCCATGGTGCTTACTACTTAGAGTGACTTGGCCCAGTTTTCTTAATCTCCCCGGGCCTCAGTTTCTTCATCTGTGAAATCCAGACGTTGGACTAGATATGTCTGAGGGCCTTCCCAGTTGTAGATCCACGATCCCATGATCCCTCCTTTTCTGCTTTTCATCTGTGTGATCAACTTCTCTGGTCCTCTCTTTCCTCACCTTTAGAATGAAAGGGCTAGATAAGAAGCCTCGGAGGTTTCTCTCAGTTTAAAGCCTCTGATCTAGGGCGTTAGATTGCTTTGTCAGCACCCGAAGACTTCCAGCCACCACTAACCCATGTTTTGTCTATGAACAAAAATGAATACAGTCAGGAGAGCCACAAGGCTGGTTTTCATAATATTTGAAAATATATTCAACTGTCAAATGATGAGATGGCATTTCAGTGAACTCGATGGTCCTGTAAAGCCTTACATTTGTCTATGTAAGATAATGAGCATTGTGGTTGAGGTTAGTGGATGTCCCAGTGCCTCTGGGAGTTGTGTCTGCCTAGCTTGTTAGAGTTATGTCTCCAAAAAACTAATTCCATGCCTGCTTATGACTTGGAAGGAACAGTGGGTTCTCAAAGGATACTCTTAGTAGAACATAAGCTTTGTCAAGTCCAATCAATCAATCATCCATTCATCCATCCATCCATCCATCCATCTATCCATCTTTCCATCCATCCATATAAGTATATCTTGGATTTTCTTCCCCTTCAACCCCTGTGTGTGATGTGGGGGAGGAGAGGAAGGGAAGGACTGCAGAGGACTCTAAGGTAGTCTGTGGATTCCTGCAGGAAGAAGTATGCTCCTAGGGTAGCCAAGCACTAGCTATCCTGCCTTAGTTCCAGCATGGCCATGATCAGAGTGCTTCATCCCCAGGCTGGCTTCAGCAGTACTAATTGAGACCATACCAACTAGGTTTTAGGAGGTCTAAGACCTCCGTCGGTGGGAAGAAGACACAATAATAACAAAGTTATTGATTTTTTAAAGTTTTGAGGTGTTGTAGTCATTGATATTATCTAGCCGATCTATTTTGGGTGAATTTGTACCTCAATCTATCGACAAGAATTTATTAAGCACCTACTATGTGCTAGGCACTATGTATACAAAGAATGAAGCAATCCTTACCCTAAGGAGTTTCCTTATAACTGTTCCATGTATCCTATTGCCTAAGGGCCTGGAGACAAGCCAGTGGGTGGTGCAGCGGACGGCGTTCTGGACCTGGACTGGAGTCAGGAAGACCTCAGTTCATACATGGTCTCAGACACTTACTAGCTGTGTGACTCTGGCAAGTCATTTAACCTTTCTTTTCCTCAGTTTCCTTATCTTTAAAATGGAGATAATAATAGCACCTACCTCCCAGGCTTCTTATGAGAATCAAATGAGATAATATTTACCAAATGCTTTGCAAATCTCAGGGTGCTATATAAATGCTAGCTGTTCTTGTATAAAGCTTATAACTCTTAGGGCAGTGGTTCTCAATTTTATTGGTATGAGGACCCCTTTTCACACTGTTAAAAACTGTTGAGGATCTCCTCCCAAAGAGCTTTAGTTTATGTGTTTGTTTATTAATAGTTACTGTATTAGAAATGAAAATGTCTTATCTCATTATTATGAAAATAGTTTTGATCTCATGGGTCCCTGAGAGGCCCCAGGCCACACTTTAAGAACCACTGCCTCAGAGGAAAGCAAACCCCTGTTTTACAGCGAGGTCACTGAATTTACAAGAGAACCGAGTACAGAATGACATAATGAATGTGGAGATGGCCCGAGCCACAGATGCTGTGATCTGAATTTGTAATTTTTATTCACTGTTCTGACAAGATAAATAGAGGATTCAGACTCAGTTGATTTAAGGGAATAGGCAGAAAGACAGACCCAAACTTAGGTACCACAGAAGTTTTAATCCTGACCTTTTTGTGTCTTTTAATAGGTGTGCTAATGAAATGAAACCATCTTTTGAAATCCTCCAAAAGGACAGTGGCTCTGATCAACGCTCAGGCGTTTTCTTAAATTAAGGAATTTTTGCAATTAAGTCAGGAAGCCATTGTTTGATATTAGAGGGGAGAAAGAAACTGTGAACTCTGGAGATGAGTGGATGTGATGGGGTGGGGGGAGGGCCATGTTTATCAGAGCTTGTAATTAGGTAAATTAAACATCGGTGGATCCCTGAAGCAGAGGAAACACAAATCAGTGAATGAAGAATGAGCAATGGCTGGTCATCTTGGTACCCACAGAAGGAGTTAAAGAATGACAAGTACAGGACCTTGGCACAGCTGGACTTTTTGAGTCATCAGAACACCATGTGCATGTACACAGGGACCAAGATGAAGTTGGGCAATAACAGCGGAGTGAACTCTTATGTCTAATCTGATGAGCTTGGCGAGGTAGAGTGTTGCAGAGGTCCACCATTGGAGGGTGACTGCCACCTGCTCTTCTTAGACTGTCATCAGGCTCATTGTGTTTCCAATAGAAACTTCCTCTGCCCCAACCCCAGCTCTTTCTAATTTTCCTTTCATGGACTTTCAATGACAGAATACCTCATGGCTGTGACCAAAGATTATTTTTTTTTGTATTGGTTTTATACCATCAAGTGGCATGCTAATTAAATTACCATGGGCTTTAAAGAAAGTCAATCAAGTATGTGCCAGGTAGGTTCCCCATCACCCTCCAAGAAAGTTCCATTCTTTAGGAGTCTGTCATAAGCATTCAGTCAATGGTTGCAGAGTGGATGAAGAAAACAAAGAATGAGCCCCCACCATGATAACACTGGTGTCTGGGATGGGAAGAACGGTGTGGGTTGAATGTTGTTTAATGAATTTTCATTTAGGGAAGAGAGTCATTCATAGGGTAGTGGGTAGAGAACTAGCCTTAGATCCAAAAAGACCTGGGTTCAAGTCCTGCCCTTGTGTGTGACCCTAGGCAAATCATCTAACCTCTAGAGTTCCAGGCACCTCCCTAAGACTGAGTTGCAGGGAAGGTGCCCACCTGTACTGGTAGGAGGGAGTTTCCTCATTTAGGAGTTCCCTACATCACAGATCACAGGTCTCATCCCTATCCTCTATACTTCTCAGTTAATGAAGATTCATATTCATTTAGCAAAGCATGGCAGGGCTATATAGCCAGAAATTTGCATTTTTTATTCTGCTTCTGATTATCGCCTGCGGCAGCAGGGGAGGGAGTGCCAAAATACAGCTGAAGCAGCCTCCCTGCTGGGTTAATTGGTATTTAAAACATTCCTCCCATTAGGTAAAAGGTACTTAGGACCTCTGTTTCTAGGGGAACCAGGAAGCATTTATCAATGATAATTTTTATTGCCTACAGGATAAAATACAAAGTCCTCAGCCTGGCTTTTAAGCCACTCCAGAATCCGGCTCCAGCCTACTTTTCTCATCTCATTGGACAGTGCTCTCCTTCCTGTACACTAAGTTCCAGCCAAATTGGACTATTAGCTGTGTATTGAACTCGACATTCCACCTTCCATCTCTCTGCGTTGTCAGAAGTTGTTCCCTATGCCGGATATTCATTCCCTCCTCCTTTCTACTTCCAAGCTGTATCTTTCTTCTTTTTTAAAAATTCAATTTTATTTTCAGATCTGCATTCTTTCCCTTGTACCTCCTCTCACCCCAATAAGAAAGCAAGAAAAACAACTCCTGTTACAAATATGTGCAATCACGCAAAACAAATTCCTGCATTGTCTATGTCCAGAAAAATGCTCTGTTCTTCCCTCTAAGTCCATTTCCTCTCTTTATCTTTCTGGATGTGGATAATATGTTTCATCATAAGTCCTTTGGAATTGTGGTTGGTCATTGTGTTGGACAATTTCAAAATTATTTGTCTTTACAATAATATTGTCATCGTATAAATTGTTTCCCTGGTTCTGTTTACTTCACTTTTGCATCAGTTCAAACAAGTCATCTATGGTTTCTCTGAAGCCATCTCCTTCATAGCTATATCTTTCTTTAAGATTCCTCTCAGGTGCCACTTCCTCTGTGAAGCCTTGACAAATTCCTCAGTTGCCATCACTCTCTCTGTCCTCAAATTACCTTAGAATCATAGCATGATTTAATACTTAGCACAGTGTCTGGCACATAGTAGGTGCTTAATAAATTTTTGTTTTCTTCTTCCTTCCCTCTTTCCCTTCCTCCCTTCCTTCCTTCCTTCCTTCCTTCCTTCCTTCCTTCCTTCCTTCCTTCC
>CM053624.1:18804928-18823515 GCA_028646595.1 Phalanger gymnotis
CAAAGGGCTTCTTCTCAATCCTGCTTCTCTTCCTTCAGAACTGACTATTGCTTCTCAGTACAGTCATTTTGGAAAACAATTTGCAATTGGGCAAGTAAAATGACCAAAATGTCCATACCCTTTGACCGAGAGATTCCATTACTAGGTTTATACCCAAGGAGATCACTGATAAGAAGAAAGTCCCCATATACACCAGGATATTTTTCCTAGTGGCAGTTTTTGAGGTAGCAAGGAATTGGAAACAATGAAAATGCCCAATAATTTGGCTAAACAAATTTTCATCATGAATGTAATGGAATAGTACTGCGCCACAAGGAATGATGAATATGAAGAATATGGATAAATATGGAAAGATTTACATGATTCAATGCTGAGTAAAGCTAGCAAACAATACACACAGTGACCACAACACTGTACATGGAAAGAATCATCTGAGAATAATCAAAAGTGAAGGTTTCAAAATGACCAAGAACAGCCCCGACTCCAAGAAGAAAATGAGAAGACACTTGCACTCTGCTCCTTGCTACAAGTGGAGCTCTCTCTTCCTCTATGTATTTTTAGACTTTTTCTAAAGTGTTGATTGGTTCTGCTGACAGTTTTCTCTTGTTTATTTTCTTTATAAAATGTTATTTGTTATGTGGGATGTTTCTTTGGGAAGGGAGGGGGAAGGGAATTTGGCAAAAATTCTGGTGATGTAAAAAGCAAAAGATATCAATGCAAATTTGTGAAAAAAAAAAAGGCCGTGTGTTGTCCTTTGTTTGTTAATGAACTCCCGTGTCCCATGGCCATCACAGGAAGTGCATTATCAGCATTTTTATTGTCTTCAGGCTATTTTTCAAAGTCATCTAAAAATATAACTCACTTAATTTGGCTTGAACTAGCTAGCTTAGCTCTTTTGCTGGCTGAGCCCTTTATGGTGTTTCTGCTTCCCTCAAAAGAGGATACTTTTGGGTTACTCTGTAGGAGAATAATTATCTTTATTTTTCTGGACATCTATCTAATGGGTAAACTTTTTTTTCTGATTTGATTCTATAGGGGCATCCTGAGGGGCAGTGTGTGTGGGAGTAAAGGAAAGAGCACTTGACTTGGAGTTAGGGGAGCCCAAGTTCAAATCGAGTTCCTGGCACAAGCTGGGAGACCAAGGCTAAATCACGTCATCTCTCAGAGACTCAGTTTCCTCATTTGTCAAATGAGAAAAATAATATCTACATTGCCTACCTCAGAGAGTTGTTGGGAGATGAGTACTTTGAAAACCTTAGAATACTGATAAAAATGTCATTATAACTATCTACTGCTGAAGTACAGCCCACTTTATCTCGGTGACCCTGTCTATACCCCACTTTACACCATGCTCATCTCCTTGCCATCTCCCTTTGGTCTCACAGCAATTAATACTGTTGCTCCTACTAAAAAGAGTATAAAAATCTATTCCCTTTTGGCTCCTTTCACTATCTTTGTAACTTTCCAAACCAAAATACCCCTCCCTAGCCAACCCTACCTTCTATGTGTTGTTAGAATGTAAGTTCCTTGAGGGTAGGGCTGTCTTGTTTTTCTTCTATTTTTTTTTTGTATCTCTGCGTTTAATACATGCTTGGAATACAGTAAGCACTTAATAAATGCTTTCTCACTAATTAATCAATACTTGTCATTTCTTGAAGTATAATAATATTGTATTCATTTGCATGCCATAATTTAGTCATTCCCTAATCATAGGGATCCCACTTTATTTTTACATTTTTCCTACATTGCGAAGTTCTTCTCTGAATACATTTATATATGGGACCTTTCTCTCTTCAGCCTCTTCTTCCATGTTGTTTTGTGAATGAGTTTGTATTTTACATCAGTATTGCCTATGGCTGCAATATTTCTTTACTCAAGGAGATCAAGTTATTGGGGATATTAGGCCTCAGTTTCCTCAATTGTGAAACATGGGAGTTGGGCTAGATTCAGGGGTTCTTACCTTTTTGGAGGGGTCATGTATCCCTTTGGTAGACTGGTGAAGCCTATGAACCCCTTCTCAGAGAAATGTTTTAAAATACATAAAATAAAATACATAGAATTATATAGCAAACCAGTTACATTGAAATACTTATCAAAACGTGAAAAAAAAACCCAACAAGTTTGAGGACTCTAGGTTTAGAACCCTTGGACTAGAAGGTCTCAAAGACATCTTCCTGCTCTTAATTTGTTATCCTATAACTATATTCTCTATCCAGTGCTTGTGACTCTCTTGTTAAAGAAAAGGAATGGAGAGGATTCTGGGAAGATGGCTGAGTAGGTCAGAAAATTCCAAGCTCTCAAGATTTTCCTCCGCAAAAGAGTTAAAATAGCACCTTAGGGCAAACAAAGTGTAGGTGGAGACAAAGATGAATAGGGGCACAACCGGAGTCTTCCTGGGACAGTTGGAGAAGATCTGAAGAAAAACCCCAGGACAAGATTTGGTCTCTGCGAGAATAAACACCTGTAGGCTGGGTTCTGTTTTAACAACAAGCTGCAAATCCTGGGATTAGCTGGTTTGAGAAGTTGCCTCGGCCCCAGCCGCAGGAAATTTTCACCTCAGGATAGTGAGGGGAGTTGGGCATTTGAGCCCAGGAAGATTGAGAGAACCTGTGCTGATGAGGAAGGCCAGACCCAGATGTGCTGCAAAGAGGGGTGGGGCAAGAAGGAACTAGCACATGCCCAGTGAGCGCAGAAGGAGTGGGTCAGAAAGCCCCTGGCTGTGGGCACTTACAGGAGGCTGGGGGTTTGGCTTTGGTTCCAGGCTAGAGGGGAGAACTGAAGATCTGGGGCAAGAGGCACCATTTCCCATACCCCAGGGTCAGAGGTGATTACAAAAATCAAGTTATTACCACAAAAATGCACAGGCAAAGGAGAAAGAATTCAACCATAGAAAGCTATTACAGGAATAGAGATGACCAGGGTTCATCTTCAGAGGATGATATTGAAGTAAAGAAACTCTCAAAGAGTAATATGAAATGTTCACCTGCCCAAAAAGAATTTATAGAAGATCTTAAAAAAGACTTTAAAAATCAAATGATAGAGATGGAGGAAAAACTTAAAAAAAAAAAGTAATCCAAGAAAAACAAAAGAGTTATGAAAGGAGAGTCAACCAACTAGAAAAGGAGATCCAGAATCTCAAGGAGGAAAGTGACACCTTGAAATTAGAATTGGGCAAAGGGAAGCCACTGAAGTTATAAGAGATCATGAATGATGAAAAAATAGAAGAGAAAGTGAAACATCTTAACAAGAAAAACAACAGATTTGGAGAATAGATCAAGAAGAGAAAATATAAAAGTAATTAGACTAACTGAAAGTTTTGATCAAAAAAAAAGAATCTTGATACAATAATACAAGAAATAATTAAAGAAAATTGTCCTGAAACATTAGAACAAGGCGGGGAAGTAGAAATAGAAAAAAATCCATTAAATACCACTTAAAAGAAATCATATGAGGAAAACTCATAGGAATATCATAGTCAAATTCTGAACCCCCCAGCCCAAGGATAAAATATTACAAACATCAAGATTAAAACAATTTATGATGTTGCCACAAAAACAATATGATGGTGCCACAATTAGAATTACACAAGACCTAGCAGCATAGACATTAAAGGACCACAGGTCTAGGAACACAATATATCTAAGAGCAAAAGAAGTGGGGCTCTGGCTGAAAATATCATACCCTGCAAAGGTGAGTATTATCATGAATGGAAAAAAAATGGACATTTGATAAACTCTCAGACTTTCAAGACTTCGTTAAAAAAATCCTGAACTTAATAGAAGATTTGACATATAAGAACCAAGAGAAACAAGGTACATACCAAAGATTGATTATAAGGGATTCATAAGGACATAGTATACCTTTTATATATGTAAAATGTATGCCTAAGGTTCTTATTAATAATTGGCAAGCTCATAAGAAAGGTTTGGGTAAACCTGACTTTGATATGAATTTAAAAAGTAAAACCATTTAGGAACAGCTAAAAAGAGGAATCATTTTATAAGAATGAGGTGCAAGAGGATGAATGGATGTAGAGGAATTTGATGGGGGAGGAAGGCTGGTAGTTCTGGTAACCTACTTTCATTGGGAATGGGTTTAAGAGGAAACAACACATATATATTTAGAAGAAAATAAAAATATTCTAAATTTAGAAGAAATAAAATGGTAAGGCTTAGCGAGAGGGGAGAGGACAAGAGAGGGATTTTTTAGAGGGGAGAATGAGGGAATAGGTAAAAGGGAGGTATAGAAGGATGTTTAGATTTATGGGAATGGGAGGATGGGGGAGGGATCCTTGGGGGGGGCGGGTAGGCAAGTAATAGGAGGGCAAGGTAGTGGGTAGAAATAAAGTAGAGGAGTCAGGAGGGACAGGAAATGAGATATGCACAAACATAAAAACAAAGATCAGGGGTACAGTATGTTTGGGAAAGCATATGTCTATATATGTACGTATATATGTATATCTGTATGTATATATCTGTAGCTACAGAGAAACATATCTAAACTTTATTGTAGCCTTCTGGGGGTGGAGGGAGGGGGAAAAAGAACAAAGTAAAAGTGTACAGAGAACAAAAGTAAACTCACAAAGAAGCAAAGATGGACAATTTTCAACATGACATGTGTTATTTATCATATAGGCTTTCTTGAAATGAAAATTCATTGTTACATTGTTACATATTTTGAATCCTCTCTTATGTTCTACTGTGCACACAACATGCTTTTTTTTCCTTACTTTGTTTCTAAGTTTCAATATTTAAGTTTATGATATGTTTTAATTCTTTTCTCTATTCTGTATTTGAGTTCTGGCCCTTGAATCTAAAATAAAATTTAAAAAAGCAAAAAAGAAAAGGAATGAATGAAAAAAAGGCATTTAGTACATCTTTACTATGTGCCAAGTTCTATGTGCACTGAGGATACAAAAGCAAAAAAGCAAAGATAGTCTCTTGTTCAAGGAGTTTGTTCTCTTATGAACTCCAGTTTGTCATTTCCAAATGTTTGCTGGATGTCTTTGACAGAACTACTTTGATAGGTCTCGAGGAAGCATCTCAACGAATGACTAGATTCAGGAGGCCACTTTCTGCTGTTAATAGAGTAGGATATCCCAGATTTGAAACTTGATTAATCCTTTAAAAGGGGCAAGAGTGCCTTGACTAGCCCTCACATTGGCTGTTTAGAATATGGAAGGCATGGTTTTGCTTCCAGTGCTCAAGGGGTGCTGGAAGATGTTGTTGTTGAGTTGTATCCAGTTCCTCTTGACTGCATTTGGGGTTTTCTTGGCAAAGATACTGGAGGGGTTTGCCATCTCCTTTTCCAGCTCATTTTACAGATGAGGAAACTGAGGCAAACAGGGTGAAGTGACTTGCCAAAAGTCACGTAGCTAGAAAGTGTTTGAGGTTGGATTTGAACTCAGGAAGTTGAGTCTTCCTGACTCCAGGTCAGGCCCTCTGTCCACTGTACCACCTAATTAAAGAATGGGCACAAAAATTATATAGCCAGGGAAAGATAACTCATGTGTGATTTAGGGAAGGTTTATAAAAAACACAAGATTTTTTAAGAATGATTCTCTCTCTCACACACACTCTCTCTCTCCCTCTCTCTCTCTCACACTCACCCCCCCCCACCCTCTTCCTTTTGGGCTCCCTTCTTGGTAGATAGACCCTTAGACTCTTCACCTTCTCTTTGGGCCTCTCTCTCTGACTTTGTCTCTGTCTCTCTTTGTCTCTATTTCTCTTTCTGCCTTTCTGTCTCTCTCCTTTCTCTGTCTCTGCTTGAATCAGATACTTTTATGTGGCTTTGTATTAGGGTCAACTCTGGGATCAGGAGAGTTAGTATAATTTTATCCTGTTTATATGAATTTATATGTGACTTATATTTACAATAAAGATTTTTTGGGGTGTCTAACCCTGTGATTTAATCAGTGTGAGGGAAATTCTGTTATAGAAATTCCCTCCAGTAGGTTGACATCTCTCCTGTAACATACTTTTAGAGAGTTGCCTGGGATGTTGAGAGGTCATGTCACTTTTCCATGGTTACATAGTCAGTATGTGTCAGAAGCCAGATTGAATCCAGTTTTTCCTGACTCTGAGGCTGGCCCTTTATCCACTATATGTGCTGCCTTTCATTGTTAGGAATTACATTCTCAATTTATAGAAGTCATTTTCGATGAAGTTGTTTGTCTGAACTGAGCTAGAAATTACCTTGAAAATTTACATGCTCACCAGCTCCTATGAAAATCATATGTTTATTTAGCATGGTGTAATTACCATTTGTTCTCTTGTGTGCGCTGGGAATGCAACAGACTTATTAAATGACTACTATGGGCCAAGCACTGTGCTAAACGTTACAAATATCATAGTGTTTGATCCTCTTAATGACTCTGTGAGGTAGGTACTATTATGAATCTCATTTTACAGTAAGGAAACTGAGGTGGACAGAGGTTAAGTGAAATGCCCAGGGTCCCACAGCTAATTACTGTCAGTGGCTGGATTTGAACTTGCATCCAGTTCTTCTTGAATCCAGGCCCAGGACTCTATCCACTGTTCCACCTACTTGCCTCAACTATGGTCTTCCTGGAAGATAAATTGCTTTCTGGGAAGGAAAAAGAGTGTGTGTGTAGGGGGTGGGTGGGTGGGAATTAAGTATTCCCCCGACTGCTTCCTGTATAGTGATTTTAACAAGGTAGTAGCCACCCTCTGAAGACCCAAATGTGAATTATAAATCCAGTGTTCCCTTAGTATATAAATTCAATTTCATTTGTTCATTTTTTCTTATATTTCATGTGTTAACTAACTCTAAGTTTTAAAAACTAAACTACTGCCACATATCCTTCCTTCCTTCCTTCCTTCCTTCCTTCCTTCCTTCCTTCCTTCCTTCCTTCCTTCCTTCCTTCCTTCCTTCCTTCCTTCCTTCCTTCCCTCCTTTCTTCCTCTTCTAAAAGTATTTGAGGTGGCTTACTTCAATGGGTCCAGGATCTTGTCGATGTGGGTGCTAGCTCTGATGCTGTAGGTTGAAACCCATACATACCTTCTTACATGATTTTTGTCTGTACTGAATCAGAAATTCTCCAAAAAACTTTCCTCAATGTGCTCGAGTCTGTCCTCATTTCATAGGTGACACTGCAGCATGCGAGGTGCCACCTGTTTTCCTTTGATCTCCTGGCTGACTGATCCACCTTTTTCTTAGCATCACGCATTTCTTGGATCACCTTCTTCAAACCACTTCTTTCAATCAAATCATTGGTTAAATATGTGGTAGTCCGCTTATGCTCACCATGCTCCTCTCTATTGCCCTTTGAGGTGTCCCAGAAAATGAAAAATAAATGTAAAATAGAATGATTAAGGGTAAGAACAGAACAGAAACCTGGAGAGTAGAAGCTGGCACGTCCTTGAGATGAGCAAATTCTTGCCATTGGTCTCTGAATTAGACTTTAAACTTAAGAGGAACATGGTGCAATGCATGATGCTCTTTGCCTGGAAAAAAAAAAGTATGCAGGAGTGTCTGTAGAGGAAAACTCTTTCTTGGAACTAGATTCAGAAAATAATTTATCAAATGAGTCCTTGTATCAAGGGCATTGGACAGTAGGATAGATTTATCTTCAATGAACATTTTAAAAAAGATACTCAGATGTTCAAAGTCTTTTATCAGTACGCTATAAAGCTGAAAAACATCACATTAAATCATGACCCAATGATAACAGTAGCATGGGGAGACATCGTGGTCCAGGTGCTTCGCTTCCTGCTGGTGTAATTCGATAAAGGAAGAGAGCCTGAAGGAGGGCCATAATGGATGACACATATCAAAGATGTATCTAACTCTTGAAACAGAAGGTGGCCCTGCTAACCACTCACCTAATCCTTTTCATGAAAAATAATCTGCCCTGTGAAGTCTCACACTCACCCTCGCAATTATGCACTGTACCCCACTGAGGGGCCAGTGTTAGAGAAGAGCCAAATGAATTGTAATTATGAGGGCTTGGATGACTTTTTTATCTCAATCAATCAATAAACATTTATTAAGTGCCTGTATGTTCCAGGCACTATGCTAAGTGATGGAGATAGAAAAAGAGACAAAAACCAGTGCCTGCCTGCAAGGAGCTCACAATTTAATTATCTCCCAGCTCCCTCTCTGCATGGAGGTTGAGCTCATCTCAGCATGAAGTACGATTAGTGTTGATTCACCCAATCAGATTAGCTCTGAGGCTTCACCCAGTAGACCACTCTGTCTCCTCCTTGCCTTTGTTCACCAATCCTTAGTTGCATCATTCTGGAAGGCTTTGACCACCCACACAGATACTGTGTAGAATTTTTCTTTTTTCTTAGAATCAATAAAAGCAATAAAATAATATTATCTTACTATTCAGATATCCTTCTCTTCTCCTAGACCCCGACTGCCACCCAAAAGTATTTAGACATGGTGCTGCCAAGGCTGCACTGACTGCTCTCAATGGGAGTTTTAGGAAAGAGAGGGTTCACTTGTTTTAGTCTACCATTTGCTTTCTCCCTTCTAGGAGTGAGCAAAAGAGTCCATGCAATAATGCTGAATAGAAAAGTTTGTATTTGACCCTGGCGGTAATGGGGAGCCAATAGAGTTTACAGGGCAGGGAAATGATGTGGTTAAGACCTGTACTTTGGCAGCTGAGTGGAGAATGGATTAGACAAAAGACATACTCAAGGCAAGGAGACCCATTAGGAAGCTATTTTAATAGTCTATGTGCAAAATGAATTTGGGTCTGAGCTGGAGTGGTGGCTGGCCTTTCTAGCACCTGACTGCTCAGGTGTCCTGCCTGCTTCCTCACTGGCCTCTAAGGCTTTAGGGGCCATACCTCCTCCTGCTTCTGACTGCTATGGCCTCTAGGAGCCCTTCGAGATAAAAATCACACCTCCTGATACTAGTCTGATCCTCAAGGAAGGACACCGAACAATTTAATCATGTGTCTGCCTCAGTGGAACTCTTCCTAGCCTCTGATGGGGAATACTGCCGGCATTCATTCCTCAATACTATCAACCCTATATTTTCTCCATCCTAGTGTTACTCAAAGACCACCTCCCCCTCACAGCCCAGCTACTGCTAAACAAATCCTGTTCTCTAACTTCTGCTATCTTCTCTCTTATTCACATCAGTACTACCTTCCCAATGTCCTGCTCCAGATTCGCCTATTCTATCCACTGTGCTCTCTGGAATGCCTGCTCCATAATTAATAAACTTCATTCCATTTTAAATCTCTTTTTTTCTCTCTCTTTTTGTCTTCTGGCATTCACTGAGACCTGGTTTTTTCTTAATAACACTGCTTCCTGGGGTATTCTTTTCCTAGTACTGGCTATATATTCTCTCATATGCTCCATAGTCTCATGCTCCAATCATAATGGGGGAGTCAGAATGTTCTCCATTGTTACTTCCAGACTCTAACACCACACCAAAACCGATCACACAAACTAGGTCCTCCTGGCTACTGCCCCCAGGCAGTGACTGACCTCCGGGTCATTTTTCCTTCTTCTTCAGGGAGTTCAGTGCTTAGCTTGAAGTTTTTCCTTCCGCCCTCATACTAGAAGACTTCAACATACATTCTTATGTTCCCTCAACCGCCCTGACTTCCCAAGTCCCTCAAGTCTATTCAATCTCCGTGGCCTGCTCCACAATTCTATCTCTGCTACACACAGAGATGATCATACCCTGGATCTTGCTGTGCTCACGGATATTCTATTTCCATAGTCTTCAACTCAGAAGTTCCTTGATCTGATCTTGATCTTTCCATAACAACCATCCATCTTTCTACATACCTTACTGCCATGAATCCTGTTATTCATCCTCACTGTGAGACTCAGTCCCTTCAGTCCGCTACGTCTGCCCAGGCCGCGCTCTGATCCCTTCCTTAGGGAACCGGTTTGACTGGACACTACTGTCTACTCTTGAATCCATCCTTTGCCCCTTGTCGCTGAAGCCCGATCACCCCGCTACTTCAGTCCACCTCTAGATTTCTCACACTGACTACTCTTCACCTCTGCAGCCCTTTTCTCTGATTGGCTGTTCCTTTCAGACCCTTCATTTTAAGGAAAATGCCCGGCTAGTCATTTCTTCTTTCTACTTTGGGCCCTCTGGACTCTCTTTACCATGTTCCTGCCCAGATGCCTATCCCTCTTCCCCCATTCGGCCTCCTTTTATGTACTAGATTGTTTTCCCCTGTTAGAATATAAACACCTCGAGGACAGGACTTTCTTCCTTTCCTTCTTTCCTCCCTCCCTTCCTCTCTCCCTCCTTGTATTTGTATTTCCAGCACTCAGTACAGTGCTTAGTAAATGCATGTTGACCTGAATTAGCTTTGTCCTCTTAACAATGACGTTGCCAACCCCCAATCCTGGATTACTCCTGCCATCTGCCTCCTTCACTTTTATTCACATGTTCCTGAGCAAACCTGGAGGAATCACAAAACTGTGCTAATTGGGTTCGCTATAAATTTATGTTGCCTAATCTCAACTGGACCCTCAGTGCAGCAAGGCAATCTTTCTACTCCTCTTGTCCCCTACCAAGGCCATTCCAAACCTTGTCATCTCTCCTAAAACTTCCAAAGGTACCTTTCCCTTACTCTTAGCTGAGAACTTTGCTTTATACTACACACACACACACACACAATTTGAGGCCACTGACTGAGAGCTCTCTCTTCTCCCTTTCTCTTCTTTTATATTCCTCCCACCTCATCTTCCACTATCTTTTCACTTCAGTCTCTGATGGAGGTAGAACTTCTTAAGGCCATTGTCTCTACACATAACCTTGATCTCATCTCCCTCCTTTTTCTTCACTCTCATCCCCAGTCTCTTTCATTTTCAGTCTCCTTCTTTGTACTGGCCTTTCCCTGCTGCCTATAGACATGTCCATATCTGCCCAATTCGTTAAAAAGCCCTCACTGGTTTATACCATCCCTGCCAATGACCTCCCTAGATTTCTCTTCCCCTATCCATCTAAACTCTTCAAAAAGGCAATCTATGCTCAGGAATTCCATTTCCTCCATTTCTTCGCTTCTCACCCCCGTTTCCAATGTTACCAATGGGGCAGCTTCATGGCATAGTAGATAGAGTACTGGGCTTGGAATCTGGAAGACTGATTTCATAAATTCAAATCTGGCCTCGGATACTCGCTAGCTGTGTGACCTTGGGCAAGCCACTTAACCCTGTTTGCCTCAGTTTCTCATCTGTAAAATGGGCTGGAGAAGGAAATGGCAAACCACTCTAGTATCTTTGCTAAGACCCCCAAAACGAGTCACAAAGGGTCATACACAACTTAAAATGACATGACAAAAACATTACCAATAGTCTCTTAATTGGCAGACCTTGCCATTTTTACCTCTACAACATCTTTGACCTCTGACCCCTTTTCTCTGTTCAGACAACCACCACCTTAGGCCTTCATCACCTCTGGCCTGGATTATTCTGATGGCTTCCTGATTGTTCCCATATTTGACCATCTTCCACACTACTACCAAAATGATTTTCTCTAAGTACAAATCTGTCCATGTTATTCCCTTCTTCAATAAATCCCAGTCATTCCTAATTACCTCTGGGACAGTATATTAAGCTCCTCTGTTTAGCTCTTAAAGTCCCTCACAAGGAGGCCCTAACCTGTTTTTTTTCTAGCATGTACTTTGACTCAGCTGCACTGGCTTTCTCTCTGTTTCTTGCCCACACAACACTTTGTTTCATCTTTGAGCTTTTGCACTGGTCATCCCTGGCTGGAATTCACCCCCTCCTCATTTCTACCTCAGAGTCTCTCTCTTCCTCCAACACAGCTCAAGCTCTGCATTATCTTTTCTGGTTCTGCCAAACTATAGTGCCCTCCCTCTTAGGCTACCATGCATTGAATTAGTTTGTGATCATTCTCTTTATATTTATTCTGCATATATTTATATATGTTCATATTTCCTCCCTTGTTAGAATGTGAACGAATTCCCTAGCAAGTAGGATTTATTTCATTCCTCATCCTTCTGCTTCCAGTGCCTGGCGCACAGTAGGCTTTTAATAAATATGTGATGATTGATCCACTGAAGTAAGATGCAAAACAAGTGTGTCTTGTGAGCCCCCCTTTTCCACCAGGGGTAGCTGCAGCTGGCCTTCAGAACTCTGGCCTTTCTTCAGAACCCTGGCCTTCTGCTCGGCTATCTCGCAGCTTTCCAAGTGAAGCGACAGAAGAGAAAATTAGGAACTTTTCACACTGTCATCTCCAACCAGATGGTGTTACCATTCACATTTCCTTCCCAGGGAGCTCAGTGGCAAATAACCTTGGCATCTGTGACAAGATCATTGAAACCAGAGCTTGTAAGGAAAGCCTCTCTGGTTTTCAATCAGATGAGTTAGCAGCAATTCACTCAGAAAGTCCTCCCTTGAGGAAATGCACCCCTCCTCCCCCAGCCCCCAAGCCACAGTGGCCTTGCTGATTTACTCATAGGCTTAGGATTGCCTTCCAGCACAACTGATCCTCTAGCCAGAGCACCAGCTTTTCTTTTAAATTTGAACATCCTGGGAAACAAATTTGTTCTCTTGATTTAATTGGGGCTCTGGGTATTTGTTTCTTGTTCTGTCTTTCAGCCATGTCTGAGTCTTCATCAACCCCTTTGGGGTTTTCTTGGCAGAGATACTAGAGTGGTTGGCCATTTCCTTGTCCAGCTCATTTTACAGATGAGGAAACTGAGGCAAACAGGGTTAAGTGGCTTGCCTAGGGTCACGCAGCTAAGTAAGTGTCTGAGGCCTGATTTGAATTTACGAAGTCCTGACTCTAGGCCTGGCAATGTATCCACTGTACACCTACTTGCCCCTTTGGGGTGTTTAGCTCTAATATTCTCTTCAACAACTGACTAGCACAAATCTGCAGTCAGGCAGATACCTACTAAGCGCTGACTTTACTGAATACAAATCACCTGGAACCAAAGCCTCAGGAGCCGAAAAAACTAACAGATGTGATTGCTGAGTCACCCTCAGTGATATTCAAAAGACTATGGAGACTAGGAGAGGTCCTGCAGGACTGGAGGACTAAAAATACTTATGCTGATTAAAAAAGAGGGAAGAGACCGGTCAACAACAGGCCTATGAACTTGATTTTGATTCTCGGAAAAATTCTAGAACATGTTATTAAAGGGATGCAGACTCTGTTCTGTGCCTCTTTATAAAAATCTAGAAAAGGAAGCAGGGATCTGAAGACACGTCAGACAAACCTCATTTCCTTTTCTGAGAGTTTTACTAAGTTATCATAACTATTCCTGATAAGCTCCCTAAAGAATTCTATGAGGACATTGCTGGAGAGAAAATTTACTTAGATTTCACCCAAACATGTGATAAGTGTGTCATGCTATTCTTGTGAAGAAGGTGGAGAGATAAGGGTTAAACAATAACACAACTGAAGGAATTCAGAGCTTGTCGAATGGAAATGTTGAGTTTGAGACACCAGACATTTAATTTAAAATATCCACTGGGAAGTCGGTGAAGTGGTATTGGAGCTCAGAAGAGAGACTAGGATTGAATACATAGATCTAGGAATCATCTGCAGAGAGATGATAACTGAGCCCATGAAGGGTGATGAAACTCCCAAGAGAGTAGGGAGAGAAAAGAGAAGAGGGTCCAGGACAGATCGTTGGGAGATACCCACACTTAGTGGGCACAACATGAGTGAAGATCCAGCAAGAGGGAAGGAGAAGGAGCTGTCCGGCAGGAAGAGAATCAGGAGACAACAGTCACCAGAGCCCAGTGATGAGAGAGTATGTAGGAGCAAATGATCATGGGTGTCAAAGACTGTCGTGTGGTTAAAAAGGATGAGAAATAAGAGGCCATCAGGCTTGCCGATTAAGGGGTCATTGGTAACTTTGGAAAGGGAGGTTTTATTTGAGTGACGAGGTCATTTCATGTATGAACCCATGCAAGTTCAGTATGTATAAACAGAAATAAGCAGAGCCAGGAGAAGAATACACACAATGACCACAACAATGTAAATGGAATGAACCCTGAAAGAAAGCTGAGCTCAAAAGAACCAATGAAAATGGAGCAACCCTTGGAAAACCACTGAAGATTCTGGAGAACAGATGAAACACACCCCACCCTCCAGGCAGAGAAGTGCTGATTCCTGGGACAGAAGCTTGGATTCCTTGTCAGGTGCAATCACTGTATTGGATGCTTTCGCTTTCTTGTTTTTCTTTTTCACAAGAGAGAATTCAGTTTGAAGGGGGAGGGTGTTGAAATGATTGATATAAAGACAAAAAGAATCAATAGAACATTAAAAAAATGAATGTATGAATGTGAAACAGACATAAGCAGGTCAGGGTAACTGGGGCTTTGCCCCAGGGTACTGAAATTTTAAAGGCGAAAAAACTAAAAATAATAATTCCAAAAGTGTCAGCTTTATAAGTAATATATACATATATATAAGTAATATATATATAAATATAATAAATAATGTTACTTATATAAAGGTAAAACATTTGTTACATATATACATAATACATGTTACACATCTCCCCCCACCCTTCATATGAACACAATACATTTGCATTTCCTAGCAGATTAGAAACTAGTTAGCAGGCGTAGCCCGTATGCTGTCCGAGGGCGAGTCCTGTTACACTCCTCAGGGTCCTGGGGGCTTCCAAGGGGTTGAGGGTGTCTCTTCTCTAATGCTGTTAGCTTGAGCTCCCCTTAGTCGTGCTTCTCCCACTGTTAAGCGCCAGTAAGTAGCACTTCAATTCCATTTAACAACTTAACACCAACTAGTTTTTTTAAAGGGATTTTTAGATAGAGAGATCACAAAAGTACAAACATTTCCCCCCAGTTTCTGGGGACACGTTCTCCCTTATCCTACCTTAGTCTCTGTGGAAAATGGGCTAATTCTTAGATCTGTTCCTACATAACATCATACCATCAGCTTTATATCCAAATGTGGTATGACAGCTGGATGACTCTCCATATGAGCTATTACAAGGTTGGGTCCTGAAGGTCAATCCTTGAAGTATAGATACTAAGCTGGCTGCTGAAAGAAATTAATATTATACTATTAATAACTAATCATTAACTTGTGAGCCATCTTTTTCCTCTGATTTCTCTTAAGACCTTACTCCCGAAAAGGTCGGGCAGTTTTAGAAGGTTGTAACAGTAAAGTAGAAATCATCTCCCAGCCTCCAAGGCACCTGTTCCTTAACTAGGTTAGGCAGGACCCCACCCAATTGGGAAATCTAAATCCTATTTAGAATACAAACAGAATCTAATAGTATGCTGGGGGAAGGAGCCCAAGTTCTAAGTCCCCTCCTTTAGAGTTAAAAACCAGTCACAAGTCCAGATAGAAATAGCTTTCCTTGCCCAGATTGCTCGAGGCTGCTGAGCCTCTAGAGCAAGACACATTCACAGTGGGAGGAGCTGAAGACTTTTAGCCCACCTCTTCATTAAATGCCCACCAATCAGGGGCTTCTCAGGGCTTTTGTTCATCAAACTGCAAATGCTAGATACTGAAATGCTGGTATGCAGGTTTGCCAGTATGCCTAGGAGTCTGCAATCTTGGGGCACTGGACTCTGCTTCTGGTATACCTGGAGGCCCAGATGCTTACTCTCCTGACAGTCTGGTCCAAGTCCTTCACCCAGAACAGAAGAGAGGAGGCAAGGAGGCCAAGGGCCAAGGCCTGTCTCATGGGGCCACATTTTGTCTTCATCAGGGTTGAGGCCTAAGGCTTCTCCTCTCCAATGTCATTCACCAGGTTCCATCAGTGAAGTCAAACCATGAGAGGAGCAGACAATCAGAATGAAACCAAAGAAAGAATGGTGGAGCTTAAGGCCTTTTCGAAGGTACCCCGAGTTTTTCCTACACAGCAATCTAAAAGGCTTTTCTTAATCATGTGATTAGGAAACCAGAACCAGGGCTGCTAGGTGGCGCAGTGAATAAAACACCGGCTCAGTAGTCATCGAAGACCTGAGTTCAAATGTGACTTCAGACACTTGACACACTTACTGGCTGTTTAACTTTGGGCAAGTCACTTAACCCCAACTGCCCTGCCTTCCCCTCTCCAAACCAACCAACCAACCAACCAACAAACAAAAACCTGAACCAATTACAGAAGGCATGCTCACAGCTTTTCAATTCTGTGTCATTGCAACTCTCCTAGAAGTCCCCAGCGTCTTCCACGTTGGGAAATACTATCAAAGGCACAATGCACGAGTGCCATTCCCCATGGCACAAATATAATCAGTTACAGTAGTAGGATATCAGGTGACAAGCCTCCTTCCTGATGCATCCATGTACCATATGAGCTTCTTCTTGGCCTAGTCCCACCCTGCTCACCTCTGCAAGTGGCCTTCTCAGCAGTAGCTCCTTGGTGTCCTGGGGTCTCTCCCAATGTGTCACCCCCACCAGGTTCACCCAAGGGTGTGTTTTCTGCTGTTTTCCTTGGGCATTAAAATGGCTAGTTTTGACTTCAGTGAGAAGTGGAGGTAGTAGGTATAGACCACAGGCTTGAGGAATTTGACTGCCTGAAGAATAAGGCAGATTTGACACTGGCTAAAGGGAACAGTGGGGTCAGGTAGAGATTTTTTTTTAGGACTGAGAGAATTGATTATATTTCAAAGGGGAGTAGATGGAGCCCTCAGAGCACAGGAGAGTGGTAGAGACTAATCGTCCATCCAAGAGGGCTTGGGGAGTAATAGTAGACTAGAGGATAGGTCAGGGCTAGCTTTAGGATGAAAGCATCTCTTTGCTGTTGTTCAGTCCTTTCAGTCATGCCCGACTCTCTGTGACTGCATTTGGGGTTTTCTTGGCAGGGATACTGGAGTGGTTTGCCACTTCCTTCTCTAGCTCATTTTTACCTATGAAGAAACTGAGGCAAACAAGATTAAGTGTCTTGCCCAGGGTCACAGAACTGGTAAAGTCTGATTTGCACTTAGGAGGATGAGTCTGGCCTGGCGCTCTATCCACTGTGCCATCTAGCTGCCCCAAGCCATCTGTCACTCTGCTTTGAGAAGGAAGGATGAAAGGACAGTGATTGTGGCTTATTTGCTGTGGAAAAGCTGGGCTTCCATGAAGGGGTTAATGGCAGATGTTCTCTGGCTTCTTTGTGAAATCTGCAAAGTCATCCTCCACTAGTGAGAGAGACAGCGGAGCTCCCAGAAGGAACAGCCACTCAGACAGGCAAAACTTAATGAAGGAGACAGTCTGGAGTGCAACCACCCCAGGGAATGTGGAAGGGTGATGAAAGAGGAAAAAGAGAATTTCTGAATAATGGCGAGACTGGCAGTGAGAGGGCATGAATTTCCAAGAGCCTGCTTGGAAGCATTTTGCATCTTTCTTCCCCACGTGGAATAAGCTGGCTGATGCCGGCCTAGGACTTATTAGCTGTGTCACTCTGAGCAAGTTGCTCTGAGCCATAATTTTATTCTATAAAATGAGAGGGGTAAATGCTGTGGCCTCTGAGGTCTGTTCTGACTGCAAAGTCGCCCATCCTAGCCTGTTCTCCTTCAGGCACCAGATGGAATTTGGCCTAAATGTAATTTTAAGAATGTGGCTCTGCCCTCAAGGAGCTTCCAGTCTAGTTGTAGGCAAGAGAAACAAGTGACAAGGTTGGGTCACTTCCTCTACTTGCTAACCTCTCTGACCACTTCTTTTTAAAAATGTATTCTGACCTCCACAAACACCAAATAAAACGAATATTTCCGTAGACCCTTTTGTTGTGGAACAAAAGGAGAGGATTGCACATGAAACTGCACATCTCTGTTATGTGGATCCTGCTTATATTTTTAGGTATGTCATAAGTCCATCATGTAATTTCAAAAGCTGTCTTGCTTGTCTTGGATTCCTTGGGCCTTCATTCTGTCCCTCATGTCTAAGTCTCCATCTCTTCTGACTTTGTGGCTCTCCTTCCCTTTCTTTTTGTTTCCTTCTTCCCAGGACCAGAGATATTTTACTGACTAAATTTAAGACAAAGAATCTCTGATTTGGTTTGCAAGTCCTGAGCACTGGCATCTCTGAAAATTCACTGGCTCCTACTGATTTAATTATCGCCTTTTCAGACACAGCCCCTAAATCTACAGACCCAGTCGTACCTTGTCTGCTGAATGTGAGACCCCATTGCTAATGGCCTGTTGGGTGTCTCTAACTGCTGAATGTCCCCTCATCGCCTCAAGTCTGACATGTCAAAAATGGAACTTATCTTCTTACCCTAAACCCTTTATTACTCTAAAGCCCTGATTTCTGCCATCTTGCAACTTTAGAGTAATCGTTGATTCTTTGCTCTTCTTCAACCCCCTCTAACCGATTTAAAAAAAAATTATTATTTAATATATTTAGTTTTCAGCATTGATTTTCACAGGAGTTTGAATTACAAATTTTCTGCCCATTTCTACCCTTCCCCCAACTCCAAGATGGCATATATTCTGGTTGCCCTGTTCCCCAGTCAGCCCTCCCTTCTATCACTCCACTCCCCTCCCATCCCCTTTTCCCTTTCTTTCTTGGAGAGAAAGATAAATTTCTATGCCCCATTGCCTGTGTATCTTATTTTCTAGTTGCATGCAAACACTTTTTTGTTTTTGTTTTTGAACATCTATTTTTTAAAACTTTGAGTTCCAAATTCTCTCCTCTCTTCCCTT
>CM053624.1:18843809-18883112 GCA_028646595.1 Phalanger gymnotis
CTTGTAAACCCAGATGCTGAGACTTTGTTGAACTCTGGTAACTATGTATTGGGATTTGAATCAGACAAGGTCTGTCTGTTGATGTTTGTAATTTGCTTGTATTTTGCTCTGAAGTTCAGGGTGCTGGCTTTTCCCCCTGAACTAAGTGAATGATATTTGTGTGCTGAATTAAAGTAAGCTTGCCAACCCCTTCACCTTGATCTCCTTATTAAGGCATATCAAAAGAACCTGGGCTTTCTGGCTGTCCAGCAGCTTTCTGGGTGCTGGCTGTGGGTGGATTTGGACCTCCTACAGAAGCTGCTAGCCAGATTGTGGAAACACCTCTTTGATCATACATTTCTATGATGATATACTCCATATCTAGGTTGTGTAAGTCTGGGTAAGTCACTTAACTTTTTAAGTATGCAGCTTTAAGTATGCCCCATGCAACTTTTAAAAACCATAAGTTATAGAACAGGGGGAGAAGGGAAGGGAATAAGCATTTGTACAGAGTCTACTATGTGTCAGGAACTGTGTTAAATACTTCTTACAAATATCATCACGTTTGATCCTCACAGCAACTCTGTGAGGTAGATGCTCTTATTACCCCCATTTTATAGTTGAAGAAACTGAGGAAAACAGAGGTTAAGTGACTTGCCCAGGATCACAGAGCTAGCGAGTGACTGACTCTAGATTTGAACTTAGGTCTGCCTGACTCTGGGCCTGTTGCTGTGTTGGTTAAAGGTGTTTGAAAGGGATGAAATCACAAATTAGGCCTCCTGAAAATCTCTTTGTCATTTGTTGCACTTAAGTCATCGATGGAAAAATGCTGTAGCTTACTTAGCCTTACCAGGTCTCTCTCTCTCTCTCTCTCTCTCTCTCTCTCTCTCTCTCTCTCTCTCTCTCTCTCTCTCTCCCCCCATCACCGACAGCTTTGATTCTTCTGAGATTGTGGTGTTCCAGTATTCCGAATCATTGAGTATTGTCAGGAGGACATTTGTGTTTAAATGATGGGTTCTTTCAAGCTGTACAAATATGAGTTATTTTTTCTGCTCTACCACTCTGTAATTCATGAATAACAAGGCCAGCTCTGAAGAAGGGAAAATATCTGTCTACAGATCTTTAAAAAACAAGGGGGTGGGGCCAAAACACTCCTCGCCTTGCCTGGTTTAATCATTCAGCTGCCCAGAGAAGGGGGCGGGACCTGATGGCCTCATCAGGTCCTTTGGGCTCAGTGATTCTGGAATTACTATTCATACTTTGTTCTTTTTGCTTCTTTTTTATTATAGTTTGAAGCACACCCTTGGGGCACGTGTGAGGAGGGTATTTCATGGTTAATCCAAAAGTAGATGAAACTGCGGTTTTGGACTAAAAAGGGTCAATAAACAAATAATCCACAGGAATGCTATTTCCTGTGCTGCTTTGTCCTGGTACTACTTGGAAATTCTGGTGAATTTTGGCCCATTGGAACAATTGGATCTTTTCTTTCCAGGAACATGGTGTTCCACAGTGGCCTTATCTTGGAAGAGCTTGGAGTTTGTGCTGTGGGATTTTTCTTTCCTTTTAATTTTCCTTCTCTTTTAGTGCCCTGCAAGGGGTGATGTAGAGGAAATTCCCACTCAGCTGTGGGGGCCACTACTTGGCTTCTGAGGCCCTTTCCAACTCTGGAGATCCTCTGATTACACTAGGAAAAACACTAGCATGTTTTTAGTTTGGTGCTGTTGGTAATTTTCCCTATTGGGGCAGGAGGGTTAGGACATGAGCTCCTATGTGGTGATAATAATAGCCAGTATTTATATAGTGATCTACGCAACCACTCTGTGTGGTAAGTGCAATTATTATGACCAATATGCAGATAAGGAAGCTGAGGCAAAGGGCTGTTTAGCGACTTGCTCAAAGTCACACAGCTAGTAAATGAGACATCATTTGAACTTTGGGCTTCCCAACTCCAGGTCACTATGCACTATGGCTCCACCTAGTGGCCTTGAAGGCAAGGATTGTCTTGCCTGCTTAGATTGGTGTCCCCCGTGCTTTATATTTGCGTATATTTATATTTCTATATTTGTATTGTATACATATTTATGTGCACAGTGAAGGGCACATAAGTGCTTTCTCTCATATCTATTTATTCGTCCATCTATCTATCTGCCATGGCTTATGTTCTTTGAATTTGAAGAATATGCTTTAAGGCCTTAATTAGGCTTTTGACTAAATCTCCTTCTTTTACAATGGAAACCATCCAAGCTCTTCTCTTGCACATATGAAGTAGGACTGACCTTTAACCTCAACTCCCACAAACAGATGAGAATCTCGTTTACTCTCAAAGGGCTCCAGGAAAGAATTAATATCTTTCTTCATGTAACCAGGCCTCTATGCCAAAGCACTGCAGTGATTATTTCATGTCTATTTCTTGCATAGGCCTAGCTGGAGAGGACCATGAATGCCAGTCCATTTCACAAATTAGCACTTTCCAAGACACGTTGCAGATCATTATTAGTATTTGTGTGGCTTTGGGCACCTTCATTAACTGCTCCAGGCCTCAGTTCCTCATCTGTAAATGAACAACGATGGACTAGAAAACCTTTAAGGTCCATTCTAGTTCTAAATGTATGGTCTGAGGATGTAACAAGGGCTCTTAACCTGAGGTCCATGAACTTTTTTAAAAATTTTTTTGGTAATGACACAGAGCATCCCATAGGTCTCGGTGCAATTTCAAGCTTTAAAATTTGTGTGTTACAAATAGAATAAAAATATTCTAAGACTTTTGGGACATGTATTTCAATATAATTGGGTCCCTTGGTAATCCTTTGCATTTTATTCCACCATTTAAAAATATTTTCCTAAGAAGGGGTCTATAGCTTCTCCAACCTCCCCAAGGGGTCCAGAGCCCCAAAAGGTTATGAATCCTTGAATTTGAGTAGAAGGCTTACTGGAGCCATGCTCACTGTCTTCAAAGGTTGTCATGTGCAGGAGGGGGTAGTCTTGTTCTCCTTGGTCTCATAAGATAAGATCAGTGAGGAGTATGAGAGACAGGCTTCTGCTTTATGTAAGTGTTGCAACAATCCGGCTAGCAGCTGCTGTGGGTGTGAAAAACTATCACAAGCCCAACAACAAGAATGCTGCCAGCACAGATTCTTTTGATCTGCTTTTAGTAAAGCTAAGGAAAGTAGTGTTAAGGGGTTAACAATCTCAGTTTAATCGAGCATACAAATATCATCCACTTGGTTCAAGGGAAAAAGCCAGCATCCTGAACTTTAGAGCAAATAGAAACAAATTATAAACATCAACAGACAGACCTTGTCTGATTCAAAGCTCAATGCATAGTTACCAGGGTTTAACAATGTCGGAACATCTGGGTTACAAGCTGGAGGGCTCTTAACTACAACTGCCCAGAGTCTCCACATCAACACACTTCCAAGAGTGAGAGCCCCCAGTAAATAGCTCTGTTGTCTCTTTTTATACACTCTTTAGCTGTCATCAGACATCATCTGAGCGACCAGAACTCAGGCTCCTAGTATTGGCTCCGGTCTTAGCAACTCCCCTTAGGACCCTGAGGGCTTCACACCCACATAGGCTTAGCACCTAGTAGGTAGGGGTTTGGGCCAGGGGTTTTGCACCTAGTAAAGCTCAATCAAAGACACTTAAATCTATCATTCTAAAACAGTAAAAAAGTCCCAACTTAATTAATATTACAGTAACACTTGCTGTGTCTTGGAAAATGACAGTATGCAAAAGTGACTCTCACTCCTTGTCTCTGTCCAGGTAGGGCTGAGCAAAAAAGAGACTTCAATGAATCATTGGAACATTTTGCCATAGAGGCCTGGCTCCTCGAAGGAGGTGGTCAGCTCTCTTCTGGAACTTTTAAAGAATGGACCAGATTCTCTTTCCTGTGTGCTCTTGTCTGTGCAGCTTCCAGAGAGAACAAAGGTCATGTTGACCCATGGCACAGGTGCCATGAACTGAACTGGTGAGGTGGGGAAGGGCTTCCTTTCCTTTTAGACGATGAAGCCTTGAAAAATAGGATTAGGGTATTTCTGCTTAGTCTGTTTCCTTTGTTCTTCTTAGGTTCTAGGTACAGGGAGAGCTAGAATCAACCCATGGTGACCTTGGAGGTAGAATTCTAGGCAGGTTGTTGTAGCCAGCCAACCCTGTAGGATGCCTTGAGAAGCCAGGGTTCCTGGGACTTTGGCCTTGGAATTCAGGACTAGGAATTGAGCTATGTACTTAATCCCCTTTTCCCTGGAGACCAAGGAAGGTGCGTATGGGGATTATGCCCCAATGTTGGGGAATATGTTTGTATATCTGTTATATTTCTTTGTAAAAGCTGAAAAAGGAATGGATTAGATTTTCACCTGTTTGTTAGAATGGAGATCGCCAGCCAATAACGAAACTGTGCTCATCCGTTCCCCTCTCCAGCTGCTCTGCAGGAAGGCTGGGATCGATAACATCAGTGCCTCTTTGCCCCTCCAAATTTGGAGCCCCCTCTGAATCTCATTTTTCTCATTTGTAAAATGGGCTTCTCGCCTGCACCATGACATTCTGCCCAGAGCATCCTCCCCTCCCCCTTCCACCTCCCTTTTATACATTGTCTTTCCCCACTAGAATGTAAGCTACTTGAGGTCAAGGACCATCTTGCGTAATTATATTGGTACTTCCAGAGCCTAGCACACAATAAGCACTTAATAAATACATCTTTATCTGACTGAACTCTAAGGACTCTTCCTGCCCCCAATCCTTTAATCCCACAATTCTGCTTTCTAAAGCAGAACAAGTCTTTGAGGTATCAATTAATGTTGTTTTAATGCTCGGATGCCATTCTCTGTCCAAAAGAGTCCAAAGGTGAACACAAAGTCCGACACATTTCGTACACGTATTAGGGTATGTTACAGTGTTGAATTTTGGTGGCTGGGGTCTCTTCTGTTTTCAAAGAAATTTCTGCTTTATGCTCAGTATAACATCAGTTAGTGTAGTATAATATGTTTTTTTCCTTTTACGACAGTGAGTTCTATATTAGGGTATAAGCCTCCCCACACGGTCACAGAACCTACCTATCTGTCTGTCTATCTGTTTATCTATCTATCTGTCTGTCTGTCTGCCTGCATATCAACCCTCTCACAGACATGTGAAACATCCTAGTGCTTCTCTGAGTCCAGCTCAATCACTCCGACAAGCTCCCATATAGGTATCAATTCCTAAGGATAGGCCAGATGGTTACATGTAAATTCTACTAGGGTCCTAGGGATAACTTTGTTGAGGGAAAATACACTCCCCTTACTAAGCCCTGTAGCTCTAGAACCCTCATCCAAGGTATTTTCTATTCACACAATCAGTCACTTATAGTAATGCCACTTCTAGATCTTAAACATAACTATGTACTGAAGCAAGATAATATTATACATAGCAATATGTTAAATAAAATGCATAAATAATAAAATGCATAACCATAAACACAAATGCCTGGATCCCATTATCTCATCAATGCATGCAGTATCTATGGGGAAGAGTGGTCACACACTAGAACCTAGCAGGGAATGTGCTGAGGGTAACTCACAACTCTGGGTTGCTGGCTTCAATGATGTCGATCCACTCAGGAAAATCTGCACAAGAAGAAACTGCTTCTCTGCTAATTTTGTGGCTGTTGATCTTTGCTGTTCTTCGTCTGGAGAAATTCTTTTTTTCTATTCAAACACAGCATTTACCAATTCTTTCAGTTATCCATCACTCTTAAAAGGACACTAAGAACATGTTAGCTGTTAATGTAAACAGCAGTGCTCTTCCAAGTTAGAAAGCTGCAAAGCTTACCAAACTGCTATCTTTGGACTGTACAGACCAGTCCAGTCAGTCATTCATGCTGTGTTATCCAATCAGAATGGAGGTCATGGCAAGATGGGCTTTTGGTCTCCTCACCAGTATGCCAAAACAACTGCCAGAGGTGGCAGCAGAGAGCAGTAATTACTCACGAGAAGCTTTACCTCTATCCACCTTCAGGTGGTGCTGAAGGGCCAGAGCCGTCACTGACTCTCTTGGCCATTGAAGTCAATTCTTTTCTCTTTAATCAGGAATCACTCAACTGAATCCTTCTGTTTGCCATGGCTGACGAGCAGATTTTCGGTCTCCCTTCTGCCCTGTTTACTGTCTTCAGTTCTCTCAGGCTCCTTTTATGGTTCTCATCCCCAGTTCCTCTTCTTTTTTTGCTGAGTGTACTATATTTCAGCGACTCATTTTTCAGTTAAAAAGTCATAACTCTTCCAAATCAATAGTCCTTTAAAAAAAATAGAACAGACTCTAAATGCTTATACGATTTCTCATTTTAAAAGGTTTTGCCCTCTTTAGTAATAAAACAGTATATATAAATTAACTGAGGTGCCCATCATGCTTTGAATCTTTACATCTGAGTCTTTGCAACATTAAGCTATTCCTACACAAGTAAGGTATTCATTACTCTACACTGTTGGCAAAGAGATCCAAGATCTCATGTATAACAGAGCGATTTCTTTTAAAAGTATCCAAAGCTGTGTTTCTTCCTACACATATATTAGCAATTTATATTAAAACAGTTATTTTTTCTATTCCTATTCAGTATAAAAATGATATCTGTGATGGTGACAATATCTTATATCAATTGGTAGTGGATATAACTCTTTACACACAAAAAAAAACTATTTTGCCCCTTTT
This sequence comes from Phalanger gymnotis, assembly GCA_028646595.1. Taxonomy (NCBI): domain Eukaryota; kingdom Metazoa; phylum Chordata; class Mammalia; order Diprotodontia; family Phalangeridae; genus Phalanger; species Phalanger gymnotis. Next base: position 18,850,464 of record CM053624.1, read on the forward strand.
CTCACTAAACTGTTCCATTTATCTTAAAGGGACATTATACCTTACACTAGGAATAGAGATGGGATTGGTAGAGAGAATGCTAGACTTGGAGTCAGGAAGGCTGGGATCTAAATTACTCCATTATCTGTGTGACCATAAGCAGGTTACTCGACCTCTCTGTGTCTTAGGTTAAGGTCATGTAGGGCTTATTAATAGGATATGAGCAGTTTGCAATCTACATTGGTGGAGGGATTTTCTACACCAATGACATCATAGGTCTTTTGTGTATTTGAACATATCTAGAAACAAACCTCAATCCTTCAAATATCCATGATGACCTTAGCAAGGGACCTGCCTCCATTGACACAGCCCATAACTGCTCCACAGATTAATAGATGCCCTCAGAGATTGCCATGGCCAAAAAAAGATTCTCGCTAAGGTTAACCTTGTGATGAGCCTTTCCTCATTATGTCTCCCTAAAATATTGGCATATAAGTTATCAGTCAATAATCGTTGATTAGGTTTCTATTATGTGCCAGTATTTTGGTTAGTGTTCAGGACAAAAAGAAAGACAAAATACAGTGCCTTCTCCTAGGGAGCTCCCAGGCTAATGGTGGAGATGACATATAAACAATATGCTCAAACAAGCTAAAGACGGGATAAATTGGGGGTAGTCACAGAGGGAAGACACAAAGAGTAAGGAGGATTGGGAAAGGCTTCTTACATAAAGTGGACTTTAGCTGTGACTTGAGGGAAGCCAGAAAGTGGCAATGAGGAAGGAGACAGTTTCATGGATGGAGGAGAGCCAGCAAAAAGCCCTGAGTCCAAAGATAGAGTGCTATGTGTGAAGAACAGCAAGGAGGCTGTTGTATCATTGGATTGAAGAGTCCATGAAGAGGAGTAAGGTGGAAGAAGACCAGAAAGATAGAGAATGACCAAGTTGTGAAGGGCTTTAAAATCCAGACAGAAGACTTTATATTTGGACCTGGAAGCGATAGAGAGAAACTGGAGTTTACTGACTGGATATGTGTGTGTGTGTGTGTGTGTGTGTGTGTGTGTGTGTGTGTGTGTGTGACATAGGCCTTTAGGACTTTAGGAAGATCACTTTGGCAGCTGAGTGCAGGATGGGCTGGACTGGGAAGATGCTTGAGGCAGGGACACAATAGGATGGCTATTGTGATATCCTGGACATTTACTTGGAAATGTTTCTTTCATGGGTTAGAAACACTGGTGGAATTTGTGTGCCATGGCTAACTGTGGAACAGAAGCAAGAAACACAATTAGCCAATTTGTTAATCAGTGTGCTATTTATGCTCCTATTGTGAAGGGTAATAATTTGTGCCAGCACGTGAAAGTTCTGAGTGTTCCTTGTTCCCTGATGGGAAGAATAAGACTTGGGAAACTGAAATACACTTAAACGATTCAGATACATTTTCATTTACTCAATGGAGGGCTACAATGTTTCTCCCTTTCTGGGACCTGTGATTCTATTGGAATAGAGATTCCCTGGTATGGAAACTCTCTCAAAGATGTGTGTTGGAAATTCATCTGTAACTCACAGTCTTACAGAGTTTCTTGGGGGCACTGAAAGATAAATGATGCCTGTGGTTACATACCCATTATGTGTCCAAAGCATGACTTAAACTCAGGTCTTTCTGACATCAGATCTGGCTCTCTATCCATTATGAAACAGAGGGGCAAAAGCTCTCTTGAGTTTCATTTTCAGTGATGGTTTTAATAAAGACAAAATCAGAGGATCATAGATCTGAAACTGGAAGAGAACTCAGAGATCATCAAGTCCAGGCCTCTTAGTTTACGGATGAAGAAACTGAGACCTAGGGAGGTTAAATGACTCGTCCAAGGTCGCACAAGTAGTAAACATCAGAGCCAGGATTGGAATCTATATCTTTTGACTCTTGAGCTAGAGCTATTTTCGTGCTACCCAAACTGATTGCTTAAAAAGAAAACTCACCTTGGAGATAAAAATATAACCAGGACTTCAATTAATGATTTTTTTTCCCTCTGAGAACTGTCAGCCTATCACTGCAGGGGCCATCTAGTCCAAACTATTTTCTCTTCTCGTTCATACCCGTAAGTGGTCATGTAGTCATGGCTTGAAGAACTCTAGTAAGGGGGAAGTCTTCCTGGAGTGGAATAAGCATTTATCAAGTGCCTACTCGATGCCAGTCACTGTGCTAAGCACAAATATCTCATCTGATCCTCAAAACAGCCCTGTGAGGTAGGTGCTATTATGATCTCCATTTTACAATTGAAGAAACTGAGGCAAACAGAAGTTAAAGCGACTTGTCCAGGACCATACACTTAGTGTCTAAGGCCAGATTTCAACTTAAGCCTTTCTGACTCCAGGCCCTGTCTCTTATCCACTGTGCCAACTAACTGCCCAATGCACTTTGTACAGCTTTAATCGTGTGGATGCTTTCCATGTAATGTCTGATCACTTCTGTTCATTGCCCCTATTCTCTAGGTCTAGGCAGAGCATGCTTAACCCCCTCTTTTACATGGTGGCTCTTCAAATTCATAAAGAAAGCAACCAGTCGCTTCTGGTTAGCTCATCAGATCATAGATCAGAAAATTTAGGAGTCATTAAGTCCAAGCCCTATATTTTATAGGTAAACTGAGACCCAGGGAAATTAAGTGACTTGTCTAAGGCCATGCAGATGGCCTAAATGGTAGCTTCTTCAGGCTAAACACTCCCTCTCCCATATTGTTTAGCAGCTGAACAACGGAAAAAGTGTTCGTGGGTTTATTTTTTACAGAAATGAAAGTAATTTTCAAAAACCCAACATGTTCTCCTTTGAAGGTATCGGTCTGAGCTAAACTGCTCCCTTCCAAAGCTCTGTTGTCGATCTGAGCTGTGGGGAATCTGATTAAATTATCTGTTATCACTATCCTTTGAAACTCGGATTCATTTCCCAGCAGTTTTCCTTTCTAGGCATCATGTCTGTACTGTTCAGTAACCGCTGGGGGGTGGGGGTGGGAAGAGCTATCTGCTTTTATCCTCCAACCCTCTGTTTATTCCAGTCTCACCACGTGAGCTAGCATCCAGGAACAATTTACCCACATGTTCCTCCTCTCCCTTCCCCTTCCCCTTTGCTATTTTAGTGGCAAAATACCTGCTAAAAAGAGGCGGAGGCAATTATCTGAGCAAATCCACTGTTGAAAACAAGCTTGTCTCAGGCTCAGCAAGTCTCCTGATCATAGCTGAGTCTAGGTTACAAAAGACAAGCTTCCTTGATGTGAAGGCTTTATTTTAGCCCTGCCTTGGTAGCAATGCTCCAGAAATGCATGACCCTTGAAAAGGAAAAGGGAGTAGGCTAGGCTCTCACCAGGATTAGAGCATAGTGAAAAGTTCAGAAAACCCAATTCTATTTTGGTTAAAAAAAAATGTGGAGCTGTCTCTGGACCAGGTGTGGGAGGTGTCAGTGTGTCACAGAATAACTTGCTTGGAGTCACTGAACCGTTAAGCATCAGAGGCAGCATTTAAACCCAGGCCTTTGAAACCCAGCACTCTATCCTCCATGCCAAATAATTCAGGACCAACTGACAATGGAACAATGGAACTACCATTCCTTTCAAGTATAAACTTTATCAGAACTCTTCTCTATTGAAATAGAATAGTAAATTAGACCTTTATTTTAGAAAACCAGTTTTATTTTATTTTCCAGTCTGAATTCTCTCTCTTCTGAATTCCCTCCCCTTCCCAATTAGAAAATCAATAAAAACCAAAATCTCTGTTACATATGTGTAAAATGTTAAATAAAATGTACATATTACATAGGGAAAAAATTCCTTCATTGACTGTCAAAAAAATATGTCTTAGTCTGCACTCTTATTCTATTGGTTGTCTCTGGAGGTAGGCAGCCATTTTTTCAGCATGAGTCCTTTGGAATTGTGGTTAGTCATTGTGTTGATCAGAGTTCCTCAGTTTTTCAAAGATTATTGTTTTATAATACTGTTGTTATTGGATAAACTGTTCTGCTGGTTCTTCTTACTTCATTTTGCTTTAGTTCGTACAAGTCTTCCTGCGTTTTTCTGAAACCATCCCCTTCATCATTTCTTATAGCACAATAGTATTCTATCACATTTGTAGACCATAATTTGTTCACTCATTCCCTAATTGATGGGCACCCCCTCAGTTTCTAATTCCTTGTCACAACAAAATAAATTAGTATTTTTTTGTATATATAGGTCCTTTCCCTCTTTCTTTGAATGGGATTAGAGACCCAGTAGTATTGTTGCTGGGTCAAAGTTCGGTATGACAGTTTAGTCTTTTTTGGGAATAGCTCCAAACTACTTTCCAGAATGGTTGGACCAGTTCACAGATCCACCATAATGTAACTAAAGTTCCTCCAGCATCTGTCGTTTTCTCTTTTCATCAATTCTGCCAATCTGAGGGTATGAGGTGGTACCTTAGAGTTGTTTTAATTAGCATTTCTTTAATTATTAGTGATTTGGGGCAATTTTTCATATGGTTACTGATAGCTTGGATTTCTTCCTCTGAAACTGACTATTCACATCCTTTGACCTTACTCTTGTAAATTTGAATCAGTTCCCTATGTGTCTTAGGAATAAGCTTTGGATCTTTTCCAAACAAGGAAATAGGACCCACAAGCTTTAGACACATAATTCTTTGACTCCTTTTCCCCATTTTTTCTCCTACTTTAATTGTACTCTTTTGACTTTACCACATGGCTTTTGTATAGTTTGCTGTTGTTTTATGTGTCAGTTTTTCCTCAAACAAGAGCACAAGTTATTTGAGGGCAGGGACTATGCCATCTACATAGCTATTAGACATTTGGAACTAGATATCCCACAGGCAACTCAAACTTGATACTCTATGTACAAAAAAGAATTCATTATCCTTCTCTCCAAATTCATCTCTCTTCTGAACTTCTCTATTTCTGGGGAGACCACCACCAGCCTTCCATTTATCAGATTCACAAAGTTGGAGTCATCCTCCACTCTCTATCACATCACACACTGGGCCATCTCCAGTCATCCTCATCTATATCTGGCCACTGGACCCAGATGGCTCTGGAGGAGAAAGTGAGGCTGGTGACCTTGCACAGCCCTCCCTCACTCAAATCCAATTCAATTGCACGTCACGTCATCATCTTCTTGATGTCATGGTCCTCTTTGAGAACGAAGGACAAAACACACCACACATATCACATGACTTAGCAGTTGCCAAATCTCACGACTTCTGCCTTGACAATAGCTTTGGCTTCCATTCCATTCTCTTGTATTATTGCAACAGCCTTCTGATTGGTTTCCCTGCCTGAAATCTCTCTCTTTTCCAATCCACCCTTCACACAGTTGCTAATGTGATTTTCCTAAAGCATGTATTTGAGAATGTTATCTTCTGCTCAGTAAACTCCAGTGACTCCCTATTACTTCTAGGGTCAAATAGAAACTTTTAGTTTGTCGTTTAGGCTCCTCACAATTTGACTGTAACTTAACTTTTAAGTCTTATTACATATGTATCGTTTATTTACCTTGCTGAGGGAATATATTGTTTGTTGTCCTTTGTTTTTGAAGAGGACCAAAACGCCATCACTATGCTAGAGTCAAGTTTTAGTGAGTCTGACTGTGGCTGATCAGACCACTACAAGCTCCGAATGTTCTACTGCAGGCTGGGGGTATATTAACATTTTATGAGAAAAGAAATATACCTTATTCTCCTCATGTACTCTATAGTCCAGCCAAACTGACCTTCTTGTTTTGCAATATGATATTCTATTTTCTATATCCATGTCTCTTCTCCTCTTCCTCCTCCTCCTCCTCTTCCCCTTCCTCCTCCTCCTCCTCCTCCTCCTCCTTCTCCTCCTCCCCCTCTTCCCCTTCCTCCCCCTCCCCCTCCTCCTCCTCCTTGGCGCCCCCCTTGAGGACAGAATTGGTTTCATTTTTGTTTTTGTATTTCCAGTGCCTAGAGTATAGTAGGGGCTTAATAAATGCTTGTTAATAGATTGATTTTAATATTTCGGATAACAGGGCAACACCAGAGCTGTCTTTCAGTCTTTTGCCCAGATATACACACGTGATGCTATTCACATTGGTGTAAAAGTTGAGTTGTACTATACCAAACTTAGAAAATATGGAAAGACTGATTTTCTTACCTTCTGTTTGCTGTTATGTATTGATTTTGCTGCTATAAGGATAATGTAATTAAGGGAAATCACATACAGCCTCCAGGATTTTCTTTTTGTTTGTTTGCTGACAAAGGGGAAAATGCCACTTCGTTTGGATGACTTAAAAATATTAAGCTGCAACTCAGAAGTTAATCAATCCATTTATGTCTTAGAGTGGGTCGGCTTAATCCTGTGAGATTTACAAACAAAATGACCCTGTTTTTGAGACTTCAGCAGGAAGGCCAGCTCATTTACCACCACTGTAACAGCATTAAGATTATACTTTAGGAGGACTCCTTTTTAGGATGTTGGTGGTGTTTCTAATGGCTGATTCCAGCTTGTGTTTGCTCACAAAATGCGCTTAGGAATGTAAATAAGATATAACACTGGCTAGTGAAACACTACTTACCTTAAATTTATTAATGATCAAACTCAAAATAACTCCTTTTGATGACAGTTGAGACAAATTAAATCTGAAAATAGGACAAAAGGAGATACTTCACTATGCTAGGGCTTCTCTAGATGAATTGCTTCAGATGAACGTAAAAGTCACAGAGCCTCAGGCTTTACTTGAATTTTTAGATGAACATCCCAACAGTAGAACACTCACATTTTAAAGCTAGAAGAGATTTAGGTGGGTTGATTGACAGTGTGATATATTGGATCGAGTGTCACACTTGCAGTCAGGAAGACCTGGGTTCAAATTACACCTCTAATACTACTAACTCTAGGACTATGGGCAAGTCACTTGACTACTCTGATTCCCAATGTATTCTCTAAGACTTATCTGCTTAGTTAGAAATAAAAGTCAGTAAGACACGATGGAAAAGAACACTAGGTTTGGAGACAGAAGACCTGGACTAAATCCCACTTCTACTACTTACTGCCTCTGGGCCTTGGATATATCACTTAATGTCTCTGGGGCTCATTTTCTTCATCTGTAAGAGGAAGGGGGCTGGATTAGATGAGTTATAAGGTCCCTTTCAGCTCTGTCTATATGTAGATGTGTATTTTTACCATTGAGGCAGAAGCTGGGTAGAACAGTTTAGTGGTATGAAGGTTGAATTTGGAGTCCTGTGACCTGAGTTCAAATTAGATGTCACTTAACCTCCTTGGGCCTCAGTTTCCTCAACTCTAAAATTCAATAGGCATTTCTTAAGCACCTGTTATGGGCCACTGAAGTAATCCTAAGCTCTGGAAGGCTTGTGGTCACGGGCTCTGGCAGGTGCTACTCAGCTGAAAAAGTTTTGAATTGGGGCTGGACCATATTTCTGTTGTCTTAAGGCCCAGGTAGCTAAATTTGGATAGACTCATTACTAGGTTGGCCGTGAAGTGATTACATTTTGGAAAGACTGTTTATTGATTTGTAGAGGGGTGGCAATCTGCTCAGATTCTTAACTTGTTGAAGTGTATAATATGTCACTCATCCCCTTCCCCAACTCCAAAGACTCTGGGCTTGTGTGGACCATGTTTAATCTTGGTTGCTGATTCTAGATGGCATCTTTATCTCTTTCTTTTTGGTTAATATCCTCTACATCGAATTACTTGAGGAAATATTCAAATATATATGATGTCCCAAAAGTCTTAAATTAATAGCTTGTAACTGCACTAAGACTTTTGGGACACCCTGTGCTGTCAGTCATTCAGTCAATAAACATTTATTAAGCACCTGCTATTGCTAGGCACTGTGGTAAGTTCTGAGGATGCAAAGGAAGGTAAAAGATAATACCTCCTTTCAAGGAGCTCACAGTCTAAAGGGAGAGAAAAAAATGCAAACACCCATGTACAAACAAGATAAATTAGAGACAATTAGTAGAAAGAAGGCACTAGCATCCAGGCAGATCAGAAAAGATTCTCATAGAAGCTGTACCGATGGCATAGCTTTGTGTCTGATTTCCTCCCTAATGTGATAAAAAGTGTCTCTAGCTTCTGAAAAAGCACTCTAGGTAGTAGGGGGCAGCCTTTATTTACATGCTGACATCACAAAGGACATAACAATAGTCTTCAAACATACAGGAAATGCATAAAGAACTCAGATAGCCCTTCTGCTCCCTGAGGGAGGAAGCTGAACTTGGAGTCACTCGCAGGGTGATCCTTGGACATTCTTTGGAGTCCTTCTTTCCCACCGCTTCCTACACAATCTCCTCAAGATTTGTACTTAACTCTCTATGGTCTAGACTTGCCCTAGAAGGCAAACATACTTTAGGGGCTGTCCATCAAGAATCCGCTTCCTGTGAGACCTGCCTACACTTAGTTACTCCTGGGCTTACCTCTTGAAGTAGGAAGAGGCACAGGAACTATCTGGATGAGCCTCTCCTTTTTCTAAAGAGCAAATGGCCCCAGGAAACCTTCTCTCTTTATTAGGTCAGGTCCTTGAACATTGGAGTACCCAGCAAGTACTACCCAGCATATCCCCCTTCTTTGGTTAGAAGGCTAAGATTCCAGGATCACACTGCCTAGGGAATTAAAAATCCCTCCTTCCTCCATGTAGAAGTTGAGCACTGTGTACTCTTGGGCTGAGTGGACGCATATATGTGTTTCTGCTATAAGTTACAGTTGACTTCTCCTGGTGGGGAGTAAACAGTGAGCACAGGTTCTAGTTGTCAGAACCGAGTTGAAATCTTGAAACTTTCTGTGGCATTCCATAGATATGACGCCGATAATAATAGTTAGCAATTATATCTCACCTGCTACTTTCCAGGCACTGTGCTAAGCTCTTTACAAATACTATCTTGTGATCTTCACAAAAACTCTGGGAGGTTAATACCGTTACCCCCATTTGACAGTTAGGGAAACTGAGGTTAAGTGACTTAAGAGTCTCAGTTAGTAGAGCATGTCTGAGGTGGGATTTGAACTAAGGTCTTCCTAACTCCGGGTTGCAGCACCCCACCCACTGCTCCAACAGTCTGCTTCCCTCTGTATCTTTTATCCCATCAGAAAACACGATTCACAGAATTTCAGAGTTGGAAGAGATCTCAACATCTGGCTAATCTAACCTGTTCTCTCCACTAAATTACCATTAGAATGTATCTGTCTAGTGGGTATTCAGCCTCTGCTCAAAGATCTTTAATGTAGGAGAACTCACCATCTTCCCATTCTCTCAATCAATTTCCCTTTTGGACAGCTCCAAGTGTTTGGAAGTGCCTCCCTTCCCCCAATCAAATCTAAATCTGCCTCTTTGTAGGGGCAGCTACATGGTGCAGTGAGTAGAACGCCATGGAATCAGGAGAACCTGAGTTCAAATCTGGCCTCAGACACTTGACATACTTACTAGCTATGTGACCTTGGGCAAGTCACTTAATCCCAATTACCTTGCCTCCCCTCGCCCCCCGCCCCCCCCTGCTCCAAAAAAAATTGCCTCTTTGTAACGTCTGTCCAATGCTTGTGATTCTAGGATCTAGCAGAATGAGTAAAATTCATTTCTTTGTATATTCCACATACCTGGATCTGTGGTTCACACCTGGGCATCTCATCTGTCGAGGACTGGGAAGCATGCTAGGAATACAGAAGTCACTTTGAGGATTTAGTACAAACTGTGCTCAGGGAGATGCTTTAACTTCATATTATGCATCTCTGATCAGTTGAGGAAAGCCTTAAGCCTCATGAAAAAAACATTTGAGCAGCGAGTTGATGTTAGGCAGGCAAAGCAGGTTGGGTTAAGAGAGTTCAGTGTCTGCTGGGCTTTGTTCAGTTTGGGGATAAAGAAAAAAAATGGACTTTTTCCAAGAGAGCAGCTTCACACAGAGGGTTCATTATTTTAGCTGACAGATGAAGAGGCAAATAGACATTGACTTCCCAGCTAAGAATACTATGTGAGCCTTTCGCCACAGGGAGCCTGCGTCTCGTCAGCAAGGTGCAATTTTTTTAAGCTTTCATCATGAAGGCTCCTAACTCAATAGCCAAAAAAAGGATGGTTTCCCTTCTTGAATTCGGAAACTTTCAAAACAAGTATTTTACAGAATAGGAAACTGAGGAAGTTGATATGACTTGCCCATAATTACAGTGAGTAAAACAAATATTGTTGCTTTTTCAGTCACTTTCAGACATATACCTGCCCCCTCAATAAGTTTTCTCTTTCAGCAAGGAACAAATTCAAGCAAAATTAATGTATACAGTGACCACAGCTGGCAATGTATGCAGCATTCCATACCCACAGTAGTCCACTTCTCTACTGAAACTAGAAGATGCTTAATGGAAATCTTGTAAAGACAGGCTGGGTGTTCGGTGGTGTCCCATGGTGTGTGCATAACTACTATAGCTGAATGTTGGAGAGATTGGGGACTCTCATCAGCATCACTGAACACTTAGAGAGAACCTACTTTATATCCAAGGCACTCTATGATTTCAATACTATGTAGATACTCAAAGGACACATGATTTCATTGATGTAGGAAACTCCTAGTACAGGAATTATCTACGTAAAGACACTGCGATTCTCTATAACTGAGTAAATAAATCCAAGGGTGTTGCTTAACTCACATAAATGTTAAGTGACTTGCTCACGAGCACATGGCTAATGAATGTCCTCAGAGAAATTTGAACTTGAACTTTAAGCCCAGTATCCTGGTCACTCTACCAGATTATCTTTCAAGTTAATAAGCAGGCAGACTGGCAAAGTGGAAAGAACATTAGTTAGGAAGTCAGAGGGCCTGGATTCAAATCCTGACTTTGATGCTTACTACCTGGACATGTGACTTTGGGCAAATTGCCCTCCTGGGCTCAATTTCCTCATCTGTTAAAGGAGCGGGTTGTGATAGAAGGCTTTGAGATCCCTTCTAGCTGGTTTCTGAGCTATAATAATAGTTTATATTTCTATAGCTTGGCAAAATTCCTGAATTCAGGTCTAGACCTCTGTCTACTATGCTTAATGGCTTACCTGCTTAGGTACAGTGCTGGATTCGGAGTCAGGAAGAGCTGAGTTCTAATCTTGCCTCAAACATGTACTGTGCGTGATTCCAGGCAAGTCTTCATTTCTCTCAGCCTCAGTGTCCTCAACTATAAAATGGAAATGATAATAACACCTATCTCCCGTTGTTGTTGTGAAGACCAAATGAGATGATAATTGTGCTAAAACAGCTTAGCTCAGCATCTGGCATGTAGCCAGGGCTATATGAAAGTTATTATTATTATTAATTACCTACCTCCCAGGGTTGTTATGAGGATCAAATGACTCTATCATATGTGTGTGTATTTCTTTGTAAACTGGAAAGTGCTATATATATGCTAGTTATTATTAATATTATTATTATTACCTACCTCCCAGGGTTGTTATGAGGATTGAAAGACTATATATATATATATATATATATATGTATATGTGTGTGTGTGTATTTCTTTTTAAACCTTAAAGTTCTATATAAATGCTAGCTGTTATCATTACCTGTGTGACAGATAAATTGCTTATACTTTCTGGGCCTTAGTTTACTCGTCTCTAAAATGAATATTTTGGGTTGGACAATAATAGAATAAGAATTGGAGAGGGACCTCCATCTTGCCCATCCCCACCCCCCTCCGCAATTTGGTAAATGAGGGAACCAAGGCCCAGGAAAGTTAAGTGACTTGCCGAGGTAAAAGAGAGTAAGCATCAGAGGCAGGATTTGAATCTAGGTCCTTTGCCTCCAGAGCTAGACCTCTTTTCACAGTGCTCCTCTGAGGTTTTATGGACTTTTACTCAAGAAAGAGTCAGTAATTAATCCATCCTATCTAAGAAATGCAAATCATCCGTTCCTTCTTTTCATTATTTCAGGTCTGTGGTCAAACACAAAGGACCTTTGGGTTTTGGGGGGAGCTTAAATATTTATTTCATGTTCCCTGGCCTTTTCAGAAAGAAGTGCGGTCGCTCCCTTTGTCTTTGTGGTTCTGGCAGGCTGGGAGGGCACAGACCTTTCTGCAGGAGAGAACCTCACCCACGTTGCATGCACTACTCCGATGGGGGCTCTAGATGGTGCTAAATCTCCAAAGAACAGGACACTCTCGATTCAGTTTTCTGTAGCTTGGAAACCTGCTCTGCAGACAGACAAATCTGGCCCCTGACAGCCTTTTCTTGGCCCTCTCTGCTCTTGCGATGGTTTTGTACCAAAAACAGCAGCGACAACAAAAAAGACGAGTCCTAGATTTTGCTTGCTTAAATCTGGACTAGTTCGAAGCCTGGCCCTTGTGAAAGGGTGAGGCCAGGCTGGGCTTTAGGCAGAAGTGGAGTGCAGGGATCTTGAGTCATCCCTCCTTTCCTCTCCTTCCTTCCCCTCCCTTCCCATCGTCTCCCTCAACTGTTTGGTGATACTGCCTGGAAATTCCTTTAGTAAGGGTCAGACGACACTGATATTGACATGCTTTTACCCCTGAGATATCAATGAATGAATGAATGAGCATGTATTAAGCACCTACTATGTGCCAGGAACTGCGCTAAACACTGGGCATGCAAAGAAAAAAGGGAAAGTTATTATTTGCCCTCTAGGGGTTTACGTTCGAATTGAGGAAACAATATGTAAAAATATAAATATATTCTGAGTAAATATGCAGTAAATGCAAGGTTGTTAGGTAGAGAGGTGCTGACAGCTGGGGGTGGGGCGAGAAAGGCTTCCAGTACAAAGTGGTGCCTTGAGTTGAGACTGGAAGGAAGGGATTGTCTGAGGAGGAAGAGCGTTCCAGGGATATGGGGACCGCAGGTGCAAAGGTTGAGGGACCAGACAAGGAGCCTCAGGAAGGAGGAATAGCACAGTCCAGTTTGACAGAACCAGGGAGTTCAGAAAAAGAAGTCATATGGAATGAGACTGGAAAGGGAGGTGGGGGCCGGGTTGTAAAGGGCCTTAAAGCTGAATAGAGAAGCTTAGAGTTTATCCTATTTTAGAACCATTCCTGAGACCAGATTTTGAAGGGAGGGGCTGATGGGAGAGGGAGAGAGAGAAGAGGGGGGAGGGAGAGAGGGAGGGGGGTGGGAGGGGGAGAGAGAGAGAGACTGAGAGACACTAGGGGGAAGGAAAAGGAACCAAAGGGAGGGGAGGATGGGAATCTGAAGGGGATTTGGGACAGTTAGCCTACCCTGAAGGAAGACTCATTTTGGGGAACTCTTGGGAAGCCTGTAGGAGGGAGTTTGCTGCCCTGCCAAGCTGGGAGGGAGAGACAGACAGACTAGAGAGACAGACTATCAGTCATGCCTTTGAGAGACAAGGAGGAAGCCGACGGGCAGGTGTGCTGCTCATCTCTGGTACTCAGCAGGGGCAGGCTCAGCTGTGATTCTGTCAGTTGGGCAGGTGCCACACGGGAGGGAAGAAGCCAAACATGGAGGCAGCACGATGAAATGCCTTTTTTCTATCAAACAACCAGTGTTGAGGATTTCTGGGCGTAGGAGTCCAGCCTGACGTGTGGTGTCCTCAAATCAAGGCAGGTAGGCATACCTGCAGTCCTCTCGCTAGCCCTAAACTCTCCACTCTCCAGTTTCTTCACACCCGTTTAGGACATGGAGAGAAGAGAGAAAACAACCTTTGTGAGGCTGGTCCTTGGAAAAATTGGGAGACACAGGCGGGCCAGGGCGAGGAGAGTTTGCGTTTGGTGTCTCCATTACGGTCTCTTTTCTCTGATGTCTGTAGGTGCCTGACCTATCGGCTACTTTACTACTAATCTCCGCTAAGGTGTTAGCTGCCTCAGTTTCCCTACCCGTGAATGAGGCACTTGAACTCAACGATTTCTAAAGTTCCTTTCAGCTCTACTACTCTATGAGGAGGGAATTCTGTAAGGCGGTGTGGTGGATAGAGGGTTAGCTCTAGAGGGAAGAAGAGCTGGGTTCAAATTCTCCCTTGGACACTAGCTTTGTGACCCTGGTCAAATCACTTAACTTCTCTCAGCCTCCTTCTCCTCATCTGTAATGTGAGGAATTTGGACCGGATGGTTTCTGGGGCCCCTTTTGACCTTATTAATCTGGGACCTTCAGTAGTGTGGTGCAGTAGATAGGGCACCAGACTTAGAGTGAGACTCTAGTTGTCCCAGATACTGTGGCTGTGCCCTTTGACTTTGGTCAAATTACCTTAGGTCTCAGTTTCCTTATTTGTAAAACAAGGTTAATAAAAAGCATTTACTGCACATGGTCGTTGTGGCATTAAGAGGAATCATGGGCTCAATCAAGGGATCTTAGAGTACAAGCCCCTCATTTTGCATTTGAGGAAACTGAGTCACAGAGAAGTTCAGGCACTTGTCCAAGGTCACACAACTAATAAACGCCCGGGGTCACATTTAAACCCAGCTTGTCCCGGGTCCTGCCCACTAAACCACTCTGCCTCCCTGACAGATCTTGCGAGCCTTATACAGTACTCTGTAAATATTAGCTATTATTACTCGTCAGCGCGTGATACTGCAGTGATCTGTGATTTTGTTTGTTATTTATTCCGCTGATATCAATTGCAGCCCCTCTGAGACTCAGACCCTTTAGGAGAGCTTCTGGGCCCCCAAAATTAATCACTTTGAAGCCAAGCTAATGTCAAGTTGGAGTTTAGTTAGACTTTTAAAAATTGTTCCTAGGAAAGCAGGAAGTCAGCAGCACATGCTACCACTTACCCAGCTGAGGGCACCAGCCTCGCTTCTCCTTGGAGGTTGCCTCTGCCAGCTTCCCTATAGGAACCCATCTGACCCAGGCTTCTAGTCTGGTGATCATATGATCCTCTGCAGACCGTCGTCAGGAGAGGCAGCTAAGGAGCTGGGATGACCTCAATGCAGCAAAGAATGAATGGGAACGTCTTTATTAAGAATGTTCTGAGGGTTGGGCACTAAGCTAAACACACACATTCCCTGCTTTCAAAAAGTTTCCTATATAACAGAAGACAATGATGGAGCTAAATTTGGAAAGGGGAAGTGGAGGAGAAGAGCAGCAGAGAAGGTGAAAGCGCCCCCCGCCCCGGTAGAATCTAAGGTCCCAGTGAAGGGATCTGAGTTCTTGTGGGAGAAGGAAAGGCCTGAGTGTAGATGGTATAGCCTGGAAGTGGCCAGGTGGGCCTGGGCCTGGGCCAGGGCCAGATTAGGTGAGCAGAGACAAACTCTGGAGATTTTGGTTACCTGGATGGCTTTCCCTGCATGCCTGTGTTTGTGTACTGCTGTGTAATACATGCCCCTGGGGAGACTCTTGCTCAGCAGGCTGAGTGATAGCCAGAGGCTTTAAGGCACGGTTTTTTCCTGAAGAACTGGGCAGCTGTCACTCCATTGAAGGATGCATCCTTGACAACACCTTCTGAGTCTTGTTTTCTTGGGCCAGAGGTCTCAGGACCTCAGCAAACACAGGTTGTCAGACCCTGACAGTCTCGGCCTTAGGTAACAAGCGTGTGGTCCATTACCCAAGGCATACTCAATGCCTTTCCAGCTTGATAGAGTTTGTGTTGTGCTGGCCTAGTCTTCCAGAATCCAAGGTCACCTCTACCACAACAAGGCATCTAGAATAAATATAAAAATAAACAAAAAACCCCTTCAGCCTTCAATAGGACACATTGTTAATAGTGAAAAATCAGGGCCCTGGGAAGAAGTGTGGGAGAGTTGTCTTGGATCCAAGGGCTAGTCTGGCATGCCCTTGAAACAAGGCACATTATGTGCCCCATCACCAACCGTTAACTTTCTATTTCTCATGGTTTTTACATTGGATATTATTAATTCCAATTCCAACACAGATTTAATAATCACATTATAGAAATACATGAAGAGTATATGATATGTAACTTTTATCAGGGTACAAAACTCTGAAGATCTCAAACTACCAGTGTGGGGGTAAAGAAGATCAAGGGGCACATAGAGGTTAAATGACCTACCCATGGTCCTCTGGCTAGTAAGTGTCAGAGGCAGGATTTGAACCTGGGTCTCTAAGCCAAACACTAACTACTGTGCAACACTGCTTTAACAACAACATCAATACTGAAAATACCTTGAATGTATTTAGTGTTGACATTGTATTAACGTTAATATAATCATCCCCTTGAGTCTTTGTTTGCCTTGTCTCCAAAGGGTTTGAGGCCTTCTGCACATAGCCATTACATATGGTAGGGGCCTGGTTGAGGGTGTTATCCCCATTCGACAGATGGAGGAATTCAAGAACAAGTTGAAAACTGAATTTACTTCCCGTGATAGCCCATGCTTACTGTTTCGAGACACCCTTGAGATTGTCGAAGCAATATTAGCATCGACATGAAATTCTGAGGCATTGACTTGTTGGCAGTTATTTCAGGCAAGTGGGATGTTATCATGTAAGCATCTAAAACTACATAAATAGCTGTTCACAGGCCCAGGGGGAGAGCAGCTGATGGATCCTACATCAGATGCTGCAGCCCTTCAGGGACGTATGAAGGACCCCTCCATCACATGTTCTCAAGGAGGTTAAAATCCTTTGACACTTATTACTCATGTGGCCTTGGGGAAATCATTTCACTTGTTTCCTCATCTTTAAAATGAGGTGGGTGGACTAGGGGGCCTCTGAGTGCCCTTTCCTCTCCAGAGCTAGAATCCTTTATCATTCAGGGTGTCCCAAAAACCTTAGTACAGTTTTTAAGCCTTAGTAATCTTAAAACTGCACTAACTTCTGGGATACTCTGTTTCTCTCCTTCATTTTAATTCTTCTGCTCCCTTTCATTCTATCATGATAAGAACAAAAATTGAATCTTCCTTAGCTGCCTACCTATGGCATGGTGGTGAGCCTGGGTTGTCTAGTGGAGCCCAGGTTCTCGCAGGTCCTTCTGGGCTTTAAAAGATGAGTTGCATGTATCTTGCCTGGGTACCATCCACCTAGAGGAGCTTGGAGAAGCTCATTCCCACGTGGGCCATGGGGGGCTATTTTTTGTGTCCCCAACGATTCTCAAAGACTATCAGCTAAGTAATAAAGAGGCTTCTGTTTGTGTTGGGGAGGTAGGACACACAATGATGAAACAATAGAAGGCTTTCCCAATTCTCCTGCTTGAAATTATTTTATATAACTTTGAATAGAATTTTATACATAAATAGCTATCTGTCTATCTCTCTATCTGCCTGTGGTATCTCCTCAGGAGAATATAAAGCTCCCAGAGGGCAGAGACTGCTTTTTTTTGTATCTATCAATCAACCAATTAATGAATAAACATTTATTATCACAGGCAATGTGCTAGGCACTGGGGAAACAACGACCAAAGTAGATAGTGCCTGGCCTCAAAGAGTTTGCATTCTGTATTACGTTTGTAGTCCTAGCACTCGGGATAGTGTTTGGCAATATTAGAGTCTTAGTACATGTCTGTTGAATTGAACAGATTTCAAGTCATAGCAATAATTCATACAACAATAGCTAGCATACATTTAGGTATGTGCACATACATCTGTATGTACACAGATATATGTCCATCTTTAAGGATTACAAATTACTTTACATAGTTCTTTTTTTTTTAATTTAAGAATCATAACCAATGGGAGGAACCATGAGAAAGAAGGAACAAAAGAACAACAAAAAAGAAAGTACATAGTCTGCTTCCATCTGCAGTCAGGCTCCATAGTTCTTTCTCGGGAAGTGGATGGCATTTTCCATCATGAGTCCTTTGGAATTGTCTTAGATCCTTGCACTGATGAGAAGAGCTAAGTCTATGGAAGTTAGTCATTGCACAATGTGGCTGTTGCTGTACTCTGTACAATGTTCTGGTTCTGCTCACTTCACTCAGCATCAGAATATGTATCAGTATACGTACATCAATATATATTATATTAATATATTCTATGTATCATATATATATATATAAATATTTTTGTACATTTGGGTCCTTTTCCCATTTTTATGAACTCTTTGGGATACAAACCTAGAAGTGGTATCGGTGGGTCTATACTCTTTGGCCATAGTTCCAAATTGCTCTCCAGAATGGTTGGAACAATTCACAACTCCACCAACAATGCATTAGTGTTCCAATTTTCCCACATCTCCAATATTTCCATTTTCCTGTTTTGTCATGTTAGCCAATCTGATAGGTGTGATGTGGTACCTCAGAGTTGTTTTGATTTGCATTTCTCTAATCAATAGTGATTTAGAGCATTTTTTCATATGGCTATAGATAGCTTTAATTTCTTCATCCGAAAACCGTCGGTTTGTATCCTTTGATAATTTATCAATTGGGCAATGGCCTATGTTCTTATAAATTTGAATCAGTTCTTTATGTATTTTAGAGATGAAGTCTTTATCAGAAACATTGGCTGTAAAAATTGTTTCCCAGATTTCTGCTTCCCTTCTAATCTTGGTTGCATTGGCTTTGTGCAAAACCTTTTCAATTTAATGTAATCAAAATTATCCATATTGCATTTCATAATGTTCTCTATCTCTTATTTGGTCATGTATTCTTCCATCCTCCATAGATCTGACAGGTAAACTATTCCTTGCTCTCTTAGTTTGCTTATAGTATCAGCCTTTATATCTAAATTATGTACCCATTTTGACTTTATCTTGGTATATGGTGTAAGATGTTGGTCTATGTCTAGTTTCTGCCGTACTGTTTTCCAGTTTTCTCAGCAGTTTTTGCTAAATAGTGAGTCCTTATCCCAGAAGCTGGAGTCTTTGGGTTTATCAAACAGTAGATTACTATAGTCATTGACTATTGTGTCTTGTGCACCTAATGTATTCCACTGATCCACTGCTCTATTTCTTAGCCGGTACCAAGTATTTTTGATCATAGTTGTTTATTCTTTACAACAATCCTGTGAGGGAGATTGTCTTATCCTCGTTTTATTGATGAGGAAACAGATTGAAAGGTTAAATGACTTGTCCAGGATGACACAGCTAGTGCCTGAAGCTGAATTTGAACTCAGATCTTCCTGACTTCTGGTCCTTCACTTTATCCATCATGCCACTCTGCTGATGTTCAACTAATATTCAATGTAATTTTTAAAAAGTCTTTCTTGTATTTATATAGCACATTGGAGGCAGCATAGTATAGTGAATGGAGAGGTGGCCTTGAAACCAGGAGGACTGGGCTCACATCCCAGGGTTCTCTGGCCCTCACTGGCCATGTGACCTTGGGCAAGTCACTTACACTCATTGCCTTCCCAGGCAACTCTTGGAGACTCTAAGTTGCAGAGTAGGTGCCAATCTACACTGGCAGAGAGACTTCCTTATGGGGAACACCCCATTTATGATGTCTCTGGTCTGGTAAAAACCATAGTTCTTTAAGGTTTACAAAGGGCTTTCCTCATAGCAGCCCCTTGAAATAGGAAGTTCTAGGATCACTTCCCTTATTTTAGAGATGACAGCGTTCTCATGTTGCTCAAGACTTGTGAAGGTGAGAAGGACAGCCAGATGATAAATTAATTTACGCTAAAGTGTTAGGGATTTCTTTTTTATCTTTCCCAGGAAACTAATTTGAAAGAGGCCTGGGGAGAGAAAGCAGTGCTTAATACAAAGAAAAGCCTTTTTAATGGTACTGTAATTGTAGACATCAGACAGTTGGGGAGACATTTGTAGACTTAGGGAGGTCTTCCCCAAACCCTTTGGATCACAGTATGTGTGCATGTGTGGGAACTTTCTGACGACCCGTGAGCCTCACCCTGTTAACAAGAAACCTTTGAGTCAAAACTGTCCTTCACTCTTAAGCTGTCTTGGGCTCCATGAAGAGTTGGTGTTTTCCATTGGTGACTGAGGGTGGCAGTAAGAGCAAAGCTACACACACACACTCACACACTCCATATCCCAAAGAGCACGCACACACGTGTACACTCCATCCTCACCCCCACACATGTGCATATGCACACACACGTACACACACATACTCATACACAGAGTAAAAGAAATCTAATTCCCTTTTAGTTAAAAAAGTTTCCGGGGCTACAGGACTATAGATATGGGCATAAAATAGATTTAGTTAGCTCCCTGTCCCTAACTCCAGCAAACACGTTTTGGTAATCTCTTTGAGTCAGAACTCCCAACTGTAGTGCCCTGTGCCTCCTAGTCACTTTAATGACTGTTCTCTTCTAAATGGATCTCATTGCAGAGTGGGTTTTAGGCTCTGATTTTTGTGACTGCCCAATATCATGATAATGCTCCCATGTTGCACTGGTGAGCTGGTGGGATGATTGGTCACGCCTGGAATGAAGCACAGTAAAGGGGAGTACGGGAGGTGGCCATCCTAGAAGAAGGGTAAGAAAGAACTAAAAGAAGGTCTGAGGGGAGACTTGGTGGATTTGTGGCCACTTACATGATTAGGCTCATGAATGATGGGCTTAGGGACCTTTGAGACCTTCAAGTCCAGTTCCCACATTATTTATTTTTTGGATAAAGGAGAAAGCTAAGAAAGCTTACAGAGGTTTAAGTAACTTGCACAGCTAGTGAGTGTCAGGTTTTGGGTGCAGGTTTTGCTAACTCCAATTCCATTACCCTCCCTGCTGCCAGGTAAATCCTATCTATACCCCACTCTCCAAAGCAGCACTGAAATTCAAGTGAAAAAACAAACTGAGTTTGAATCCCAGCTGTATCATCCTGCAGCTGTGTAATCATGGGGATTTTATTTAACTTTCATTTACTTAAATATCTGGATGCTACATTTTAGGAAGTAGAAATGAAGGAACTAAGAATGTTTATCTTGGTCAGTCAGTTAAGCATTTGTTAAGCATATACTATGTGCCAGGCACTGTGTTGAGGATACAAAGAAAAACAAGACCATTTATTAGACTGAGGTGAAAATTGGGGAGGCAACATATTAACAACTATGCACAAACAAGATAGATTTCAAAATTAGAGATAATCAATAGGGAGAAGGCATTAGCATTAAGGCAGATCAGGCAAGACTTCTTGTAGAAGATGGGATTTTAGCTAGGACTTGAAGAAAGCTAGGGAAACCAGGAGGAAATGAAGAAGAATATTAGAGCCAAAGAAAATGTCCACAGTCTGGAGGCTGGTGGGAGAGTGAGGAGAGAGAACATAATAATTTCCTTCCAATATTTGAAGGATTTTCATGTGGAAGAGGGAGCAGACATGTTCTTATCGCCAAAGAGCAGAAACATGAGCCACAGGTGGAAGTTGTTGGGGGTGGGGAGAGCAGGGAGCCCAGATTTAGGCTTGTTTAGGCTCAGAAAAATCTCTTTAACAATTAGAGCTGTCCACAAGCAGGAACAGACTACCTAGGGATGTAATAGGCTTCCTCTCCCAGGAGGTCTAGTAAGTAAGGGCTGGATGGCCCTTTGGAGATGTTGTGGGCACCTAAAGTGATTTTTGTTCAACTAAGAGTAGGTTAGATGATCACTGAAGTACCTTTTGTCTCTGAGATTCTGTCAATAACTATGAAATTCACAACAGAGTATGAATGACTGATCTAGAATTTCCTGAGAGCAGCTTCTGTTTGGGAGGATGATGGCGGGGGCGGGGGGGGGACGACGGACGGACCATAAATACATTAGTACCTAAAGAGAGTGGGAAGGAAGAATGGCCCAGAAGGGGAAGGCACAGGAAGTCCCAAACAAATTTGGCTTACTTCTAGTTTTGCCCAGGTATATACAAAAAGAGTAAATGTGAGTTACAGTGGATGCCAAATTTCCAAAATGCCAGCGCTGTTCTATTGTAGCTTCCAAAATGATTTTTAGTACTTTCATGAGCCACTTTTGGGAGGAATTGCTAAGATATTGGATGACAGTCAGGATGCAAACAGATCTTGACAGGGTAGAGCATTGGGTTGAATCCAATAAGACAACATTCAATAGGGGTAAATATCAAGTCTTATGCTGGGTCCCAAAATCAATTTCACCTTTGAAATACAGGGGCAGAATAACCAGACAGAAAGTCATCTCAACAAGAGCTGGATGTTTAGCTTGTGGCCAACTTAATATGACTAAATGTGGTGAGAGGGCAGGCAAGAAAACAGACATTATTTTGGGCAGTTTTGAGAAGCATGTTTTGGGATGGTGGTGGTTTGTGTCTAGATGTCATTTCATTGGTGTAGAGAATTGTTGGAATGGAAACTCCCTTCGCTGATGTAGATCAACAACTCTTGAAATTTCTGGTCTTAGAGATTTTCCTACAGGGTAATGAGAGGGTAAATAATTTGTTTATGGTGATACAAACGGTATGTGTTTGGGTCAGTGCTTGAATCTAGGTCTATCCAATGCTCTGTCCTGCTTCTCTGACATTTGTCAGCACTTCCACGAAAGGATAGAACTTCAAGGAATAAGGGAAACCATGGAGGAGATGAAGAAAGAGAATGTTACAGCCAATGAAAATGTCCAGTCTGGAGGCTGATGGAAGAGTGGGGAGGTGATCACACTGCTATAGTCTGTTTCAGTCAGACCATCAGGTTCAGTTCTGGGGACCCCCATTTAGATAGGACATTGATAAGCTGCTGGAGAACACCCAGAGGCAGGTGTCCAGGTTCAGGGAGACACTTGAGCATTCCATGGGAAGCTAAGGTGAAGGAGCTGGAGAACAGAAGACTTAGGCAGCAGATCTTAACATGGGTTACATAAACTTCCTTTAAAAAAATTGTAGCTGTATTTCAATACAATTGATTTCTTTTGTCATCCCATGTATTTTATTTTATGCATTTAAAAACATTCTGAGGGGCAGCTAGGTGGTGTAGTGAATAGAGCACTGGCCCTAGGGTCATGAGGACCTGAGTTCAAATCTGGCCTCAGACGCTTGATGCTTGACACTAGCTGTATGACTTTGGGCAAGTCACTTACCCCAATTGCCTTGCCTTCCTCACTCTAAAAAAAATTCTGAGAAGGGGTCCACAGGCTTTACTAGATTGCCAACAAAGTCTATGACACAACAAGGGTTAAGAAGCACTGGCTTCGGGGAACATGGCTCTGATCAAAGTAGCCAGGTAGATCAGTGGTTAGAATGCTGGATCTAAAGTCAGGAGTTCAAATTTCCCTCAGACACTTAATATCTGTGCTATTCTGGGTAAATTACTTAACTACTGCCTGCCTCAGTTTCCTCATCTGTAAGTTGGGGATAATAATAATACCTACCTCCCAGAGTAGAAAATATTAGTAAACTACTTTGCAAACTTGAAATGCTGTTATTATTATCTCACTCAAGTACACACTAACTCAGAAATTGAAGTAGGAGTCAAGCTGTCATAAACTGAGACATGTCCACCATTTCAAAGCCTTTGCCAGACCCTTTCACAGTAACTGTGTTTAATTATGGACTCTACAACTAAAGACTGATATGGAGAGATAACAGAGAAGAGAATGAGAGAGAATCATAGTGATCACCAAGGAACAAAATCCTGGGGGCTGGTTATAGGAATTTCCTTTTTCCACTTAGAGTATAACGATAGTGAGTTAATGTTCCCTTGTGGTTTATGAAGGATTTCTCCATTAAGCAGAAGGATCATCTCTCCATCTCCACTGAGGACAGAGAAGGAGGAAGCAGGCTTAAATTGCAGTGTAGTTGGGAAGGAAAATTCTGCAAAAATGTTAATTAATGGAGACCCAGCATGACCTGGGAACACATGGTTTCAAATCTTGCCTCTAACACTGACTAGCTTTGTGGCCCTGGATGAGTCACTTTGCCTCCTGAGCCACTTCTCATCTGTTAAGTTATAGGTGTTTTGTGATCTATACTGGCGGATGCACCACTCATGAGATCACAGATCCTTGACATGGTGACATAGTTAAGTGTTGGGATGTGTTACTGAGGATGATAACGGGACCTTTAAACCCCTGGAAGTCACAGTATGGCTAGTGTAGGCACTCGATAAATATTTGTTTGCTGATCAAAAAAAAAAAAAAACCAGAGATTTTATCTATCTGTGATGTTTTAAAACGTAGATGTGACTAGAGAGAGGGTGGTAAACCAGATGAACTTCTAAGGACCCTTCCAATTTTAAAGTCTGTGGTTGAAATCACCTTCAGTGTACCTGTGATCAAGGGATACTATTTCCAGGCAACTTATCCTTATGGTTGGCATGTCTAGGACTTTAATACAATCATGGTGATTTTGACCATTTTAATTTGGTGAACTTAGGTAATGACATCGTTCCCTTGTGTGAAGAATGCACATTTCTGGCTTAGGCAAATGAAAAGGAATACGGTTAGATGAGGTAAGATAAGAAAATTACCACAATTTCTTCTTCATTTGATTGAAAGGAAGATTTGTTCTAAGACTGTGGGAAGAGTAGAAGAAGAGTGACTAATAAAAGTAAGATAAGTTTGGAAAGGTAGGGTGGCATCTAATTATGACTAACCTTGAATGTCAGGCTAAGGTATTTGACTATTATTCAGTAGACAATAGGAAATTATGGAAGATGTTTGATCTGAGTGGTGATATGACCAACTAAGTCTCTAAATAAGGAAGGTTATTCTGTAAAGAAGGGTTGGAGAAGGGAGAAAAACTTGGGATGGTCTGTTAAAGAGATATTGGGGGGGTAATGAGGATCTGCACAAAGGAGGTGGCAGTGGGAACAGAGAGGAGAGAATTTACAAGGGGACTTGACCTTTGAGAAAGTAATTTTGGTAGAGTGGAGGGAGTAGAAGAAGCCTGATTGTAATTGGTTTGTGTCTGTAGCCTAATACCTCTCTACTGAAAGGGCATAGATTATTTCAGAATCAGTCCATTGGAGTCCATTGGCCATTGCAGTGATCTGTATCATATCTTTTTTCCCTCTTTACATTACTGTAAACATTGTTTATATTATTCTCTTGGTTTTGATCATTTAGTTTCTTCGTAAGTTTTTGCAAATTTCATTTCTTTTTACTGTACAATATTTCATCATATTCACCTACCACAATTTGCATACCAGTTATTGTGAACCCACTTAGTTTTGAGTTTCTATCATGATGTGCTGTTACAGATATTTTGGTATTTTATAGGACTTCCATCTGTCTTTTCCTTCCTTTTGGGCAAAGGTATGGTGGTGATATCACTAGGTGAAAGCGCTTTTCTAGTATAGTTCTAAATTATTTTGCAGAGTAATGGGACCAATTTACAGCTCTACTAACAATGTATCAGTGTGCCTGTTCCCACAGCACTTCGGACATTGCTTACTTCATATTCTCCCAAAGGACCTATACAGTCCCTAGGACTTAGAATATTCTTCTAGTGGTAGCCCAGAAAAGGGAAAAGAAAAGACTCATAACAAAAGAGCTAAATTGGATCTCAAAGTAGAATGTTCTGCTTCATGAGAGAGTGGGTCGTCTCTCACTTAAGGTCTTCAAGCAAAGGGTGGATGAACACTTTTTGGGCATCAAATTTCCACTCACCGAAGTTTCAGACTTTGAAGTTATACTCCCCCATCCAACCAATCAGTTTTCAAATCTTATCAATTCTACCCCTCTCATTTTTATCTCTTTTTCCATTCACTTTGACTCTCTTTCCATCTCTTGCTCTGAGAACAGTAACCATACCAACTCTACCAGTTCCTCTGTAAAGGGCTTATTAATTGGCTGTTCTGTGGATTGACTCACCAGTTCTACGCCTCCACAGATTAAAACTCTTTTCCCTGGCCGTTACTCCTCTATATGTCAGTTGGTTAAGAAACATTTGTTAAGTGCTATGTCCCAAAGTGCTGGGGAAACAAAGAAAAAGCAAAAATGTTACCTACCCCCAAGGAGCTTATATTCTACATATCTCCCTGCCTCAGTTTTCACATCTATAAAATAGGGATAATAGCACTTAACTTCCAAGCTTGTTGTGAGGATCAAATGAGATAAGGTATATAAAGTGGCATGCAGACTTTAGTTATAGAGATTTTCAGCTATGACGGTGATTCCTTAATGTCAGCTTCCTCCTTGGATATCAGTTGATCACATCTATGCTCTCAATTTAGTGATTATCTTTTAAGCACCTTCTGTATGCCAGGAAGTCTCAAAACACAATTGGGGCCATTGTATAGTGTCAGAATCAGCTCTACACAAGGAATGTATCTGGAGTGGTCTTTGAGAGACCTTTTCATTGGACTTGGTATGTAATAGTTGTCATACAAGTATGGTGCCAAGTGCTGACCCAGACCACAAGACAGTTGGCAAAGGAGTATGTAGATACACATTCTTCCCTGCCAAAAAGAACCCTGGGAAGAGACATTGAAATATATGAGGCGGATTTTTCTTAGGCTACCAAGGCAATAGATAGCATCCCTTTCCAGCCATCATGGTGCAGTGGAGTGCACTACATCAGAAGACTTGGATTTGAACCCTACCTTTGATACTTATCACATGTATGATCTCGAGCAATTCACTTAGGCTCTCTGGGCCTCAGTTTCCTCAAATACGAAATGCAAGAGTTGAGCTAGATAGCCTCGGAGGTCCCTTCCAGCTCTGGCTCTGGTATTCTATCAATCACTGGAGATTCATCTAGGTCTTGCTCTCTCTATTTAGCCGAAACCTCATTTCAGTTTTGATCAAATTGCCTCAATGTACAAAAGCCAGCTGGCTTGGTTAACTCTTCAGGTCGCAGGGTAGGGGGACAATTCCTGCTCTACCCCTCAGCTGTGCTGGCTCCCCTCTGCTTTCCCCCAGCCTTAGTGCTGACCACAAAAGTGGTGCTGACTGTCTTATGAATAAAAGTGCTGGCACAACGTCCTGATGAGCATGTAACTTAATAAAGTTGTAGGAACATTATAAAAAAAATAAAACGAGGACCAAAGAATCTCAGAGTTGAGAGTCCAGCTCAGCGGTGGGGAACCTGCGTCCTTGTGGCTTTCTAGGTCCTTGGGTGCAGCCTTTTAACTGAGTCCTGGTTTTCCAGAACAAATCCTTTTATTAAGGGGATTTGTTCTGTGAAGTTTGGATTCAGTCACAGGGCCGCACTTGGGGACCTAGAGGGCCACAGGTTCCCCACCCCTGGTCCAACTAGTCAAAACAACATCCTCAAGACAGGGTCATTATTTTTTAGCCATTTTAGTTGTTTCCAACTCTCTATGATCTCATTTGGGGTTTACTTGGCAAGGACACCGGAGTGGTTTGTTATTTCCTTTTCCAGCTCATTTGACAGATGAGGAAACCAAGGCAAACGGAGTTAAATGACTTGCCTGGAGCCACAAGCTTGTAAGTGTCTGAGGCTGGATTTGAACTCGGGTCTGGCACTCTGTCCACTGCAGCACCACCTAACTGCCCCAAAGTGTTCCTCTAGCTCTTCTCTGTTTTAAGACCTCTTGAGATGTCAAATTCACTTCATTTTGAGTCAGTCCATTCCACTTGTGGACAGCTAGGAAAGTAGACTTGGGCTGGTAATGGTGGCTTGCTCTTTTAATTCCTACTACTGGCAAGACTGAGGCAGGGAGACCTCTTAGACTTGGGAGTTCTGAACTACGGTGCGCTGAGCTGTTTGGACGTCTATAGCAAATGCAGCACCAATATAGTGAACTCCTGGGAATGGGGGACCACCAGATTGCCAAAAGGGGGACAGACAAGCCCAGGTTGGAAACAGTGGGTCAAGGTCCAAGTCAGAGTAGGACTGGCCCTGTGAGGAGCCCTTGTACTTCTAGGTCAGGTGAAATAGGGAGACCCAACCTGAAAGATATATAAAAAAACAGATTTGGGTCTGTTAGAGAGAGATGGCAGATTCAGGGTAGGGGAACAGAGGGTGAATGTTTGGTTGTTTTGAAGAAGGGTTGAGACTGAGTGGGGAAGGACTATGCAGATAAATGATCATGGGATGATGGATTTAGACCAGGAAGGGACCTCAGAAGGCATGTGGTTCAGATGCTTAATTCTGTAGTTGAGGAAGCTGAGTCCTAGAGAGGTAAAGTGACTTAACCCAGGGTCCTACAGGTAATGAATAGCAGAGCTGGAATTTGAATCCGAGCCTTCACCCTACATCCAGCTGTCTTCCTGTTGCACCATGCTGACAGGAATGCTCTGGCCTATGAGCTGGAATAAAAGAAGAACAACAAAAAGCAGCTGAGTCCTTTCAGCTGAGCAAGGGGTGAGTGGGAATGTAGCCAGCATCCCCACTCATCTCTAGGGTCAGTTACCCACCCTGCTCAGGTTCGTGATCTTCTGAAGCTTTTAAAAATCAGGCCGGTAAACTATGGCTAAATGCTTCTGCAGATCCAAGATTTGATAACCCCTCTGCTTTAAACTTCAAACTTTCTGTCGTTGGTCTCAGTGCTTACCATCTGGCCCCTTCAGTAGACACCTTCACCTCTTGTGCTTTGTCCAGCTTTATGTTGGTGATGTGTTGGACCTGGAGTCAGGCCGATCTGAGTTCAAATGTGGCTTCAGATGCTAGCTATGCAACCCTGGGCAAGTCACTTAACGTCTGCCTCACTTTTACCAGCTGTAAAGTGGGGACAATAATACCATCTCCCTCACAGAGTTGTTATGAGGATCAAATAAGATACGTAAATCACTTTGCAAACCTCAAAATGCTCACTATTGTTGTGTGTCAATGTATATCTATATGCCTACATATATATGCTTTATGTATTTACTTGCTTGCCTGCCTATCTGTCTCTCTCTGCTTCTTTATGTATCTGTTTATCTGCCTATCTCTGTATCTCTACGAATGTATCTATGGAACCAAATAGAGTTTTAGGATGCTTGTGAGCCAACGTATCTGTCCCTAGTAAATCACCATGGAAACTTGAAGAGGTCATTACTGGGAAACGAGCAAGAAGAATGAGACCTCAAATATGGAATTCAGATAGGATGCATGGTCAGGAAGGGCCCCAGTGTGTTGTTGGGTTTGAAGCAGGGGACGATGCCCTTTCATTGCTTTCCATTAAGCACCTCAGGATGAAAGGCAGCCTGGTATAGCCGGAGGAGCTCTGCATCTGGAGCCAGAGGGACTGGATTTGAGTCCCAGTTTCACTAGTCACTACTTGTGTGGCTTTGATCCCCTTTCTGGGCCCCTTGCTCCTGATCTGCAAAATGAGCCAAATGAGTCACATCGTTTCTGAGGTCCTTTCCACATCTTACTATCAATGAACCCATCACTAAATTTTCCTTCTGTCAGGAATACACGTGGGCGATAGGCTGTCAAGATATTGGTTACACCGTGGAGCTTGGGCATAACCGGGGCCGTCTTAGAGTGGAGCTGGAATAAAACACGATTGTGTGTGTGTGTGTGTGTGTGTGTGTGTGTGTGTGTGAGACTGTGAGTGTGTTTGTGAGAGAGAGAAAGAGAGAGAGAGGAGAGAGAGAAAGAAAGACAGAGAGGGAGGGAGGGGGGGAGAGAGAGACACACACACACAGACAGGAACCCTTAGATATACTTGAAGTGTGTGTGTGTGTGTATGTATGTAAGAGAGAATCAGACAGACAGAGACAGGAACCCTTAAATATACTCGAAGTGTGTGTGTGTGTGTGTAAGAGAGACACACACACATACACAGACAGGAACCCTTAGATATACTTGAATTGTGTGTGTGTGTGTGTGTGTGAGAGACACACACACACAGACAGGAACCCTTAGATGTACTTGAAGTGTGTGTGTGTGTGTGTGTGTGTGTGTGTGTGTGTGAGAGAGAGAGAGAGAGAGAGAGAGAGGGAGAGAGGGAGAGAGGGAGAGAGGGAGAGACGGAGACAGAGACAGGAACCCTTGGATATACTTGTCAGGTAATCTATCTGTCTGTCTATCTGCCTATCTATCTATCTGCCAAGTAGAACCACTTGGAAGTGGATCTTGGAGCACAGATGTATTTTTAGCTCACTGCTCTCTTCATCCTGTAAAGTTTATTTATTCATTTAATGACATGGCAGAGATAAAAGTCCTCACAAGCTTCCCTGGTGCTAGCCTTGGTCCTGACCTCTTCCTCTCATCCAGACCAGGTGGAACATGTCAATCAGGGTCTCATAAAGGGGGATTGGACTTACTGGGACTGAGGAAGTTCCTGGATTGAATAATAATTCCACAGAAAGTAGAATTTCAGAGATAAAAGGGAACCCTAGAGATCATCTAGTCTGAACTCCTCTGAGGCCCAGAGAAGGGGAAGCGATGTGCTTAAAATCGCACAGTTAGCTAATAATCAAGCCACAAATTGAACACAGTTCTCTTGAACTCCTTGGGCAGGGCACTTTCCACTTTCCAGAGATGCTCTCCTCTGCAAATATTAGATTTCAGCTAAGCTATATGGGAGTTAATAAAAGTGATTGCTAATAAGCCACAATTGTGTAATTCATAAATGAGCATGTCCAGAGAGGCCTGAGCTTCTGCATTGTTATCCAGCCCAGGAATAGGCCTGGGTAATATACTGTGTGTCTAATGATGTTGGCATTTATTCATTCAGGCATGTTTACTAAAGTAATTACAAGTCAGATTAAGTTTGATGCTTACCCGACCTTTAAAGTGGAGTTTGGCCCCAAACAACAAAAATAAAAAAAACATTTAGAAGATGCCCGTTTCAAAGGTTAATCTGAGCAAAGCCTGCTATGACTGACCCAGATCTTCTGCCATGCAGATATGAGGGATCTGGACTGGCGTTAAGGACA
Organism: Phalanger gymnotis; assembly: GCA_028646595.1. Lineage (NCBI taxonomy): Eukaryota > Metazoa > Chordata > Mammalia > Diprotodontia > Phalangeridae > Phalanger > Phalanger gymnotis. The sequence goes on from CM053624.1 coordinate 18,880,922, forward strand.
GGCTGCTGGTTGAGGGGGACTAGCTCATTATTTCCAGAGCCTGGTTTTCTGGGCAAAGAGTCTCAAGTTGAAATTAACAAGAGCAGCTTGCAACTCTGAGCTAAGAGTGGAGCTGGATTTTCCAAGTTCTACATTGCTAGTGTGCTGTTCTAGGAACAATGTGGCAAGTTAGTTCTTTTCCTAGAAGCTTCCTACTGTGCTTCAGTTTTTTTTTATTTTTCCTCCTCATCTTGGATATGTGCTGGAAATTTCTTCTTGAGTCAGAGGACCATGGAATTAGAGCAGAAAGGGGCCTTAGACACCATCTCATCCAACATCTTCATTTTACAGGTAAGGAAACTGAGGCCCATTGAAGTGATATGGTTGATCCAAGGTCACAGTAAACATCAGATGTGGGATTTGAATCCCACTTTATGAGACTATGACTCTAGGATCAGCTAGGTGACCTAGAGTCAGGAAAACTCATCTTCCTGAGTTCAAACCCGGCCTCAGACACTTTCTCGCTATATGACCATGGGCAAGTCACTTTTCCCTGTTTGCCTCAGTTTCTTCATCTGCCAAATGAGCTGGAGAAGGAAATGTCAAACCATTCCAGCACCTTTGTTAAGAAAACTCCAAACGGAGTCATGAAGAATCAGACTAGATTGAAATTGAACGAACAACAAAAACTCTGCCTCTAAAGTCGGGATATATTTCACTGTGTCACACTGAGCCATCCTTTATAACCAAGAAAAACAGTGACCATATATAACTGTGAATCCAATATTCCATATTCTTTACCAAAGACCTCTTTTCAACCTCAGATGATTCTAGGGATCCTAGTTTCATAATGGTTGTACTATTATTTTCTGTTAAAAGTACATGATGACAAAAGTTTTCTATGAATTGAGTAAAATGTTTAGATGACTTGCATTTCATTAAACACAATAGCACCTACCTGTATTTGAAAAATGGCAATACATATAGGTGTCTGGCAATTTTTACTCAAACAACCTCTCGTCACCTCTTCCTGGACTACTGCATTAGCCTAGATTACATGCAGGCTCCATGCCTCAAGTCTTTCTCCTCCCATACACCCTCCACTTATCTGCCAAAGTGATTTTTCTAAAGCTCTATGCGCTCCAGTTTCTCCCTATTACATCTGGGACCACATATAATGTCTTTTGTTTGACATATAAACCACTTATTAGCCTGTCTTCTTCCTACCTTTCCAGTCTTCTAACAACTTACTCTTTTATATATACTCTGTGATCTGGCTACACTTCCCGACTTGGACTTCCTCGAATAAAACACTCTGTCCTTCTACAACACTCAGTGCCTTTTCCTGGATTGCTCTGCCTCCTCTCCTTTGCCTCGCAGTTTCTCTGGCTTCCTTTGAGACTCAGCCCAGATGTTACCTTCTGCAGGAGACCTTTCTAGGTCCTGCCAGCCATGAATACTTTCCCCTGTCAAATTATCTTTATCTACACTGTATATGAGACTTGTCAAACTCACAGAAGCCCCAAGCCCATCTGCACAGCAACATAGATGTTGCCTGAATAAGATTAATATATAATTAGAAAGTGTTTAACAAAACTAATAAAATTCAATACAACATAGCTAATGCTATTTTGTGATTTTCTAAGACAAAATGTGGCCTATAGAGACCCACTTCTATTTGAAACAACTGCTGTATTTATCTACCTGTTTATATGTTGTTTCTTTGATTACAGCATGAGCATTTTTTTTGCATTCCTAGAACTTAACACACTGTCTAGCACATAGTAAGCTCTTTTTTGAAAAATTTAATTTATTTAATATATTTAGTTTTCAGCATTGATTTTCACAAGAGTTTGAATTACAAATTTTTTCCCCATTTCTACCCTTCCCCCCACTCCAAGATGGCGTATATTCTGGTTGCCCTGTTCCCCAGTCAGCCCTCCCTTCTGTCACCCCACTTCCCTCCCATCCCCTTTTCCCTTCCTTTCTTGTAGGGCAAGATAAATTTCTATGCCCCATTGCCTGTGTATCTTATTTTCTAGTTGCATGCAAAAACTTTTTTTTGTTGTTTTTGAACATCTGTTTTTAAAACTTTGAGTTCCAAATTCTCTCCCCTCTTCCCTTCCCACCCACCCTCCCTAAGAAGTCAAGCAATTCAACATAGGCCACATGCGTATCATTATATATAACCTTTCACAATACTCATGCTGTG
>CM053624.1:18883612-18908715 GCA_028646595.1 Phalanger gymnotis
CTCCCCTCCCCTCCCAGCTCCGTGTGCAATAGACCTCACCCAGCAACCATCCAGGCTGTCCTGGGCTGGAGCCCTGCTTCCCTTTGCTACTTTGTGGGTTCTGCAGTTCTAGAATTGGCTCAGAGCCATTTTTTATAGGTTTTTGGAGGGACTTGGCAGGGAGCTCACACTAGTCCCTGCTTTCCGGCCATCATCTTCACATAGTAAACTTTTAATAAATGCTTGTTGACTGATCGTCTTTATAGAAGGTCTGTTTGCTTATTTTTTAATATTGAATCATTCACTAAGATGGACCTTTTGCAAAACCTCTTGCATGACATTTTGGGAACCCTTTTAATAGTAGAAACTCCTCATGTTATGAGGGAACTGAGGCCTCATGAGGTGAAGTGACTTATACGTTGTAATACAACTAGTTAAGGACGGTCCCAGAACTTAACCTCAATATTCTTCCTAATTTATGATCGCATGATGCTGTCTCCCTGTCTCACTGGAGAAGATTGTAGATGGCAGATTATATCTGGGTTCTGCTAGGAGCTACGTGTAACTTTAGACAAGACACTTATCTGATTCATGCTTCCTTTTCCTCATCTGTTAAATTGTGATACTAACTCTTGCCCCATATACCTTCCAGGGCCATTGTCAGGATCACATGGACAGGAAAGCTTTTCAATGAGAATGAGGCACTTGATAAGTATGAGGAATTCTGGCCCTGTTGCTTGCTTCCTATGTGGCCTTGGGTAAGTCACTTTTTTCGACCTCTGATTCTTCCTCATTTTCACAGTCAAACTTTTCAAAAAAGTTACCCACACCAAAAACAAAAAAGAGGGCTTGAGCTCATGGGACTAGTTTCAAGTTTCCTGCTGGACCTCAGTTTCCCTCAACACTTTACCAAGATTACTCTCTCTTCCATGATCTTTTAATTGCTAAATTCAATGACCACTTCTCATTCCTCATTCTTCTTGCCCTTTCTCCGGTGTCTGACAGGAATGACCACAGCCTCCTTCTAGATTCTCCCTCCTTTCTATGTTTTTATGATTACTGGTCTCTCCTGTTCCTTCTTCTGTCTTTTTGAAAGATCATTTATACCCAGACCTTTAAGCACGGGTGAATAATAGCGCCCTTTCTTGGGTTGTGTCCTCCTATCCTCTTCTCTGGTGATCTCATCAAGACCTTGAGATTCACTTATGTTTCTGCAGATGTCTCCCAGATCTTCCCATTCAGCCCTCATTTCTCTTCTGGATTCAAATCTTATGATGACTGTTGGACACCTCCACTTGTATGACCTACAAGCTTCTCGAACCCAACTCATAAGCACCAAATAGCTGTTTGTTGACTTTCCAAAACAGAACTCATCATATTTAGCACTAAATATACTGTTCTTCCTAATTACTCTATTTTTGTCAAGAATATCACCACTCTCCCAGTTATGCAGATTTGGAGCATCAGTGTCCTGCTTTGATCCTTACTCTCTTTCACCCCATTTATCCATTCAGTTGTTAATTCTTGCAGCTCTTACCTCCACCACATCCCTTCTTCCCTCCTTCCTTCCTTCCCTCCCTCCCTCCTTCCTTCCCTCCCTCCCTCCTTCCTTCCCTCCCTTCCTTCCTTCCTTCCTTCCTTCCTTCCTTCCTTCCTTCCTTCCTTCCTTCCTTCCTTCCTTCCTTCCTTCCTTCCTTCCTTCCTTCCTTCTTTCCTTCCTTCACAGCTGCCAAATTTCCCTATACATCCAAGAAGTTCAAGAGATGTTTACTGAAGGATTGAATGACTATTAAAATGGGAAAACTGAAATCTGGGTTGCTTATATGACTTATAATTCATTCATTCATTCAACAAATATTTATTAAGTATTTACATTTTGCTTAATAAATATGCTACCATGCCAGCTCTGGGAATAGACACAAAAATGAAACAGTCTCTGCCCTCAAGGAGCTAATAAGTCAATCAATCTGGTGAAGATTAGATTCAGACCTGGTTTTACAGTTGAATATGATTAATTCATAAGATCTCAGATTTAGAGGCCATTGATCCCAATCTTCTCATTTCATGATAAAGAAACTCAGGTCCAGAGGTATTGAGTTACTTATCCAGTCACATAGCTAACAAGTGTTTAAAGCAGAATTTGAATCCAGGTCAAAGTCCAATGCCCTTTTCATTGTTTAACACTGCCTCTAACTGGCTCACCTTGTTAGATCTGTTGCTTGCCTGTGTGATGCTGCATGGCTATAATACCTGCTCCAGCCTTAGGTTGGTAAGAGCCTGAGTCTAGGAGTTCTGAGATACAGTAGTGCTAAAGTGTGTTGGATACCTACATTCAGTCTGGCAACAATATGGTAACCCTCCTGGCACCACAGCCAGCAAGTCTAAGGAACTGACTCAGGTTGGAGAATGAGTGGGTCAAAGCTTCATTGCCTATTAGTGGTGGAATAGGGTTTGTGATTGAGCTCTAAACTTCTAGCCTGGGCAAGATAGGGAGACACAATTAAAAAAAATCAAATCTTTTTCCAATCAAGGAAGCATGGTAGAAAGGGCAGAGGGTGACCTTTGCAGCCAAATCTAGCACTTAGTTTCTCAATCGCTCCCCCAAGAATGAAGAAGATTGTTTGTGGTGTTATTTTTCCTTTTAATTGAATTGGAATCCAGCATCCATTCAGAGGAAATCATTTTGGGTGAGAACACTGAAAGCTAATGACTGACATGGAAAATAAAGCAAGGGGAAGATGTGGAATGTAATGGGTGTTTACTGTGGCATATGTTTCTCCTCTCAGATTTCTACTTACTGTGTTATCCAAGCAAGGAATTTGTTTCAAAGAGGAAGAGGTATTCTGCAGATGGCAGGGTATCTGAGGAGTTGTCAGAAAGACTGGAGATAATATCAGACTCATATTGAATCAAATGTTCATTTGGGAATGAGTCTGAGATCATCTTTCCTCATGGTAATGAATATTTTAGCGCATCAAGCCTGCTGTTCTCTCTGACTAATGTACTTATCCCAAAAGGACATCTCTGGAGACCCCAGAGGAGCCTTAATACAACTGTGATGAGGAGAAGACTGAGTATGCTGAGTGGAGAAAGAGTCTATATGGGTCAGGCTGAGAAAGATTATACTAGCCTTGTGCAAAAATGGGGACAGTTAGGTGGAGTGTCTTAGCCTTGGAGTCAAGATCTGAGTTTGAATCTTCCTTCAGATACTTACTAGCTGTGTGACCTCGGACAATTTCCTCATCTCAGTTTCCTCATCTATAAAATGAGAATGCCTCCCACGATTGTTCTAAGGATAAAATGAGACAAAATATGTAAAAGTGCTTTGCCAAATAAAAGTGCTAAATAAATGCCAGCTACCATTATTACCAGGTGGAGTAAGAGGCAACCTACAGCGTACAATTTGCAGGATATGCCTCAGCTCTCCTATCCCTTTGTTGGTTCTTCCCTCCACATTCTCGAAGACACAGCAAGTCTCTGTTAAGTCAGAGTGGTTACCCAATACACACAAAACATGTTATGGCAGGGGGAATATTGGGTTTGGAGTTGGGGTTTGGGTTTGAATCTGACTTGGCTCTTTAAAAATTAACATCAATCCAGTCCCAGAGGGACCATAGAGGCTTTCAAGTTCAGCTACGTCATTTTACAGATGAGGAAACTGAGACCCATGGTGGATAACTTTTTTGGACAAGGTTCCCCATTAGCTATGTGACTTCAGTCAAATCACTTAATGTCTCTGGTCTCAGTTTCCTCATGTGTAAAATGAGGGGGTTGGATTTAGGGAGTCATTAAGATCCCTTCCAGCTCAAAATGCTGATTCCATAATTTTAATTTGTAAGATGAGATCTTGTAAGCAGGGAGAGGATGGGCTTCTAGGTCAAGGTAGGTCTTGATGGCAGGGAAAGATTTAGAGGAACAAGAGATGCTGTTGGGGAGGATGGGGCTGGGTGAGCGGCCATCGTGGGAGAGATATAAAGCATTGTGAAAGGCATGTGCACTAGCTTAGGGGTGATGGCAGAACACAGGGGAGAGTAAAGTAAGATGACCAAAGAAGGACTTTGCCTTTTACTTGGCTTCTTGGTGTGAACTTGGCTGTCATTTTCATCAATTCATAAAGAGTTTATTTTCTTTTTCGTTCCAAGAGTATTACCAAGAGCTCTGGGTTTGGAGTCTGACTTTGGGCTCTACTTCTTCCTGCCTATGGGACTTTCTGAACCAGTCTGCTGATGATTCTTAGATACACTTATGCAGCCCTAAACTTCAGATTTGATTTCCAACTATGTATTCTCCATCTCTAACTAGACATCTTAAATTTGATATGTCCAAAGCTGAAATATCTTTTTCCCTAAACCTTCCCCTCTCCCTAATTTCTTTATTATTGTTGAAGGCACTACCATTCTCCCACAGGCCCAGACTCACAACCCAAGTGTCTACTCCCCCCCCCCCACTCCTCCATATCCAATCTATTACCAAGATTTGTAGATTTTTACCTTCATGACATCTCTTCTATATGTCTCTTTTCCTCCTTTGATACTTCCACCACCCTGGTCCAGATCCTCATCACCTAATGCCTGGGGTCTCTTTCTACTCCAGTCCATCTTCAACTCAGCTGTCAAATTAATTTGCCTAAAGGACAGGTGTGACTATGTTACTCTCCTATTCAGTAAGCTCCAGTGGTTCCCACCTTCATGATCCAATGTAAAATTCTGGGATTATGCTTCCTTCCTCCCTTTCAAATCTTTTTACACCTTACCCTTCACCCTATGCACTGTTGTGTAATGACATTGGCCTCCTTTTTTTCCTTGAACCAGATGCTCCATTTCCTGACTCCATACATTTTCATTGGTTCTTTCCCCTGCCTAGAATTTTCTCTTCATCTCTGCCTCTTGGCTTCCTTCAAATCCCAGCTAAAATCCCACCTTCCACAAGAAGCCTTTCCCAATCCCCCTTAAAGCTAGTCTCTTCCCTCTGTTGATTTTCTCCCATTTATCCTGACTTTAGCTTGTTTGTTCATATTGTTTCTATGTTGTCTCTCCCATTAGACTGGGAGCTCCTTGAGAGCAAGGACTCTCTTTTGTCTTCCTTGACATACTCTCTGCTTAGTACAATACCTGGCACGTCATGGTTGCTTAATAAGTGTTGGCTGACTGGATTTCGATCAGGAAGGGAGAGCACAATGCATGACTTCTTTGCGTCTCTTACCTTCCTTTTTCTGTCTGGAAAGCAACACAGAACAGTGGGAAAAGTATTGAATTTGGACATGCAGGATCACAGCTCTAGAGGTGGAAGGGACCTCAGAGGTCATTCAGTTTAACCCCTTTATTTTACAGCTCAGGAAAATGAAGTCTCTTCCCGAGATCATAAAGCTAGTAAGCACCAGACATGAGATGGGAATCTTGCTTCTCTTACTAGTGTTTTTTTTGCCAACATCTTAGCTCTGTCACTTGTTAACTGTGTGACTTTGGGCAAGACACTCAGCCTCTTTGGACCCCACTTTTCTAAATCGTAAACAGAAAGCTGGGCTATATGGCCTCTGAAGTCCCTTGTGGTGTGGATCTATGATCCTGTTTAAGGAACCAAGTCAGGATTCAAGCCTGGATCCTTTGACTCCAGATTGATTGCTCTTTCTGTGACATCTTGAATGGATGGTCTCTTAGATCCCTTATTGATGGTGACTTGTAGATCCTCCCAGGTGACACTCCTAACAGTCCAAATGCTGGGAGCATAACTCAATCCCTCTGCCTGATCACAAGAATCAACTTGGAAGTGACCTTCATTGTCACCTTGTTCAGCTCCTTCATTTTACAGTTGAGGAAACTGAGATAGCTGGGTAGTAAAGTGACTTTTCCAAGGTCACATAGTAAAAGAGGAAAAGCCAGGATCTGAATCCAGGTTCTTGGATTCCAAATTCAGTCCTCTTTCAACTGTTCCTCTCTGACTGCCTTCTAGGCAGCAAAAGGAAGTTTGGCGATTGTTGTTCAGTTTTTTTCAATCATGTCTGACTCTTCACGACCTGATTTGGGGTTTTATTGGCAAAAATACTGGAGTGGTTTATCATTTCCTTCTGCAGTTCATTTGACAGACAAGAAAATTGAGGCAAACAAGGTTAAGCGGCTTGCCCGGGATCACACAGATAGTAAATGTCTAAGGCTAGATTTGAACTTAGGAAGATGAGTCTTCCTGACTCCAGGCCCAGTGCTCTATCTACTATGCCACTTAGCTGCCCAACCACAGCAGCTTCGATAACATCATCATCTTCATCATCACCATCACCATCATCATCATCACCAGCAGCAGCAGCAACACTAACTCCTGCCTTTCCAGTCAGCGAATGGCTCAGAATATTTAGTGAGGATGAGCCAGGGGTGCCATGGAAAAGATCACACATACTACTGCTCTGTAATGGGAAAGTTCAAAGTGAACTCAGTTTCTCGCACAATTTCTCAATTTAGGATCACAGCTTTAGACTGCAGATTTAGAACTTAGTGACTTCTATTTTACAGATGAGGAAACTGAAAAGCGAATGACAGAAAACTTTACAGATCATGATGGTGGGGCTGGGACTCAAACCCAGGTCCTCTGATTCCCAAATCAGTGCTCCTTTGACTGTATTCAAGGCTACCTACTGCATTGTGATTTTGAATATGTGTGACAGACATTGATTAAACACCTACTATGGCCAAGGTCCTATGCTAGATGCTGGGGATATGAAGAAAAAATCATTTTAGATGGGGCTAAAAAAAGACCATCTTCTCAGCTGGCTGCCCACTTGTATATGCTCCAAGGTCCATCCCTCTCCCACAATCACCAGATGTAGGAGTGGCTACAGTGGGTCTGCTTCTGATTGCTGCCTGGGAGCCACATCTGGGTGCAGGAGAATAGCAGAGAAGGAATGGAGGTTTCAGCATGTGAAGTTCCATGTCCCGACAAGCCTTGAAAATGTCAAAGAATTTTTTTCTTCCTGTCAGGCAGCCCGAGTAGCAGTTGCTGTTTTTCCACCAAGGGCCCAGGGCACCATGTTGACACAGGAGGGGCATTGTTGCAGAGACATCATAATGAGACTCTGAATGCTCCACATCCCAAATGCCTGGGACTGCCTGTGGCCAGAGGCTTGGAGGCCTTTCCCCCAGGATGCCAAAGGGCAGCTGTTTGCTTTGGCTGTTACTTAGAGTACAGTTCTTTGCTTGACATTTTCTCTAGTAGCTGAAGCCTGCTCATGCCTTTCCTGGAAGCATCTGTTCTGTCAGAGCTGACATATTTTGCATTTGTCTGTGGGAAATTACCAGAGTGTCCTTTAGAAGCCCAAGATGCCTTGTGTTCGAAGTGGCTTGTGAAATGTGCCAGTCCTTCAAAGTCCAGTGAAGAAGACATGTATCTGACGGAGTTAGTTCCCGAAAGTGATTGTCTAAAGCATTTCAATTCATTTGACTCAATTCAACAGTTATTAAGCATCCACTGTGTACTAAGAATTGTGCTGGGCTGGGGATACTGGACAAAGTGACAGTCTCTGCCCTCATGGAGCTTAGTTAGAATGGGAGAGATGCCATGGAGGAGCCTATGCAATACGTATATGCACACACACATACACATACACACATATATACAACACATATAAACATGTATATATATACACACACACACACATATACATATATATAATAAATGAGAATAAATGAAAAATAAAACCCCTCTCTGTCTCTTCCTCCCTCCCCTCTCTCTTCCCTCTCTCTCCTTTCTGTCTCCCTTCCATAAGGCAATTTGGGGAGTAGGAACCTTAGCAACCGTAGCAGTCAGGAAAGGCTTCATGAAGTAGCTGGCCCTTGAGCTGAATGCTGGAGGGAACCAGGCATTCTAAGGGGCAGAGGAAAGGACAGAATTCATTACAGGCAAGGGAGGCGGCCAGTGCGAGGTATGGGGATGGGAGATGGGGAGATTTCTTTGAAGAACAGTGAATAGGTCAGCATGGTTGGAATGTACAATGAAAGTGAGTAAAGCATAAGAAGCCTGGAAGATTGGAAGAGGGGTAGTGAAGAGCTTTAAATGTCAAACAGAAAAATTTATATTTTATTCCTTTAGACAGGGATTCCTCTAGAATAGGGACCCACTGAGGCAGCTAGGTGGTGCAGTGGATGGAACACTGGGCCTGGAGTTAGGAAGACCTGAGTTCAAATTTGACTTCAAAAACTTACTAGCTGTGTGACCCTGGGCAAGTCACTTAACTGCTGTCTGCCTCAGTTTCCTTAACTATAAAATGGGATAATAACTCTTGCTTCCCTGGGTTGTTAGGATCAAATGACATAATACTTAGAAAACACAGGGCCTGGCACATGGCAGACACCTAAGAAATGGCTGTTTCCTTTCTTCCTTCCACTGAAGTTTCTTGATTAGGGGAGTGCTAGGTGACATGTCAGACCTACCCTTGTGCAAAATCACTTTGCTAGCTGTGTGGAGGATAGATTGGTGAGAGGTGAGACTGGAGTTGGAAAGAAGAAACAGGCTAGTGCGGTAGTCCAGGAAAGAGAAGCTTAGCACTTGGACTAGGACGATGGCTAGGTAAGGTGGAGAAGAGTGATCATATGAGTTTTGGGAGGATTGTTTAAGAATTATGTGATGTGAAGCATTTGAAACTCTAGTGCAAGATATCTGGGGAGACACTTGAAAGGAAAATGTTTGAGCTTCCCTGGAACGACAAGACTTGAACTATGGCCAAGTAGACTGAATATAACCAAGCTGATTTGCTGAGGTCATCAAACATTTAACAGGGAAAAAGTGTAGTGGACATCAAATTAGCCTATAGAGGCTATTCTAAGGAACATGTGCCTAAAATGCGCCTGTCATCTTTGAGGAAGTCCTGTAACATGATGACATAGAACTTGAGGCCTTTGGCTACTTCTGTCTATGTGGTGGTTTGGCCACAAAAGGACTTGTCGCTTTGATATGAAACAGAAAACTCTACGTGGCCCTTTAGTCCTTCCCCGTCCTCAGACGTTGGTAGGAGGTAGGGAGTTGTATCAGGTATAAGAGAGAGAGCTTCTGGCTCACTCTTCTACTGTTCAGGTTGTATAATGTAACTTCTGTGAGACATAGAAAGTGGGCTGCCCCCTTCCCATCCTGGCATTATGATAATTACTGTGATATAGAAGCTAGTATAAAGGGACTCCAGTAGGTGAGCTGGCCACTGGGCCCCTTGCTACCTTTCCTGCTTTGTGTTTCCTTTCCTGAGTAGGTGACAGAGAATCAATCTTGAGATGTATGTGTCCAATCTTGGAGGGGACCTGGATAGTTTTGAGAGGTCCAGAAGCCCACTGTGTCCAGTTCAAAGCCAGGAGAGTTTCATTATTGGAGATGATGACACCAGCAAGACAATGAATGGGTTTTTTTGTACAGTGCCTAGTCAAGGTGCCACAAACTGCTTTATGTTCTGATAAGGGTTAAGAGATCATAATAGTAATTATAAATTAATTTACTGAACCCTGTTTTAAGTTATTCTGTCAATGCATATTCTGAGTATTTTGCTCCTTTTTGCATTTCTTTTGTTTGCAGCAAAGAAATACATCCTTCCCCATATTTTATTCATATTGTACATTAGCTTTTTGTGTATTCCTCATATTTTTGTAGGTCTTGAACATGATTTCAAATCTAAGCTTTAAATAATTTGTCCCTGTACACTGGGGTGGGAGATAAAAATCTAAATAAAATGAGAAAAAGGAACCTAGCCCCACTCTAATTAGAGACCAGACTCCTTCAGGACTGAACCTAATCTGAACCATAGGTCCAGAGCAGAAGGGTCCATTATTAAGAGAGAGTAGTTGCAGTGTCTCAGCCCCTTGGGTCTCATAGTGGTTTGTTGTTATAGGTACTCACAGAGTTGTTGACTTTGTAGAGATGAAGCGCCCTCTTTTTGTCAGACTCTGGAATAAAAGAAAAAATGATAGGGGAGATGGAAAAGTAGGGGAAGAAGTGGTCAGGGAGTTTTAGATATGAAGAAGAGGTTTCAGGTGAGGAGGGAAGAAAAAAAGGAATTTTCCATGGATAGGCTTGTAAAGTATGAAGAAAGGTCCTGAATAAGGGTGTGAGGACAGGGGGTGCTGTTGGATGCTTGAGGGGAGAAAAAGAAGTTTTGGAATAGATGTTGTAGAGTAAGGAATCAATTTGGGGAGCAATAAGATGATTGTTTTTGTCGTAGTGAGATTCTGTAATATGAATTCATAGCACATCTAGTGAGCACAATGGAAGGACTTTCTCCAGCCCTCTTCAGTAGCAAGTGAGTAGGAGTGGAGGAAGCGAGTAGTGGATTGGGGTTTCTCAAAATGTGGATAGTGATTAGATAAGCCAGGGATTCAAGGGGAGATGACTGGGAAGTGAGGGGAGAGAATCCAGAAGCCAGAACAAATGTGATGGCTTAAAAATGCTGAAGGGTGAAGAATTTGCAGCTCTCCAGGAGGATGGAAAAAGAGGATTGGGAGGAGTGACTCAGTGGGGAAGCTAGAATGGGAGAAGATTATGATTAGGTCAGTAGTTCTTAATCTGGAGTCTATGAACTTTTAAAAAAATATTTTTTATAAATATATTTCAACTTAATTGGTTTCCTTGGTAATCCTCCATATCATATTTTGTGCATTTAAAAACACGATTCTGAGAAGGTGTCCATAGATTACTATGTACTATACATAGATTGCACACTATATACTGCACATAGATTATACCCTATACATACTATCCATGGATTACAGACTGCCGAAGGGGTACACGATGCAAAAAAGATTAAGAATTCCCAGAAGCGATCAAAGGAACTTTGGAGTTCAAATCGTGGAAGTGGAGCAATTTTGGATGATGGTGGGATCAAAGGTGTGGGCATCTTTGTGAGGAGCTGAGAAAGTAAAGAACATTGTATTAAATCTTCTTGAGCAGGGAGCTCCATGGCCAAATTTGCACTGTAGGTGTATCAATTTGGCAGCCGTGTACAGGATTTATTGGAGAAGGGAGAGTCTGCATACAAGGAGATTAATTAAGAGGCTGTTACAATTGACTAGGGGACTACAGTTTTGGTGCTTTGGTCTTGGAGGACCAGCTAATGAGTACTTAGACATAATCACTACCTGAAAAATTCCTTCAAGGCATGGAGGTATGCCAGGAAATGGAAGTATCTCCCTAGGCTTTGTGGCAAGAGCGCAACTTGGTAAAATGATCAGAAAGGTTACAACTTTTGTAAAAGTTTGGTTGCAGGACTAGGTAGTTAAATGGCTTCTCTTCTGATCATGTGATGTGGTTGAAGGAATGAATTTGGAGTCAGAGGGCCATGATTTCATTCATTCATTGAACATTTAACCCTGAATCTGTGAATTGCGTGACCTCAGGCAAGTGGCTTCTCCCCTTTGGGTCTCAGGCCGTCAAATCACAGACTTAGGTGATACAAGTACTAAATTGAAGGACCAAAATTTGAACCTGGACCTTTGGACAACCAAAATGAGAGATATGGGCTAGGTGATATCTAATGTTCGTTCTCGTTTTATAGCCTCTAATGTTCTGGTCTCGTCTAGAATCGCCCTTAAGGAAAAGTTTTTTGGTTGGATGGTATCTCCCTATCTCTTCTTGTTCTTGAGGGTGTCCTGCTGAATGTGTACCTGCTTGGGCATTGCCTCTACAGTGGCCCACAGCTTTGAAGTCTTGGGGTATTGAGTGAGGTCGTTAAGGAAAGTCTTGGGATTATAGTCCATCCATTCTCCTCTGGTCTAGAATCCCTTTGGTCCATTGACCTTGAAGGCAGCTTATAAAATTTATCAGTCCCCGTCCTGATCAGAATCTTCTACAGTGACGTACTTTTCAAAGTGCATTCTCAGGAGAGATAAAGCTACATAAAGCAATGTACATGAGAAAGCCCTTGGACAATAACCTCCTCAATTGTCTTCTTGCTTTCAGCATTTCCTCCCTCTCTATTTCAGAATCCGAATCACTGATTAAAGGATAGCTTTACTTATTTCATTATTCCTGCTCAAAAATCTTTGTAACATATGCTTTAAGGTGACAGTCCCAACTCTGATGAATCAGGTCCCCAGGGCCTGGCTACTATGTCTCCTCAGGGAACTCCTGAGGGATTGTGGGCTTGTCTTTTCTAGTGTTACAACTCATACCCCTACCAGTATGCTTCCCACTATAGTTATTAGTTGACTCCATTAAGACAGCCAGATTACATTTTTTTTCTTTTAGAGAGATACTGACTAATATATATTATTCAATTATATGGTAGTATAGTTGGTACAAAATATACTCCCCCCCACTGCCCTGCACTCACCAAAGCCTATGTTACTTTCTTCCACTTGTACATACAGCTTCCAAGGGAAAGTGGGCTCAAGCTTAGAGAAGACGTGGAAAAAGGGGAAAGTCACAGCTCCTTGCAGCTGCGTTGGTAGATATTCCCCTTTGGCATGCTGTAGGTTCTTTGGTGGACTCCTTGTAGACTCATGAACCTGATTTCCCGTGTTGCATTTAGTTGTTATTGTCATGGGGGATGGTATTAAGATGACGAAGATGATGATGATGATTAAGAAGGAGAAAGAGAAGAAGACCATGATGCCGACATGAGATATTTCAAAATTGGCCAAGGTGGATGGGGAAGGAGACCTAGTTCAGACTTGAGTCCAAGGAAAGCAGCTTTTCCTCAAGGTGTTTTACTGGAATCCCATACTCCAGTATTTTGAATAACTTAGGGTCTGAACAAGCTTCATATTTTAGAGATGACTCCTCAGGCATGACCAGGTTTCCTCAGCCAATCCTAACAGTCTTCTTGTGCAATGCAATTCCAGTTCATACAATGGCTCATCAAAGATGTGAGCTGAACAAGGCCTTTTCACACATATTTGGAAGACTTTCCACTGATTTGATTCAATTGACACTGATTAAGGTACTGTGGTTAAGGTACCAAGACATGGTACTTTATCATTTTTTTGTTTTTTTTTTTTTGGGCAGGGCAATTGGGGTTAAGTGATTTGCCCAAGGTCACACAGCTAGTACAAGTGTCAAGTGTCTGAGGCCGGATTTGAACTCAGGTCCTCCTGACTCCAGGGCCAGTGCTCTGCTCCCTGTGCCCCCTATCATTTTTTTTAGATGGTATATTGTGACTTAAGCATTTTATCTTATACCTTCAACATGTCAAACCAAACTGTTCCCTGAAGGAGATCGCCATTTCAGGAGAACAAGTTGTATATACAGGTAACAACCATAGAACTATCCCATAATGAATCAAGTGGTAAGCAGAGGTGTATAGAGAGTGTGAGTCTCATGTGCTATTGGCTCATCTGGTCTACACTCTCTCCATGCTTATGGTGCTACAAGCGATATGCAGGATGTCGAGGTCCGAAGGTGCTGAGTGGGATGAGAAATAGAGTTCCTTCCATTTTGAGACTTCTTGATAAGCTCTGAACAAATGGTTTCTTGGCTTGCACTTCTAGGTTTTTGTTGTCTGGGTCTAGGGCTCTTACTCTGGAATATTGTCAGGCTTATCCTGAAACTTGGTACACTTTTGGGGAGGCACGATGCTGGAGACAAAGCCTTTTCAAAGTTTACCATCTTTGAGTAAATTTCAAATTTGGGCACTTCAAATGACTTTGGAATTTACTTAAGCACATCTTTTCACCTCCATTAGAAGCCCTGAAACTAGTTAACATGGTACAGGGGCACTCTACAGCCAAGAGACAGACTGGATGAATTCGGTAAGCCAGTGGAGAGGGCTGCCAGCTTCCCTCTCCTACCATGGGAATTCTCTTTATGGGGAGGGTGATTTTGGAGAGATGGCTCATCCTCTCAGTCTCTTTTACTCTTTCCCTCTGGGATATGATTCTCATTATCATCATCCTCATAGCTAGCATTTACATAGCCCTTTAAGGTTTGCAAAATATTGTTATAAATATTACCTCACTTTATCCTCACAATAGTCCTGGGAGGTAGGTAACATTATTATCCCCATATTACAGATGAGGAAATTGAGGTAGATGGGTTAAGTGACTAGCTCAGGGATACATAGTAAGTATCTGAGGTAGGATTTAAACTCAGTTCTTCCTGACTCCAGGTTCATCACTCCGGCTACTGTACCACCTACCTTTCTCTAATCAAGGGAGCTTTACAGGTAACAAGGGAAAACATCCTAACAATGAGGGTAATCCTAGAGTGAAAGGCGTTACTTTGGGGGTAGAGGGGATGAATTTCCTGTTTCTGGGGACCTCTAAGCAAAGGCCGAATGGCCACTTGTCAGGTATATCACAGTGGGGCTTGTTCAGAAAAGCAAGATAGCTACTGAGGTTGCCTCCAAATCTTGATTCTTTTATTTCTATGACTTAGGGGGTGCAGTGAGTGGCCTCAGAGATAGAGCTCTAAGGACTTAAGAAAACTGGAAGCCAACAAATATTGAGTGCCTGCTGCATGTCTGGTATTGTAGCTTAGTATATGGACCAGTGTGGTATAATGGAAAGACTACTGGGCTGGAAATCAAGTAACAAGTTCCAGTAATGGCTTCTCCACTGGCCCTTTGACCCTGGGCAAGCCACTTCAACTTTCTGAGCCTCAATTTTCTCATTTGTGCAATGAGGGGGTTGGACTAGATGACCTATAAGGCCCTTCTAATGAGATAATATTTGTACAACATTTAGCATAGTGCCTGGCACACAGTAGGTACATTCCTTCCCCTCCTTACAGAGTTATGTTTCTATAGGCTATAGTGCTTACCTCAAGTTCAATTCAGCTAACATTTGTAAGCTTTAGCTACTTCAAGAAGGAAGCTCTAATCCTAACCACCAAGTTTTTCCAAGGCACAGAGTGGGAAGGGACATAACCACTATCATACAGGCTCTCGCTCTCTCTACCTCTCTCTCTTTTTCTCTCTCTCTCAGTACTTCTCTACCTCTCTCTCCCCCCTCCGTCTTTCCCCCTTCCCTCCCTCTGTCTCTCCCTCTCCCTCCATTTCTCTCTCTCTCCATCTCTCTTTCCACCTAGCTCCTTAACAAGAGAGAAAAAATATGATATGTAAGCAATTCTGTGTGTTTTTCTCCCCAATGCATATTCCAGTGCTGTTCACACAGTAGGTACTTACTAAATATTTGTTGAATTTCAGGAGGTATTTGGTTATTATGCCTCCATGGCCTAGTGGCACTTACTGAGTTTTTGTTGGCTTGTTTGTTTAATTGAATTATTGAAGAAACTAGGATTCCTGGAGGGGAAGTGATTAGAAGTCTTCTGCCTAGCATCAGGTGACATTTGAAGAGCTACATTATGGTTGTGAGAGATGACTTGTATTGGATTTGGAGTTAGGAAGATGTGAGTTCAAATCCTTTTTTTCAGACACTAGATGTGTGATCTTGGGTGAATCACCCAACATCGACTAATGTCAGTTTCCTCCCTATAAAGTAGAGATGATAGTAGCACCTACCTCAGAAGTTTGTTGTGAGGGTCAAATGAGATAATTTATGTAGAGTTTTTCCCCAAATTTTCAAGAGCTATATAAATGTGAGATATAATTAATGTTGTTTATTATCATATGTGTCTGGCTGCCCACACCATGCAGCATGTCATATGAAGGAACTTGCTTTAGCCCTCCACTGCTAATTGTTTTCCATCGTTCTTGGGTTGTTTCATGTGTGAACATCTCTTCTTCTCAGCAAGACTGTGATTGTGAGCTTGCTGAAGACAGAGGCTGCAACATACACTGCTTTATATGCATTATAGCCCTCAGATTTGGGTAGTGGTCCTTGGGTTGAGTTAAGCATTTGGTAAATGCTGCTTGCTGATGTTAGAGTGGAAGAAGACGTTGCTGAGACCAACATAGCTCAATGGAGCCCGTTTGAGCTTGGCAATACCAACTCTGTTTATGTCAGGAGACCCTCCTGGAAGGTCAGTTTTGCACATAGAATCTTAGAGTTGGAAGGAACCTCAGAAGCCATCTACCTCAGCCTGAACCTGAGCAAGAAAGCCCTTGACCCCATCCCTGGAAAGCATGCCTTTGTTTGAAGACCTAAAGTGAAGAGGAACCTTCTAATTTCTGCATTAGCCTTTTGGATGGCTCTTAATGTCAGGAAGTTTTTACTTATACTAAGGATAGATCTTACTCTACCCCCTTGCTACTGTCATCTCAGGACAGAATAAGTCTAATCTCTCTTTCATATTAGAAACCTTCAAATTTTTGCATACACTCTCATGCTATCAAAGTCTTTGTGTGAATATACTGGAAACCACATTTGAATGGAATCCAGAATTCAATTCTAGTTTCAGCTGGACCACTGGCTAAGTACTTACATGACATTAACCACGTTATTTAATTTCTCTGGGCCTCAGTTTCTTCTGGAAGTGAAAGGGTTGAACCAGATGGTTTCTAAGGCACCTTCAAGCTCTGAAAATCTTTGAAAAATAAGCCAACTACATCTCAGCAGGAAGGAGCGGAGCCATCCATCTCCACCAATCATCTGGGTTTCCACTGGTGGACATTTGCTAGGTCACTGGCTGGTTTGCCTGAAATCTGCCAGACTTTCACTTAGGAAGGCAGACTTCTGGAATTGTCATATTCCACAGCTACATGAGTGACAGATGTGGAGAGAAAAAAAAACAGATCTGCATTTAATTATGCAAATATATGTCTAAGCTTAATAAGGCACTGGAATAAAACTGTCATAACTGCCAAGTTTGGGAAATATGATAAGTGTGTTTTTCATCATTGGCCATCTAATTTGGGTAAAAAGACCAAAAAAAGGACCCCAAAAGGGCCCATCCTTCTTGAAGAAACAACAGCCACACATCAGGGATCCCCAAGCTTCTTGCTTCTGCCAAGAGCCATTCACGGTGACAACTGATGCCGAAAACTCCAGCAGCTGACAACAGCCTCCCTGGGAAAGGAGAAAGCTGACGTTTCAAGGTTGCTGTTTTTCTAATGAGAGCTGAGAGAGATGATGCGTCCTATAATCACCTGCCAACTCCGGCTCACGGTCAGCCAGCTTCCTCCTCTGCTGTTGCTCAGCTCTGTTCTTTGTGTGTTCCTCCCACTTGGGACAAAGTGGGACAGAGTGTCTCAGCTACTTTTAGAAGGGTCTGGGGAATATTCCCTTGCTTGTTGTCAGTCAGTGGATGGGCATTTGGCAGTGCCCACATGCTCCCCCAACTGCCACTAGCACCTTTTTTTTTTTTGGCTGAGATCTCTCTCCATCTACTCTGGATATATCTTGTATGGACTTAGTTATTTACAGCTTTTCTCTCCCAATAGAATGTGATCCCCTTGAGGATGGGAAGGACTTTTTTGGGGAGCCTTTTTTTTGATATTGCTAGTATCTAGCATAATGCCCCATGCTTCATAAGTACTTAATAAGTGTTCGTAGACTTGACTTGACTTTGGGACCATTGTTAAAAATTTGTATTTTCAGACTGTGCTAGTGTTTACAAAGTGCTTTCTTTCCAGCAATCTGATGTGGGAGAGCACTAGGTTTGGAGTTAGAAGCCCTGGTTTGAATGCCACATGTGCTAGGTACCCCTGTGTGACCTTAAGCAAGTCACAAGCTTTCTGGCCTCAGTTTCCTTTTCTGTAAAAAGAAAGAGTTAGACTAGATGGACTCTGTTCTTTCCAGCTCGTTGTTCACCAAACAGTGTGAGGTAGACGCTGCTTCCTGTTAACTATAGTTATCCCCATTCTATGGGTGAGGAAATTGAGGATTGGAGATATTTAGTGATTTGACTACAGCCACCTAGGAAGGAAGGGTCAGAGCCCGCATTCAAGCCTAGATCTTCTACCTTGGGATTCAGTATTTTCCCACTATCAATCAACCAACAAGCATTTATAAGGCATTAGAATTTACAACCCTTGCTACAAAGTTATCTTTTGCTGTTGAAACCCTGCCTTTCATTTATTCATTCAATGGACTGTGGGCCAAACGCAGTGCTCACTACCCAAGAATAAAAAATAAACACCTAATTGTACTTGCCCTCAAGGAATTTGTATTCTTTTGGAAGAAACCATCCACCCCCCACACACACCCGCACACAAAATAAACACAAATACTTCTAAAGTGAATCCAAAGTAACTACTGGATCAGGGCAAGGCCCTAACAACTGGTGAAGATCTGTTTCGACGATCTCATTGCCATTTTGATACGGTACTAATTTTTCAACTCCATTCCCATGGCTGGTTCACATTACTCTCTGGGTCAATTGAATCTCAACAGCTCCTTGACTTCAGCAGGAGCTGGAACTAAAACAAATGTCTTAAGGCCTTCTAGATATATCTATGTGTGGGTGTGGGTTAAGGAATTACTGTTTTATTCTCCCACGAACTCATTGGGTTGGTCCTTCCCCCTCAGGAAGCACAGACAGCACAGCTCAGTCTTAGGACAGAATCTCAAAGTTGGAAAGGATCTCAGTGGACTTCTATTTCACCCTGTACGGGGGCAAGAGTCTCCTTTGTAGCCTTCCCAGCCTTGGCTTGAAGACTTCTAGTAAGGGTAAACCCATGACCCACCAAGGAAGTCATTCTGCATTTGGACAGGTTTAATTGTAAGGAAGTTTCTTCTCACGTCAAATCTAAAACAGACTTCTTTGTAACTTCCACCCATAGCTCCTAGTTCTGCTGCCTAGTGCCAAGCAGAACAAGGCCGACCCTTCTTCCACTTGACAGCCCTTCAAATACTTGAAGACAGCCATTGTCATGTCTCTCCTAAGTCTTCTCTTCTGCAGGCTATATGCCCTTAATTCTTTCAATCGATCCTCACATGGCATGCTTGAAGGATTTTTTGCGAACCTCATTCCTCCGTCATTAGAGTCTCCTTGAGAGCATAAATAGAACAGAGTATTGATGTCTTTGGAAAACAGCCTCACAATGGAGACTATGGAGTGTCATGGAAAGAAGACTGAGCCAAGTTCTTATCCTGGATCTGTCAGCAACTAGATGAGTGACCTTGAGTAAGTCACTTAACCTCTATCTGTATCATTTATTTAGTTCAGAAACGGAGAGAATACTGCCACCTTTTATGTATGAACAGTGATATCGTGGGGGTCAAAAGGAAGTACTATGTGCAAAAGGACGGGGAATGCTCTTCGAGAAACGGGAAATGGTGATGGTGACTATGGTGAAGCCAATGGTGACTGTGGTGATAATATAGATGGTGAAGATGATGATTATGGGGATAATGATATAATAATCATAGTGGTGAGGTTGACAGTGGTTGTTGATGATAATGATGTTGATGACGTGGATGGTGGTGGTGGTGCAGGGATAATCTTCTTTCCTTCCTCTCTCCCTCACCAACTGCCTCTGAGGAAATGATCCTTAACTTCCCTTCCTCTATTGCTAGAGTGGCCAGAGAAACATCACCTTTAAAGCAAAATAATAATAACAGATTTATATAGCACTTCTTTAAGGGTTGCAAACTACTTCAGATACATCATCTCTACCTTTGAGGTAGGTGCTGCTGTGGTCCTCATTTTATAGATGAGAAAACTGAGGAATGGAGAGGTTCAGTTAATTGCTCAGGACCAAATGACTTGTAAGTGTCTGAAGCATCATTTAAACTCAAGTCTTCCAAGATCCAGGTACAGTGGGTTGTCTCTCACAATATAGTGTCTAAGGGGAGAGGACTAAGTCCTAATGGTAAGTGGCAGGTATGTGGATCTGGACACAGGCTCAAAAAGCACTTCTTGCATCTTGCACTGTGTGGTTTTTGTTAGGAAGTCTCAGCATTTAATCTCATCCCCCCCCCCCCCAGTTTTGCTAGAAAGCCCTCTGAAATTTATATTTAGAGCGATGCTTAGAGTACTCAGAGAATAAATGACTTGTCCAAGATAACATAAGTAGTAAGTAGTGGAACTAGGATTGGAACCCAGGTCCACTGACTCCAAATTATACCTTCTTTCTATTATACCATGTTGCTCTTACCATTAACAATATTATTTATTATACTCCCTGCAACCGGAGGTTGGTGTGCTTCAGAATAAACAATAGCCAGTGAATGAAAAACATCCTTATTAACCACTTACTATGTGCCAAGCATGAGGTTCATTGTTGGAAGTACAAATGCAAAAGCACATTACATGCTATAGGCATATAGGCAGAGACAGAGTATTGCGGGGAGTGGTGGCTTGGGAGATTTTGGTTTGGGAAGTCACAAGGATGGCATGAGGAATGACAGGGCTCCCACCTGACACATGCTTTCTGGAAGTCATGTTAGCACTGATTTTATTGCTGGCTCCAGAGCAAGTGGTGGGTAGAAAGGAGAAGGGCAGGACATAAAACATCATGTGACAGGGCAGATGGCAAGGAGATAGTCTGCTTGGATGGTCAGTTGGGACAGGAAGCATGGCCTGGGGTCTGAGATTGGCTAGATATTATGGGCCATGTGCTTTGAATTGGCTAACTCATTAATTAGCACTGCACAGTGATGGTTCCAAAGCTGAGTGAATCATTGAGGGCATGGTATCAGGAGGTCTGGTCATCCAGAGGGAATAACAGGCAACTTGGAATGAACTTGAATTTGAAGAGTGAGGTGGGATGGAAGATAGAGGATTTCAATCCTCTTTTCCATATTTTTAAATCCTGTTGTGTTCCTTCTTGTCCCAGGGGAAAAACGCTCTCCACTGCTCTTTCTTTCCTTACCCATAAAGCCGGAGAAGTTTATACATTGGAATTGCAGATGTAATTGACAGGGTAAATGAAACTGTCAAGATTTCCCTCTCCTACTGCTTCAGGGTTGACTGGAGCTCAGTTCCCTTAGCAGGTAGGAGAAATGAAACAAGTCCAGTCCAGAGAAATAATAGACATGGTCTGTGAACTTGAGATGGAAGTCAGCCTTCATTCCACTTAGTTAAGACACCTTTGAAGGAGAAGCTGTCTGGGTGTCAGAAAGTCTCTCACACAAGAGTTTATAGGAAAAAATGTTGTCTCTGAGAGTTTTTCCTAGTCTTGAACAACTGTTGTACCCAATGACTTTAGAGATCCAGACACAAAAGGGCAAGATTAGCTTTCAGGGATTTCATAGCAGGGGCTGTAAATGGAACACTCTTATTGTTTTCTTTATTTTTATCACCAAATTCCATTACACAATGGTAACAACTCTCAGGGCAGAACATTTGGAGGGTTTATTGTCCTCCTTGAGTTGTTAGCAGGCTGATCTCTGGCCCCCAGCCTTGGTACTCTACAAATGCTAGTGCTTGTCAGTCCCCAGGGTGAGTGGTAATTGTCAAATGGAGCTCTCCAACTGTCCCCTGTCAGTAATGGTTTTTAAAGGCCTGGCAACCTGTTTCTTTAAAATCACAAAACAAAACAAGCTCTCCAGCACTTTCAGTCCCTGGTTGCCTCTGCCTCTCTCCTTCAACATGATGCCACACTGTCATTCATGACAAGCTGCCTTAGGAAATGGTTTCATTTTCTGCACCAATTGCAAGGGAACCCCACGTCCAGGGTCAGAGGAGGTTCAGAGTTGAAAGGGACCTCTGAGGTTACCTAGCCAATTATGTAATTTTATACATGAGGAAACTGAGGACCAGGGAGGGAGAAATGATTTGTCCAAGGTCACACAAGCTAGTCAGTGACAGATCCAGGAACTGAACCCAGTCTTCTGATTCCGAATGGATCAGTCAACAAACATTGGTCTAATCCCCATTCTGTGCCAGACATTCTGCTAGGTACTGGGATAAGAAATGAAACAATTGCTGCTCTCAAGTCTATTGTGGAGATGTTGTGTGTATATCAATTAATAAGCATTTATTAAGTGCTTTCTATGTGCATACAAAATACATGCAAGGTAAATGTTTCTCTGGAGAAAACCATCATTATTATTGATAATAATAGTAACAAGTAGCTGGGATTTATATAGCAGTGTGAGATTTGGAAAGTGTTTTACAAATACTATCTCATTTGATTCTCTCCCCATTTTACAGATTAGGAAATTGAGGCACAGAGATGTTAAGTGACTTTTCCAGAGTCACTCAACTCTGATATATATTGATAGCATGTGCCTCTGACACATCTGGCTGTGTGACCCTGAATAAATCAATGAACCTTTCAGGGCTCTAGGCAATCTTTAAGACTGTAAGTTGCAGAAAAAAGTGCCAAGCTGTTCTGGGGGAGAGAATTTCCTCACCTGAGAGTGAAATCACAGGTCTTATCTCTATAACTATTTGTACAGTTGAAGAAACAGGCACAGGGAAGTAAAATGAGTTTCCCATGGTCATACAATTAGTAAAATATCAGGGGTATTCAAACCCAAGTCTCCTGATTCCAAGTCCTTCGAGATCTTTTCTCCATTTTTTAGAAGTTTTATTGATGCATTTTAAAATATTATAGACATTTCCATGTTACCCCTTTTTCATAAGAGCTCCTTGGAACAAAGCAAAATGATTAAAATTAGCAATGCAGTGACCTCATGTAAAAGTGCTTGCAACATTCCTCATCTGTAGCTTCCCCAGCCTCTTTATTTAAAGTGTTCCTTAATGAACAGAAATCTCTATTCTCTCTCATCCCCTGCCCCATTGAAAAAAAGGGAAAAGAAAAATAAAGTACTTGTAACATACACATAGTCAAGTAAGAAAAAATCCTTCCTTGGCTGTATACAAAAATATCCATATCGATTGCACATATATAACCTAGATGAAATTGCTTACCATCTTGGGGAGGGAGAAAACTTGGAACTCAAAATTTTAAAGAAATTAATGTTAAAATTTGTCATTACATATAATTGGGAAAAATAAAATGCTATTTTTTTTGGAGGAGGGAAGGCAGGGTAATTGGAGTTAAGTGACTTGGCCAAGGTCACACAGCTAGTAAATGTGTCAAGTATCTGAGGCTGGATTTGAACTCAGGTCCTCCTGACTCCAGGGCTGGTGCTCTACTAGCTGCGCCACCTAGCTGCCCCCTGAAATAAAATACTATTAAAAATAGCTGTGCCTCATTCTGCACCCTAGCTCTGTCACTGCTCTGTCAGGAGATGGGGGGTATGTTTTATTCTTAGGCCTTTGGAATCATGGATGGTTAATGTATCGATGGTAATTATTGTAGATTTCAAAGTTGTTTGTCTTTACAGAGTTCTATAAATTGTTCTTTCACTGTTCATCAGTTTATTAAAGTCTTCAAACATGTTAATTTTCTCCATAGTGTGCTGGCCCACTCGACTTCAGTTTCCTTGTTTGTAAGATGATGAGGTTTGGGCTAAACGATTTCTCCAGTTCCTTTCAGTGCTGGCATATGTTTCATGTGATCAGCAGTAGTGTGCAGTGGATAGGAGAGCTGTAGAATCAGAAAAACCTGAATTTAAGTCCTGGCTCAGACTCTGGGGAGACCATTTACTCCTGAGTGCCCTGGGCAACCCTCTTCAAGCTAGAAGTTCTATTTGAGTTATCAATATACAGTAGTGAAGGGAGTTTCCATGCTTAGAATTCTCCTGATACCTTTCAGCAATATAGATATGTGAGTATGTTATTATATATGTGTCTATATATGTACGTAAGTATGTACACATGAATGAAGACCTCATCCAGTTCCAACTAAACATATTTTGGATGTCTTTCTACTTTGTTATATCCAATTAAATGACACAATTCAATTCAGTTTAATCCCTTGAGCTTTCATTAAATGCCTACTATGCGCTAAGTTTTTTTTTCCTGCGATACAGAGAAAAAAACAAAACAGAATTTGTCCTCAAGGCACTGACATTCTATCTGTGCACCTCTCTCAGGATTGATTTTTTAGATCTCTCTCTCTCTCTCTCTCTCTCTCTCTCTCTCTCACACACACACACACACACACACACACACACACACATTTTTGATGTAGTTGACACATGACACAACATATTGACTCATACTTTACTTGTGGTCCATTAAAACCCAACGTCTTTTCACATGAGTGACTGCCTAGCTATGCCTCTCTAGAGACCCCTCTTCCCCTAAACCTCATGTTATCTTTGCCTTTATCAAAGTGATTGATAAAAACTATTGAGTGGAATTGGGCCAAGGATAGGTCTTTACAGAGCTCCCCTGGAGAACAACCATGTTGATGCTGGTGAATTGATTATTCTCTGGCTCCAGCCATTATAACAATTCAGGATTCAGAACCCTGGAACTCCAGATCCTGGATCCAGAACTCAGCTCATATCTGTTCCCTTTATCTTCCACTAGAGCATGAGAACTTTTGTCAAACGCCTTGCCGAATTCTGGGCATACAATTTCTCTGGCATTCTCCTGGTCTAACAGTTTATTTGAATGTGCAAAAGATTTGGGGTAGCTAATGGAGCTCTGGGCCTAGAGTCAGGAAGACCAGAGTTCAAAACTGGCTTCAGACATTTAGTAGCTGTTTGACCCTGGGCAAGTCACTTAACCTCCATTTGCCTCAGTTTTCTCAAGTGCAAAATGGGGATAATAATACCACTTACCTCCCAGGGCTGTTGAAAAGATCTAATGGGATAATATTTGTAAAACACTTAGCACAGTGCCTAACACATAGAAGGCACTTATAAATGCTTGTTTTCTTCCACCCTTGTCTGTGTAGGGGGAGCTTCTGGTGTAGAAATCCCCTCAATGCAATGGCAACCTATCTGACAATACATACATGGTTAAGAACATTTTCCATTTTGAATTCTTTCAATTTCTAAAATAAGTTCAGGGGGTGGGAGCATAAAAACTGGGGAAATCTGAAAACGCTTCTTATAGGAGATGATACATTTGCTAACTAAATATCTCATAAAATAGAATAATAGGCCCCTCCAGAAGCTGGGGGCTTTCTGAGTGACCTCCCCCAGTCATTTTCTCTGTGGTGTCAGTTTATAACTTGGAAGTTTCCATAAGGTCACATCTCCCTGGTTCTCTTCTCCCTATTTTTCCAACTTTATCAGCATCCAATATTTTTTATGTGCCGGGAGCCTGCAGATCATAGAATCATCCAACTTTCATCATCTTAATAAAAGCTCAACGAGGCAGCCAGCAGGCAGTTGTAGGGTCGTTTTATCCAAGATCTCGGCAGTCACTGCAGGGAGAATGTGGCATTTCCGTGAATAGAAAATGTGTTGAGGATGAGTTTTGATGAGGCCAGGCAAGTGTGTAACAATCCAAGGCTTTTAAAAAAATCTCCAAACCATACCTAGCTAGAAGTTGAAGCTACTTTACCAGTCATC
>CM053624.1:18909215-18950888 GCA_028646595.1 Phalanger gymnotis
GTTCTTAAATGCTAGTCATTAATTTGCCCCTGGGAATTTGAATCTATCACTTAAACTTTTTGGGCCTTAGTTTCCTTCTCTGTAAAGGAGGGATTCAGATTACAAGGGACTAAGATTCCTTCCTGCTCTAAACCCCAGGGCTCTGTGGATAACCTTCAAGTACCCCTTTAGTTCTGAGACCCTAAGAGTCCTCATCTATACTGCTTGTTGTTTGGACTACTTCTGAACCAAAGCATCAAGGCCCTTCATGTTACTTCAAACAAAGCAAAAACCTAAATATAAATGACGGACAGTGTCATGCTTCTGTCATTCTGAAATCTTTTAGCCTTCTGGTAGGTAAAGGGTCTTGAGGAAGGCTCAGGCATGAGACAGATGTTCATTCAACTCCCCTTGGGAATGGATAGGATGAGCACGTGTCAGTGGCTTGATACTTGAGACAAGGTCATAATGCCTTCAGATCCCACAGTTTGAACAAACTTCAGGTGCCTAGGCTTTGCTTTCACACATCACTTTTTCTTACTGCTGTGATTCACTACTGACAATCTTTAGATACTTTTTTTGTGGGTTACAGGACAGGAAGGAGAAGAAATAAAATTGAAAGGGGCCAGATCATGCCCCAGAACCTTTTTGTTTCAACATTTTTTTTATTTTATCTTTCCCCTAGACCTGTGATTTTATCAGCGGAAGCAGTTTTGTTTGGGAATTTCCTCTGGTTCCTTCTCTGCAACTTCTCCTTGTAGAAAGCTGACTGAGGCACTGGAAAGTTTAAAGACTTGTCCAGGGTCTTGGAGGCATTTTGTGTGATAGGGGGACCCTAAACTTATATTCATGACTCCAAAGCCAGATCTGTAAATGCTTCATCACACTGTCTTTCTACATTTAGTTATGTTAGGCAGAAAAATTGGAATGATGGGATATGCTTAAAAAGGTAGTTTTATTTCTTTTAAGTGCATACTTTAAAAGTAGCTAGGCTAATAGAATTCATTTCACTGAACATTTAATTTATTTTTTTCTGTTTTGTTGATGTCTTTTGCTTTTTCTAGGGGAAAGGAATAAGGATAAGGACTGGACTCATGGCTACATTGGTATGGCAAACTCCTAGGTAAGGAAACTCCTTTCACCAAATTTGGGTCAGCACCTTCTCTTCAAGACATGGTCTTCAAGAGTTGCCTACCTCTGACAGGTTAAGTAACCTATTCAAGGTCACAAAGCCAGTCTATGTCAGGGTCATGACTTATACCCACTGACCCTTCCTTTGTAACAAAGACAAACATTTAAGCGAAATGGTTCCCTGACAGTGTTTGCAACACTTTACACCCATTGTAGCTTACTTCTCTACATAGAGGAGAGATATGTTTGACTATCTATTTTTAGGCACCAAAATTGGTCATCGCAAAGAATCTTTCAACTACATTTAGTTCAACAAGCATTCGTTAAACACCTAGAATGTTCAAAGTACTGTCAGGGTACCCAAAACATAATGAAAGACAGCCTCTGCTCTCAACAAGATCACATTGAGGGAAATACAACATTTAAATAGACAAATTAGCAGAAAACAATATGCGGAGGGACAAAACACTAACACTGGGGGAATTAAGGCTTTGGACAGAAGGTTTCACTAATAAAGGCAGCTATGTGGCACAGTGGATAGAGGAAGACATCTTCCTGAGTTCAAATCTGGCCTCAGACACTTAATAGCTGTATGTTCCTGGGCAAGTCACTTAACCCTATTTGTTTCAGTTTCCTCATCTGTAAAATGAGCTGGCGAAGGAAATGTCAAACCACTCCAGTATCTTTGCCAAGAAGACCCCAGATGGGGTTATGAAGAGTCAGATTGGAAAGATGGCTGAACAACAGCATCGCTAATAGAGTGACACTTTAGCTGGGCCCTTGGCGGACCTGTTTTCAACAAACAGATGATTTTTAATTAGCACATGATATCAGTCATCTATTAATCGTGCTTAGGGAGGCTTAAAAACCATTTGTTCTCTTAGGTGGTTTAGATATTCTTTTGAAGATATAATTATCAGCCCAAGGCCTGGGGTCCAATATGAACTCACTTGGAGATTGCTTTGTAGATAGAAAAGACAAGTGTGAGATTGAGCTGGGCCACTGGTGAGATGATCAGCTTGTTCAAATGCTGGGTGTTTGGATTAATGCCATCTTCCTGCAGCTTTGGTTGTAAGAGAAAATCTCCAGACTTACAAGAGATTTTTTTTTTTTGACAGAGGCTGGGGGACATTTCCTCCATTTCTTCCTTGTTTTTGGTGATGGGGTCAGTGGGGGTGGTGCTCACATCTATGATCTCATTGGTGTGGGGAACACTATGAGTGGAAACTCCCTCCACTAGGATGAAGATGAGTAGCTCATATTCTTACAGAGTTATTGGCAACACTGAGAAAAGATTTACCTACTGCCACATAGCCAGGATGAGTCAGGGGTAGGACTAGAGCCCAGATGTTCCTGACTCCAAGGCTGACCCTCCATCCTCTATACGACATGGCCTCTATCTGTCTTTCTCTTTGCTTCTGTCTCTCTGTCTCCCTCCCTCTCCCTCCACTCCCTTTCTCTCTTGTTCTTATTCTCCTCTTCCTCCTTCTCCTCCTTCTCTTCCTCCTCCTCCTTATTCCTCTTCCTCATCTTCTTGTTCTCTTTCCTTCTCTTTCTCCTTCTCATCTTTCTTCATTTTTCTTTCTTTTTCTCTCGCATATACATATACACACACACCAGCTAGAAGGTACTACTCTTCAAGAAATACATTACATTAAATATTGTCCCCAATTATGCAGTTCTCAAGAATATTTCTACCGATGGTCAGAGGGCGTCTACCTTTCTTTAATGAATGGGATACTAAATATCTTGAGGGAAAAAGAAAAATGCTGCCCAGCTTCTGGATACTTATTAAATGTCCAGGTGTTGGCATTACAGGTACTGACTTTTAAGTGACTGAGAAAATTCATAGGGCAATAGAATTAAGAGCAAGAGAGTATCTTTGAGCTTTCCAGGTCAATATTCCTTATTTTGCCCAGCAGAAAACTGAGGCCCAGGAGTAGTAAGGGAATGTCCTGTGTCCTTGGCAGCTAGTTACTTGAACAATAGCGTTGGATGAAGATGAATGATATGAGCTAAGAAAGAGCACACTAAATATTTGCTCTCCATGTTTTAAAGTCCTCCTTTAAAAATATAATTTTATTTATTTTATCAAATATTTCCAAATTATATGCAATTTTAAAAAATAATCATTTAAAAATTAATTCCAAATTCTCTCCCTCCCTTCTATCCCTTCCCATTCCTTGAAAAGGCAAGCAATTTGATGTCAATTATACATATGAATTCATGCAGAACATATATCCACATTAGCCATGTTACAAAGCAACTAAGTGACACAATGGATAGAGTGTCAGGCCTGGAATCAGGAAGTCTTTTCTTTCTGAGTTAAAATCTGGCCTCAGACAATAGCTTTGTGGCCCTGGGCACATCACTTATCCCCTTTTGCCTCAGTTTCCTCATCTTTAAAATAAGCTAGAAAAGGAAATGGCAAACCACTCCAATATCTTTGCCAAGAAAAACCTGAAAGGGGTCACAAAGAGTTGAATGTGATTGAAAAATGACTAACCAACAACAAAAAGAAAGCACAGACAAAAAATAAAATGAGAAATAAAAAAAAAAATTTAAAAAAGTATGCTTCATTCGGAGTCCATCAGTTCTCTTTCTGGAGGTGGATAACTTTTTTCATCATGGGTCCTTTGGAATTGGCTTGGATCATGGTTTTGCTCAGGGTAGCTGAGTCTTTCGCAGTTGATAGTCCCTACACTATTGCTGTTACTCTGTACAATGTTCTTCTTGTTCTGTTCACTTCGCTTCGCGTCAGTTCATGTAAATCTTCCCAGGTTTTTTTGGAAACCATCCAGCCTATCGTTTCTTATAGCATAATAGTATTCCATCACAACCATATGCCACAACTTGTTCAGCTATTCCCCACGGACCTCTCTTTGATTTCCAATTCTTTGCCACAACAAAAAGAGCTGCTGTAAATGTTTGTATAAATAGGCTCTTTTCCCTTTTCTTTTATATCTTTGGCATACAGACCTATAAATGAGATCGTTGGGTCAAAAGTTATGCCTAGTTTTATAGCATTTTGGGCATAGTTTCAAGTTGTTCTCTAGAATGGTTAGACTAGTTCACAACCAACAGCACATTAGTAGCCCAATTTTTCTATATTCCCTCCAGCATTTGTCATTTTCCTTTTCTGTCATGTTAGCCAATCTCATAGGAGTGAGGTGGTGTCTGACTTGTTTTAATTTGCAGTTCTATAATCAGAAGTGATTTAGCGCCTTTTTATTGACTAGCAATAGCTTTGATTTCTTCTTCTGAAAACTGCCTGTTTGTATCCTTTGCCCATTTATCAATTGGGGAATGGCTCTTATTTGAATAAATCTAGCTCAGTTCTCTACATACTTGAGAAATAAAGCCTTTATCAGAGAAACTCTCTGCAAAAATTTCCCGTTTCCTGTTTTCCTTCTAATTTTGACTGCATTGGTTTTGTTTTTGCAAAACTTTTTAATTTAATGTAATCATAATTATCTGTTTTATTTCCTATAATCTTCTCTATTTCTTGTTTAGTCATAAACTCTTTCCTTATCTATAGATCTTAAAGGTGTATTTTTCCATGCTCCCCTAATTTATTTTTACTTTTTATGTCTAAATCATTTATCCATTTTGACCATATTTTGGTATGTAGTGTGAGATGTTGTTCTTTGCCTAATTTCTTCTAACTGCTTTCCAATTTTCCCATCATTTTTTGTTGAATGGAAAGTTTTTATCCCCAAAACTTGGATCTTTGTTTTCATTGAATACTAGATTACTATGGTCATTTACTGTGGTGTATTGTGTTCCTAATCTATATTACTCTTCCACCACTCTATTCCTTAGCCAGTGCCAGATTGTTTTGATGATTACTGTTTTGTAGTATAGTTTGAAATCTGGGACTGCGAGCCACTTTCCTTCATATTTTTTCATTGATTCCCTTGATGTGCGTGTGTGTGTGTGTGTGTGTGTGTGTGTGTGTGTGTGTATAATATACATATATATATACACATATACATGTACACACACATATATAACCTTTTGTTCTTCAAGATAAATTTTGTCCTTTTTCTAGTTCTAGTTCTATTAAATAATTCTTTGGCAATTTGATTGGTATGACAGTGAATAAATAAATTAGTTAGAATTGTCATTTTACTATATTGGCTTGGCTTACTCAAGAGCAATTAATAATTTCCCAGTTGTTTAGATCTGTCTTTATTTGTGCGAAAAGTGTTTTGTAATTGTGTTCATGTAATCCCTGGGTCTGTTTTGGCAAATGGACTCCCATGTATTTTATATTGTCTGCAGTTATTTTAAATGGAATTTCTCTTTCTATCTCTTGCTGCCAATTTTGTTGGTAGTATATAGAAATGCTAATGTTTTATTGGGTTTATTTTATATCACACAACTTTGCTCAAGTTGTTAATTGTTTCAATAAATGTTTTAGTTTTAATTCATATTAACCGATGATTTATCTTTTATTTTTTCATAAAACCAGCTCCTAGTTTTATTAGTTCAATTTTTAAACTTTAACTTTTATTAATCTTTCCTTTGATTTTCAGGATTTTTATTTTCACGTTTAATTGGGAGTTTTAAATTTGTTCTTTTCGTTGCTTTTTTTTTAGTTGCATGCCCAATTCGTTGATCTGCTCTGTCTCTCTAATAAAACTGACAAATTGAAATAGATGAATATTTGCAAAAATATAAACTGCCCAGATTAGCATTTACTTTAGTTGCATGTGTGTGTGTGTGTTTTCTCTTTTGGAGATACAAATAAATCTTCATACATGTTTAAAAATATAATTTCCCCCCAAGTATTGTTTTGGCTTCGAACAAATAAATTTTGGAATGTTGTCTCATTGTTATTATCTTTAATGAAATTGTTGATCGTTTCTATCATTTGTTCTTTGATTCATTGATTCTTTAAGATCAGATTATTTAGTTTCCAATAAATATTTTTATTCTTCTATTTTTTGTTCTTTTGACTTTGTTTTGTTGTTTCTTGATGTCTCATGGTGTCATTAGCTTCTACTTGCACAATTTGAATTTTTAAGTCATTTTTTCTTCAGTGAGCTTATGTTCTCATTTTTATCCATTTGATCAATTCTGTTTTTAAGGCATTATTTTCTTCAGAATTTTTTTGTGCTACTTCTACCAAGCTATTAATCGCCTTTTTATAATTTTTTCCTTTTCATTTCTTTTATGTTTTTTTGCAAGTCAATTGGAGTTAAGTTACTTGCCCAGGGTCACACAGGTAGTAAGTGTTAAGTATTTGAAGCCAGATTTGAACTTGGGTCCTCCAGACTGTCCAGGGCCAGTGCTCTATTCACTGTACTACCTAGTTGCTTGTTGCTTTCATTTATTTACCTAATTTTTCCTCTTCTACTCTTATTTGGTTCTGAAAAATCATTCTTTTAGCCCTTCCAGCAATGCTTGTTGGGCTTTCATCCATTCACATTTTTTTCTTTGAGTCTTTGCTTGTAGCTATTTTGACTTCATTGTCTTCTGAGTTGTCTTGATCTTCCCTGTGACCACAGTATCTTTCTATAGTCAGATTTTTTTTTTGTTTGCTCACTTTTCTTCTCTATTTCTTGATTAAGAACTTTAACATAAAGCTAGGCTTTGTTCCTGGTTCGTTCATGGGGAGGGGCACTGTTAGGCTTCCTACTTTTTTGCATTTCTGTTTTCAGAGCTAGTTCTGGAATTTTGGAAATTATCAGTGCTTCCAAGGTAGTATCATCTGTGGAAAGGTGTGGTCCTTGCTGTCTTGGCCTCTACTCTTGTCCTTATGCAGGAATGGCCCTGATCCCTTGGGATTGCAATTGATATTACTCCTTTAAGTTTCCTGCTCCCTCGAAACTGGAAACAATACTGTTTCTTAGGGTCCCAAATCCCTTGGAACTGGAGGTGGTACTGTTCCTCAGTGTTCCTGATCCCTTAAAACCAAAACAAATATTTCCCCTCAAGGCTTCTACTCCCTCCTGACCAAAATGCTCCTCCTTACCCTTGAGTTATCGCCCAGACATGGGTAGTCAAACAGGGTCTAGTCCCAAATATGACACTAACACACAGATTGCCCTGTAATCTTTCTAATAAATTTCTAGGTCTCTTTCCTATCTCTGGCTTGGGAGCCCCTGAAGCTGCTCTTGCTTCTATTACTACCACCTAGTCCCACCGCTGGTGTTTCAGCCACATGCACTCTGGGCCACCCTCTACCTCCATGTCACAAATCTCTCTTTCCAACCTCATAAGTTCTCTTGGACCAGAACAATGTCTCACTCTGACCTTCTGTTGGCTCTGCTACTCCAGAATTTGATTCAAGGTGTTATTTTAAAAATAAGTTATTTGGAGGGGAATGTTAGGAAAGCTCAGAAGAGTGCTTTCTCTACCATCTTGGTTCTACTCCTGGAAATCACAAGCCCCTCTTTCAAAAGAAGAAGAGTAACCATCATTTATATAGTTTAAAAAAAAGAACCAGATGTGTATTACCTCATTTATCTCATAATAACCTTGTGAGGTACTGCAGGTTGTTGTTTGTCCTTCATCCTTGTAGAGGACCATGACATCAGGGAAATGATGACATGACTTGCGGTTGACTTGATTTAAGTGAGGGAGGGCTGTGCAACATCACCAGCCTTACTTTCTCCTCCAGAGCCATCTGGGTCCAGTGGCCTGATGCTCACCAGGATGACTGGAGATGGCCCAGGGTGCATTGGGAGACCCCGGCCCTTTCAGGCTAAAGACTTTTCAGTTGCTTACTGTGAGTGAGGTGACCAGTACTGCAGGTCTTACTTATCTTCATTTTATAGATGAGGAAACAGACTTACAGAGGGTAAGTGACTTGCCCAGGGCAACACAAAAAAGTGAAGCATCAGAGGCAGAGTTGAAGTGCAAGTTTTTCTGACTCCAATCTGACAAGATTTTGCCTGTTCTTTTTGATATGTTCTTTTTTTGCTTGCAGAGGAAGGAGAGAAACCAATCTCTTGGTTGCTCTGCCTGTGGGGGAAGGAGAGAAACGTCATCCCACTAGCTTGTGCACCCCATCCCCCTTGCCCTGATCTGAGTTGCCTTTCTAACCTCCAGAAATCATTCTGTATAGGTGGTTCTCAATTTTGACCAGGTATAAGGTGGGTCCTGGTTGAGTTTAAACAGCTTGTTTTTAGGAGTTCTGCTTAAAACCCACACTTGGCTTCTTAACAGATGGGCCTTGATTAGTTGTTAAGCCTTTCCATAGGTGATCTCTCAATGTGGGGGCAGCCACTGGTGTCTAAGAACCCTGCCTACCTCCTTTTTATTTTGGGTGGGGTAGAGTGACTTACATAGGACAAGTAGGCATGGACCATCTTTTGGCTAGCAGGTAATATTATTTTGCCTTTAACCCTAAGTCTACCAAATTTCCCTGTTACTGTTGAGGACACCACCTCACCATTGTCCCAGGCAGCCAAGTCTTCACAACCTTGGTGTTATCTTCATTTACCCTCATCCCACATTTACACATACAACTAGATGTAAAATCTTGTTGTTTCTATTTCCTCTTCCCTCACTTCCCTCAAATGTGTCCCCATCTCTTTATTCACATAGTCTCCACCCTGATTCATGCCCTTATCTCTTACATGGACTCTCGTGCTAGCCTCCCAATTGGTCTTCATGCCTAAAGTGTATCTCCACTCCAACCCAACTCAGCTGCCAAAGTGATTTTGAAAAAAGGATAGGTCTGCTCATGTCGCTTACCTATCAGTAAAATTCTGGTGTTTCCTTATTGATTCTTGGATCAAATAGTATTTAATCTTTGTCTCATCCTTTTTAAATTTCTATTTTTATGTGTTTTAGTATACAAAATTATTCATACAATAATTTATGTGTATAATTGGTAAATAAGTAAACTTATTGGGGATTCATGTTCAAACATATTTTACTGATAGGGATATGAGATAAAAAAGTTTGGAGATCCATTAGTATGGACTAGAGGGGAAAATGGTAGTGTGAGCCTATGGAGGTACATTTCAGAAGTGGCCTGAAAATTGGAAGGGAAAGTTTGTTAGCTCAAAGAATCTTAATGCTTACCTTGAAGTCACATCTCCTTTATAGTCATTATCCACAGGGGTAGGGGCTTGTTACCTCATTTTTTTCCATTCCCCCTCCCCACAATATTCCCTATATCACCACCCCAGCACAGGTCAGTATACACATATCAGAAAGTAGGCAGAAAGTGGGGGTGCCCTAACATTTTTATCCCACTAAAGCCATGGATAGGCCAGTGAGTAGTACTACGGAACTCTGAGCTGCTAGAACTCACATTTAACTGTGATGACTCCACAAAATTGTCTGCTATTGGCAGTACTCAATGCTTTCCTTATACCAGCTGCTCTAAGGGAGTTGGTAATTGTATCACAGGATGAGACCTTTTCTTTACTGGAGCACCCTCAGGTCACCTTCAGGATATAGCCATCCCATCCTGCACCTATATACTTTAAGGCAATTGAGTACTAGTAGGCTTCATGGTTGGCAAACCGAGTGGGAGTGCACTTGACTGTGAGATGCTTTTGAAGAGTAAGGAGAGCTTGTTCCTAGGGAAACATGAGAACAGAGTGGAAGTTTGCTCAATGTTTGAGAAAATGTATTTAATGCACTTTTTAAACCTCAAAAGACCATAGAAATGCCAGCTCTTTTTATATTCTAAATTTGGGTTGGAAGGAGGCCCTCTAAGATTGCTTAGCAGGGCATCCTTTTTTAGGGAAGCTGCTAGGATCTGAGGGGCCTGCTTCTATAGTTGAACAATAGTACTTTTGTCCCAGCTCAGCTCCTGACTCTCAGACATTTCCACCTCTGCTCTATCAGCCCGTTCAACCTGGAGATGGTACCATCCCTATATAACCCTTTTCCAATTGGTGAGTTCCTGTCTGGAACCCTCTCTATTTAAGGAAGTTTTCAGTCTGTACATGCTGATATATCTTGGCTCAGCTCTTGCCTTTTCAGGCTTTTCTACTTTTTGTGCATCACTTCTCTCCACCTTCTTTCCAATTTCCTTTGGAGTATTATCTTTTCCCATTAGAATGCAAGCCCCTTGAGGGGCTGTCTTGTTCCTTCCACTATTTAGCACAATATCTGGTGCAGAGTAAATGCTTTCTCTCCTCTCTCTCTCTCTCTCTCTCTCTCTCTCTCTCTCTCTCTCTCTCTTCCTCTCCCTCTCCCTCTCCCTCTCCCTCTCCCTCTCCCTCTCCCTTTCCCTCTCCCTCTCCCTCTCCCTCTCCCCCTCTCCCTCTCCCTTTCTCTCTCCCTTTCTCCCCCCCCCCATAGTGTACAACATCAGGAGGGATGAACTTTGGAATCAAAGGACTAAGAGAGTTGGGTTCGAAGAACAGATAAATTGAAGCCTGAGACCATGAAACTGGGTGCCAGCCATTGCCTTGCTGCTCTGGGTTGGCAGTGTATGACTTATCATGGCTTACAATTTCAAAATGGGGCCCTGAACCACCAGGTCCATTATTCAAGATAGGAAAGGGAAATGTGGATAGTAAGGAGAGAATAGAAAACAGCCACCAGAGGTCAACCAAAACATCAGTGCCTCAGGAATGATAGCTAAAAGGTTGGATGACAAAGTGAGGATTGGAAAAAATCTCTAAAGGTTACAACATTGAGCTGAATCAAATGAAATTTAATAGGTATAAATGTAAAGTTCTATACTTGGGCTAAAAAAATCAGTTACACTAGTATAAAATCACAAAGGCATTACTAGAGAGTAGCTTGACTGAATTTGATCCGGAGGTTTCAGTAGACTACTATCTCAACATTAGTCAAAAATATGATGTCAGCCAAAAAATCCAAACCAAACTAAAACAAATGAGATATTAGGTTGAATTAATAGAAGCATAGTTTCTAATACAAAGATAGTGACAGTTAAAGCTCAGGCTATCTAACCAAGTACTCTCCCAAGATTGAGAAGTCTTTATTTATATTCCAGGGAAATGGATGAAAATAACAATTCACATTTCTATAGGACTTAAGTCCTGTGAGGTAGT
Source organism: Phalanger gymnotis (assembly GCA_028646595.1). NCBI lineage: Eukaryota > Metazoa > Chordata > Mammalia > Diprotodontia > Phalangeridae > Phalanger > Phalanger gymnotis. The sequence continues at coordinate 18,920,321 of CM053624.1, forward strand.
AGTGTAAGAATTATTATCTTCTGTTTCCTGATAGGGTAATGGGATCTTAGGAACACACAGCTAGTACGTGTGGAAGCTGGGTTTAGAACCCAACTGTCTCCTGACTTCAAACCGAGTGTTCTTTCCATTGCACTACCTTGCTTCTCCATGAATGTTATTTAGAAATGGTAACTTTGAGAAGTAAACTTTCAGCTGAATGTTATAGGAATTTACTTGTGATAGAAGTTATCAGAGTTTGAAGTCTTTCTTTTTTTCTTGGAATCTATGGGAATGGTGGTCATTGGACAATTAGAACATTGGTAGACCTCTAACTGTTTTGATCTAGTGTTGTTGGGGTGCCAGTGATTTTATTCTAATTTTTATCTTGGGCTTTTAAAATTTAATATTTCTGGGGCAAGCTTTGATTTACTGATCACTTGCATTATAAGGATTAGAATAAAATTGTGCCAGCTCCTTCAGAACATCAGTGAATTCATTAAGAGATAAGCCAACCCATTCCTGATTATTAGCAACATGGATCACAAACTTAAAGCAGTAAGAGACCTTAAATGTTGAGTCAAATCCCCTTATTTTATAGATGGAAACAGGCCCAGAGAGGTTAAGTGACTTGTTCAAGGTCATATAGCAAATAAGTATCAGAGGTAGGAATTAAATTTAAATCTACTGATGTTATGCTTATTGACATTTCTACTGTGACACATTGCCAGGTCATTTTTAATAAATCACGTGTCCATAAAGCATTGGAAAAACACCACCACCACTAACAATGGCAACAAGAAATCAACCTGACCTAGGCAAGACCCTCTGAGGAAGAAGCATGTTGTATGCAGAAAGCATGGATTAGTGTAAAGATGACTAGGTTTGGAGTCAGGATATATGGGTCGTTACTCCCTGGGTGACCTAGAGCAAGGGTAGTGTCAATTATTATTGGTATGACCTTGAAGAAATCACTTAATCTCAACCATCGGGGAAAAATTCAAAGTGCAGGTGCCAGCTAAGTGATTCTCTATACGCTGGCTGTATCATATGGCCATGGCAAAGACAAAAGGAGGTAATGTAGAAGAAAGTGATCTGAATCTGCCAAGTGCCATAAAAATGTTTGTTTGTGACTGTCATATTAGGAGAAAGAGTAAGTGACCACCTATGGAAAGCCCAGATGTCTCGTACATCTGGAACGCTCTTTCCTTCCAGTTCAATCTAATTTCTATCTACCTCTCCCAGTCTGGCTCAAATACCCTTTCTTCCAAGAAGCTTTCTTTGATCTCCTCATCATTCCTCTCTTTTCCAGAAGAGAGTTCTCCCTCCCATGACCTTCTAGAATCTTTTGCTTATATCTCTGCATTACAGAAATGTCGGAGACCCTAAGGGTTAAGAGTGCTCACTGATGATTTATTCCCTTGCTTTCACAGTGCTTCCTATTTTAAGTAAATCGTCTTTATTCTTCACTACAATATGAAGTCTAAGCTATTAAGAACAGCTGGAAACCTGAAGAAGGAGGGAGTTGCCAGTGCTGGAGACAAAGAGAACCTCTGTAGAGTAACTTTAATTGGTGCCCCAAGGAAGTACAGTCTTCAAGAGTAATAGGAAAGGAACATTGCCCCAAGTCTCAACTTTACCCCCAACCCCATCTCTAGTATCCTTTTCACTTAATTTCTAAGAATCATATCGATGTAATAATAAAGAGCGATAGTTGCTAAAAGTCAGAACCATTTTCTTCTTCATTCAATTGATGCAAATTTACTGGGAGAAATGCAAAGAAGACAGAGTCCTTAACCCCAGGAGGCTTACAATTTAGGTGGGAACATTAGACATGGAAAAATAACTGTGACATAAGGCGTAAGGTGTTACGTCCAGTGGTAGAGATGGTGAGGAGCAGCTAGGTGCTACAATGGTTAGAGTATTGGGTCTGGAATCAGGAAGATCTGAGTTAAAATCTGGCCTCAAAACCTTATTAGCTGTGTGACCCTGGGGAAGTCATTAACCCCGATTTGCCTCATTTCCTCATCTGTAAAATGGGTACATATTGGAGAAGGAAATGGTAAACCATTCCAATATCTTTGCTAAGAAAACCCCACGGACAAAGTCCATGGGGTCGTGTAGAGTCTGACACAACTGAACACAAAGAGATGGTGAAGAGAAAAAAAAGATTGTACGGAAAAAATCTAAAACTCAGTCACTCAGTCACAAAAACATATCTTGTTTTTGTTAAAGTATATATGAAGTGGAATTCTATATTGAGGCAGCAAACACCTATTAAGTACCTACTCTGTGCCAGTCACTGTGCTAAACTCTGGGGGTACAAAAAGAGTCGAAAGACAATCTCTGCCCTCAACTATAGTATCAGCACTGTCCTGCTTGTCTGTTCCTTCCTGAATGTTCTGTTCTTTTCTGCATATTTTTCATGGTTTAATAATGTTCTTTTCTCCCTCTCCCTCATTCTCCCCATCCTCATAACTGTCCTCAGTTTTAAGTTTTCTGTAGTATGTCCCTCTTGCTTTACATGATGGGTCATGTTGTTGAGGAAAAAACTGTTAGCTATGAGACTAAGAACTTAGAAGAAAGGTGAATCTTTGACTTTCTGGCAGCATCAGCAAAATAAAGATATTTCAAAATCAAGTGTCTTGACTTTGACTTTTAAGACTCTTTGGTTTCCATGAAAGTGTGACATGGGGGCAAGAAAAGGCTACCTTCTGGCCTTGAGCTAGCCCTCATAAATTCTGTGCAATCAAGGCCTTCAAAGAGAATGAGATTGCCTGGCATCCTTCCTGGGTACAACATGTCTTTCTTTTCTCCAGGATCCTAGGAGGGCTGCCAGAATTTTCAGAGTTCATGACATGTTCTAGCTAAATGGTGATTTCATTCTCTTCCCCCCATCTGGTCCGAAGTAGCCACAGGGCAGGATGTACCAACATATGACAGAGTCCTCTTTATTTGATGAGGAGGGTCTGGAAGGGCATGTTTTTGTTCATACAATTTTAGTTGTGTCTGACTTTTCAACCCCATTTGGGGTTTTCTTAGCTAAGATATTAGAATAATTTTCTATTTCCTTCTCTAGCTCATTTTTCAGATGAGCAACTGAGGCAAATATGTTTAAGTGACTTGCCCAGGGTCACATAGCTAGTAAGTGTCTGAGGCCAGATTTGAACTCAGGCTTCCCTGCACTCTACCCACTGAGTCAACTATCTGCTCCCTGCAAGGGCTTGGTATCCATTAAATCCAGCACTCATGGTGTAAACCGTTCTTTAGAATTTTCATGAAAAGAGCACCTGGACCTAATTTTCTGGGAAGTGGCTAAAGCCATTTGGCATGAGTTTCCTTAAATTCCCTGGCATATTGCAGTAAAAATAGCCCAGAATTTGAGTCAGGAGATCTATGTTCAAATCTTGGCTCTATTATGATCTGTGTGACTTCTCTGGGCCTTAGTTTCCTTGCCTATAAAACAAGAGGGTTGGATTAGGTGACCTATGAGGTCATTTCCCACTTGAAATCCATGATTCTATGACCCTCTATTATTAAAAAATTCTCGGTACTTTCTCCTGATCTCTTTCCTCTGTGCTCCTAGAAGAGAAGTTATCTGTACTTTCCACTGACTCCATTGCCTCCACCTCCTTCAGGACCTGACTCCAGCAGTCACTTCTCCTTTATACACTTCCAAGCTCTCTCTTAACTGCTGCTTTCTTTTCCTCTTCTATAAACATGCCCAGGTTCCTCCAATCTAAGAACCCAAGACTTTTCTTTGCCCACCCATCCCAATGCAGTTCAAATCACATTCCTCTCTTCTCTTTTACTGCTAAACTTCTTGAAAAGGTGGTCCAAGCCTGGCAGTCTGGCTTCTGTTCCCATTGCTCTGCTCAACCTTCTCTCAATGGCCTTATGATAACTGAAACTTAACAATTCTTTTCTAGATCTCATAGTTTTTTTTTTTTTTACCTTTGCAGCTTTTGGCATGCCTCCTTCCTAGTGCCTAATTTCTTCTCTCTTGGCTACACTTCTTTATGGCTCTCTAATGTACTTACATATTTTGAAAACAGATTTCCGTGTTGATTTTTCCCCCCACACTGGACTAAGCCTAATGGAGCAGAGTCTCTGTTTAGTTTACCCTTTGTATCTTCTCTGATATCCCTGATAGGGCTTTGGACACAACTGATATTTAGAAAGCACAGCACTGCAGAATTTGAGAGTTAGAGGGGATGTCAACAGCAGCTACCTAGTCCAAATTATATAAGAAAGGAAATGCCACTATGCCAAATCTGGAAAGTAGTCATCCATCTCTGCTTGAAGGCCTCCCAGGAGACGGAAACTATCACCTTTTGAGGTAGCCTACTCCACTTTTGGGTAGCTTTCATGGTTAGGCAGTTTTTCCCGACATTAAGCCTAAACCTGCTTCTGTCATCTCTACCCAATTACTTTTGATTCTGTTCTCAAGGGCTAAACAAGATGAGTCTTATCTCTCTTCCATACGACATACCTTCAAATACTTGAATACAAGTATTGTGTGTCCCTGAACCTTCCACTCTCCAGGCTAATCATCTCTGGTTGCTTTAATTGATGCTCATATAACTATGGATTCAAAGCCCTTCAGTCTCCTATCTACCTTTCTCTAAATCCTATCCAGTCAACAATCATCCTTCTTGAACAATGACATTGATAACTGAGTCCTATTGTCCAGATAAGGTTTAAGGAGGGAAGTGTGTGGTGGGACTATCACCTTCCTCAGCCCTGTAGTTGTGCCTCTCTTGATGCTCCCCAAGATGACACAAGCTGTGTTGGCTGCCTTGTGACACTGTGGACAGGTATTGGCATGTGTTCCACTATAGCTCTAGAGCTTTTTCATACAAATTGTTGCTTGATGATACGTCCCCCATTTTGCTTTTGAAATGTTGATTTTTTTTTTTGCGTGCAAGTGTTTGTCGAGTAGATGAACTAATGATTTTTGTTGTTTTCAACACTTAGCACACTGCCTGACACATAACAAATACTTAACAAATACCTGTTGATTGACTGATGGGATTGATATGGGTGGGGCTTATCTTCACTTTCACCCAGCTCCCACCTGTGGCTCCAAGAAAGTAGCATTGGCCATTGCCAGTTGTCTTGACTTTTTTCTTGCCGCTACACTCCAATGATTCTGAAAGAGACAGTGAAGCCGATGACTTCGTGCAGCTCTGTTTCACTTAAATCTAATTCATTCACAAGTTGACATCACTCTTCAAAAACATAGGATGAGCAACAACAACATTCTCACTGCAGGCACACATTCTTTTTGCCTTAGAAGGGCTTCAAGAGTCTGTGTGACCACAAATAGTTCATAATCAATCAACCTGATTATGAGTTTATTTGGGCCTTGGATAACAGAAATACAATCCATTGCTTGGAAACACTGAAAACATTTCATTTTGGTAGGTCCTTCCAGAGGGTGCATCCTGCTCATGTAGCCTTCAAGAAACTGCAGTTACTTCCATGCCAGGATAAGTTTTCAGAAAAGGATGTCAGTGGAGACACTGAATAAAGCAACAGAATACGTTTAATATGAAAATTATTTGTATCATTACTCTAAAAACAGGAGGACTCCAACTAAGAAAGATTGTGGCTGCAAAGTTTTGTAAGTTTGTGACTTGAAATTATTTCCTGTAGGAATTACATTGTAAACTGCATTTAGATCTCTAGGTTAGTCCACGAATGAGATTCAATTCGTAGTACAGATGAAATACTACATATTTGCAACAAAACCATACAATACAAAGCAATACCCTTGTAATGATAGAAATTAAACTAGTAAAGACACAAAAAATATATTTTGATAAACAATAATGCATGTGTTTATGATCCCTTGGCCTTGGTGTGTTTATGATCCCTTTGCAGGAGTCAGAAGAAAGATAATGGTATAGAGAAATTTCAGGTTGTTTCTAGTGTTCTAATGGGGAGGAACCATTGATTTAACAAATCATAGCAGAACATAGAAGAAACAGTAGAGGAAGACAGTATACAACTCTTCTTACTTGATTATAGCTGGTATGTTTTGGAGTGGATAGAATATGTGTAATTCCACTGAGGCACAATCAGAGAGAAACGAACAAATCAGAATATTACACTGAGTTATTTTCACATAAGAGGTGCCACACCAGCTCGGACTCAAAGGAAGCTGGAGATTCTCTGAGGGAGAGGTGAGGGCATGAATAATGTTAAGCTCTCAAACAGCAACATTATTAGCACCTTACCTGCTCCTTTGAAAGGACTGCATTGAAAAACACAAAATAACTCAATCCATGCACTTTTTAAAAGGTTCCTTTTAAAGTGAGAGCCAAGGAAGTCTTGTCGATAGCTCCTTGCATTTGGAGATAGGAAGAGCTGAATTCAAATATTATCTCTGATACAAACTGTGGGAACACGGACAAGTCCTGCAACTTCTCTGAGCTTTGGATAACTAGCTCTAAGAATTATCTCCTAAGTTATAAAAGAGGCTGTGACCTTCATTGGTGGAAAAAGTTCCTACTCTGACAATATCACAGATCTTTGACTCATTTGCTCTTCAGGCAATTGTAGTGACATCTCTTAAAAGAGAACTCCAGAGATGTGATTTTCTAATCATATTTTATGCCTCATGACAATCATTATATAGGCTTTGACAAGGTGTCATCTTGAGAAGTCTGCAGAGTGTTATTTCATGGACAAGGACTGTTTGGGCAATAGGAATGTGTATTGATTAAGTGCACTTAAGATCAATTGAACTAGTTTCAAGTTTTGGCCTGGATATGCAGAGCTTGGTGGGGATTGATTTTGAACTAGAAGTCAACTCAGTGTTTAACTTGAAGAAATGCAGTGTGGAATAGTAGAAATAACCTTAGATATGGAGCCATGAATCATGGGTTTGAACCCTGGTTCTGCAAATTACTAACTGTGACCTTGGCCAAGTTACTTTCTTCTGCCGGGCCTCAATTTCCTTATCTGTATAATAAGAAGGCTGGAATAGATGCTTTAATTCCCCTTCTAGTTCTAAACTCTATGAATCTGTATGATTCCATGACACCAAATTTGATAATGGCTTAAGGGAAACTGTAAGGATTATTCTTCCAGTTTGCCAACACCAAACCTTGCTTAGTTGGGCATGAGTCAACCTCATAAGGATTTATTACTGTTTTTTTAGGCTCGCAGTCAACTGAAGAAGGGAGAGAAGAGAAAAAGATAATTATTTTTATTGGAAGGAGATAAGGGAGGTTGGAATTGAATGAGCAGGATGCTGACCACAAAATGTGTGACAGTATATTTTGGCCCTGCTTGGCAAGGGGGTTGTGTTCTCATTGTGGGAGGGATCTGTGAGCATTGAGTTTTGGGGGGCAGCATGGAGGGAGAGTATAGGAGAGTATGGGATGTGTGCATCACGGAGAAGGGGGTCATGGAGGATAATTTATTTCTGCTTCTCTTTGGGGTTCTGCCCCCAGCTTCTGCTTTTGTAAGTAAATGACATTTATCTAGGGCTTTCAAGTTTTGAAAGATCCTTGCATGTCTAATATTATTTCAATCTCCCAACAACCCTGTGAGGGAGTTATAGATATTAATGTCCCTATTTTCTATATGAGTAAACTGAAGCTCAGACTTCTACTTCACTCCTTAGAATTCTTAGTTTCCTTCAAAGTTCCTTCCAGCTCAAACACTATGGTCTTTCAAATTCTCAACTACTTTTCCCCAAATTATCCTGTACCTTTTTTTGTATTCGCATCTGTATATGCTTGTGTGTGTGTATACACATATATATATATGTATATGTGTGTGTGTGTGTGTATGCATGTATGTATGTATGTGTGTATATAGGCAGCTAGGTGGTGCAGTGGATAGAGTGCTAGGCCTGGTCAGACATCTTCCTGAGTTCAAATTTGTCCTCAGACATTTACTGGCTGTGTGATCCTGGGCAAGCCATTAACCCTGTTTGCTTCAGTTTCCTCATCTGGAAAATGAGCTGGAGAAGGAAATGGCAAACCACTCTAGTGTCTCTGCCAAGAAAGCACCAAATGAAGTCACAAAGAGTTGGATATGACTTGGCAACAAATATATATATATATATATATATATATATATACATATATATATATATATATGTAAGTCTACATATATATGCACATATCTGTCCATCTGTCTATTTATCTCTTGTGTCCCCCAGACATACTATAAGTTTCCCAAGGGCAGGAGCTGTTTCACTTCTGTTTTTGTCCCCTCAGATCCTAGAATGACTGGCATGTAGTGGATATTTAATAAATGATTATTTATAGATTACCTGGGATCAAACAGATTAGTATCAGAAGGAAGATTTGAACCCAGATCTTCCTAACTCCAAATACAGCTATTTATCCATCTTTTCTTTATCATGGGCTGGCTTGCATAGCTGAACCCACTGGTTGTGGGTATCACTAGTGTGGAAGTGTCTTGTAAATCCTGAAGTTATTATTCAAGTATCATTTCTGTCAGTGGTTATGATGGGTGTTCTCTGACAACTATCTAGACAGTTGGAGTTGACAGTTTTAACTGGTTACACCCTATTTAGCAAGTTGCCATTAAATTCCTTTTGCACTTAGTCCTTGTGGGCAATCTTTTTTAAAATATGAAACCACTTTTCTACCTTACTAATTTACATAAAAATAATTGACTATTTCTTTGGAAGTTTTTAGAGGATGAGTTTGAATCTTGAATCTAGCACTTTTTATATATACATGTCTTTGGGCAAGTGACTTTGATTCTCTGGAATTTAGTTTGTTCATCTGTAAAATGGGAGTAATAATGTTGTATGGTTTTGACTTCTAGAGTCATGTCTTGTTAGGTTTTTGGTAGGTACTGAATTGTTATGTGATATCTTGTACAGTTTCTATGGTTTTCTTTCATAGTCTTCAATGATTGCTAAGTCTGGGCTCCATAACTATTAGCTTCTCTGTAATTTCTAGAGGAAATGACCTTGTTTTGATTTGCTACAATAATCCCTTTCATTTCTACAAAGAAATCTACATGCTTCAGACATTTGTTTGATGCTTCTTTGTCTGCACATTGTTGTCTGAGTTTATGTGGATGTGGCCGACCGAGGGCCTTTTGATTTCACTCTTTGCTAGACTCTGATGAAATGATTCTGAGCTACAAGCCTTATTGTTCAGGACCATGGACAGCATCAGTGCATCTATTGAACTGTGTATTGACTTCAGTCCTGGGTTTATTTTTTTAAAGAGTATTTTTACTATGATTTGTTCTATTTGTTATGATCTTTTCACCTGACATGGATCACAGTAAAATTCCCAGATAATTGAAGGTTCTGGATGTAGGGGATCCCGTTAATGGTTTTTCCATTTATGGCTAAAAACCAGCATGTCTTGAGATTAAGAATATTCATGTATTCATTTCTCACCTTTGTGCTTTATTCACAAAACACTGAAATAACAGGCTAGGGACTGCTAGTCCTTCAGAAAAAGAGTGGGAGCAGCTTTATCACTCTTCTCATTAGCCAGAGTAGCCCTAATTTAATATTCATGCTTCCAGGAGAATCCCTCTAAAGTGGTGGGACTTTGAACCTGGCCATTATTTCTCCTGGACAAAGAAACACATTGCCTTTGACAGCATTGGAGGTTGTTACTGTCAGACAGAGTGGATGGCTTTTCATGTTTTCTTGAAGTAGAAGTGACTCACCAGTATGTTATAGTGTTTTCTTTTTTGGCCCTCCAAATCTAATACTAAGTAGTGGATATAGGACAGCAAAAAAATCTGTGGACCATTGATAGCTCTGCTGATTATGAATGGGAGAGATAGAATCAGAGATTATTAGAGCTTGAAGGAACCTTAGAGACCATCCAGTCCAAAACCTTCAATTTACTAAGGAGACTAAAGCTCAGAAAAACTTGTCTAAGATCACACAGATATGAAGTCTCAGAGTCAGGATTGGAACTTCACTCTTCTCATTTCAAATCCAGTATTTTTCTACTACCCTGCCACATTTATATTGTTTCCTATGCCCTCAGGAGAGCATTTTTTATCCCTTCTTTGTGGAGTTCCAGCTGACTGTGGGGAAGGAGAAGGTAAGGATGCTAGGGCCAAGGCCAGTAGACATAGGTGGGTGCTAAGTCTCAGGTTATTACAGGAAACAGCAAGCATATATCTGAGCGTACATATCTGAACTCCTAGGTCACCGCCAAAGTGTCTACCTAGCTTGCCCAAGAGTTCTGTCCCCTTTCTTAGCCCAGCTCTTCTCCAAGTTGGCTTAGAACATGCTTTAGGCTCCTAAATGTTACCATTGACTTAACAGCTTATTTCCTGTGTGCCATCTTGTGAGAAGGTTGGCTTTGTCATAGGATCATAGTCTAGGACTTTCCCCATTAAATCAGCCTATTTGCAAAGCCAAATAAGGCATTAAAAACGCTCCCATATTTCATCATGTTGGCCTTGGTGTTTTTCAAAGCCATGGGAGGAAATGTTAGGGGCTTGAGGGGGAGGAAGATTCTGTAACACAGCATTTTCATTTTGTCTAGCCCAAACACAAGCAGCTGGATCGAGATTGCCTTTTCAGAGTTCACAAGGGACTTTTACAGCTGTCACATCTAAGCAAGTCTTAAAATCCATTTCTCAAAGCTAGATTTATTTGAGGCAAGCATCTGGTGACAAATGTTGAAGGAATAACAAAACCCTTTGTACTGTGTATTTCATGACCTTCCTGTTTATTAACGTTCACCTCTTTTTTTTTTCCAAGACTCAGAACCATAGTAACTGGGCTCTGGTTAATGCACATGGCCGGAGGCAAGCAAAATGGAAGACATTGCTTTTTTTTTTTCACTGCTGGATGAAAATCAACTCATTAAAAAGTTAACATATCACTTGCCAAAAGAATGTAAGCTATGAAGCTATGCTTAGAATGCTGACCCTGGGCCAGTGAGAAGAGAACTGGACTTCTAAACTCCTTGAAGGTAGGGCTATTGGCCATTTTTGTCTTTGACAATAAGGTATAGAGGATAGAATGCCAGCCTTTGAGTCATAAGAATATGAGTTTAAATTCTGCCTTTGACATATCCTGGTTTTGTGACATTGTACTCTCTGGCAACTCCCTAATTTTATAAATTGCAAATTAGTTGTTCATTAGCATTGGAAACTGGATCTTCCTAACTGGGAGTTCCCTATGCCAGTGAACTAGCAGATCTGGGTAAAAATAAAGCAAAATAATACTCTGCATTTGTAAAAAAAATGGAGGGGGGAATAGCCCAGTGCATTAGAAATTCTTGTTAAGGAAAGATATTGGGCCATTACCGATATATAGTTGTATACTGATTACCGATATACAACTGATAGTCCTAGAGAGTTTCCTGGAACATTTCAGAGTGGAGTGACTTGGTGAGGATTGAATAGGCAATATATTAGAGATGAGACCTAAACAGAATGAGCAGTTAATAAATACTTTTAAAATTGAATTGTATCAGCCTTAGAGTAGAAAAAGGTCTTGGTTTGAAGCCTTGGATCCAATATTTACAAGCAATATTACCTTGGGAAAATCATGAAACCTTAATTTTCCCAGCTGTAAAGTGGAGACACTCCCCACCCCCCCCTTGTAAAATTCATGTCATGAGGTTTATTACGAAGGGAATAACTTTTAATCTTAGAATGCTACCGAAATATGAGCCCTTATTATTTTAAATTCTGTCACTTAACATCTCTGGGCCTCAGTTTCCTGAAGAATTCACACTAAATGGCCTCTGAGGTTCCTTCCAGCTCTAAATCCAAGGGACTTATCCATAGATACTCTGGTTGTTTCTACACCACCATAGCATTGTTTCAACAAATACAAGAGACCACCCTATACAAACATTGAAGTTTTTTCTGCAAACACTATAAAGTGTTCTCTGTATTTTCTGGTACTTAAATGACCATTCTTGTGAAGAAACTCAGAAGCCTAGCAAAGTCTCAGAGCCAATTATAGTCAAGTCAGACCTAACCCAGCTCATCCAGGTCTTAAAGCTCATCAGATTTCTTAAAGCACTGCTTGGATCATATCACTCCTCTGCTTAAAACTTTCAGCTCACAAATCCTTCAAGTAATTCCCATTGCTTCAGGATAATGTTTTAGGCTGAAATGGTCTAGTATTTAAGGCTTTCCACAGTCTGACCCTAACAAGTTTTGTCTTTATTTTTTGCTGCTCTGCTACATGTACCTTCCACTCCTGCCAAACTTGTCTGCTCTAAATATGCACCTCCATGCCTTTGCTCATACCATTCCCCCTCCCTTCTCTCCATCTATCCAAATCACAGCTGACTTTCAGGGTTCAGCTCAAGACTCATCTCTTTTATGAAGCCCTTCTTGATCACTGTAGCATTCCAGGATCCATGAGATCTCCTTTCTCTACTACTGCATATCCACATCTCAGGATATCACAGATTTAGTGCAGCCTTATAGTATACAAACTCTTGTTCTTAGGTACATTTTCACTACCCAGTAGCTCACTAATTAGCTACCTGAGGGGAGAGACCATGCTTGTAATTTTATTTATAGCACATCCAGCACAGATGCTCAATAAAAGTTTGCTGATATGCTATATGAAAGACAGCCTGGAGAAGTGGACAGAGGGTCAAGGTAAGGGAGACTTGGGCTTAAATTCCAACTTTGACCCTTGCTGCCTGTGTGACATTGGGCAAGTGACACGATTTCTTTAAAAAAACAATTTATTGTTGCTTTCTCCTTTTTACACTGCTGTCACTTCCAAATGACTTCTTTCTTCCTCCCAGACCCTGTCCAGTCAACCCTCCATTGTGGGGAAGAAGTACGTCTAGTTTAACAAAAAGAACCAGAGCATTGGCCATGTATGTCAAATTATACCACGTTTGGCACCTATAATCCACCACCCTTCTTTCCAGAGGTGGAATATAAATGATATCCTGAACCAGTTTCTTCACCTACCAAATGAGCATGACAATAACTAGCAAGGGCAGCTAGATGGCACAGGAGATAAGGCAGGAGTCAGGAATACTCAAGTTTAAATCCAGCCTCTAGCTGTGTGACCCTGGGCAAGTCACTTAATTCCTGTTTGCTTCAGTTTCCTCATCTGTAAAATGGGGATAATAATAGTACCTACCTCTCAGGGTTGTTGTGGAGATAAGATGAGATAATTGCAAAGCATTAAGTTCAGTGCCTGGCACATAGCAAGTGCTAGGCAAAGGTTTATTATTATTAGCTATTATTTTTTTTTCTAATACTTTAATGTTCCCAAACTGCCTTACCTATATTATCTCATTTAATCGTCACAACTACCCTGTGAGGTCAGTCCTTATTATAATCCTTACCCTATGGATGAGGGTTCCTCATATACAAAAATGAAAAGAATGGACGCCACAAACTAAGATCCTTTCAAGGATGCTAAATAAAACACAGGGAGACAAGGCACTAGGAACTGGGGACCAAGGGAAGGCTTCGTGTAGAATTCGGTCAGTATAAGCAGCATTCATTGAACACTTACTGTGTGCCGGGCACATTTATGAAGCTGCTAAGAGCTTCATAAATAAAGAAAAAGCAAAATCAGCTCCTATCTTCAAGGAGCTCATATTTAAAAGTGAAAGACATATTAATAAGTAGAAATGCACAAGATACATAGAGAGTGAGTGACAGATGGTTTTCAAGCTGCATCACTGAGGAAGAATGCAATTCTGTGAGAGAGAGGATTGGGGGACAATCTGAGGCCAATTGGAGTAGGAGATAGAATGCTGAAATCAGAATCATGAAGATTTGGGCTTAATGTACTTTCTAATTATGAGTCTGAGTAAGTCACTCCAGTTCTCTGTCCCTTACTTTTTTCATCTGGAAAATGAGCCGGTTGGGACTCAATGGCTCCCAAGGCTTGTAATAGTAATTGGGGAGGACTTTTTGCTGTTGACCTTTAATGATTTTGGCCTTTGTTTGAATGGGGCAGATAAAGTGGGATGTTTTTATATTTCTCAGCACTGAGACAATTGGGAGCCATTGATTTGTATTTGATGCGATATTGGGGGTGGGGAACTTCTCCATGCCTAGCCTGGGTGAGGTCAGGGCCCTCTGCCCTGAACAGGATACATAAGCGCGAAGGTTAGCGTTCTTACTCGGAGCCCTGAGCCACAGCAGGAGTGGCGTGTGACTCTGGGCCAGCCGTTCTAATGAGCTCCCTGACTGTACACCCAGATGTTGATAACTATGAATCGTATTTGGTCTGTAATTCAGGGTGCTGGCTTTTTCCCCTGAACTAGGTGGATGTTATTTGTATGCTGCATTAAAGTAAGACTGTTAACCCCTTAATGTTGCTTTCCTTAAGTAAAGCAGATCAAGAGGACCTGTGTTGGCAGCTTTCTGGGTGCCGGCTGTTGGTGGATCTTACACCCCTGCAGAAGCTGCTAGCTGGATTGTTGATACAGGCCCCTTTCAGTTCTAAATCTATGGTCTATGATCCTATGAAATTCTTCTGATATCCCTCAAATCTCGTCACCTAGGTGGTACCGAGTTGGCCTCCATGTTAGGCTAGCATTGATAAGGAATGTGAAGAACAGCATTTGAGGGTAAGCTCCTTTGAAGGATGAGAGGCAGTGTGGTTAATGAAAAAGAGCAGTGGAGTAGGAATGAAAATGCCCGGGGTCTAGACCCTGTTCTACTACCTACTAGTTATTTCATCTTGGGGAAGTCAGTGAAACTTCCTCTGCTTCAGTTTCTTTTTCTGAAAAATTAAATGCTGGCACTAGTGGCTTCTGAAGTGTTTTTCAGCTGTAGTTCTATGTTCTAGGATTGTGCTCTCCCCAAGCTCTAACATTGTATGATTGTAAAGGAAACACCAGAGTAGTCTTCTTCCTTCCTTCTAGTATACAGCCAAGGACCTGTTCAAAAAACAAGATTCCAAAATAGTGGAGATTCCAGAGAAAGGGAAAGAAGATATTCATTCAGGTAGTTTCCACAGATCACATGATTCAGTTCTGAAAAGGGCCTGACTGGGCTGACTGAATCCAACCTCTCTCATTTTTCCAGATGGGGATATTGAGATATACCACACTCACTCTCACAAAGCAAATGGTACCTATTCAATGTTCTGTGTAGGTCTCTTGGTATCATTTGTATTAAAGTAGGGAGGCTGTGATAAATCTGTTGTAATGTTTCTGCTAATTAATGTGCATTTAAAACTGGGGGGAGCTATTAAATATTTTATTCATGATGGATGTCTCATTAAAGATCAGTGCTGGAGGTATAACCTCCAAGATGTAATAAATATTTCTAGACAGTCCATTTGGGAAGCAGGCTGTCAAGAAACAACACAGCCTTGATACAGTCAAAGGGAGCTTCATTTTGGAAAAAAAAAAGCCTAACCAAAGAATAATAATCGATGCTTATGTGTTGCCTTAAAATTTTCAAAGGACTTTCACACATCATCCCATTTGTGCCTTGTGAAGTAGCATTGGAAATATTATTCCCTTTTTGCAGATAAGGAAACCAAGGGTCAGCCAGTCAGTGTTAGAGACTGACTCAGAACCCAGGTTTTTTACATCTCCTATGCTAGCACAGTATCATTCTGTGATGCAATGACTAGCCTCTATCGTGAAGAACTGCTTGTTTTCTTTTGATTTCTGCACTCTACCATTTTTAGTTGTCCCATTTCCATGGCATTGTGCAACTTTGGACTAATCAGAAAGCAAGCACAATGAGGTGAATCAAAGTCAGATTTTCAACTCTGTTTCTGTAGCCAGGGCTCACTTTTCAATGGAGAAACTGAGTTTTAGCTTCCCAAATTCATTTTGGTCTCACTGACAGCCTGAGGAGGGTTTTTTAAATGTTAGTTTCTACACCCATTAAGATAAAGAAAGAGTTGAAAGGGACTTCAAATGTAATCTAATCCACTTTCCACCCCCACACCTATTTTCCAGATAAGGAATCTTAGCTCTACAGAGATTCAAAGCTCTACCAATGTCACCAAGGTAGTGAATGGAAGCACAAGGTTTCTAACTGAGGTTTTCTGACTTCAGTCTGCTGCACATTCCACTATTCTGACTCAACCGAAAGCCCCAAGTCTGAGCTCCAATATACTGGTAATTTTGTTTTGAAATTGGCATAGGATGTATTGATGGGAGTCTAGACCCAAATGATTCTACCATTTTCTTTTCAGGGAGAGCAAGGACTCCAGCATGTGGAATCTCAGCTTTGGATCTATTTATCTAAACCCTACTTGAGACCAAGGATCCAGCTCTTTTCTCTATTTAGTTACAATTCTACTTTACTAACTGCCTGCTATACATCTCTACCTGAATTTCCCATATTACCTTTCAACTCCTCATGTTAAAAATGAAAGTCATTATCTTCTGCCTCTTTCCTTTTACCCTGGCCTCTTCCTAACTTCCTTATTTTCCATCAAGGGCATAATAACTTCCACTCACCTGGGTTCATAGGCTCCTCACACTCTCTCACCCACCACATCCAATCAGTTGCTAAATTTTGATGGTTCTATCCCCACAATATCTCTTAGGTCTTCTTTTTTCCTCCACTTACATGGCCATCACCCTCATTTAAGCTTTTAGCACCACTCACCTGGACTCTTACAAATAGCCCCCTTATTGATGTCTCTGATTCCGGTCTCTTCCTTCTCCAATCCATTCTTTACTCAGCCAAGAAAACAGTCTTTCTAAAACACAGATCTGATCATGCCACTTCCCTCACCAAGAAGCTTCAGAAACTCCCTGTTGTCTCTAGGAGAAAATACAAACTTTTCTATTTGACATTTAAAGCTTTTTATAATGTCTCCAACTTGTTTAGTCTGACTTTGTT
This sequence comes from Phalanger gymnotis, assembly GCA_028646595.1. Lineage (NCBI taxonomy): Eukaryota > Metazoa > Chordata > Mammalia > Diprotodontia > Phalangeridae > Phalanger > Phalanger gymnotis. The sequence goes on from CM053624.1 coordinate 18,937,094, forward strand.
ATTTCTCTGAATGCACTCTATCTCCCAGAGAAACTTGTCTGCTTGATTGTTCCCTGGGCATAGCACTCCATCTTCCAGCATTGTTCTTTCGTATGGTTAGAATACCCTCCCTCCTCATCTCTACTTTTCAGAATTCTTAGAACCATTCAAGCCTCAATTTATGTAACACATAACACACAATGAATTTCCTGATACTCTTAGTTGTTAATGTCCTCCTCTGCCCTGAAATTCATGCATATACATGTATACTTATCTGGGATCATAGACTTAGAGTTGGAAGGCAATTGAGTCCAATACTCCCATATTAAATATTAGGAAACTGAGGCACAGAAGACTAAGTGACTTGCTCGAGGTCACACTGAGTTGGGATTTCAGCCATTTTTTCTGAATCCAGAATCTGACTCTCTCCATGGTATCATGCTGTTTGCTGTGCATGTATTCTACCAATTATTGTTATAAAAATATACTCATGTTGTTTAGGAGCAATGTTTTAATCATATTTTACATTTATTCAGTCTGAATAAATGGGTATGTCCCCTGAACAGAATAAGGGGAGTACAAGGATTCAGATGGACACCAGTCCTTTTATTGACTCCCACTTCGAATCTCCCACCAGGCTCTTCATTGGCCAGATGCAACCCCCTGACTGCCTATGTCATGCCCTTCTCAAATGGCTCCTTTAAGCATGTGTGCAAGCCTCTAACCTTTCACCAGAGCAGAAGCCTGGTCTCTGCTAGATCGCAGCTCAGGTGACAGTCAGTCACCTGACTCATATTCTGCTAAAGCTGGGGTGGGGGAGGAGGGAAGAGAGATACTTTCAACTCTGTGGAAACAAAACTGCTCCCTCCATTTCTTACACATCCTGCCCCCCCCAGTAGAATGTAAGCTCTTGAAGAGTAGATAGAAGCTGCTGAATATTTGCCTTTGTATCTCTGATGCCTAGCATAGTGCCAGGCAGTAGACTGAATAAACATGGGTTGAATTGAACTGAATCAAAAGACTCTGTCCTTTGTCCTATTTTGTCCAACGTTTCTATTGGTGACTTGTTTGGAGAGATAGGAGGCACGCTGAGCAAATACGTGGAGAGCATAAAGCTTTGAGCAATAGCAAAAAAACTTAGAAGCTTGAATCAGTATCTTAACAGGTTTGAAGAATGAGTTGAAACCAAGAAGGTGAAATGCAATAGGTCTGAAGTCTTGTGCATATGTTAAAGAAGGGAGTGAGGGAAGAGCTAGCTTGACAGTGGCTCCTGTGAGAGAACAGCCTGAGAAATTGAGTTGCCTTCAAGTTTAGGATGAGGCCACAATGTGATGCAGCTATTGAAGGATAGTGAAGTCTTAGACTTTATGCAGAAACTTTAGTCTGTAATGGATAGTGGGCACAAATAATCAACTCCAAGCTTTAGAAAAGGAAGGATAAAATTGAATACTATTTAAATACTTACCACAGTGCCTGGCACAAATTAGATGTTTCTAAGTGCTTGTCCCCTCTACCTGGGAAGGTTCTTAGAGATAATTTAGTCCAAACCCTGACTTAGGAGTGGAGGAAACTGAGGCACAAAACAGTGTCGTGACTTATCCGAGGTTATACAGGTAATAAGCAACAAAGCTAACATTTGTCCCAGGCTCTCTGACTTGAAATCAGGCTTTCTTTTCCCTGTTCCACACTCAATGTCTTGATCAAAAGCAGGAAAGACCTCATGGTATTCGATTGGATAGTATCAAGTGAAGTTCTCAGTACCATGTTTTAAGAAGATCATTGTCAGAGAAGGCTGGCTGGGATGAAGGTGGGTCTGGAAATCAGGCACATGGCAAACGGGAACATCCTTATAGGAAGGTAGCTTTAGAGTTGGGATGACTCTCAGAAGCCATACAGTCCAACTATTTAATTTTACATAGAGGCCCAGGGAGGCTGAGTGTCTTGCTTAAAGTCACATGGTAATGTTATTGAGACATTTTGGCTCAGAGAAGGAATGGCATTAAGAAGGACAGGATCACTGTTTTTATAGGAGTAGCCCCAAAAGAGTTGTAGACTTATATTCAGTGTTGGTCCAAAGGCGCCAATGGCTATGAGTTACAATGAAGCAGATTTCATCTGGATAAAATACTTTTAAAAATTAGAACCCTCTGACATTGGCTGGAGAGGCAGCAGAGTGCAGTATGACCAGTGTTGGTGACAGGGTTTAAATCCTGTCTCTGACATATGCTTGCTGAAAGACCTTTACTTTTTCTCATGTAACACTTAACACATAATATTTATTGCTTGATGCCCCAGACAACCTTCTAAGAATGTGAGTCACATCACTAGAGGGAGTTGCCACATACAGAGTTCCTTATGCAAATGAAATCACATGTATAAATAAAAAATTACTGATATAAATAATAATCAAAAAAGGGATTGTATGAGAAACTGGACTTGATTACTCCCAAGGCCCCATCTGATGCTAGGAGTCTTTGGGATGTGAACTAGAAACAAAGTAAATGCCCATTAATTGGAGAATAACCAAAAATATAGCACAGGAATGTGATAGAATATTGTTATCATAAAAATGATAAATATGAAGAATTCAGAGAAACCTGGGAAGATTCATAGAACCGATATAAAGGGGAATGAGGCAAACCAAGAAAACAAGATACACAATGACTCCTAGGGAAAAGGAAAAGAACAAGAATGAAAATCTGTAATTTAATGCTGTGTAACTATAATGATCAAGATTGAGCCAGGAGGAGAAAAAGTCCTTCCCACCTTTCTTTGCAGAGGGAGAGTATAATGGATGGGACAAACTCTACTGCTAGAATTAGCTATTGTGTTGGTTAGTTTTCCTCAACTGATTTTTTTCCTTTCTTTTAATAAGGATCCCTCTTTGGATAAGGGAGAGAAGAGATATATTTGGATATGAAGGTGATATAAAAACAAATGGAATCAAAAAATTTCTGTGAACATCTTTTGGCAAATTTGCAAATAGGATGTTGGTCAAAGTTTGTGAGGAAGCTCAAGAAGTTTAAAGGAAGACATTTTTGATAGAGAGAAAGAGTTGAAGCTACATTTGAGAATTGAGTGAAAGCCAAACTGCCATGCTGAGGTGTCCCCAGATCTCATCCCCCATTTTGGTTGAGGCTGTTAGCCATCACTGCAAAGGTCTTTATGTGAATTATAGCCAATTCCCCCAGTAAGTGCATACCAACTTTATACCATAGAACAGGACAATTTGCCTTGTTGTTCTCTTTTTCAGCTGCAGATGGTTATAGTTAAAAATAAAGTATTTATCTCTAGCTTAGCAATCTAATAAAACTTTGACAAAAACGTGGAATGGCAGAAAGCATCTCTTCAGGAAATTCATCTCAATAACACTTCCTGACAATCAAAAAACCTCAAGGCTACCCATTAATGACTTCTGAAGTTTTTGTGGTTTGTACTTAGCATGTGAGAACGCACGAAAATGGATTTTAAAATGGCCTTCTCTTGTTTGTTTTAAAATCAGCTCCCAGAATCAAGCCTTTTGAGAAGGGTTGGAGGATGTGTCTGTTAAAATACAGAGTTCTTGATGAAGTGATTAAGATAATGGGAGTCTTGCTGAAAGTCTGTCAGTTTTCTTTTGCTTCTGGGGATTGGAGAGGAAAAGCTCTGGGGGGTGACAGCATCAGGGGAAGAAATGCTGCAGAGAAGCTGTGGACCTGGGAGAAGGGGATGGTTCCTTTCACTGGGCCTAGGTGAGGGACAGGGTGCTGGAATATTGGTCATCTGTCTCTACTTTAGAATCAGAAATGATGGGCCAACTTCAAATATGTGATTGTGCCAAGGATGTGGAAAGGATGGGGTTGTCAGAATGATTGAGGGAAAAATGAAGCTTTGGTCAGTCAGTGACACCAAGGTCTCTAATTTCTGGTATTCTGGGGTCACTGAAAAGCACAAGTCAACTGGCAAGTCAAACAGAAGAATTATAAATTAGAGGGCATGTAGGTCATTGAGAGAATGAATTGCAATACAGTAGCTTGACGCAGCCTTGGAGTGACCAGGATTACAGAGAGACCAATACTTCAATACACTCCTCCTGCTTTGTTGCAGAGTCCAGGTAACAAAGCCTCTCTAAAACCCACAGGAATTTTTATGAAAGTCTAAAACTTGTTTTTTTTTGTCACCTACTAGGTCATTCCTCTGAACTCACTGGAAAACTCCTCTAGTTGGCCTTCTCAGGTTTTGATTGATTCTAATAGGACCCTGGCTTTGCTACTGTCTCAATTCAACAAGGATTTATTAAGTACCTACTGGATGTAAGGCACTGTGCTGGGCTCTCAAGTCAACTATTAAGTGTCTATTGTGTTCCAAGCACTGTGCTAAGACTTTATAAAAACTATTTCATTTGATCCTCCCTGTGAAGGGGGTATTATTATTATCCCCATTTTACATATGAGGAAATTGAAGCAGAGGTTAAATGACTTGTCCAAGGTCACACAAGTAATAGTTGTCTAAAGCTACTTTTGATCTCAGGGCTTCCTGACTTCTAACCCCAGTGTTCCATCTACTGAAAGGCAGAAAAAGGCCCCTGTTCTCAAAGAACTCCTAGTCTAATGGCAGAGACAACATACAAAAAAAATATGGGATAAATTGGGGATAATGTCAGAGGGAAGGCACTAGCTTTAAGGGGGTTGAGAAAGTCTTTTACAGAAGGTAGAATTAATCAAGATTAGAAGGAAGCTAGGGGAGCCAAGAGATAGAAATGAAAGCGAGAGAATTCCAGGCATGGGGGAGAGCCAGTGAAAATGCATGGAAACTTGCTGAATAGAAAGAAAAAAATTGAAATAGTTTTTGTATTCAGGTATGTGAATGCAAGATAGGATTAGCATCTGGAAGGATCAGGGAAAACTTCCTGGAGGAGGAAATGAGACGTGGAAATGAATGGATGAATGAATCATTTAGCTTGCTTTTTAGCCAAAGCACCATGATAAGCATTGGGGATACAAATAGAACAGAAAATATTCCCTGCTCTCAAGATGCCAACATTCTAATGGGGTCAACAACTCTTATGGAAAGTTTCAAATGGAAAAGTCCCATGATGGGTAGGGAATAGCAGGGAAGTGGATGTTAATGCCTGTTTAATGCCATTTCACTTGCTAAAATTACATCAGTTTTTGATGCTGAACTGTTTGACAATGCCAAGGCTTTTGGTGGCAAGAACTTTATTTTCTGAGTCTTTAGAAGCTGTCTCTGTAGCTCCCATGGGAGTAGCTGCTGAGCTTCCATCAGTCAGCCAACTTCTCAGGATGATGACTGAAGGCACTAGGCTGGAAGCACAACTGTTCCCAGGACTTTTGGGTTCATAGTCCAGGGATGTGTCGACTGAGCAGAGAGACTGGTGATATTTTGACTTGCCTGGTACAAGCTGCCTCCCATCTTTCCCTGAAATAAGGAGGGAATTAATTTTAAATATGGAGGGTGGTGGTGGGGGAAAGGATAGTGCAGATTATGAAAATGTTTACAGGGAGTTCTGAGTATGTTGTAATAGTGCTGAATTCTGAGTATAGTAAATAGTTCAGCTTAGTTGGAGTATAATGAGCATGAAAGAGTCTCATGTCAACCGAGGTTGGAAAGATAATGCCTTTAGTGGGCAAACTTCAATGCTAGACTCAGGAGTATTTTATCCCTAAGTTGATGGGAAGCCACTGAAGGTTTTTGGTCAGGGGAACAGCAGATGTGCCTTAGATCGTTTTAGCAGCTGTGTGGAGGATGGATTGTATAGAAGAGCCCGGAATTGGGGAGATCAATTAGGAGGCTATAACAAAAGTCTAGGCATGAGGTTAGGAAGGCCTGAGCTAAGGGAATTAATGATCTCATGAATCAAGGGAAGAGGTGATGTGGTGGAGGCAGATTCTAAAAGACTTTGTAACTGATTGAATATTGGGGAGGGTGAAGAGAAGAAGAGAACAGAGTTTAGTATGCCTCACAGGTAACAAACTGTGATGGTAAACAAAATGGGCTCTTAGCACTCAGTTGAACCAAGTGCCCTTGAAGAGTTTGGCCTTTGTTTCCTTGATTAGATTTGGGAGTCCTTGGTGACCTCCTTGCCTCAGGGGAGGGCCTAGTTTACAAATGAGTTTGAGTGACATGTTTGGGACATCAGAGACTTTTAGACCACGTTGGTTTAGGTCGCCTCTTTGTGATGATTCTAGGTCACGTGGGTGAGTCGCATGTGTGACTCACCCTTGACCCTGAAAAAGATATAAAGCCAGGGGTTGGCTTTCTCTTTTTTGGAGCTCTTACCCACAGCCACGGTGGTGCATGTGACTTTGGGCTAGCCCTTGTTACGAGCTCCTGGGCTGAACTTAGATGTTGGTAACTATGAGTTGTATTTGGTCTATCTATTGATGTTTGTAATTTGTTTGTATTTCTTCTGAAGTTCAGGGTGATGACTTTTTCCCCTGAACTAAGTGAATGGTATTTGTATTCTGGATTAAAGTAAGCTTGTCAACCCCTTAACGTTGCTTTCCTTAGTAAAGCAGATCAAAAGAACCTGGGCTTTTAGCAGTGTGCTGGTAGCGTGCTTGTTGTTGGGCTTGTGTTGGTTTTTCACTCCCGCAACAGCTGCTAGCCAGATTGTTGAAACACAAACCTGGGTAATTGGGAGGATGATGGGGAAGGGGTAAGGAATTTTGTTTTGGACATGTGGAGTTTGAGATACCAATGGGGCATCTGGTTGGGAATGTTGGTGAATGTGGGAATGAAGTTCATGAGAAATATTAGAACTGCATACACAATTTGGGAGTCATCTGTGTTAAGACCATACTTGGACTGATGGGAACTGATGGGGTCACCAAGAGAAGGAACGTTGAGAGAGAGAGAGAAGATGAGGGCTGGGACAGTGCCTTGGAAGACACTTAGGCTTAGGGCGTGATTAATCAGCAAGGGATACTAACAAGTGTTTAGACACATAAGAAGAGAACCAGGAAAGAACAGTGTCATGGAATCTAAGGGAGAAGAAGATATGTAAGAGGAGGGAGTGATTAGCAATTTCCTAAGCTGCAGAGAGAATAGAGCTAGGAAGCAGTTTGTGTAAAAAGGCTTAGAGGTTTTAGTGGAATGCAAGATCCCTATGAGGCATGAAGATAATGATAATAACACACTTAAATGGCATTTTGGGGCTTTTGAAGATCTTCCCTCACAACAAGTCTGAGTGGGGACTGGGAATATGATCTTAGATACCATTGATGGAAATATGGGGTCCATAATGAGACACCTGGAGGCCAGGGATTGTCCTTTGCCTCTTTTTGTATCCCCAAAGCTTAGCACAGTGCATGGCACACAGTAAGTGCTTAATAAATATTGATTGATCAATTCCCTCTCAGCTACATCTGGACCATTATGTTCAGTTCTAGGTACCACATTTTAGGAGGAATATTGGCAAGCTGGACCATATTCAAAGAAAGGTAATCAATGTGATGACACATGAATTGTCAATTAATTTATGGAATTATTCATTGGTTTATTGTGACCCAGGAAAAAGGGAAAAATTTCCTGAGAAGGCACATGAGGTTCAGCTATTTCTCTGTGTTTTCTACTCATGAATTCATTGTTACCAGATTGTGAATAGCTTAGAGTCCTGGTCCTGGTGCTCCTAGTTTCACTAATGGAATGGGACCAAAAGGGGGGTCCTTTTGGGTCGAGTAGGGGATAGGCATGGACAGTTTTTGGGATCCTTCCTGGGAAAGACCACAATGACGGTAAGTGGGAAGTAAAGTGTCAATCACACTTTAATAAGGTACAGAGGGTACAGAGGCAGATGCCATGGGAATGGGGGATGGTTGGGTGTTGGAAGGAGCCAGGCAGCATGGGGAAGGGAATGAAAAAAAAAAGGCAGAGTCACTTATGTAACCATGGGTTGGAGTTGGGAGCACTCAGGAAGCGTGGACTCAGAGCAGATGGAGGTGGGATTAGACCTGATTTAGACTGATTCTGTACTTCCTAAGGTTGGAGTATGCTAGAGGAGGGGCCAGAGCAGTTTAATCTTTGGAAGGCAGAATAATGACAAGACTACTTTGGCCCAACCCTACCCAAGTTGTGTTCCATTTCTGGTGCAATTTATTGGGATCTTTTCCATCCCCTTAACTGTCATATTTTTAGCTTAGGCCTTTGTTATTGGACAGAGACCTCTAAAGGACCAGGATGGTGCAGTAAGGAGTATGCCGGACTCAGACTCAGGCACCTCGGGTTTGAATTCTTCCTCAGATCCTCACTAGCTGTGTGAATTTCATTTTAGCTCTATGAGTGTCAGGGTAAAGAGACTGTTGATACCAATGAGGCAGCCTTTAAATAGGCCACTTTCAAATGTTGGCCAGGGTCATAGATTTAAAGCTAGAAAGGGTCCTGAGAGGAAGCATGGTTCAATAGAAAGACAGCTGTATTTGAAGTCCTATGCCTGGAAATAGAATCCAAGCTCTGTCACTTCATTGAGCAAATCATTTAACCTCTATAGACTTCAGTGCCCTCCTCAAGACCCTGAGTGTATTCAAGTAGATATCTTTTGGGTTGTTTCTAGGTCTAAATATAGGCCCTTCATTTTGTAGATGAAAAAGCTGAAGCTCAGAGGAGTTGGGGAGCTTGCTAAGGTCACACAGGAAGTGACAGAATGAGAATTTGAACATAGGCAAAACCCAGCCCTCTTTCTACCATACTATGCTTCTGGCACACAGATTTCATGTTTGTAAAGTATTATGTTAGTATAGCTCCACCCTTCAAAACCCCCAACAAATCCACACACAGTCCCCTAACCTGGGTCGTCTTTACCATGTGTCAGGATATAATTTTCTGCTTATCACTGGAGAGCAGCTGAGGTGGCTGCTAACAAATAGTGGATTTACTCCAATATTATAGCTCATTCTTTTTCTTAGCTCAGGTCACAATAAAATTGGATGCTGCTAATGAGATTTTTGATCTTGATAAAATGCATTTTCTAGCACTAGGGCATCTCACTTAAGGAAATCACATGAATATCTTTAGTAAGAATGTGTTTTTTTTTTTTTTCCAACTCAGCTGGAGCTCCAATGGCTGAGTACAGCTTTTTCCCAGTACACCATTTCATAAAAGAAAATGGCGGTGAGAGGGGATGGGGAATACTCATAATATCCTGGGACTTCTGTGTGATATGCTTAAATCACAGGGCAGGGCAGCAGGTGAACCTGAACCAGAACCGATTCTTCCTTGGAGGCTTTGGATATAGGATCCTTTGTTATCTTCTTCTGAATATGTATTTTGATTTTCCTTGTCATCACAGTAACTTTCTTTGGTCAGAATTTTTTTTTCTGTTGTTTGCTCATTTTCCCGGCCTATTTCTTGACCTTTAACTCTTTGTTAAAGTGGGGCTCTGTTTCCAGGGTGGAGGGTACCCTGTCCCAAGCTTCAGGGTTTTTCTGCAGCTATTTTCAGAGATATTTCTAGGGACCTGTAAGTTTTCAGTTCTTCCAAGGTGGTATGATCAAAGGGGAGGTGTTTTTACTAATCTCCTGGCTTGTGCTCTCGTCTGTGAATGACTACAAGCACTCTTTTCTGCCCGGGAACTGTGAGGAGGGGTCCTTGCTCCACTGCAGTTGCAAGCTTTGATGTGCTAGTACTACTCCTTGCCCTGAGACTGCCACCCAAGTCTGGCACCCGGAATGCTGTATGGGCAGAGCCACAGAGTCCTGCCTTGGTGTCAGCAAAGAGACCCCTGTGATCTCCTTCTGATCACTTGTTTGACCCCCTTCTCATCTGTGGGCTGAGAGCTCCAGAAGCAGCCAGTGTTGATTTAGTGGCTCCCAAAGCCTGCTCCTGGTTTGCTGGGGCTCTCTGTGCTGGCATGACGTGTGCTGGACTGTACTCCGCTCTCACCTAGATGTTACAGACCTTTCCTGGGGACCTAAGTTGTCTTTGGTTGGAAAATTATTTCACCCCATCCTTTTGTGTGTTCTGCTGCTCCAGGAATTATTATATGGCAATATTTAAAGATGTTCAGAGGGGTTTTGGAGAGAGCTCAGGCGAGTATATGCTTTTTCTCTACCATCTTGGCTCTACCCTCTGGAACTGATTTTTAAAAAAAAAAAATTATAATGAGTGATCCAGATTGGCTCCTTGTTCAAGTGACAGCTGTAACATTACAATCTGAACCAATTAACAAACATTTATGAAGCACCTGTGTGCTTGGGGTAGCTAGAGGGCACAGTGGATAGAACGCCAAGCTTGGAGTCAGGAAGACTCATCTTTCTGAGTTTAAATCTGGCCTCAGTCACTTGTTAGCTCTGTGACCTTGGGCAAGTCACTTAACCCTGTTGCCTCAGTTTCCTCATCTGTACAGTGATCTGGAGAAGCAAACTACTCCAGTATCTTTGCTAAGAAAACTCCAAAAGGAGGCATAAGGAATTGGACATAACTGAAAAAGTGCCCAACGAAAACCAACACCATCATATGCAAGGATCTTAGCTTACAAAGAAAAATATCCTACCACATTTAAGAGCAAGGAAGTGAATAGGAAGGATGAATTGATATTTCAATAGTATTAATAATAATATAATAATAATAATAATGTACAGGGGAAAGCAAGCTGAGTTTAGAGTCAGAAGACTGGGTTCAAACTTTGACCTTCCCATCTACTGCCTTTGTGATCATATGAAGTTTCTTCAGCTCCCTAGGCTACAATTTCATCATCTTCAAAATGAGAGAATTGAACTAAATCTAGTATAATTCAAGAAGTGTTTATTAAGTTCCTATTATGTGATAGGCACTTTCCTATGTAATAATAATGATAGCTACCTTTGTGTTGTAAGTTTTACAATGCATTTTACAAATACTATATTACTAAATTACAACAATCCTGGAAGTAGGTGCTATCGTTATCCTTATTTTAAAGGTGAGGAAACTGAGGCAGATAGAGGTTAAGTAATTTGTCCAGGGTCTCATAGGTACTAAGTGTCTGAGGAAGGATTTGAACTTGGCTCTTCCTGACTCCAGGTCCAATGCTCTTTCTACACCACCTAGTTGCCAACAGTGTGTAGCAGATAAAGTACTACACTTAGGAAGACCTAGGTCCTCGCGCAGTCTCTGCTACTCACTAATTTTTTGACCATTGGCATTTGACTCAACCTTTCCAAGCTTCGGTTTCATTTCCTGAAAAATGGAGACAAAAATACTAGGAGTTCTTGCTTTGGGGTGTTTTTGTGGAACTCAGATGACATAATATATATAAAGGTCTACATATCTACTGTTATAATTTTGCAGGGTAAAAAGAGAAACGGTACCTAACTTCAAGGGGGTTACATTCTAATAGATCAGTGGTTTCCATGCACCTCATCAGCAAACATTTTAAAGAATAGCCCACAGCACATATATATTTATAAATTATGTGCATCTACTACTGTAATAATATGTATCGCATGCCTTGTAAAACATACAAGAATAGAAATTTAAAGAGGAGGTAAAGATAAAATATTTTCCAAATGATTTTATTTTTTCATATGATAAAAAACCTTTTCTCTCTCAATAAGATGTTGTTATTATTAACAATAATATTCTTAGTGACCTCAATGGGATTGAATGTTACTATTTTTAAAAAAATCTTGATTTAACTTTATGATAAAGAAACACAAGGGTCTTGTTCTAAGTTCACCTTATTTGATCTTTGATCTTAATTGATATCATCCCTGATATGTAGATGCCAATGGAAGAAGAATGCCATTGGCCACAGGTCCCAAGTCATGCTATGTATTTTTCAGTTCCATGTGCCAATCAAGGAAAGGTTATTGTTGAAATGCAGCTAGTAAATTTCCATGTACTCTGATGTCAATCAGTTGTTCTTGCAAACTAATTAGCTGTTGCATTTTTATAATTTTAACAAACATGTTGAATACTCACAGAAGTTGCAATCAGGAGATTTTAAACAGATTAGGAAATGTTTTCTGTATTTTAAAGATGTCCGGATATGAGAGTTCTTTGGGTGACATACTTACATTGTTTTCAGAAACAAAATCTTATAGTGGTGGAAATATTTCCTAACATTTGATTTCAAAATATGTTCTTCATAGCATAAGCATGTCAAAAAGCAGTTACTTTCTCTCTCATTGTTAAAACATCACATTTACCTGGAAGGGACTAGATAAAGTGTATCTGTTTTTTTGGGAAAATATCTCTTAGAATACTAATGACATCTTTTTTATCACAGAAAAGTTCAGCCACAAATTTGGGACATTTGCTTTTTTGTTGTTGTCAAAGAAAGATGTATAGCTGATCTTTGAATTCAACAACTCTTAAGCACCTTTCCTCAAGATAACAGGCGAACCTTTGTGTGGCATAAAGGATTTTCATGGTTATTCTACCTGTAGCGCATCCTGCAAATTTCTAGGGACTAAGACAGTTCCCTAGAAAAAAGCATCACAAAATCGAGGTTGTGGGGATTTTGGGACAATATAATACACGATCTGAGAGATCAGAGAGTCAAAAGAATGAGGGTCATGGCCAGGAGGAAACACACCTGGCTACAGAGATTGGTTTCAGGAAAGACACTGTTCAATGGGTATAGAGAACAACTGGGTACCCTTGGAATGACCAGTGTAGTCATCTATGGCAGGTAGATGAGACAATCTCTTCCCCTACCTCCCCTCCTCTCCAAAGCACAGCAGCATTCTTCTCCATTCTTTTGTTTAGATAGAATTGGAAAAAAAACAACCTTTCAACCTTCCCCTATTTTACTATTCACCACTGCTGGTGGTATTTTGGAAGCCTAATTCTTTTTATAAATGAGTTCATTCCCATTGTCTGCTAGAATGTCATCACTTGAGATCAGAGTGTGCCTGGAGTCATGGCCCTGAGTCGTTTCATATTTTACAGACGAGACTAGGACCCTGAAATTCTATTATGGGAAATTAAAAAAAGTCCTATACCTCTCCCATACAGTATGATCAAACTTGAACTTGGGGATCACTTCAAGTTCCTCTGGAAGATGAGTCACGCGAGTGAGTAATGGTGCTGCTGAGGTTGTCAGTGCAAGTCCCGGAGGCTAATCTCTACCCCCTTTTTACCCTAAAGGAGGAGAAGAGCTAGGAGAGACCAGAGGAGAAAGTCTAATCTCTGAGCTGGCCCAGTAGATGTGGTCTGTGAATATGGGGACTCTTCCCCTTTCTGGTTGAGAGGGGAACGAGATTCTCATGCTCTACCTAATATTACATTGCCCATCCCATTGCAAGTATTCTAAAGATTCTACTAAAAGTCTTTTAAAAAAATTAAATGAACCACATCAGTGACCTCATCTAGCACTTTATTCACCTCTGGCTACAAATTCTTTGCTTTAATAGTTTACCTCCGACAGATGCAATGACTGAATTTCACATATGGTGCTACCTTTGTAACCTTATGCTGAAATCCCTTTTAAAATCCCACTCAAAGCAACTGCTCTATCAGTGGCTACACAATTTTCCTGTAAAACATTGCTTTTATTAAAGGAGTTATTTACTGCTGAAAATAGATCTTCTTGAGTAGAGTTTTGCTTTGGTGACTCATGAAACAGTAGTCAGCTCTTTGTGTATTTCATTATTAAAACAGGCTTTAGCAAATACCATAAGCTGAGACAAATTAGAAACATCTGTACTTCCATCCCACTGTATTACAAACCTCCCACACTGCCTAATTTGTTCAAATGTATGTTTCTATAAATCTTCAGTAATGTTTCCTGTGCATCTTCCAACAGTATTTGCTGATAAAGAAATGTACCTTTGATTGCCATCAAATGTTTTCCATGTTTTATTTTGGCCATTTTGACTTCAGGAGAGGAAAAAAAAAA
>CM053624.1:18951388-18991565 GCA_028646595.1 Phalanger gymnotis
GCCCCCGGTTTTTTTTTTAAAATTTGGTAACTACATTGTGACTGTTCTCTCTTGGTTCTCCTCTTGCCTGACTGATCTTTTGTGGCTCCTGCTGGATTTTCATCTAGGTCAAGCCTCCCAAATGTGAGTGTCCCCAAAGGCTCTGTCCAGGGCCCTTCTTTCTCCTTCTGAACTAACTTATTTGGTGATCTTATCCATTTCCCTGGGTTCAATTGCTGTCTCTATGCAGATAATTTCCAGTTTTATTTGTACATTCCTAAATTCTCCCTTGGCCTCCAGCCCAACTACAGCTGTCTATTGGACATCTCAAGCTGGATGTCCCTTGGATGCTTTAAATTCAACATGTCCAAAATAGAGCTCCTTAGCTTCCTCTCTCTAACTTCTCTTTTCTTGTTGATGGTACCATCATTCTCCCAGACACACAGGATTGCAGCCTAGATGGCATCCTGGGCTCTTCACTTGCTTCTTTTCATGAGCTTACTGCTTATGCATCGATCCGACCATATCACTCTTCAGAAATTTTTTAGAGGCTCTTGATTGCCATAAATTCAGTATCTTTCATCTCATATTCAAGGTTTTATTGCCTGGCATGCCACCATACCATCTAGCCCAATGTCCTACTAATCTTTTGCATGCACTCAAGACTCCAGCCAATCTACCTTACTCTCTCCCCCACAAACACAATCTGTACTCTCACACCTCTAAGTTTTTGCTCAAGCTGTTCTCTGTGCTTGGAATGACCTCCCTCTTCTTTACCAATGGAATATCTACAGATCTTTTAAAGCCCAGATCAAGTCCTCAGAAGCCTTCCCTGACACCCCTAGTCAGTAATAGTCTTCCTTAAAGCTCATGCACTGTTTTGTTCTCTATCTTATTAATGAATTTACTATGCAGTATTGTGTATCAATGTTATCTGCGTCATGTGTGAGGCACCCTTCAAGATTGTGAACTCTGTAAAGGCAGGAATTCAATCTTGCCTTAATCGAATGTCTCCGCCAGGCCTAGCACGGTACTCTGAATACAGTAGGCACTTAGTATATATCCCTTGAGTGAATGAATGGAAGGAATGCTTCTCCTTCAAGGTAGGAAGATTTAGGTTCTTTGTGCCATCAAACCATCTCTTCAGATCTGGTTTTTACTTATAGACTTCCTTTGTGTCTTGGTCAGAAATGAATCCACTTAAGTTATGAGGAGGACTTTCTATATAAAACATTTTTTACAGCTTAGATGGAAGAGATTTAAAGGGGGAAACCAGGACAGATGCTATTCCTTTACTTATTATGAAATGTAGTAACTTAGAAATGACAAATAAAGGTATATAAAGTTTTATATTTGACTAAAGTGAGGGATTTATTCCTTATCTAGAAAGAACACTGGACTGGGCATCAGGAGATAGTGGTTGTGGCCCTGGCTCTGCCTCTTACTATGTGTAGGACCCTGGGCAAGACGCTTGACTTGTCTGGGTCTCTGTTTCCTCATTTGTAGAATGAAGAGATTGCACAAGATGACTTCCAAGTTCTCTTTCAGCTCTAGATCTATGATTCCTTGATCTTGTGAGATGATATTTAATAATCCCTGACATTTTCATGTTGCATTTTTGTGGTTGTTCAGCCATTTTTCAGTCATGTCCAACTCTTCATAACCCCATTTGGGGTTTTCTTGGCAAATGTACTGGAGAGGTTTGCCATAAGTGTCTGAGGCCAGATTTGAACTCAGGAAAGTGTCTTTCTGACTTCAGGCCCATTGCTCTATCCACTGTATCAAAAGTTTGCCAAACACTGAGTGAATTATCTTATTTTAGCCTCCCAACAAGCCATTGAGATAGGTGCTATGGGAAAGTTGCAACTTGCATGAGAGTGAACTGAGCTTTGGCCCAGGGTGTCAATATAGGTGGGGCAGGTTTCCTCCTTATGGCAACTGTCATCCCCTCACCTTCTCTTGAGATCTTCTGGAAGGAAACAATGCAAACGCACCCATCCTGACTGCTAACTATCACTCCCAGGATCCTCTTGCCATGGGGCTCCTTTCTGGGCCTGTGGTCCTTCTCAACCCTCCTGGAGTAAGGAATGAAGTAGCTTAAGGGATGCCACTTTCTCCTGAAGATCATGCAGTCCAGCTTAATTTTATTTTGGAGGGGGTAAAGCAGGGCAATTGGGGCTAAGTGACTTGCCTAAGATCACACGGCTAGTAAGTGTGTCAAGTGTCTGAGGCTGGATTGAACTCAGATCTTCCTGACTCCAGGGCCGATGCCGTACTCACTGAGCCACCTTGCTGCCCCTGATTATGCAGTCCATCATTTTATGCATATGGAAACTGAGGATCAGAGAGGTGGCCTGTGAAAGGTCATGCAGGTAAGAAGCAACTGAACCCAGATGTGAACACAGTTCTCAGACTCCAAAGACAGCATCCTTTTTTTTTTAAACTGTGCTCTACTGTCTTTTCAGTGAAAATTTGGTTCGGAAACTTTACAGGGCATCTAGTCCAATTCTCTCCTTTTATTTATTTATTTTTTAATATCAAGAGGTGCGCGTGATTTAAAAATTAAATTTTATTTTTTTCAATGAGCAAAAATTGATCTTTTCTCCTTCCCACTCACCCATCACTGAAAATAAATGCAAGAACAAAAAGCTCACCTTTGTAACAAATGCTATAGATAAGCAAAACAAATTTCCTCATTTGCCCTATCTAAAAATATGTCCTAATCTTTGCTCTGAATCTGTATCTTCTCTATCAGGAAGAGGGTAGCACGCTTCCTGACTGATCCTCTGGAATCATGACTATTGCATTCATCAGAGTTCACAAGTCTATCAAAGTCATTTGTCTTTATGAGGTTGTTATTGTGTAAATCGGGCTTTTCTTTCTGCTTACTTCACTCATGGATGAGATCTATAACTACACAAATGTGTTTGTCGTAGCTATTCAAACAGGAGAGAACAAATAGATGAAGAATGCCTTTGTCCAGAGAGTGACCGCAGTGCAATAAATAGAGCTCTGGACTTGTAGTAAAGATCTGAGTGTAAATCCTGACTCACATATTATTTCTGTGATCCTGGGCAAATCAATTAACCTCAGTTTCTTCCTCTGTAAAATGATGGAGTTTGACTAGATGGCCTTTAATTTTAATTCTCTTCTGTTGTACAAGTGTTAGCTATTAGCTCCGACATCCTTTTTTGAAATCTAAGCCCTGTGAGCTAAAAATGAGTATTGCTCAAAGGGCCACAGAACTCACCGAAGTCAAGAGAACTGAAGAAGGGTCGCTAACATATTGGATAGATTTCCTATCCTGAACTTACAGAGGAGGACATAGGCAAGAGTCATCCATATTAGACAAACGTAGATGGGCTATGATCTTCATCGTTGGAGGGAGCATTCTATCAGTGAGATCACAAATCTGCTGGAATAAATTGGGCTACCTTTGCTACCTAACTCTGAGGATGCTCAAGCATGACCTGTCTCGGGCTGGTCAGTTCCACTTGGGGCTGGGGATGAGTGGGGGCGGTGGCTGGGAGTTGGATAGTGATTAGAACAGAATTGGAAGATTTTTAAAAATATCCTCAAACTTGCCCTGCCCTTGTTCTGACGTAAAGCTTGTATCTGGAGCTAGCGAGAACCTCAGAGATTCAGTGTTCTCGTTTTACCAAGGAGGACACTCTGGTTCAGAGGTGGCTACTGCAGGGTCATATGGCCAGTAAGCAGAAGAATTGGGATTCCAAGCCCAGGTCTCTAACTCCAGATCTTTTGCACATTTTTTTTTTTTGGCCACAGTGGTTAAATCATATACATGAAAGAGTTCAGGGAAGTCACAAGAATGAAGCTCAAATGAACTCAATGAATACTAATTATTTACCACTTATTTGTAGTAACTTTAACTCTCCTGTATTTATTCTGTATATATATGATAACTCAACAAGCATATATTAAGTATCCTATGTGCCAGATATTGTATTAGGTACTAAGGTTACATGACATAAAACAAAACGATCCCTGCTCTCAAGGAGTTCAAATCCAGCCTAAGACACTTAGCTGTGTGACTCTGGGCAAGTCACTTAACCCTCTTTGGCTCAGTGTCCTCATCTGTAAAATGAGCTGGAGAAGGAAATGATAAACCACTCCAGTAACTTTGCAAAGAAAACTCCAAATGGGGTCACAAATAGATATGGAGGTAAATGAATGGATATGATTAAAACAAATTAACAACAATAAACAAAGCGCTTATAATAATAAGTGCTGGAATACAAATAGAAAAATAAGGCAGTCTCTGCTCTCCAGGAGCTCCCATTCTGATGGGGCAGACACACATAGGGAAGATTTCAGCTGCAAATCAGATGGAAAAGTCCCATGATTCTTAGGGGGCAGCAGCAAAGCAGATAGTAGTAATCCTTATTTAATGTCACTTCCACTCATAAAATCATCAGTTTCCATTAAACCATTTGACAGTGGCAAGGGCTTTGGTGGCAAGATCTTCCTTGTCTGAGTCTTCAGTAGCCATGGCTGTAGCACTTGCAGAAGTGGTTGCGTGGATGCATCTCCATGGGGGCTGCTTCCCAGAATGATGGCTGAGTGCACTGGGTTGGAAACATGGCCATTCCCAAGACTCTTGAATTAAGGGCTCGGGAGAGTAACATATTTGAGTTTGAGGATAATCACTTTGGAAGCTACGTGAAGAATGAACTGGAGTGAACAAAGAGTTGAGTCAGGGCGTCTGCTTAGGAGACTGTAGCTGTAATCTAGGTGAGAGGTGATGAGAGTCTGAATGAAAGCAGTGACTGTGTGAATAGAGAGAAGGTGTCAGATGTCATGGAGGTAAAGATGGCAAGATCTGGCATCTCATTTGTATGTGCGAGGCGAGAGAGAAAACGATAAAGAAGGGAACAAACCTGCAAGGCTAGAGGAATGATGATGCCTTCAACAGAAATTGGGAAAGGGATTGGTTTTGGGAGAAAGATAATGAATTGTGTTCTGGGAGATTTTGAGTCTGAGAGCTGTCCCGGACATCCAATTTAGAATGTTCAATAAGCAGCTAATTATGAGGGACTGAAGCTCAAGAGACATACGGGGGCTGGATGTATAGAGCTATGAGTCACTATCATAAAGGGTTTATGAGGTCATTGAGAGAGAATAGAGAAAGAGAAGGGGGCCTAGGCATAGCATTGGCAAACAGCCACAGCTTGGGGGCATGATTTAGAGGATCATGGCAAAGGAAACCAAAATGGAGTGATTAGAAAGGAAAGGAGGAGAGCCAGCAGAGAATAGCATTCTGAAAATCTAGAGAGGAGAGAGTGGTCAGTGGCGTCAAATGATCTGGAGAGGTCCAAAAGGATGGGTATTGAGAAAATGATACATCATTTGGCAATTTAGAGATTATTGGTAACTTTGGAGAGAAAAGCTGAGGGATGAGGTCAGAAGTCTGAATGGAAAGTGCTGAGGAACGAGGCAGAGGGGGATAAATAGAGACATTGATGGCTTTCTCCCCAGAGTTTGGTTGAGGGAATGATAGGGTGTAATGAAAGGTTTTGGAGGGATGGAGAGGCTGGGATCTGTACTATATAAAAATCTTAAAATTTTTATTTTATATTATAAATTTGTATTTTTCTGTAGTTTTTACAGTGGCTAGCAAATTAGGCACACAAGAAATTCTTGTTGATATATATTTTATTAATTCATACAACAAGAATTTATTGTGTCTATCTTTCACAGGCACTGTGCTTGATACTTTGGATTCAGAAACAAAAGTGAGATCGTTCCTGCCCCCAAAGAGATTACCTTCTATTTGTTTAAAATGTACACATATAAATAAATACAAGGAAAATACAAATAGTAGAGGTCTGGTGTAGCAGACGGCACTTGCTTTGAGTTTTGAAGGAATTCAAAAAGGCAGCAGACAGGTGGGCAGGTATTTCAGGCTTGTGTCAAAACACAGATAGGGGATATTCTAAACTTCCTGAGAACCCTAGGGTTTTCATATTTCCCTTAGGCAAGGCAGTGCATTCTCATCCTTCCCTTAAGGCTGCCCATGCCTATTCCTACCCACTCACAGCCAGACCCCTCTCCCCCCAATTCACTTAGCTGTAATCTCTAGGATCTCTGAAAAGCTTTTTAAAAAAGGTTTACTTGGCTGACTTGTATTTCCATTTGTCCAATTCATTCCCTAACCTCTGTGGAGGGAGTGAGGTGATTTAGAAGGAGTTCAGAAAGAATTGATTTCTTAAGATCTGAGGGATCATTGGCAAAAAGGATGATGTTTTCACTGACCATTAGTTAGAGGAGAAAAAAAATCCCAAGACGAAGACATGATTTGAGAGGGAGGAAACATTTCTCTTGTCTGCTGCTGACTGGGGAAGATTAAAAGTTGAGGTCTTTTGATTCACAGAAACTTGTCCATAGGGCTGAGTAATAAGAAGGGCAGGTCATCTAGTTTCTGTTTTGTGTTTTCTCCATCATCCAAACACTGAATGTTAAGTTAGCCTTGATTATTATTTCTTTTAGACTTATGATTTCCTGGTAAAAACTCCCACCACCAATGCTGGTTCTTGCCATCTCAATGACTCTTAGAGAGGCTCTTGAAAGACTGAAAGGTTAAATAGCTTGCCTAGTGTCATACAACCCATGTGTGTGGAATTGAACCTAGGGTTTCCCACATACATGTGCAGAAAGAAGACTTGAACCCAGCTTTTCCTGACTCTGAGGCCATCTTTTCATTGACTACACCATGTTGGTTTTTTTTGTCTAAATGATAAGCTGACATGTATGTTCTGTAGTTTCTGGAGTCCCTTAGACACAGTATTTCATTTTCCAATATATCCTTTTCTCCCCTCCCCCCATACTTTCTCCTTCCTCCAGTCAAAATCAACTCTCAAGTCCTTTATTTCTATTACGGCTTGCATGAATGATAATAACTTTGCTATTTTCATAGGGACATTTACACCTTAAGGTCAAGCTGTAAGCCAAAAGGAGGAGGTTCAGATCTTTGAATCTGAAGCATCAGTTAGTAGAGAATCTCTCATTTCCTTGGTGTAGGAAAATTCTAGGCAAGGAAACTCCTTTACTGATTCAGGTTGGCCTCTTCTTTGTAGCTTATAGTTAGTGTTGTCTTGGACACTGAGTAAAAAAGTTAAGTGGCTTGTCCAAGGTCACACAGTCAGCATGTGTCAGAGAGGTCTTCCTGCCTTCATGACTTGTTCTCTAACCATTATGCTACAGATCTGACTCTATTTCCCAATCCATCTATCCACTATTCCAGGCCGACTTGTCATGAAGGAGGGAGATTTTTTTGGGTTGTGGGGAGAGTAGCAAGGGAGCCTTTCTGGACTTCTAAAATCACATAACTTAAGATAGCTCCCAACCAGGGGCAGGCTAGAGATTTATATTTAACCCTCCTTTACAATTTGCACCTCCTTAAGGCAAGGCTCAAGTTTGTATTTCCTATTTGCTTTCATTATATAGGCACAGCCCAGTGCTCTAGGTAGAGAAAGGAGAAAGTTGGTAGAAGCATAGAATTCTCAAGCTGGATGGCATCTTAAGTGATTCTGAAATGATACCTCAGTTCCTTGAACCAGGCAAGAGACCATTCAAGTTAATTTGACAATAATCAAGTACCTATTTGGAGCAAGATACTGAGGAAACAAAGACCAGAACAATGGAGTTTCTGACCTCAGGTCACTTACAGGTTAGGAGAAAAGGTATGCTGTAACCAGGAGAGACTTGGCTTTGAATGTAGCCTCTAGGTCATGAGCTGTATGACCACAGGCAAGTCCCTTAACTTCTCTTAGATGGAATTTCCTCATCTGTAAAATGGAGATAGTGGTATTGATAGGACATCCTAGGTTTGTTGTGCTGGTCAGATAAGATCATAAAATTTCAGACTCCAAAGGGACGTTGGAGACCATCTAGTTGAACCTAAGGGTCAACAAGAATTTGTTATTATTGTTGCGGAGTTGTTTCAGTTATGTCTGACTCTTCATGATCCCATTTGGGGTTTTCTTGGCAAAGTTACTGGAGCGGTTTGCCATTTCCTTCTCCAGACCATTTGACAGACAAGGAACTGAACAAAACAGGGTTAAATGACTCGCCCAGGGTCACACAGCTAGTAAGTGTCTGAGACTAGATTTGAACTCAGGCCTTTCTGAAGAAATCAGACTGCTATTTGGAGTGAATGGGATAATGATAAAGTGGAGAAGACAGAGGTACTCAATTCACATTTTGCTTGTTTTATCTGCCAAAGAAACGGATCACAAGGCGATGAGGACACTAAGATGTTTATCTCGAAAACAAAAGATCTAGACGCCTTACTGAATTTCAATTGTAATCAAAATAATCAAAAGTAAACTATGATAAGATCCAAGAAAAATAATGAGAGTTCAGATTATTTCAATAGAGGTCTAGTGTCCAGGCCTGGGGAGGTCATTGTCCTGCCATGGGGCTTTTCCCAAGGCAAAATTTGTATGTGGGACCATGGAGAGAGTGAGAACAAGGCTACTGGGTGATGTGCTAGAGAGAGGGCTGGGCCTGGAGTCAGGACAACCTGAGTTTGGATACTAGCTGTGTGACCCCGAATACATCACTTAGCCTTTTTAGTCTCAGTTTCCTCATATGTAAAATGGAATAGTAAGAGCATCTACTTATAGAGTTGATGTGAGAATCAAAGGAGATAATATATGTAAAGTGCTTTGCAAACCTTGAAGTGAGTCAATAAGCATTTGTAAAATGCCTACTACGTTCTAGGCACTGTGCTAAGAGTTAAAGATTCAGAGAAAGACACAGACAGGAGCTCATACGTAAATAACTGCTCATGCAGGACATGTAGAGAGTAGATGCTTGCCAATCTCAGAGGAGAAGGCTCCAGCATCCCCTCCCACCCCTGGGGGACCAGTAAAGTCTGTCAGCCACAGGTAGGATTTGAGCTGAATCTTGAAGGAAGCCAGGAAAACTGAGAAGCACAGGTGAGAGAGGAGTGTGTAGCAGGTATGGAGGATAGCCAGTGCTCCTAGAAGAGGGATAATGAGCATTGTATGGCAAACAGCAGGTAGGGAGATGTAGCTGGATTGTAGTGTCTGTAGGGGAGCAATAAGAAGACAGACTAAGTCTAAACTGGCCTCAAAGGAGGGGCAAAGTTTTCAGCAGGCAGAGGGGTGTGTGTGTGTGTGTGCATCCGTCTGTGTCTGTCTGTCTCTGTATGTATGCATGAATGTGTGATTCTCTAAAAACAGATGGCAAATGGGGTAGAAGGAGGAGGGAAAAGCAAGGACCAGATCATGGCATGGCCGGCTTGACTAGAGCAGACAGTGAATGTAGACAGATATTTGAGATATAGTGGAATGTTAGCGCCTTGAAGGCAATGACTGTCTCATTTCTGTCCCAGTACATAGCCAAATGTTTGACACATAGGAGGAAGTTGATAAATTTTTCTTGATTCCCGTAAGTCTAGAAAGGTAAACTGGAATTAGATTGGGCTAAGAAGTTTATGTTAATTTTATTGGCAAAGGGGATCCATTGATGGCTTCTGCATAGGGGCATGACCAGTGCTTGTAGGGTGGAGAGTTTCTAAGACCTGTGCTTTTTACCTCCTGCCTCTAGGCAGACAGATGACTTTATGTAATAGAATGCCATCTTACCGCTATAGGAATATTACAAAACTTAAAAGCAGAGAGGCCTATTCTTTCTGTTTTCCATCTTTGTCACTATTATTCTTCCCCAGGGATGTGATTTGATTTGATCACTTTTCTTCAGTGACTACTTCCTGCAAATTCTATGTTTCCTATTCATGGCTAGCAAGGCTGTTACTATTAATTGACAAAGGAAGGTCAGTAATCAACATTAATGAAAGAAAGTCTATTAAGTAGGTCAGAGAAAATGGAATGTATTTGCTGGAGAGAAGTTCTTTTGGAGAAAAAAACATGCTTTTAAATGTGCTCAGGAAGGAGGTAGAGCCATCCCCAGAGTATGGCAAATTAAGAACATTACTGTCATTTCAAGGCCTGGTTCTATAACTTACTAAATGTGTGACCTTGGCAAATTACTTTCTATGTCTGAGCTTCAATTTCCATACCTGTAAAATGAAGGGGTTTCTAGATGATCTCTAAGGCCTTTTCTGAGTCTAGCATCCTATAATTCATGTAGAATTTGGTCCACTTGGTTCAGTAGGTAGTGTGGTATTTGGAATCTGAAAGACTGGGGTTCAAATCTTGCCTATGATTTATTTTCTGAGTATGGGCAAGTTGTTTAACTTCTCAGTGCTCTTTATAGCTCTTGCAAAGTGTAAGTTGGCAGACATTGTGCTGAAATATAGACTATTAAGAGACCCCACAGTCATCAAAACTACGAGTGGTGGATCAGTTAAATAGGTTAGATACACAAGACCCAGTAGTCAACTACCATAGCAATCTGCTCTTTGATAAACTCAAAGAATCCAGGTTCTGAGTTAAGAATTCACTATTTCACAAAAACTGCTGGGAAAACTGGAAAATAGTATGGCAGAAACTGGGCATAGACCCATATCCTATACCATATACCAAAATAAAGTCAAAATGGGTTCATGATTTAGGAATAAAGTCGGATACTATAAGCAATTTGAGAGAACAAGGAATAGTTTGCCTGTCAGATTTATGGAAAAGCAAAGAATTCATGACCCAACAAGAGATAGAGAGCATTACAAAATGCAAAATGGATAATTTTGATTATGTTAAACTGAAAAGTTTTTGTACAAACAAAGCCAATGCAATAAAGATTAGGAGGGAAGCGGAAAATTGGGGAAGAATCTTTACAACCAGTGTTTCTGATAAAGACCTCATATCTAAAATATACAAGGAACTGAGCCAAATTTATAGGAATACAAGTCATTCCACATTTGATAAATGGTAAAGGATATGAACAGGCAGTTTTCAGAGGAAGAAATTAAAGATATTTATAATCATATGAAAAATGCTCTAAATTACTATTGATTAGAGAAGTGCAAATCAAAACAACTTTTAGGTACCACAACTCACCTGTTAGATTGGCTAACATGACAAAACAGGAAAATGATAAATGCTGGAGAAGATGTGGGAAAATTGGAGCATTGTTACATTGTTGATGAGTTGTGAGCTGATCCAGCCATTCTGGAGAGCAATTTGGAACTATGCCCAAAGGGCTACAAAAATGTGCATACCCTTTGACCCAGTAATACTACTTCTACGGCTGTATCCCAAAGAGATCACACAAGTGGGAAATGGACCAGTATGTACAAAAATGTTTATAGCAACTCTTTTTGTGGTGACAAAGAATTGGAAATCAAGGGGATGCCCATCAATTGGGGAATGGCTGAACAAGTTGTGGTATGTGAATGTAATGGAATACTATTGTGCTATAAGAACTGAGGAGCAGATGGACTTCATTATAATGTGGAAAGACCTATATGAACTGATGTTGAGTGTGGGGAGCAGAACCAGAAGATCATGATACACGATTACAGACACACGGTATCTAAGGACTAACTTTGGTAGACTTGGCTCCTCTTATCAGTGCAAGGTTCTCAGCCAGCTCCAAAAGACTCATGATGGAAAAAGCTGTGTACAGCCACAGAAAGAATTATGGAGACTGAATGCAGACTGAGGCCAACTATTTGCTCTCTCTTTTTTCCCCTTCTTTCTTGGTTCTGTTTCTTCTTTCTCGCCATTCATTCCATTGGTCATAATTCTTCTTTACACCTGGACTATTATGTAAGGAAGTTCAATGTGAAGGAATATGTAGAACCTACATTGGATTACATGCCATCTTGGGGGGGAGGGAGAGAAAATTTAGAACCCCAAAACTTGCGGAACTGAGTATTGTAAACTAAAACTAAAAATAAGTTTATAATAAAAAAAGAGATCCCAACTCTCAGAACACAGATGGACTGGAAGAGCTCTTTTCAATTTTTCTCTTGTTCCTAACTCCCATGCTTTCTCAAATAAAGAGGAATAGTGGAAGAAAAAGCAGAAATGTGGGGAGAGGTCTAGGTGGTAGCTTATGTGGCATAATTTGAGGGGTTGCCAGGCAAGAGACACCTCAGAATATCGAGCTCATTACCCATCATTTCACCGTTTTAGTTTTATTCCTGTGGACTTTAAATCTTTTTTTCTCAGAAGAGTTTGTTTTTTTAAAAAAATTATCTAGGGGGAGGTTAAATATGGCCAGATAATAGTTAAATTAATTTTGAACATATTAAAGACCAATTAACACAGAGCCTTGCACAAGGTAGATACTTGATAATTGTATTAATTGACAGGGATTGGTTAACAGCCAGACTAAGAGCAAAGGGTTGAGGATGGACAACCATATGATTGGCGCCTAATAGGGAAGGAGAATGAGAAATATGAGGGGTGTCAAAAGGGAATGAGAAGGGAAGAGATGGCAGAGTCTTTTGACTGGGAAATTCTTCTGTAGTAGGAAAGGGGAAGGAGGGACCTCTGTCATGTTGCTATCCAGATGACCTTGGGGAATTCCCTTCCTCTCTTTCTGAGCCTCAGTTTCCTCACTTGTAAAGTGAGAAGATCACACTAGATATCTTTAAAGTTCCTTCTATTCTAAACCCTATGAAGCTATTTTCATGTTGTTGATTCATTCAAGCCAGAAATGCTGCAACTAAGAAGTAAGCGATATGGGATATTATTGTAAGCAGTTTTTAAAAATCCCTGCTGTTGGAAATGAGTCTCACAGCCTCTTCATCAAACCTTCCCTCTGACAAAAAATTGGGACATGGGACAGAGATGCTGAACCTTAATGGCCTAAAGGTCCATGGTACCAATGGAAAAGGTCCTATTGAGTTTTATTCTTTATTTTTGCTTTTCAATACAAGGACTTATATTCATTCTAGATGAATTTATCTCAGGGCATGTGCCTGTGGTCCCAAGTCCAGCTAAGCTTTGAAAGACATTTTAATAATGAGAAACAGAAGAGAATCAAGTAAGCAATTGCTATGCAAAAAACCCTTTGTATTCAAATTAGTTTCTATTATTTTTATGACATCATAATTGACTAAAAACTGGGAAAATTACACATAATAATGGCTTGCTTTGTCTACATGTCAAACCATTTTGAGCAATTCCCCCCACCCAAGTGGACAATTGTTTGAATGTATTGATTAGTTTCTCGTTTCAGACACAGCCTTTATTTTTTACTTTTTAACATAGTCCTGAGAGTAGCAGTGTGGTATAAAATAGTGAACACTCACTCTGGAGTCGGGGGACGCCACATTTGTCAGATTTTCTCAGCTATCTATTAGCTGTGAGATCTTGGGCAAATAATTTTCCCTGCCTAGGCTTAACTACCTTATTTGTCAAATAGTAGTTGGATTGGGTAGGGTTTAGCTCTAAAGTTCTTTTAAAATCCAATGACCTCGTATTGGCTCTACACAGACAACTTTCACTCATTTTTTCCATTGAAATTGATGTTTTATATGGGTATCATTCAGATAGCATTTTAATTAAGGACAATAATATTTGAAAATAATTCAATCTAATTCAATAAGCATTTATTACCAGGTAAGAGGCACGCGTGCTATCCTTTAAAGTCATGAAGACATGAGGATTGTGTGACCCTGGGCAAATCATTGAATGATTTAGTACTCTGGGCAACTCTCTAAGCCTATGAGTTGCAGAGAAAGTATGGACTTACATAAGTAGAATGATTGTCATTGTTTTAAGCTTCCTGCAACAATAAATTTCCAAGTGTGGTCCCTATCCCTATGTACCAGATTCTCTGGTTAATCTCTGAGGCAAAGGTGTCAAACTCTCAGCCTCCTTCAAAATTCCCAGTATGGCCTGTACCAGATTCAAATGGAATTGGGAAATGTTAATAATACATAATATATAGATAATGTTAATTTGTGGTTTTCTAAGTTAATATGCAGCTCTCAGGGATCTTTTCTATTTGTGTTTGATACCACTGCTCTAGGAATACAATAACAAACAAAAGCCTTCCTTACTCTCAAGAAACTTACTGGTAGAAATAAGGAGCTTATAGACCCTCCCTGCCCCACAAGTACAGTGTAAACCTTTGGGTCATGATTGAAATGGCTGCAATAAATACATACATTTAGATTTGAAATGTTTGGACCACAAACCTCTTACTATTGTTTACTATATGCTGGCTGCCTTTTGAACAATGTTAATGACTCGAACTATAAGCATAGCCTACTTAATATTATTTGATTCTCCATGCTGCCTCCCCCCACCCTTGGTACCCAGTGATGACAGGGGAAACAATATTATAGAGGGGAAATTAAGGGTATGGAAGCAATTCATATATAAAAGATATATACCTGGGGTGGGCCAGAGAGTAGAAGAAGGAATGCTGGAGTGAGGCTTTAGGAACTGGTGAAGTGTTGGGTGCCCTATTTGAGACATGGCTGAGAAGGAGGAGCTGTCCATGGTAGGGCCGTAGAGACACTGGATTACTTGATGGTGAGGTGAGGAAAAAGGCTTTAGGCCATAGCTGAGATGAACTGTCTGGGGCAGGGAGCACTGGATGTAGCTGATTTTGGTTGATAGCAGGACAAATATGTTTTTTTTTTGCACGTGTTGTTCTGACATTAGAAAAATACTCTTCCCTCAATTTAATAAGCCTTCATTAAGTACCTGCTCTGCAAACATTGTGTTGGGAGTACAAACACAAAAAGGAAATGTTATCTTCCCATGAAGAGCTTACATTCTGTTGGGGGAAAATCACACACACATATGTACAAGTAAACAAAATATTTACAAATTAAATTATAAGTATGGTTCAAGTCTAACATGGAGAGTATTTTGTTAAACATAGATTGGGGGTCCCAGAGAATAAAATTAAAGGGTTTGGGAAGACTGGGGATAGGAATATTGGTTAGGTGAGACTGATACAGATGGGTAAGTGGGAGCAGAGAGTGGTGATTAGGAAAAGATATTTTTACCTTACTACCTTACAATAATAATCTGTTGATAATAGCTAATATTGATACAGGGTGTCCCAAAAGTATGAGTGCAGTTTTATAAGCTATTAAATCTTAAATGATAAAGATTACAATAACAAAGATTTATAATAATAAATAAAACTTAGTGCAGTTTTAAGCTGAATATCGAAACTTAAAGCTCCATTAAAACTTTTGGGACACCTTGCATAGCTGCTATAGGTTTGCAAAGCATTTTGCACACATTATCACATTTGAACTTTACAACAACCTTAGGAGGCAGGTGCTGTTATTGTTATCACTTTACAGGTGAGCAAGCTGAAGCTGACAGTAGTTGTGAAAAGTCCAGGGATGCACAGATAGAAAATATTCACCCAGGATTCAAGCCCAGGTCATACTAACTCTAAGTTTAGTGCTATACCCACTATATAAATGCCCCTGTTGATAAAATAATTTTGAAGGGTGTTGGGTTAGCATTCAGGGGAGATAGAAATACCTATACAAGTAATAAATGGTTGCTATCTGAATCTACCTTTGTGGATGAAGAGTATAAATTATTTTATCAGTTTTTAATATTATTCCCCCAAATCTTCTTATCATAAATTAAGTATGTCTTACAGTAAACTTCCATGAATATTTCAGTACTATTTGGTGAAGAGAAGTGTTTATACGTGTCATCAAAATTACTTCTAGCTACGAGACTGGGGTACTCTTTTTAGCCACCATTCTCAAGAATGCAATTAATCTTAAACAGGACAGTAAATTTATACCACATATGAAGAGCTGAGGCTCATGGTACCTCAACAAGACTAAAAAATTAATAAATAAAAACCCAAACCACCAACCTCATCATCGAGACCAGTTTTTCATTGTTCCATCTTATGAATCTATAGTGAGTCTACATTCTTCCTGGGCATCTTGAAATCTGGTAGCAGTTGTAGTCAGAGTAGGTGAGTCATGTCCTAAACCATGGATGGATGTACATATATATATTGATGGGAATTGCCTGGTCACATCGATCACAAAGATAATGTAACTGTCTCACACTCCAACTCCAGGATCTTTTTTCCGATCCTTTAGTAGTTAGGAGTTGGCCAAGTCCTGCTGAAAGAGTTCATTCATCTTCCCCATTCTTCTGTTAGCTTTCTATTACTCTTTCTTGGTACAGAATAGAACACCCTTTATGTGTATAATGGAGTTTTTTGACAGCTTCATCTATATAGAGATTCTTCTATGGAGAAATGATTTATTATAATGGTTTTTAGGTTGTTAGAGCTAAAATTGAACACATACTTTTGATCTATTTTGTTGCTTGCCCTGTGAAGAGAATTCTTCCCCCTAAATATCTGGAAACTTTGTTGACAGCAAGACATGCCCCTTCCCAGGTTCACTTTTGCCTGGCTGTTTAACCGTGAAAAGGAGAGGGAAAAAAGCATTTTGGAAGATGTGACATCCACCTTTCCTACCTCTCCAGATGTTTCTCTGTCATTTTGTACCCTAGAGTGGGATGGAAGGTCAGACCATTGCTGGGGTACTGTGTTCCATTGCTGGTGGCACAGTTGAGGAAGGTCATTGAGGAGGTAGAGAGAATACGAAGGAGAACACCTTGGGGAGAGGACAGGAAACCATGTCATGTGAGAATCAGTTGAAGGAACTGGAATGGTTGGTTTGGTAAAAATCTGGATGGGTGGGCACTTGAAAGCTATTTTAGACATTTGAAAGGCTCTCAAGAGGAGAGATTAGACTTATCTTATTGGCCACAGAGGGCAGAACTAGAATCGAAATTGTAAAGAGACAAATTTAGGCTTAATGTTGGGGATGGGGATTGCCAAATCAAACTTCCTAGGAATTAGAGCTGTTTAAAAAGAAGCCTTCTTTTGGAATCTGAGGACTCTCCCTGTTGAAGCAGACATGAACACTTGTTTCTGTAGTGGGGAATCTTGTTTAGGTTTGGTTTGGACTATGTAGTGGCAGAAGTCCCTTCCAATAGTGATATTTTGTATCTTACATTGGAATATACTAATCACTGGGGAAAATACAAAGTTGGCATTTGGCTCAGTTGTTTTCCTCAGAGAGTGTAGAATGTAGGAGTTAGATATAACCTGACATAGTAGCAAGAGTTTTGTTCACAGAAAGACCTGTGTTCAAATTACACATTTGAGGTTTACCCTGCTCCTCCCAGTTCCCAGTGCCATCCTCCTGAAGGTTACTTTGTATGTATTTCATATCTATCTATATATGTATATATCTTCTCCATTAAAATGTAAGCTCCTTGAGGGTAGTGATTACTTTACTTTTGTCTTTTTATCCCCAGTGTCTGGCACATGGTAGGTGCTAAATAAATGTGATGCAGTGGATAGAGAGCCAGGCTGAGCATCGGAGAGACCTGGTTGAAAGTCTGGGCTCTGGAAGTAAAGAGATTTCTGGGAGCAAAGATGGTGGAGTGAGCAGAGTCTTACCTCTACCACGTAATGATTATGTGACTTTGTCACTTAACTTTTCTCCCAGCTGAATTGCTCTCACCGATTGATGCGTGACTTGTCCTGAACATTGTGGATTTAGGCCCAGGAAGTACTTGATTCCAGGATATTAATGAGAATTTTTACCTTGGTAACTCCATTCTTCTTATGGAATGCCATCAGATTTCCACCTTCTGTTCTTCCCACCTAAGGCACCTATGGGAGCCCCATTTGAAGAGGATGCCTTCTAGTCCTGCTGGTGTACTAACTGTTCTCTGACCATAGGGTCAGTTTCTGTACCTTTGCACATGTAACCTCTGTGCCTGGAATGGGTTCCCTGCTCACTTGTACCTGGTAGAATCTCTAATAGCCATCAAACCACAGGTCAAGTGATGTATGCTTCTAAACAAGTCCTGTCCTGAACCCCCCTCTGTTTATTATCCCTCTTTCCCTCTTGAAATAATTTTGTGCTGCCTATTAAGTTTATTGGAAAAAGGGAATTCTTCTCCTCCCTCTATATGTCTAATTCCAGCTTTTATTAGCTGTTAATCTGTTGTACCACCAAAATTGGGGTGTCAGGACTGTAGCATCTTTGGTCTTAATGCACTTGCCAAGTGGAACTTCCCAAAAGAATTGCATAGTTTTTCTCTAGAGAAAGAAGTATTTAATAGGGATCATCCAAACACAATTGATTGGGGAATTCTGAGCTCAATAATGAATGTATTAATTCAGTGTAAGTTAAACGACCATGCCCATGGACCACCAGGGGAAACATTAGTTTGACAACATACTAATCTATGAATAATGATGCCGAAATAATAATGCAGAGGCCTTAACAATAATCCTAAGCATACAAATTACATAGTTATTGCTGGGTAAGACCTGGGGATCAGGGTACTGTACCGCCTCTCACAAGGGGCACTAGCTCTGAATCAGATGACTTGGATTTTGTTCTGGAGGTAGTATGACCTCTAAGGGGGGGGAGTGAAT
The DNA here is from genome assembly GCA_028646595.1 of Phalanger gymnotis. Taxonomy (NCBI): domain Eukaryota; kingdom Metazoa; phylum Chordata; class Mammalia; order Diprotodontia; family Phalangeridae; genus Phalanger; species Phalanger gymnotis. Next base: position 18,969,734 of record CM053624.1, read on the forward strand.
GGGTTTTTTCTGATACTCAGACAAATTTTACCCCCCGCCTGGAATTATTCCAGGAAAATAACCTTAAATTATGTTTAGATTTGTCTCACATCTAGGATTGTCCTCAAAAAACTTAGCAGTTACATTATACAAAGGTATGATGTGCACAAAATAAGCATCAAATATGATTGCTATTTGTTTTTTACACCACAAAAGAAGTGCTTAAAATACCAGACTCAAGAAAAGCATACTGACCAGAACATAAATCTCAAAGTAATAATTCATAGCTCCTATTATATTTTCCCCAAATTCAAGGACTGCTGGGAGATTTGTGGCATTGCTGGATAGATAGATTTCACTTTCACCTTCATCTATACCCCTCAACTCTCTCAAAATTCAGAATTTCAGGTAAGCTAAGCATACATGGCTCATGTGAGCAGTACGTAGCAGTAGCAGGCACTCCTACAGCCAGATGTCTCAGTGATTATGGACATCTTGAACTCACAGGATAGTCTTTGAAGCTAGAAACATCTATCTCAGGATCACTGTTTACTACCCCATTCAAAGAGGCAGCTAGAGTCTTGAGATCCAGTCTCAGCCTCACCTAGAGAAACACAGGCTCTCACTTACATGTGCTTGTAGCTACTATTACTGCTGCTGCAGATGGGTGAACAGGAAGATTTCCTTCTCCCTAGAGATAAAAAGTAGAGCTGTCAGAGACCCAAGTCTCATACTGAAAAGAGTGGAAGTTGTTTATCCTTTTAAGATTGCTGAGTAGATGACTTTTCTTGTCTCAAATGCCAATTCTCCTTGGCATAACACTTTTAAACCATCAGGAAGCCCAAGGGACCAACCAAAATGTTTAGTTATGGATGCCCTTTAGCAAGAAGTTGAGGAATATGATCACCCCAACCCATGGACTCCTCAATCCTGTGATGCCTTGGAATTTATTCCTTCTGCTTTTTGTTTCTTTCCCTGAGCATAGGCAACTTACGAGTGATTCTGAGATTGCTCTTCGTAGCCTTGAAGGCTACCTTGTGAATTCAAGAGGTCATTAAGAGATCAAGGTGTGGGAAGTGCTCTCTGCAGCTATATCCTTCCCAAAGATGATCACCAGTAGAAACCCAGTGGGGGCAGAGGCAAGTTATTCTGCTGCCGCCTCCTCTTTTAAACAGCTAAGAGGCAGCTGCTGCCATCCAGGACATCACCAAGAATAGGAAGGATATGAGGGAATATCTATATAATCAATTAAAATAATTTTAAAGCACCTATTATGTGCCAGATACTAAGTTAGGTGATGAGAATACAAAAAACAAGATGGAATAATCCCTCCTAATATTTATATCCTATTGACTTCTCACATGTAATTACCAAGGTTACTGAAGAGCTGAGGACACCCTATAACTCTTCTCTCACTGGTGGTTGGTCATACTCACTCTATTATTAGCTATGGGAAGAATTCAGAATACCCTATAATATGCTTACACACACACACACATAATTTCTGTTTACTCATCTGTGTACACATAGCATCTTTCCATTGGAATATAAGCTCCTTGAAGGCAGAGATTTTCTGCTTTATATCTACTTAGTACCTTGAAAATACTGTTTGATAAATGTTTTTTTGAACTGAATTGAAATGGAAATCCTGCCACTGCCATTTAACTTTCTGTGTCACCTTGGGCAAGTCACTTTACTTCTCTGAGAGTCAGTTTGCTCATCTGTAAAATACGAGCCTTGAACTAGCTCGCTTCTGAGGTTCCTTCAAGCTATAATTCTACAATCTGGTGATTCTATGGAAGGAACTTAATTGCTTCTCTCCCTTACCTTCTGCTCCCCAGTGCCAGAGTTATAGGAATGAAAGTGAAAAGCTTTCATACACAGGAGGATATGAAAAACAGCATGTCCCCAAAAAGCTCTCCAGAAAAGTCCTACAATGGCTTCTTGATATAGCACATCATAAAGAAAATCTCTTGTGGTGGAGGGTGGTAAAAATGTTTAATGGCCAAAGTTGGGGGGGTGTCTGCATCATTTACGGGTAGACCCACTACTTGGAAGGCCCAGGGAAGCCATCCTTTGTTCCTCCCATAAAACTTTGAGGCCATTGAGCATTCAGCCCTGGTATTTCAGATTCAGGGATTTACAATCCCCATATATGAATTGGCATTTAAAGTTGCTGCAGATGTGCTCGTAATTTATGGTATGAATTCGTTCAGATAAGATTGGCTAAGAACAGCAGTCGTGGAGCATGGAAACTAACAGAGAGGTGGTAAACAAACGAACGTGGGGTTGAGTGGCAGCATTTCTCCCTTTGGGAAGAGTGGCTAGTGGTATGCCGCGGGGGACAGTTTTAGGTCTTCTCTTAGTTAACATCTTTATTAATACTCTGTGGGAGGAATTAAACAGCTTGTAAATGAAGCAGACAGAAGAAACTTGATTGGGCAGTGCCAACTGAGAGTGAGTGAGAATGAGAGACAGAGAGAGTCAGGGAGGCAGAGACACAGAGACAGTACATTGGAAATGCATTGTTATGTTAATTTCAAATCAAGGTACATGGGAATCCTGTCAATCAATAATTCTCTGAAAAACCTGAGTGGAGGTGGGAAGGAAGCAGTTTGAGGTGGATACAAAGTAGAAGCTATTGTGAAGATATTTCCATGATATCGCTATCAAATAGTATGTCCAGAAAACCTTGGGAGTATGTTGGTCTAATATTGTGACTAACAAGCACAAAACTAAACTTTTCATCATCTTCTGTCAGATGTTTTCATTCCTGTCTCTCTTTTCTCTTTTGGTAATGTCACGATTGTTTCTGTCACCCAGGCTCAAAAATCATGAAGCCATCCTTAACTCGCCCCTCTTGGGCAGTGAGGTGCTCCTGGAGTCAGGAAGACCTGAATTCAAATGTGACCTCAGACACTTACTAGTTTTGTGTGATCCTGGGAAAGTCACTTAACCCTATTTGCCTCAGTTTTCTCATCTGTAAAATGATCTGGAGAAGGAAACGGCAAACTTCTCTAGCATCTTTGGCAAGAAAACCCCAAATGGGGTCATGAAGAGTCAAACACAACTGAAACAACTGAATAACAACAATAAATTTGACTGAGAATTTCTTGAAGGCAGGGGTCATGTCATATCTAAACATCACATGTCTTACAATTCCTAACATAATGATCTTACGTGTTGGTGCTTATTATATGCTTATTATATTTGTATTCTATTCTTCTTTACCAAATGATATTTTTGTTATTAATCTCATTTTTTCCATTCCCTTTATCATCTTCCTTACGAGGATATTCTATTAGAGTATTGGAGGAATCTTTGATAAAATCAGGAAGGAACCAGCAGGCTTTCACAAAAGCAGACCAGTTATCCAACTGACTGGGAAGTGCAGGGAACATAAATTTCAACTTTGATCATAGTTTGTTGGCTATAAAAAAGGATTTGACTTAGCTGATCAAAATGTATCACCAAACTTCCCAATGGGTGTCTTCCATGCCTATGTTAAGATCATACACAATTCCTTGATAGATGTACCATCCAGGATAACTGTTCAATGACCTCCTGATTGTTAGCACAGCTTCTGACACATTGCAGGCACTTCATAACTACTTGTTTGCTGATTTGACTGATTCTAAGCATAAAGAATGTTGAAAAAGAGGGAAACGTAGGCTCATCAAGACATTTTCTCCACCTTGGAAGATGTCTAGTGTATCATTCAAATGATGGAAAGATTTCCCATAGATCACCCCAACTTCCCTATTAGTGTTGAAGGTATCTCCAACCTCCCAGGCAGGATTTCAACCTCAGTGTCATCCTTGAATCTTCCTGTCCAACCTCCCAGTCACCCAAGCCCACAACTTAGATGTTATTCTTGGCTCTTCATTCACACTCTCTTCACATATCCGATCAATTGCCAAAGCTTGTCATTTGTACTTTGTCGTCATCTCTCAGACACGTCCCCTGTCTTTCAAAGGGGACATCCCTAGTTCAGGTCCTTGTTACCTCTCAGTTGGCCTATGGCAACAGTCTTTTAGCTGAGTTCCCTGTTCCAATTCTCTCCCACTTCAATCTGTTCTCCACTCAGCTTCCAATGTGATTTTTCCAAAGCATAGGTCTGACCGTGTTACCAAGCCCTGGCTCAAAGAGCCCCAGGTGCTCCCTATTACTTCCCAGATCAAAAAGAACTCTTGTTTTTGCCATTTGAAACTCTTCATAAGTGAGCCATTTCCTACCTCCCCAGGCTTCTTACACACCTCTTCCATCTAAATACTCTTCAAGTGAGATACAATGACTTCAAATACCACACTACATGTCATCTCCTTTTCTTTGTACTAGTCTTCCCCAGATCCGGAATTCCCTGGCATCTTGCCACCACCCAGCTTCCCTGAAACCTCCTCAATATCTACCTTCTTCAGGAAAGCTTGCTGGCTTCCCAGCTGACAGTGCCTCCCTCTGGATTTTCCTTCCTTCTACTCTACTCTAATGTGCACAGACATTACATTAGGAACTTCTCAAGGGTAGGAACTATTTTGTCTTAGCCCTGTGTCTGACACATAACAAACATGCATGATGACTGACTGGCCAGCATGAGCATTCAGAGGAAGAAGAAGTCACATATGGTTTAAGAATTGAGGAAGACTTTAGGGGGAAGGTAGCTCTCAGGACTTCAAGCATGGGTAGAATTTTAATAGGCAGAGTTCAATTAATTAATGAACATTTAGTAAACACCTGTCTTATGCAAGGTCCTGTGCTCTGTGCTGAGGATACAAATACAAAATGACAGAATCCCTGATCTTAGGGAGCTCATATTCCATTGAGGGAAACAACATGCACATGTCTATATCTATCTATATCAATATCTCTATCTCTTTATGTCTGTCTCTTTGTATCTCATTTCATCCTCCATCATCTCCATCTCTATCTCATTCTCTACCACTACTTCTATCATATATTTCTATCTCGATTTCTATCTCTATCTCTGTACTATGTAGATTGAAAAATGAACAGAAGAAAAATTTTAGAGAGAAAGAGCTCACATCATGATGATCAGCAAAGGCCTCACCTAGTAGATCACGAGTTGAGACTGGAAGGAAATTGGGGATTCTGAGAGGTGAAGGTGAGGAGTGAGTGCATTCTACGCAAAGGGAATGCTGTGAACAAAGGTTTGGATGCAGCAGGGCTCAGGATAACTTTAGGGAAATCAGGGAAGAGTGAAGACTGATGGGATCCTGCGAATAGGGGAATAGTATGAGAGGACGATAGAGAAGACGGCTGGACAACTTTCTAGAGGTCTTTGAGTGTCAGAAACTTATACTTTTTCAGCAGGCAATGGGGAGCCACTGAAAGGTTTTGTAGGGGAGAACTAGAAAAGGCTTCATATAAAAAATGATATATGAGCTTTGAAGTCAGCTGGGGTTTCTGAGTGTCTAAACTTGAGTGGTAGCTGTGAGAATGGAAAAGAAAAGGATTGGAGAGAGATTTTGGAGCTAGAATTGGTGGGGCTTGGATCAAATGTAATAATGTATATAGGGCTTTGCAAACCTTAAAGCCTCATACAAATGCTATGATTATGTTCTGTTATATACAAATATGTATTATGCTGAGGCAGCTAGGAGGTGCCATGGATAGAAGGCTGGATTTAGCATCAGGATCATCAAATCTCAAATCCCACTTGAGATACTCACTTAGCTGTGCCATCCTGAACAATGCTTCTCTTGCTCTTCCTCTCCTTCCCCCCTCCCCTCCCCCTTTCTCCTTCCCCTCCTCTCTTATTCCTCTTCTTCTTCCTCCCTTTTTCCTCAGATATATGTAAAACCATTTTAACCTTGAAAAATTTTTGAGTTCCAAATTATCTCCCTCCTTCTCTTCTTCCCCTCCTCCTTGAGAAGACAAGCAATTTGATATGGATTATACATGTGCAGTCATGCAAAACACATATCCATGTTAGCTATTGTGTGAAAGAAAACACAAATAAAAAAATATGCTTCAATCTGACACCAAACTCCACCAGTTCTTTCTCTGGAGGTGGATAGCATTTTTGATCACAAGTCCTTTGGAATTGTGTTATATCATTGTATTGCTGAGAATATCTAAGTCATTTACAGTTGATTATTGTACAATATTGCTCTTACTATGTACAATTTCCTCCTGGTTCTGCTCACTTCACTTTGTATCAGTTCATATAAGTCTTTTGGGTTTTTCTGAAAGCATTCTGTTCATCATTTCCTATGGCACAATAGTATTTCTTCACAATCATATACCATAACTTGTTCAGCTATTCCCAAATTGATGGGTATCTGTTTGATTTCTAATTTTTTGCTGTCACAAAAAGAGCTGTTATAAATATGTTTGTACAAGTATGTTCTTTTTCCTTTTCTTTGATCTCTTTCGAATACAGCCCTAGAAATGGTATTTCTGGGTCAAAGGGTATGCACAGTTTTATAACCCTTTGGGCATAGTTCCAAATTGCCCCCCAGAATGGTTGGATCAGTTCACAACTCCACGAATTTAGTGTTCCAATTTTCCCACATCCCCTCCAACATTTGTCATTTTCCTTTTCTGTCATATTAGCCAATCCGATAGGTGTGAGGTGGTACTTCAGAGTTGTTTCAATGTGCATTTCTCCAATCAATAGTGATTTAGAGCATGTTTCATATAACTATAAATTTGTAGCTAACATTATTAACACTCCTTAGTAAGTGTTCTAACCAGAGTTCTTCTTAAAGTGGAGCTTCTACTATTAAAAGCACTATTCCAGTTACAGTTCTTAAAAGATAAAGAGATGGAAAGGCTCAGAGAGACTCTCAGACAAGACCCCAGCTTGTCCCTGGATTTCATCCAAGACTTCGCATTGTGATATGATTCATAACTCCCTGTCCTCACTCTCACTGCCCACAAAGGCCAGTGCCGTCTATCCTCAGATAGTTCTACTATACTAGAAATCCTCACAGAAAAACTGATGCCTACTCTTCTGGGGGAGCCCCAGGGAGACCCAGCAGCTAATACAATGGAGAATGGAGGTCTCAAAATGCTGCTGGGACAGTTTCTTGACCTTTCCCAAGTCTTCCACCCATGAATTGTACTGAAATGCCATTCTCTGAACAAGCGGGCAGTATTTTTCCCCCAGTTATCATTCTCTAAGAGTTCCCCTTTCCTCCCATTTTTACCTCATCTTATATGTGCCATCTGCCTCTAATGGCTCCTTATTGTCACCAGGCTCAAATATAATCTACTTGGATTTTACCCCCTCCCCACCCTTCTAGTCTTCTTATGACTTGCTTCTCTCCACTCCCACCTATTATCCAATGACACTGGCCTCCTCACTGTTCCTCACACATAACACTCTCTTCTTCCAACTCTGAGCTTTTAGCCTTCCTTTATCTTAGTGGCTTCTCTCTGGACATTATCTCTAATTCATCTTATACGTATCTTATTTGTACATGTTGTACCCCCGTCAGGCTGTAAACTCCTTGATGGCAGAGTCTTGGGTTTTTTATGCCTTTTCTTTGTATTCATTTCATTCAGCATAGTGTTTGCCTCACTGCGGGCATTTAATACATGTGAGTTTACTGACTGACTATATTCTCCCACATGAATTCCCCAACTTTCCGATGAATTCCACAAAGGTAGTAATAGAATGAAACTAGCCTCAGGCTTTTATACTACAGTCATGTTGTAGTTGTAGTGCTTCTATAGTCACATGTCTCCATGCTGTTGTTATTGTTGTCATTGGTGTGTGTATGTGTCCTGAGCACATTTTCCTGTGTGATGGCCTTCTCTCCTTGGGATTTGTGGTTGTTTATCTGAGGGGTCTATGGGAAACAGGGGCTTGAAACCATATAATACAGTGGAAGGAAGGCTAGATTTAGAGCCAGGATCTGAGTTCAGATTCCATCTTTTACTTCCTTCATGCCTCAGGCAAGTCACTTGACATTTTGGGTCTCAGTTTCCTCATCTGCAAAACAGAAGGCTTAGACTCAGTGGCCCTCAGTGGTTCTTCTAGGTCTAATTTCCTGATCCTATTAAATCATTTCATGAAAAATTTATTTTAAGGAATTAGGAATGTTTAACCAGGAGAAGACTTAGAGCTAGCATGTGGAAGAGAGGTGAGAGTCATTCTGTTTGTTGATTGATTGAAAAGATTTTAGCAGGAGAAGACTGACTTCAGCCATGTCCTATCTTTACCTGGTTCTGATTCTGGACAGGATAGGTGCTCAAGAGAGTTAGCACCTATGATATTAGCTCACCAGGAGGTTGGGGCTATTATTATCCCCATCTTACAGAGGATGGACCTGAGGCTGAGACAGGTTATGTTAATTGCCCACATGTCATAGCCATGATTCAAACTCAGGTCTTCCTGATTTGAAGTCTAGCACCAGATCTCTTATGCCACCTCTTCATGCCAGAGAAGTCAACAATTATTCATTAAGCCCTCACTGTGTGCCAGGCTCTGTCTTAAGTTCTGGGGATACGAAGAAAGGTAAAAACACAGGCCTGGCTCTCAAGAAACTCCTCTTCTACTGACGGTAGCCTGGGGGAGACCTTTCCTCTGCCTGCTTCTCAGCTACTGGAATCTTCTCCTTTATGGTTACCTTCTACCAGCTCTGTGGGGCTTCTCTATTGACATCTTTTCTCCCCCATTTGAAGACAGCTCCTTTCAGGTCATCAGGTACTCCTTCCCGCTTTTCTTTGTGTACCCAATTCTTAGCACAGTACCTGGCATGTGATAACACTTAATAAATGCTTATTGTTGGACTGACTGCTGCAGCCAATGCTGGAAGAGTCGATGCTTGGGGGAACTGTTTTAAATTAACCTGCGGTGGTGGTAGTAGCTGAGGCTGGTTAAGGCTTGAAATAAATGGAGTTGTCAGGGGGGTCAACTCACTTGGGCCCCTGTAGCCCAGGTCCAAGGCCTGGCCAGCTACTCCTGGCATGGTCAAGGATAAAAGGTTCCCCTGAGCTTCCTTTGACTCATGCAACATACTAATAGTTTTATTATTTCTGTGGGCTTCTCAGCAGCAGGAGACAAAGATTACAGTTTCCAGAGCATCGAGTAAACAGTGCACAGAACTCCTCAGCAGGATAATTAAAAAGCCCAACATGAGGTGAAGTTGGAATTAAGGAGGAAGTGGGCTGGCTATGAATCTACATCGAGTGGGCATTTGGGGCATCTTCTCTGGAAGGGACTAGAAGTAGCAGAGGAGGTCGGGAAGGAAGGACCAACTTTGATGGATTGCCAGTCTGGTCTTGGGACCAAGCATTCTAATCAGCCTTCATTTCCCTCTGCCAGCACTGATCAGGGGATGCTGCCCACTCAATTAGGCAGACTCAGTAAGGAAAGCTTTCATCAAGCCTTGTTAAATGGCAAAATAACCAAATGTTCCTGCTGCTTCCAAAGCTCTTTTGAAGTGTGTGTTTTTCTTCAGGAAGACAATTTCTGTCCTCTGGAGATCTGGAGAGATGAGCGTTTGAGCTAGTAGGGGAGGTTTCACGTAATTTTTCTCTCAGTACCCCCTTTTCAAAGCTGTGGATAAATGGGTGGGCAAAGAAAGACCCTTCATAGAGACATATTATGTAGCATCACAGCCCTTCTAGCTCACAAAATCCTATGACTCAGCTGGACTAAATTCCACCCCAGTTTGCCCTGTAGAATTTGTTGGAAGAAATATGATATTGCTAGATTCACCTTTTTAAATATAGGTTTTCTTATGTCATTCCTTTGCTTAAAAGCCATCTGTCAGGATCAATTTCTGGGACTAAAAGGTTTATGCAGAATCATAAGACAGGCTAGGTAACACTGAAAGTAAAGTAATTTTCCTACAAAAATATAGAGACCTCACCCCACCAGTGCAGACTGGTGAACACTCTGTACCTTAGAGAGTTGCCAGGGGTACTGAGAGATTCAATGGTTTGTCCCCCATCACACTGCCAGTCTGTGGTAGAGGCAGGTTGTGATTGGAGTCTTTCCGCCTCTAGTGTCTGCCCTCTAGCCACTGTGACTTGTGCTGCTGGAGGCAATGGATCATTTCATCTGGTGTGTTATCTGGTAAGGTTTGTGAAATCTCCTATGTATACTATCTTATTTGAATCTCACAATTCATACCAATGTAAGGACTCAAAGAAAGGCCACTTGGCTGTAACTGGATATACTCTAGGGAGCAGGAGGCAGGGAAGGATACTAAGGCAACCCAATGCCTCCCTCACACGAGGACTGACACCTCCAAACCAGGGCAGCCTTCCCCCTGTTCTACTAATTTTGGGGCTGAGACCAACACCTCTAAACTAGTATAGCCCACTGACTCTTCTCATGCTGTCTGGGGTAAGAACTAGACCTCCAAGGTACATTTCAACTCTAAATCATGTGCCTAAATCTCCTTTTCCCAATATACATTCCTCGCATCCTTTCCTAAGCTCTGGGGGCTCAGCAACCCGTGGCCCTGATTGGCTCTTTATAGGATGTGTTGTGAAAAGACTGGGAAATATTTTTGCTAGCAAGAAAACAGAGGAAGCTGATTTATTTTTAACCAGAAAAGACCATTGGCTTCTCATTCAGAGTCTTCCTTATTTATTAGCATGAGAGGAGCCATATGACAAGTGAATTATAGCTGGCTAGAAACCCAGAGGAAATGATTGTCGTATTGTACATCTTGTAAGCTTTGTATTGACCTCTAGAAATGGCATCTGATGAGAAAGTGCTGATTTGGGTCCGAACAGGGGAAGTATAGGTAAGCCAGTTATTTAGAGGGCAATGATTACATGCTTTCTCTTTTCCTGAGGACCAAAAAAGAAGTGAGGTGGATTTACACTCCTCCCTATCTCCAGCAAATATCACAGTAAAATTTTGGAGCCACTGGGATGTGGTCTGAGGACAGTTAGAGGACCTTATCACGCTGAGGAGCCGTAGCAGTTGAGTTGTGGGGTCAGGAAGAGAGCAGAATTGGGCAATAACCCTAATAGGACACAGCCATTTTATCTTGTGAAGCCTCCTCAGGCAGCAGGTAAAAAAACAGGTTGAGGAAGACCATCTGGCCTAGTGTTTTTATAGATTATCTGACTAAACAGTAGAGGTAAAGTGATTACGTGGGAAGGAGGGAGACAGCACCAACTATGTTACCTCTGGGCCACAGTCAGGCAGCTTTTTCAGGGAGGTCTGCTTTTGTGCAGTTTTGTCTTCCCACATGTTATCCATACCTTTGGGAAAGTCTTTTGTATACTGGACTGTGAGCTGCCTAAGTACCAGACAAAGAAAACCAAAAGTTTTGGGGGGTGATGGTTATATGGTGAGGTCAGAAAGGAAGGAAACAGATATTTATTGAAGGAAACAAGTATTATATGCCAGGCACTGTGCTAAGAACTACACAAATGTTATCTCATTTTATCCTCATAAAAGCTTGGGAGGTAGGTGCTATTATTATCCAAATTTTACAGTTGAGGAAACTGAGGCAAACAGAGATTGCCCAGGGTCACCCAGATAGTGTCTGAATCCAGATTTGAATTTTGATTTTCTTGACCCCTGGGACTCTATCCACTGTGCTGTCTAGTAACCTCAGCAGACCAGTTAGCTCAGCAACAGCTGTGTCCTTGTTAATAATTTCTGATCCCTTTCCTTTCCTCTTGGCTATGCCATAAGCCATGTGTCATAAGCCATGGGACCTATGCATGCAGCAGTCATTGGACCATGACAGTGGGATTGCCTATGTACACAAAAGTCCCTTAGACACAAGCAGAAAAAATCTCAGAATGTCAGAAGCCATTTTTCATCAAAAGATCAACCATAGAAATGGCTTTAAGTTTCATTAGCATAGTCTCTAGTCCATAGCGAGTGCTTAATAAATGCATTTTCATTGATTTGCTACTTTCACCTATGGGAGTTTGTGACATCTTCTTGAGATATCTTTAAAGCTTAGACAGCTTGTTCTATTTATGTAATGTTTGGCACTGCCCAACTCAAGAATCTTCTGTGGCTCCCTATTACTTTTAAGATAAAATATAGAGTCTTCTGCTTGGTGTTTAAATTTTTTGTCGATCTACCACTGGCTTGCCTTTCCAGACATTTCCTATTATTTCTGTTTGCTACTTAATGTTCCTCTAACATCTCTTACCTTTATGCTTTTACACAGTCTATTTTCCGTACCTGGAACCCAATCTTTTCTTCTCCATAGTTTTCTTAAAGTGTCAGCTCAGGTGCCACCTTCTTGAAGCCTTCATTGATTTCCCTTATTATTAGTGTCCTTTACCTCTTTAAACTAATGTTTGGATAGTAGACCGAATTATTCATTTTTCTGTAAGATGTGAGTTTGTCGATAATGGATCCCATCCCACCCTCTTATAAGTAATTTACTTTGTCAGAACTGTGTGGATAGGGCCTGTACTTCTCTTTGAATCAAAGCCATCAACTGAGAGACTTGGTCATATTCTAAGGCAGGCCGCCTTAAACTTTTTCCGCTCATGATCCCTTCTTAAACTGTGGGTCATGACCCCATGGGGTCATGGCACTATTCTAAGAAACTCATGTAGGAAGGAGGAGCTCGCTGAGAACTAGATAGAGATTCTGAGGAGCCAAGGAGGAAGCACAGAGGAAGGACAAGATTCATACAGAAGTGGAGAAAAAGAAATGGTAGCGCAGGGAAAAAGAGAAAGTAGGATTGAGCTGTGACAGAGAAGGGAGGGACTGAGGAAGACTATTGGCCATACGGGCATTTTGGAGAAGAAGAGGGCTAATGCTGCCAGTGTATCTGTCTACTCAAGGACTAAGGGAGGACCCAAGAAAAAGGCCTCTCTTCCTCCAGTTTCTCCTGTTGTCTCTCTATCCATGGACACAATAATATTATCTATTGTTTCACTACTCACATGTATTCAATAACCTGAATTTTGTTTCAATTGTAAAAAGGCCAAGGATTAACTAGAGAGATATAACTGTACATTAGGACTGAGAATCTGGCCTTTGCCTAAAAATTAAGAATTTCCTAACAGGAGGAATCAGAGCTATTATAACTGAACTAATTTTTATTGAAAATAAATTCCCTAAAGCCACAGAAGAGGGAAACATACTGACTCCAGGGGCCATTTTATTTCCCTTTATTAAAACAAGCCAATTATTGTAAGAGTGTTGCCCTTCATTGGTGACAAAACTAAACAGGTTAGGCACAGTCCTAGGCCTGAATTAGAAGAGTGCTCAGGATGAGGGAAGCCTGAATCCACAGGCCTCTGCCCTGCTTAGACCTGGAGGCAGGAAGACCTCAGTTTTAAATTCTACCTTATACATTGACTAGCTATGTGACTCTGAGAAAATCACTTACCTTTAGTTTCCTCACCTTTAAAAGAGATGAGAAACCTCACCTTATAGAGTTGTTGTGGGGATGAGACAACATGTGTAAAGTGCTTTGCAAGGCTTACAGTGCTATAGGTATCTATTAATAATAATTATTATCGTGGCCAGAGAAGGGTGACTAGGATGGGAAGAGGACTGGGGAACATGTCTTATGAAGATCTGTTGAAGGAACTGGGGATCTGGGTATGTTTGGCCCAGAGAAGAGAAGACTATGGTCAATATTTTTTTTTACTTTTTAAATATTATTTAATATTTTATTTTTATCAATTACATGTCAAAACAATTTCAACATCCTTTTTTTTTCAAATTTTGAGTTCCAAATTCTCTCCCTCCCTTTCCTTCCCCCTTCATTGAGAAGGCAAGCAATCTGGCATAGGTTATATATGAGTAGTCATACAAAACACATTTCCATGTAAATATGATCAATATTTTTAAGTAGTTGAAGGGATGTTATGAGGAAGGGGGATTACAATCATTTTTCTTAGCCTTAGGGGGAAGAACAAGAAGCACTGAATGGAAATTTCTGAGGTAAATTTCAGCTCAACATCAGGAAATATCTTCCTACCCTTGAGAGCTGTCCCTAAGTGGAATGGACTCCCTCAGATGGTAGGCACTTCCCTCTCACTGGAAGTCTTCAAGCAACAACTGAAAGATCACTTCTCAGGAATGTTTTAGAGGGGATTCTTCAAGTAAAGTTTGGACTTGGTGGCCCCTGAGCCCCTTCCTGGAAGAGTCCATGAGCCATCGATGGAAGGTGAAAAGAGGAGAATTCAGGCTTGAGGGGAAGACTCAACTTTCTTGTTGCTAAAGGGATCCCAAAGTTCACCGGTTTACCGTGGCAGATCATTTGTTCTTTGTCATTGTCAAGCAGACTGGGTGACCAATTGTCAGGGATGCTGTGGAGGTACTCTCGTTCAGTTATGAACTGGACCAGATGTCCTTGGATGACTCTTCGGACTTCACATTTGTGACCTCATGTGAACACAGCCTAACACACACACACACACACACACACACACTCTTAACAGGAACTTATTCCCCAGTAAGAGGAGAGTTTTTGGATGATTTGAGAATTGAATACAATGCCTCTTGTCATCCCTGTCTTTCCCTGCTTTTTAATTTTCTGCCAGTGGTCACTATCATTTTTTTTTTGCTGAGCACTTTTATTTTTAGAGAGACTTTTATTTCCTGTCCTTGAAATCACTTATGTGTTGGCAGGAGCAAATGTGGAGCATTTCTGGGAAGAGACAGAGTATCTTCCTGCAGAGACAATTGATTGCTCTGATGTGGGGTGGGAAATTGAAGGCAAGCCCACATGGCCAGATCCCTCAAATTGCCTCTGTTTCCTTCCCTTCCCTCCTCACCCTTCTGCTCCCTTTCCCTCATCTTCTCCTCCCCCTCTTCTCCTTTCTTCTCCTTTAGTGGCTTAAAGACTATTGCACCTGTAGCCTGGCAGTTGTCATCAAGTAGTATTCTTCCATCTCTGGCAACTGAGATCTGGTAGTATTCTTTGCCTTGGACTTCTCTTTCCTCTTCGTGTTCCCTCATGCTCTGGCCCCTGGTTGTCTCAAGTTATGTCTTGTGCCTTTTTTCCATGGTAGTTAAAATGTTCAAAATAAAGGCTTTAACCTCACTTGCCCATCCAACACTCGTAGAATCACAGAGAGCTAGAAGGGTCCATTGAATCCAATCCTCTTCTTTTATAGGTGAAGAAACTGAAGCTCAGAATGGTTAAGTGACTTGCCCAAGGTCTCATAACTAGTATGTATCTTAGGCAGGATTCAGTTCTAGCCACTCCTGACTTCAAGGCCATTGCTCTGTCCATTGTACCATGCTGCCTCTCAGAATAATGTGGAAGCCACTAAATCCCCAATTATCTCGGTACAGTGTAAAGGTTCTAGAACCAGAAGAGCTCTGGTTTTTACTATCTCTATGACCACGTATAAGTCGCTGAACTTTCTTAAGCTTCAGTTGCACTAAAATGAAGTGTTTGGACTAAGTATCTGAGGCCCCTTGATGCTCTAGGCTTATAATAAAATGATCTTTTAGAAGGTAAGCTTCTTTTTATCTTTGTATCCCCACTATTAACAGCATCAGACACGTAGTAGGTGCTTAAACAATGCTTGCTGAATGGTTCATTGCTCTGCTCTTGCCTAAGGTAAAAAGAGACACTTAACCATAAATCAGATTCAATTGAGGTCAAAAGCAGAGTGGAACTAGGAAGAAATTTTTGGAGAGTCAGTGAAAATCATTTTTATATCTTTTTGTGAACTGTGCTAGAATGATCACTCTGTCCAGAATCAGGAAGACAGGTTCAAAGCTTGGTTCTGTTCCTTACTAGCCATGAGACCTCAGCCTAGTCATTTTATTTATAGAATGACATTTATATAGCATGAAAACATAAGCTCATTGTAAGTAGGAATTGTTTTATCCTTTAGCCATGTGCCCAATGTCTAGCACGTAGTATTCCTATGGTTGTTGAAGCATTTTCAGTCGTGTCCGACCTTCAGGACCCTATTTGGGGTTTTCTGTGTAAAGAGCTTCTCCATTTTCTTCTCCAGCTCATTTTACAGATGGGGAAACTGAGACAAACAGGGTTAAGTGACTTGCCCAGGGCCTAAGGCCAGATTTGATCTCAGGAAGATGAGTCTTCCTGACTTAGGCCCGTCACTCTATCTGCTGTAGTGCCACCTAGTTGACCTAAGCACAAAGTAGACACTTAATAAATACTTGTTTGGTTGATTTTCAAGTTTATTAAGAACTTAAAGTACTTTATCTTATCTGATCAACTTCCCCTCTGATGACCCAAGTCTCTCCAAGTGGTACAATGAGGGTCTTGGGTTGGCCTATATCGAAGGTCCCTTCCAGCTCTTTGATCCACGTCCACATTAAGTAGATAACAACATTTAGTACTGGGCAATAAACATCTCTTCGAAGAAATCACTAGGAGTTGCCAAGGAGGAATAGACCCAGGCTGCCCCTCTCCTAAGAGAACCTTCCCCAACTCAGCTCCTGGGAGCCTGTGACAACATTACTTGCAGCTGCTGTGCCGGTGTAAGACCAACAACACCAGCACACAGGAGGGCTGCTAGCACAGGTTCTTTGATCTGCTTTTCTAAGTAACTTTAAGGGATTTACAATCTCACTTTCATTAAACATACACTTAATTCACTTAGTTCAGGGGAAAAAGTCAGCACCTTGAGGTTCAGAGAAAACACAAACAGAAATTACAAGCAGAAATTAAATAAACGGAGCAAATAACACAAATCAGCAGACAGGGCTTCTAAACATATGTCTATAGCAATACACACGTAGTTACCAGAGAGAGAAGCACCAACATCTGGGTTTTCAAAGCTGGGGGGAGGGGGGGGGAGCTCCTTAACAGCTACCCAGAATCTCATCTGGCAAAATCACAGGAACATTCTTCTAAGGAGTGAGCCCCCCTCTCCGCAAGCAAAATGCTAACCTCAGGGTATATAAACACTTCTTTAGGGTCAGCCCACAGAGGATATCACAACCATGTGGCTAAACCTCATGTACCTTAGACTTTCTTGTGACTTAACCGGGTCATCAAAGACTTAATTTAAGCACAGACTCTTGATTCAAACAAAGGCAAGGCTCAATCAAAGGCACTTGATTGCCTTAGTGCTGAGAAGCACTCCAAAAGAAAAAAACAACAGTGAAAAGTCCCACTTTGCTTGCCATTACAGAACCAGTCAGCATCTGGGTGGAATGGCTTAAGGGACACAGCTCCATCATGGCTGCTCATTTAGGAAGGCACTTCCATCCGCCTTTCCATTGACAGTTCATTAGATTGTTTCTGAATTTTATTTGAGCTTTTGAAGAGGTTTGGTTTTTAATCTTTTTGAGGGAGCTATGATAAAGCCCCATCACAGGCATACTGTTGGGAGGAGATATGAAAGCCAAGTTATGCCCCTTACTCAAAGGGAATTCACAAGGTAGGAGGCAGAACCAAGTGGGAAATGAAACAAGGGGAAAGTTTTATTTTTCTTGTCTAGCCCAAGGCTTCCAGCATCTATCATGAAACCAGGCAGTTATGAGAGAAAGAGAGAGAGGAGGAAACTTAGTTCAGTGTGACTTTTCTATTGGTGTTTAAAAAAATCACAAAAATAGCAGATCTTTCAACCAGATGTTTAATTTTGAAATACTCAACACTGCAGACTTTTTAGTGACTGTGGAGTGATTGGAAAACCAATTCTGCCTCTTCCCCTGGGCTCTCCCACTGCCTCAGTTAACAGCATCATTGGTCTTCAGGAAGATGGCTCCTACCAGCAGTGGATTTTGAAGTGCTGAATCGAATGAAAAAACTTTGTTAGAAAAGCAGAGTCCTTTTTTTCAATTTATTCATGATGCCAGGTGTTCTTTTGTGTTGCACTTTGAGTGTTGAGTAGAAACCTGTCATTTTCCTTCACAAGGGCAGAATATTAACATAACTGACATGTTTTGCTTCATGTTTGGTGCAACATTGCTTTCCCAGAATGTACATGCATGTTGGGAATTCAGTTGGAAATGGAATCTCCAGGAGCCTTTTGCTATCCTCGTTAACCAGTGATATCTCTCTTGTTTCCCCTGCAGTGTCACATGAGGAGCATTTCTAAATCTGAGAAAGATGAGTGAACAGCCTTTATTGCATGGATGGCATCTTTCAATTTATCCAGTGCTCAGTGCTGGGTCTTTGTATGGAAGATATTGATGAGCTGGAGAATGTTCAAAGCAGGCAACCAGACTTGGTGGGGGCCTTGAGTTCATGTTATTTGAGGACTGATCGAAGGGCCTGGGGATGTTACCCTGGAGAAGAGAAGGCTGGGAGGAGACCTGATAGCTACCTTCAAGTATTTGTAGGGCTATTATGTGAAAGTGGACTAGGCTTCTTCTGCTCAACCCCAGGCAGCAGAACTAAGGGCAATGGAAGAGGCTGCAAAGAGACATGGGCGAGACATCAGGACAAGCCTCCCACTGATCAGTAATCGAAAGTGGAATGGCTTGCTTTAGGAAAGAGTTGGTTCCTCCTCACCGGAAGCCTTCAAGAGAAAGTCAGATGGCCATTTGTTAGGTATATTATAGAGGGGGGGATCTTGGTGAGTCTTAGACTGGGCTATATGACCCCTGAAGTCCTTTCTGTCTTTGAGATTCTGTAATTGTATTTTCCTGCGCTATGCAACTTTTATTTTGAAAGACAAATGTTACAGTAGAAAGAACCCCAAACCTTGCAACAGATCTGGGTTCAAATGCTGGCTTTGACACTGATTATGTGTCTCCAGGCAAGCTCTTTGACTCTCTAAACCTCAATTTCCTATATGTAAAATGAGAGTAAAATTGTGGTAAGGAAAGTGGTATGTACACCTTAGAATGGAGCCGAAATGTGAATTATTATTTATTTCTCTTCAGATCTTTTCTTGTACTAAGGAGGTACACCATCATTTATTTCTCTTCTCACAAATATATCTGTGGGCCAACCACTTCCCACTTTAGGTATGGGAGTCCAAGACTCCACGTGAATTTCCCACGCTTCACTTTTCCCAATCTCAACTTCATCTCCCAATTTTTTCTGCTAATTCAAGGAGGTCTTTTAACTGACTGTCAAAGGTAGTAGAGATCAGATTCCATCTTTATGGCATAGTCAAACATTGCTCTTTACATGCAATCCCTATTTCCACTAGGATTTATTAAAATTGAAACTAAAAAAGAAACAAAACTAATCCCAAATCAATCTACCAAAATAGAACATAGCAGTAAGAGTACTTCTTGCTTCTGCGAAAAAAAATCCTGTTTAGAAGTTGGCCAGATACTTGTCCCAAGGCAGAGCACCTTGTCATTATGCTTTGTGTGTAGCATACCAAGCAGTAACTGAGGAAGGTTTTTTACAAAGTTCTAAAATTAACTAGAGAGGTGTATAGTGTAAGGTGGTAGTTACACTGAATTTTAATAATAAACGTTCACATTTTAAAAATTAAAACAATGGACTTTTCAATGTTGTAAGTTTGTTGCATTTATGCTTCTGAAATTATGAAAGCTTAGAATGATACTAAGACTTTTGGGACAACCTGTATGTCTCTTTTCTCCAAACTTCCCTCTATATAGCTGCTAAAATGATGTTTCTCAAGCACAGGTCTGACCATATCACTCCACTGCTCAGCAAAATTCAGTGGTTCTCTAATGTCTCATTGATAAATTACAAATTCCCCTGGTATTTAAAAGCCTTCATAATCTGATGCCATTCTATCTTTTTGGACTGATTTTACATTTTTCCTTCTCCCACGCCTTCTGTTCTATTCAGGCTGGCTTACTTGCTGCTCTCCTAGCTGAAGCAGCAATTATGCCCCAAGGAAGAGACAGGAGGCACCATATGCCAGGCAAGTATAGTCCCTACCACCACCTTGACTGTTATCTTCCCCCAGACCCTGATAGAGACAGCCCCGGATGCTGAAGCCCAGAGCCTTGGTGATGGCAGTGCTTCCAGACTAGTGCCTTCAGCCATCATCCTAGGATGTAGGTTCTGTGGAGATGCAGCCTGGCTACTGTTGCTGCAGTTGCTATAGCCACAGCTATGGAAGACTCAGAAAAAAGTTCTCCTCAACAAAGTCCTTGGCATTATCAAATGGTTCCACATTAGTAATTGTTACGATATCTGTGGAAATGACATTAAAGAAGATCCATTACCATCTGCTTTGCTGCTGTACCCTAAGGACTATGAGACCTTTACCTCTGACTTGTAGCTGAAACCTTCCATATGTGTTATTCTTCCTTTACAATGTGAACTTCTTCAAATCAAGGACCATCTTACTTGCTTTGCAGTCCTGAATTTTAGCCGATTGAGTTGTACATAATAAGTGCTTATACATGCTTCATCCATTCATCCATCCCTCCCTCCATCCCCCATGCCTTTGTACAAACTATCTCCTTTATCTGAAACACTCTCCCTCCTCACCTCCATCTCTTTGAACCTCTAGCTCCTTTCAAAGATGAACTCAAATGGTACCTCCTATGTGAACTTTTCCTTCTCCCTCCAATTGTCATTCTTCCCTCCAAATTGTTTTGGTCTTAATGAATATGATGGATACATATATATATATATATATATGTATATATATATATATGTATAGTGCCTTAAAGCTTGTAAAGTGCTTTATGTCCATTATCTTCCTTGAGTTTCATAATAACTCTAGGAGGGAGGCACTATGTGTATTTTTAATCCCATTTTAGAGATGAGAACACTAAGGATCAATGACTTTCCCATGGCCACACAGCAAATAGGTATAGAAAGTGGGATAGAATTGCAGGTTTTCCTGGCTCCAGGTAGAGTGCCCACTTTAGTATAGCATTTGTACTTACTTTGTACTTTGTACTTACTTATGCACATTCATGTTGTATCCCTCCAAGTAGAATATAAGCTTCCTGAGGTCAAGGACTATTTCTTTTCTGTTTTTACATCCCTAGTGCCTACCACAGTGCATGGCACACAGTACAAACGTGATAAATGCTTGTGGATTCAATGAAATTGTATTGATGGGAAATGTTATTCAGTTGTTTATGGTTGCAGGTGGTCACTTATGATTAGTGACTTTCCCATCTTCCTATTTCTTTAGCCAAACAGGAGAAGCATAAGGACAACAGTAGTTGTGGAGAATTTTCCATCACTTTGGTAACATCATGAGTGGCCTGTCATTTACTCTATTACACAACTGAAAATGACATTTCATTTTGAAAATTTTCAATTTTCTGGCGGTATTGGTATTATACAATTACAGTTCCAGTCATTTATCACCTTGTGAAATAACTGAGGCAAATTTGCTTCTCATCACATTTATCATATTAGTGGGGACTAAAAAGACAGCTTTAGCTAACCACTTTGCACCAGGTGTCACCTTTGTTAGCAATGGCAGTGTCTGCTTATTAATTCCAAGCTCTTGCTTGAGTATCTTCTATCCTGGGAGGGGTTCTCAATATCCCCCTTCCAATTACTTTAACATTGGGATTAAATATGACATCATTTCCCACCAAGAGTAGCTAAGTCACTGTCTGCTCTTTGCAGCAATTTTATGAAGGCAGTGATGAGCTCTGAAGGACAACCACACAAGTCACATTTGGAGTAATTAAGCAGTGGGGAGAGAGGGAGGGAGGGGAGAGAGAGAGAGAGAGAGAAGGGGGAGGAGGGAGGGAGGGGGGAGAAGGAGAGAGAAAGGGGAGAGAGGCAAAAGAGAGAGGGAGAGAGAAGGAAAGAAGGAGAAAGAAGGAAAGGGAGAGAAAGGGAGGGTGGGCTAGAGAGAGAGGGAAAGAGGGGAGAAAGAGAGGAAAAAGAGGAAGGAGTGAGAGAGACAGACAGACAGACAGACAGACACACACACACACACACAGACAAAGAGACAGGGAGGCCCAGAGAGACAGAGAGGGAGGGAAGGAGAGAGAGAGAGAGAGAGAGAGAGAGAAAGGAGAGGAAAGAAGGGAAGGCAAGAGAGAAAGAAAGAAAGAAGGAAAAACAAGGAAAAGAAGGAAAGAGGG
>CM053624.1:18992065-19052164 GCA_028646595.1 Phalanger gymnotis
GTTTCCTCATTTGTACAATGAGAGTTTTGAAAAACACAGCCTCTAAATTCCCTTCTAGCTCTAACATTTTATGAAAAATGGGGTCTGTTTTATACTTTCATTTTTAGCTAAGGGAAAATGTCAAGTTCAATTCTGATGAACAAGCCACATGTCAGATGCTAAATTTACAAAAAATAAAATGACTTCTTTTTGTCCTTGTAAAATGCAAAATCCACGATAAAATCCTTGGACCTTCGTACAGTTTTCCTCTCCTTTATACCAAACTTGTTAATTTAATTTATGATGTTCTTGTCCTTGGTGGCATCATTTCAGAACTCTCCCTGTCAAATTGGGCTATTTACTGATCCTCGAATGGTCCCCTCATTTCTCCAGCCTTTGTTCATGAATATCACCCCCTCATATCTATATTGATGGTTATATGTTACTGAGTCATTCTTCAATTAGATGGTAAGCCTGATAAGGGCAAGAGTTGATTTTTTATTTAATCTACATGTTATCCAGCAATTAGCAGAGTGTTCTTGCATGTAGCTGCTAGCACCAGCTACTCAAATTACCTCTTGCCTATTTGACATATACTTATATGTGTACATATTATATCCCTCAGTGGAATGTAAGTTCCTACAGGGCAGGGCCAATTTTACTTTTACTTTCTATTCACAGGCCCTACCATGCTCAAGGTAGAGTAGGTGGTTAGTAAACATTTGTTGATTGTTTGCTTGATGGGTGCCTAATAAATGAATTCATAAGCAGAAGTAGAGAAAATGGTGCATGTTGTTCATAGGGATCCTGGAATGTGGAGTTCTCAGGGAACTTTGAGATCATGTACTTGACCTTTCTCATTTTGGAGAAGAAATCTGAGGCCTAGAGAGGCAAAGTGACCTATCCAAGGTAGTAAGAAACAGAGTCAGGATTCCCACTCAGGTCCTCACACTCCAGAGTCAGTACTCTTTCCACAGGTGGGTCGGGTCAGGTAGAGCATCAAATATTGGCACTGGAGCATTTCCAAATATTATTCTTGGTGGGGGCAGCTAGGTGGCGCAATGAGTAGAGCACCGGCCCTGGAGTCAGAAGGACCCGAGTTCAAATCCGGCCTCAGACACTTGACACATGTACCAGCTATGTGACTTTGGGCAAGTCACTTAACCCCAATTGCTCTGCCAAAAAAACAAACAAGCAAATATTATACTTGGATATATTTGAACATAATTGCATACACTCAGAATCACACTCTAATTATGTTTCTAACATCTCTTACATTCTTCTCTGAAACTCAACCTGAACTTGAGTTTGAACTGTTATTTAGAACGTCCAGCACTTAGCACCAGGCTTGGCACGCAGAAGGTCCTTAAGAAATGTTTAGTGACTGACTGGCTGAAGACTGCAGTACTTTTGCCAGGAGAGGGTGTTTCATTCTTTGTATTTATAGCCTTGCTACCTAGCAAAGTGTCTGGCATGTAGTAGGTGCTTAATAAATATTTATTGATTAAATACTTGATTCTCACTTTGGGCCACATAATAGCCA
Source organism: Phalanger gymnotis (assembly GCA_028646595.1). Classification (NCBI taxonomy): domain Eukaryota; kingdom Metazoa; phylum Chordata; class Mammalia; order Diprotodontia; family Phalangeridae; genus Phalanger; species Phalanger gymnotis. The sequence continues at coordinate 18,993,588 of CM053624.1, forward strand.
ATAACTAACATTTATACGCCAGGCACTTAACAATTGTTATCTCATTGATCCTCATAATAGCTTTGACAGATGATACTATTATCCCCATTTTACAGATGAGGAAACTGAGACAAACAGAGGTTAAGTGACTTGCCCAGGGCCACAGAGCTAGCAAGTGTCTGAGGCTGGATTTTAATTTAGATCTTCCTTGTTCCTGACTCAGTGCTCTATCTACTGTGCCATCTAGCTGCCACTCATATAAAATACATTATAACTATTTTAAAAACCTCAGGTCTTTCAGTGAAACTGTTTCTTCTCTCTCACAGAGTCTGAAGATGTTGCTATAGGTTGGGAGAATACCAATGCTCGTGTTTAATTACATATCGAGACTATCTGTTAAATATGGTATCTATTACTGACATAATCTTGATTAGGAGAGAGGAAGGGAGGGGGGAGGGAGGGAGGGAGGAGGAAGGGAAGGGGAGACACACACACACACAGAAAGAGAGAGAGAGAGAGAGAGAGAGAGAGACAGAGAGACAGAGAGACAGAGAGACAGAGAGACAGAGAGACAGAGAGAGTTTAGATGCAGACGTATGAGAAGAGTTGAATACTTGACTTCACCATTGCCATCCCCAAAATATAAGTACATTTCTTGTGTTTTAAAAAGTTAAATCAAATATTTTAAATTAACAAAGCATTTCTCTCTCCCATCTTATTCCACTAAAAAATAAAAACAAAATTTTTGTGACAAATACTCATATTCAAGCAAAGCAAATGCCTATATTGGTCGTGCCAAGTCTCTGTATATTTTTCAGTCACATCTCTGTTAGGAGGTGCAGGGCTTTCTTCCTTATTAGTCCTCCATGGTTGATGATTGAGATGGTCAAGATCAGAATTCTTAAGCCTTTTATAGCTTCTCAGTTTCCTGGTGGCTAACAAGCATAGAAGGTGTTGGTTGTAATCAAGCTTTCAGTGCCAGATGCAATGTGCCGGCCTAAGGTTAGCCATTCTTCGTATTTATCTGCAGAGAGGGTAGACAAAAGAATGACTAATCCTGCAATCCAGTTCAAAATCATTCCATATTTTCATTAAAAGCTGCATAAGAAGAAAAGGAGGAAGCCAAGACCATTAAGGTGACATGATTTTCCCAAGGTCATGCAAGATAGTGAGCTGCAGAGCTCAAACCCAGGTCCAGAGATGCCAAACCAGTATTCTTCCCACTGCATCAATTCTACTTTTTCCTTGCATCATGATAGATACAAAGTGCTGCATAATCTGTGAACTGATTCTGTCTGTATCTACCAAAATGTTTCCAAATTAAAAGGGACATCAATGAGAGATCCTTTACATTTCCAAAGGAAGGACCAGTAATCAGAAGGATTAGAGGAGAAAGAAAAGGAACAGAGGAGAGAACCTTTCTAAGAACTGAGTTAATATTGCCGTTTTCCTTGTCTACCAATTTTTTCATGAATAATATTCTGTGGCATACTCCTTGTTACTGGACATGTAGTGAAAAAATTCTGGCATCAAATCTTGCCTTGGACACTTACTAACTACGTGACGCTGATCAAATCACTTAACTTCTCTGTGCCTCAGTCTCCTCAGCTTTAAAATGAGATGGCAATGATCCCATGAGAAATATTTCAATTTTGTATAGTACACATATTAAGTCCACATCTTTTAATGAGGCATGGTCACTTTCTATTTTTCTCTTACAGTATAAACATGTTTCAATTTTACTTGAAGAAGAACGTGAAAGCCTATGCTTTACAGTAATTTTGAAATTACAAGGCTCTTTACTCAGGATACTTTGCTCCATGCTCCCTGGACAAGGTGAGAGGAGCTGTTAGGGAACTGTCCTTTGTGCTGAACTGTGTCCTTTAGCGAGAACCTTTGAAATAGAAAGGCTAGAATTTTATACCCGTCAACAATTGGGGTAGGAAAACATCTCCAAAAAATTAGAAATGAAAGAACCAAACCTACAAATTACTAACGAAACATAGGGTTTAGAGCTAACATGAATTTTTAGAGGTCATTTCATAAATGAAGAATCTCTCTGAAGCCCAGAGAGAGAAAGTTGTCATGTAGACAATAACAATTTGGATTTGAACTTCACTTTGGGGGCTCAAATCCAGTGTTCTTCCCACCATAGAGTTGCCTTTCACTAATAATTTTGATAAGATTCATAAATGGTACATTAGCTAGAAGCTGTGTAGGGTAGTGGGTGGAGCACTGGGCTGGTGTTAGGATGACCTGGGTTTGAATACTGTATAATGCATTGAATTGAATACTGTATAATAGACGTATACTAGCATGATGCCCTTTGATGAGTAATTTTACTTCTCTGGCCTTATTTTCCTGCTTCCTGAAAAGAGAGGATTGTATTTGATCTCTCAGGTTCAGTCCAGCTTTAATTCTGTGATTCTGTGGCCCTATGGTTAATAATAATGATTATATGACTTGGAGTCAGGGGAGCTGAGTTGGAATTCTGACTTTGTATGACTTTCCTCTTCTGTACAATAAAGGGATCTAGGTTAAGGTCTTTTACAACTCTAACTCTTACAAGTTCTCTTGATTATATATTCACTTGTAAAGTCCTAAAAAGGGAGAGAAGGTACTAGGAAATAGGGGAATCAGGAAAGGCCTGATAGAGAGGTTACTGAATAATGATGGTAGAGGGAGAACCTGAACATGGCTATGGGGAGCAAGGAGAATGGTAATAAACCAATAAAGGGGACTGAGAAAAAAGCGGTCAGATGGGTAGGAGGAGAACCAGAAGAAAATACTCCCCCCCTTCATTATGACTAGTAAAGTGAGGGATATGAATAAATGCACAGCTAGTATTGGGAAGGGTTATGTGTGAAGCAGTGTTATCAGGAGGGTACCAGGTTTCAATAAATGAAATAAGATGGAAGGAGTAAGAAAGGAAGAGGTTTAAGATAAAATAAAGTTTTCTAATTATAAAGTAGACATTCCTGAAGGTACAGTGGAAGAGGCAGGCAGATCTGGAGCAGACCATTATGGGGGTTGGGGTTAGGTGAATGGGAGGAGAAAGCAGACAGTCGGGAATGGGGAACAGGGTTTGTATAGTGGCAGTCAGGAGTTGGGAGTCATTGAAGAGTATAAGGGACTGGGAGTATGCTAATTAATGAAAAATGAGCCCAAATAGAGTAAGAGTGGTTGGAAAGGGATCTGTTGATGGAGGCATTTGATTAGACTGCTCAAGGTCTTTTGTGGGGGTCCAACTTCATGGCAGCTGATATTGTATCAAGGGAAGGCACAGTTGGAGAAATCCTGAACTGACACTCTTCATATTCTCTTCCTTCTTTTCCTTCTTCCTGACCAAACTAATTCTCCAACTGCAGCCAACCCCCTTCTATCCTCTTTGTTTTCATCAAAAAGAGTATTAGAGTTAAAAAGGATAAGGATTTTGAGGTTTGACCCTTGCAATTCATCCACTGGTAGGTTTGTTTCTCCACTATTCAAGATAACTCTTAGAATTTAAACTCTAAGGAATCCTAGAAACCACCTAGCTCTAACTCCTCGTTTAAGCAGACGAAGAAACTGAGGCTCAGAGACGTGAGATGACTTAGCCAAGTTCACTTTGGTGAGCTGGGAGAGGAGAATTAGGATATGAAGCCAGTATTCCTGCATCCAAAGCCCAGTGATCTTTCCCCTTGGATTATAAATAACTCAAAAGACTTTGGAAAGTGTTCATGAAACTTTCAAAGTATTTCTTTCCCCAGTGCTAATGATATCTAGGAGTTTACTGCATTTCAAAATTTTACCAATACATTATTCATGGTTGGTCTGAAATGTATAATGCATGCATTTCCTCTGATTTTGCTATGTGATTTACCTGTGTTGTCTCTGAAAAACTGCATTATCCAGAGCATGAGTAAATAGTTCCTCTCTAAATACTTCTGTAAGGGCTCTTTCCCTTTCTGAAGGCCTATGGACATTTTACTTGTGTAACTTCATTTCTTTTCTCCAAACTTCTTCAGCCTGAATTTGAAGGAGATACTTCCATTCTAACAGTCAAGAGATATGAAATACAGAGAATATGGTTTATTTTTCCAGAGTAAAGGGCCATTCAGCAACCCAATAGGCCAGGGACTGAAAGACAGCTCTCACTGCATATTGCTCACTAAAGTGACAAAGTATAGACATGTGCCAAGATCATAGAATCCTAAATCAGAAACTGGAAGTCACTTCAGAGGGCACCAATCCAAGACCCTCATCTTAAGGATGAAGAAACTGAAGCCCAGAAAGATTCATGTGCTCAAAGTCATATAGGGAGTCTTGAAAAAGAATTTGTTGAGTGCCTCCTCTGGGATGGCTACACAGTGCCCTGGAAGAAACATTGATATTGGAGGGAGGCCTACACTTCAGCTGGGGTCCAATGCCTGAAATGTCTTATAGAATCCTTATCTCCCTTCAAAGCACAGCCCTAGGATTACCTCTTATTGTGAAGCTCTTCTTAATCTTCCCAATGATTAATGTTCTTGCAATTACTTTGTTTTATCTTTGACATCACTTTGCGTTTCATCTGTTTTGTGTTTAACTCTTTACATGTGTGGTAGAATGCAAGCTCCTTCAGGCCAGGACTATTTCTTTTTCATCCTCATCCTCCAAGCACTCAGCCCAGTGTTTGCCCCATAGTAGGCACTTAATAAATGTTTATTGAATCATATTGTTCCTAAGGATAGCATGAGTAAAGCTCCAGAACAGATGATGAAAACATAGGCTGTTAGATCTATAGGAAAAATCTAGTCCCTCCACATGTGCCCTTAATCTCATATTTTTTTTTCCCTTTATGACTATGCTCCATCAGTCCTCCCCACTCTCTCAGGCATGTTTAATCCCTCCCATTCTACTAGCTCCTTCTCTTCATTCTATAAACATTTTCAAGTCTCTCTATCACAAAGTAATTTTCCTATGATTCTGCTGCTTCCTCAAGCTGTCACCCTACCTCTTCTTGCCCTGATTCAATGTCAAATTTCTCAAAAAAGTAGCCTGTAGTTCCCCCTCTACTTCCTCACTACCCAGTTATTTTTCCTTAACATTTTGCACCCTTCCTTCTGTTTTCCTCACTATTTCTAAGCAGCTTTCTCCATGGTTACCAATGACCTTTACATTTCTAAGTTCAATGACTTATTATTTTCTCATTCTTCACTTCTCTGACCCTCAGTTTCTTTTACCCACAAAGCTATGTTTGCTTTTCGGCTCTAAATTCCATGACCCCTATTCTATCTTATGGCCTTTGACATTGTGGACTGATCTTTCTTGGACAAACTCTTCTCCAATGGTTTCCAAGATCTCTAACTTTCTTGACTATCATGCCTCTCCTTCTATCTCTCTGACAACTCCTTCTTTATCTTATTTCCTGTCTGCTCATTCTCCTTAAACATGGACATCCCTCAAGATTCTGTTCTTTATCAGATTCCTTTCTCTATGCTTTCTTAATTAATTAATTAATTTTTAGTTTTCAACATTCACTTCCATAGATTTTACATTTTCTCCCTCTCCTTCCCCCTCCCTCCCCAAGATGGCCTGTAATTTGATATAAACTCTCTATATACATTCCTATTAAACATATTTTCACATTAGTCATGTTTAGAAGAATTATAACAAATGAGAGAAAAAATGAAAAAGAAACAAAAGAAAAGAAAACAAAACAAAAAAGAAAATAGTTTGCTTCACTCTGCATTCAGACTCCATGGTTCTTTCTCTAGATGTGGGTGGCATTTTCCATCATGAGTCCTTTGGAATTATTTTAGTTCCTTGCATTGCTGCCTTTCTCTATGCTTTTTCCCTTGGTGGCCTCTTTCACTCTCACACATTCGTCATCATTTCTGTGCATATAACTCATAATCTATGTCTCCACTTCTATCATCTCCCTACATTTTTAGTCTAATATTTCGACTACATGATAGAGGACATTATGTCAAAACCAATATGTTCCAAATTCATCTTCAACCTCAAGCCTTGATCCATTCCTAATTTCTCTATTCATATTGATGGCACTATCTTTCTCCTAATTACTTAGGCTCACAATTTTGGAGTCAGATTTGAGTTTTCTCTCCCTGTGTCCCATACCTCCCCATTCAATTAATTGCCAAATCTCATAACTCTGCAATACCTCTCACATCCATCTTTTCCTCTCTACTCCCAATGTAAGCACATTTATTAATGTCCTCATCCCTTGTTTCCTTGACTATTTAGTAATCTACTAACCAATCTTTCTGCTTCTATTTTGTCTTCCCTTTAGCTTATTATTCAGAGGACCAAAATATCATCTTTTCTGTATACTGTTCTCTGATCACATCCCTCTGACTTCATAATAGTGATAGAAGATTGAATCCTTATATGTCTATTCATGAATTAACTGACAGTTTTGGAAAGTATTATCCCTCAGAGAAGAAATACTTTTTTATTTCATTGTTTCTATAAGTGTACCAAACCCATTAGCATAAATGATTTTTTTTGTGACAGTGTGAGGTGATCTGAGTTTGAGAGACAGCCAGAATTTCCTGCTGACAAACTTTCAAAAAATCTATCTATTAAATTGGAAACAGGATTTTGCATGATAAGGCTTTGCCGACCTCTTAATGAGACCCCCCTCTATGTAATACTATCAGTTCAAAGTTAGGGATGAGGAAGCATCATTCTTCCTATGAAATCCATCCACTCTTTAGACAGATGCAAAGGGTGATGTGGGCAGAAAAAAGAGTGCCATAAATTAATGTCAGAGAACATCTTTTATTCATTGATGTACTCCATCAGCAGGAAGTGCAAGCAACACATGGCTGTTCGTCCTGCCCTAGAAATAAAACAAGAGGGGGCAAAAAATTGGCTACTTGACAAAACGCCATTTATGATTTGCACCCTGCATGTGCAAACTGCTTGGTTTACTTTCAGACTTGTTTATTAACTTTGAGTCAGTGCTGAGTGTGTACATATATACTGAAGTCCTATGCAAAGAGACAAGTAGTTAGTTGAGGGGATTACTCAACTCAGACAAGAAGAAGTTGAGGAGAGAGCTAATATACTTTCAGTCTGTGAAAGGAAACTTATGGGGAAGGTGATGAGCCTCCATTGTATACTATTATAGGGTAACACGAAAGGTAAAGCAAGATAAATGCCAATTTCCATTCTGAGAGTGGGACTTCTTGATCAAGTAATTAGATGATGAATCACGTGCTAAGAGATTATAGCATTCCATCCTTTTGTTCTAGCAAAAAAAGTCAAGACAATCTTTTAGCTAAGATGGTTTAAGGATGTCTCTTTGAAGATCCAAGCTATCAGCACCATGGAGAGAAGCAAGAGGAGTCAACACTATAGAAAGAGACATGGTCAAGCCCAACACAGACAAGTGGCTTCCTGGCACCATTATATTTATTGGGAGCAGCTTGTGGTGGTGATGGTTGCTTAAGGAAGAAGAAGGGTAAACTTTCTTGCCAATACTTAGAGATTCTAATATTATAGAGCCCTAGAGAGAGATTTCAGAGAATTAAAGAATTTAAGCATCAGAAGGGTATTCAGTGGCCACACGTGATAAACACATATTAAAGGGACCCAGAATAACATTATTTTGTTGCTTATAGATATAATTAAATTCAGAAGGCATGTGTTAATCTCCTACTATATGTTAGGGTTTATGCTAGGCTCTGAGGATACAAATATAAATAAGAAATAGTTCCTGCTCTTAAGAAACTTACATTTTATTGGAGGAACAACATGAACATAGAAAAAGAAATAAAAAATAAAGTATTTTATGGGAAGAGAACACAGGTGCAAATAAAAGAATAGCTTATTAAGCATTGAATAAGAGTTCTAGAGAGCCCAATAGTAAGGTGGATAGAAATGAGAGGGAATGGGCATGAAGCAGTAAGGTATGGTGGCCAACAAAGAGACCATTTTCTCACAAAGTAAGTATGGGGATTCTGAGTGGAACCATAAGGTTATAGATTGTCATGCCCTCCATAGTAGCAAGAGTAATATTGATTTTATTGTACATCTCTGAGCCAGAGGTAGAAAATTAGGGGAGAAGGTCACATGAGGAAGGGAAGATAGGGAATCCCTGGTCCTATCTTTTGGTCAAGGTGGATGTCAGTGGAGTTCTAAGACATGGCTAGTTATAGAGAGGTAAGATGTTTTCAGACCCATTTGAATTATTCAAATTTTTGGAAGCCTTCTTGTTGTGTCTATTCTGAGACACTGGCTCTGAGCAAAGTGGGCAAAATTGTAATGTTAGTCTGTGTTTCCCCTTCCATTTGGTGTTTCATATGTGATGGTTGGGATAACAGGCTAGGGCTAGATCATAAAGGGACTTATCTTTGGATGGAGGTGAAGGTTTATTGTGAGTTTTTGTGAGTTTTGCTGTTTGTTGAGTTAATAGTCCTGTCTATGCTTGATAGTAAGAATAGGGGTGGTTGTAATGGTGCTTAGGCTGCCAGGATATATCTGCTTCTGTGCAACTTTTAGTATTGTTTTTTAAACATTTGCATGTTTTTATTTGTAATTTACAATACTCCAACAGAGTAGCCCCATTTCTACTTTTCTAATTCTTAGCATGAGCTTGTAGAAAAACAAACACTAGCTTTTATTAGTCTAGAGTCATAGAATCTAGAGTTACATCCATGTTGTGATATGGTTTACCTCGATTTTCTTTTATTAGTCAATACCTAAGACCTCTATAGCTATATTGAGGGAATTTTCATTTACCAAGCTGCTTATTTCAACAAAATGCCCTGTCAACTAGAGAGGGGCACATGCCTGTTACTAAAGATGCAATCCATTTACTCATTCAACAAGTTTATGTTTCCCATCCTTCTTCTACCTCACCTTTAAAACAAACAAAAAACCTAATGACTTGAGGGACTTACTTAATGGGCCTCTGATTTTTCAAAAATTAATATGATGCAGTTCATGGAAGGCAATGTGGTCTTCTCAGGACTTTCTGCATACAGAGAGATGCTTTACTTTTCTGAGAGGAGATGTATTTCTTTAAACCTTGTTCCATCTAAGCACAAGGTTATAGGAGTTCTTAAGCTCAGGGCAAGTGATGGCCTGGGAAAAGTTTACTAACCATGATCTGCTTATAGTGAGGGGATACTTAAGGGTTCTCCTAGGGAGACTGAAGCAGTGGGAGAATTCAGGGATATCTCAGAAAATTACACTCAAGCAAAAAGAACAGTGCATTCCTAGGCGATCTGGGCACAAGCTGGGATATGATCTCCTGGACTTCCCTTCCCCTGCCAATAGGAGCAAACTTTAGTGACCTGGGTCCTTTAGGAACAAGGGCTTGACTGCTCCCCATGACAGTATATCCTTCTTTGAAGCAAATTCAACCTGGAGAGAGGGGTACCATAGCTACAGAGTGGCCCTGGGGCAAATGGTGAGGCAGGGATTTGTCCCTGGGATCATGATCCTCCCCAAAGTGGATTTGGTCCAGAAGCTGGGAATTACTATTTAAAGCTCTTCCTCAGCCCTCACATTCATCACCCTTTGTTATATCAGTAACAATGTCCCTAAATTTGTTGAAGTTGGCCTCAGAGGAAAGATAGAGTGTTCATAGCCAGCTTCAGATCTGAAGCCTTTTCCAGCTTAGTAAGATATGACAGGATTTCCATTCTGCTGGCATTGCTTTTCTGAATCTAGAGTTACACCCACATTCTAATACGGTTTACCTTGAAAGAGAATTTTAGTGGAGATCTTCTTTTATATGTTGCAAGAACTCAAATCTGTCTAGCTGGGCTAAAGTAAGGATGCAAAGTAGAGGGCACAATTCAAGATAAAGGTCAGCCCAAGAAAGATTGACCAGTAGATCTAAAAAAAGAGTACTGGAGCAACATAGGGAGGAGTGTCCAGCTCATCTTTGTTAGGTTGGCAAAGATGACAAACAGGGAAAATGACAGGAGAAGTATTGGAGAGCTTGTGGGAAAATACAGGGTGTTCCTAAAGTCTGGACACATGGGCAAAAATGCATATTTTCAAGAAATGAAATAAATGAAATTTTCAACTACATTTTATTTAATTGGAATGTTAACAAATAACATCTTCAATAAGATTTCCATCATTTGTGATGCAAAGGTTGATACACTTTGCAAGATTCACGAGAACTCAATACAATAATTCCACATTGCCATCAATTTTCCTAAGTGTCCAGACTTTAGCAACATTGTGGTTGTACATTGTTGTTGGAGCTGTGAACTGAACTAGCCCATTCTGGGGAGCAATTTTGGAACTACTTCCATATATTTCTAAATTGTGCATACCCTTTAACCTGGCTACTAGCACTATATCTGTCCTCTGAGGACCAACCTCACCAAATATGGAGGGGATCATCAGCAAGCAGACCAAAAGGTGATGAATATAGGGGATGCAGAAGAATCTTAACTAGCTGGACTGCTTTGTACATAATTGATGCACATTATCTCCTCCCTTGGATTATGAGCTTCTTGAAGACAAGGACTAATTTTGCCTTTTTTTCTTTTTCTAGCATCTAATAGGCACTTAACAAATGCTTTTAAATTTAATTTGACATCTACCCAATCAATCGACATCCATTTATTAAACACTTGTATGTTCCAGGCACTGTGCTAAGTGTTGGGGGTACAAAGCCAAAAACAGTCCTTGTCCTCAAAGAACTTTCATTCTAATGGGGTGGGGCTGGGGAACAGTGTATACACACACACACACACGCACACACACACACACACACACACACACACACACACAATTACAAGATAGATACAGAGTAGATGGAAAGTAACCTTAGAGGTGAAGTCTCTAGCAGCCAATAGAAAGGTGGGCTAGAAGCACAGAATGAGATGCATGTTTCTGGCACAACCAAGGTAGCCAATGATTATCTGATTCAAGCAATCAACCAATGGGTTATTTGTTTGTGCTTATTTGTTATGACAGAGTTGGAATAGTTGAAGGAGTATCAACATGTATGTTGAAATCTCCTATTTTGAGTACTGAATAAAGACTCTGAGCCAGAAACTGAAATCATTAAGGAGAGTTTCTGGGGGTCAACAGATACTGGCTACCAGGATATGACTTGGACGGTAAATTTTGGCCAGTCAAAAGGTATTTAAATGCCTTCTCTGTGCCATATACAGTCTTCTTTTTCTATTCTTTATATATGGAAATGTTCAATTTTTTCTATGTTTAGCAAATTCAAAATTAGAAGAACCTTGAGGTTTTTTTTCATTAAAAAACCGATATCTCAAAGCAAAATCAGAAACCCACATTTCTGAGCTCAGGCAATGGATGGGTCAGCTTCTGAGTATATCCTAATATTCATGTCACTTTTTAATGTGAGAAATGATAATCATGTTTCATGTAGTGCTCCGAGTCACCAGATCTAGAGTTAGTAGCTAAACCTTTCTTCCTGGGAGTAACCTGCTGGACTCCCTGCAAACTCCATCTCCAGGGAGGTCTAACTATGGAGTAGCTAGGTGGTAAAGTGGAGAGTGTATAGGACATGGGGTCAAGAAGAACTGAGTTTCAAATCCTCCCTTTAGTATTTAACTATTTGTACGACTGACCCTGGGCTAATCATTTAGCCTCTCTGAGCCTCAGTTTTCCCTCACCTGTAAAATGAAGATAATCTAGTCTACCTCAGAATGTTGCTATAAGGACCAAGTAAAATCCATGTAAGGCACTCAGCAAACCTTAAAGTGCTATATAAATGCTAACTAGTATTATTATTACTAGAACACTCCTGGGAGGACCTAAGCCACTCAAATCCAATTCTTGCCCTGGGCCAATGCCTCTTTCTCTCAGGAATCTTCTATCTACCCCTACTCATCTATCTCTTTACCATTCCCCTTTCCATCTCTTGTTCTGAAAGAATTGTGAAACGACTTTCCTAATGTCACATACTTAAGAAGTAGCTGTCAGCATTAGAACTCAGCTCTTCTGTACCACCTCTCCCCCCAAACTCCCACCCTGCTTCTACTTTGCTGCTTCAGGCACAGAGAGCAGTACTGGGTGAAGGAGAGATTTTTGCTGTTTTATTCGCTTATTGGGCCAGTGTTTAAAATATGAGCCAACAGAAGGTTCTCTAGGTTCTAAGATTTACACTGGTGGGAAGCTGTAATGCATTTCAATGAAGAATGATATATCCCCAAACATCACTTTTTTCATTACACCAGGTACAGAGTTACTATATTTCTTAGATTTTTTAGAAGGCATAAACTATTTCTAGCTATTATCTTAAAGACAGATTCAGAAATGTCATACATGGCTTTCATAGGTATAAATTAATACACAATCTTCACTTCAAATAAAACTTTTCGGCTTCCCAATGAGCCTCACAGTCATATTTTATAGGCCAGCCCATAGATTTCCAAGTGTCTTTTTTTTTTTTTACTGACTTGAATGGCAGTTTTTCAGCAAGAATGTTGTAGAATTCTTTGAAAATAAAAGACCAGGAGGGGGTTGCTTTTATTTCCTGCCTCATATTGGTAACATCCTCCGCTGACTTCCTCTTCTGAACTCTCATGTGACCCTGCAGTGACCCTGGACTCTCAAGGGATAGGCCAGGTAAGCACAAGCTCTGTCTGCCAGGTATAACCAGACCTGGATTGCTTTGAGAATGGTCCTAGAAGCTGCAGTGGGAGCAGCAGATGGTAATGCTAATGATGATAGCTAACATTTATATAGTGCTTACTATGCGCTAACCGATTTACAATCAGTTGGTTCTCACAACAAAACTGGGAGGAAAGTACCCTTATTCTTTCCATTTTACAGATGAACAAACTGAGGTAAGAGAGACTTGGGTGACTTCCACAGGGTTACACACCTAGTAAGTATCTGAGGCTGGATTAGAACTCGGGTCTTCCTGCCTCCAGGTCTGGTACTCTATCCAGTCAGCCCTTCGTTGCCCCAGGGCTTATGGATCTTGAAGACTCTCCTAGTTAATAAAAATAACTAGTGTTGATCTGGTAGTTCAAGGCTTACAAAGTGATTTAGGTGTGTATACACCTCCAAACAAGCCTATGAAGTAGGCACGTTATTATTCTCAGTTTTCAAGTGGGGACTCAGAGACTGAGAGAGAGGTCGTGATTTGTTTAGTCACCCAGCTCGGAGATATCAGAGGCAACATTTGAACCTAGAACTTCCCTGGCTCCCAGTTTAGTATCCTATCCACCATGCCATGGGTAGTTGGCCACCAACCTATCCTTATACATACTCATCCACACCATCCTTATCATTTACAAACTACTTTTTATTCTGGAAATTTCCACTTTACTTCATCCCCTATTCTGACCCAAAAGGAAATTGTGCAGAGACGTAGTATCTCTGGCTACATCGTGTACTTCTTTTTTGTGGCTTCTGAAGATCTGGGACAGAAGGAGAAATAGTCAATGACTTCTGTGCTTAATCTCACTTCTAGGCTATCCCTTTTTAATCATCACTCAGCAACTTCTCTTCATTTGAAGGCCACTCTGTTCACCTTTATCACCTGGTCCAACTCCTTGTTTGGCCAAACTCCACCCTCCTATCAAATTCCTTCAGTTACTGGTTCACAGAAACCACAATTTGTGCTGTCATGCTTAAAGACTTTATTTCAAAAAATAATTCATGTTTGAATTATGACCTTAACTATTAGTAAACATGAATATTTCAAGGTACAAAGAATAGGACTGAGAATCATATAAAGAACTAAGAACTTTTCTTACACACAATTAACACACACATACATACACAGTACATTCCAAAATTCTTATTTTTGTATCAAATTTGTTTTATTCTTTACAGTTCCTCATTCATCTTGATTCAGTCATTAGTACTGCTTCTGTCTGAAGGAGCATCCTTCTGTAAGTCTTGCCTTGCCTCCAGTAGGCTGATAGAGTACAGTGGAGCATCTGACACAGAGGACCACTGTTCATGCGTGGCTGAAGACAGTCGTGATTTTATAGCACCCTCAGCCCTTCATGTCCATGAAATACAAGTTCAGACTCTGCACCAGGTGCTTCTTCTTGTGTTTGCACTTCTCCTCGTCGGGAGAGGGGTGCAGGAAGTCTTTCGCGAGAGGCACGTTGGCGTGGGGAGATCTGCACCACCAGAAAAAGCTCCAAAATTCTTAATGGAATTTTAAGCTACACTAAGATTTTTGGGGCACTTTGCGTGTTGTTTGTCATGATAGTGACACAATTGTTAGTGTGTACATATGTACTACTTTTCTTCTATGAACATTTAAAAATGCTTCATGGATGCAGTTTAGATGTCTATCACATTAACCTACCTCTTCCCCTCCCCATGTAGTAGTCCTCCTTTGTAACAAATACGTACAATTATGCAAAACAAATAAACTCATTGGCCATATATGAAAAGGCTTACCTGCTTCTGCATTTCTATTCCATCACCTATATGCCAAGATCTGGAATGTATTTTTCATCATTAGTTTGTTAAAGTCATAGTGGGCTGCTGTTTTAGTAAGAGTTTTGATTGGTGTTATTTCCCTTCACAAATCACAGGGATTTTTCTCCTTGCTCTTACTTCTCTCTGCATCAGTTATTCTCACAACCAGAACTTTTTATGGCACAGTAAAATTCCATTGCATTTCTATAACACAATTTGTTCATCCATTTGCCAATTGATGGGCACCAAAATATTGTTTCCAATTCCTTGATGTGACAAAAGCATTGATAGAAATATTCTTGTGCACATGGGTCCTTTTTCTCTGTTCTTAACCTTCTTGGGGGTCCATGACTAGTAGTATCTCTGGGTCAAAGAGTGCGTACAGTTTAATGAATTTGGGAGTATGGTTACAAATTTCTTTCTAAAATGGTTGAACTAATGCACAGCTCCATCAAATGTGCATGAGTGTGTCTGTCTTCCCATGGTCCATTCAACAATTGGTATTTTCCTCTTTTGCCATTTTTGCTAATTGGATGAGTAAGATAAGAACTTAGAGTCACTTTAATTAGCATTTCTTGTATTAGGGATTTGGGGAATTTTTTGCATGGTTGTTAATAGCATGCATTTTTTTGAGAATTGCCTGTTTATATCCTTTGATTTATTGGAGAATGTCTTATTATGTTTTTCTCAGCTCTTTATATATCTTAGGTATTAAGCTTTTAACAGAGCAATTTTCTGTGAAGATGCAAACACAGCACAAAACACAGTAATAGGATAATAGACTTGGAGTTAGGAAGACGCAGGTTCAAATCCTACTTAAGATGTTTAGGTGCTCTGTAGTCCTGGGAAAATAATTTAACCACTCTGTGACTCAGTGTTCTCATTTATTAAATGAGTAGTTTTTAATGGGATGGCCTCTAACTCCCATTTTAACCCTAAATCTAAAGTCCCATGATCCTGATTCCCCCATCCCTCCACTTCAATCAATTCCTTTCTGAGTCAAACTGCATTTATTTTGCTCGTACAAAAGCTTTTCAATTTTACAGAAACTGATTTGGTCATTTTATCTTTTATGATCATCTTGATTTCTGGTTTAAGTAAGAATTCCACCCCTGCCCACCTTGCCCAGCCATAGTTGTGAAAAATATCTCCTCTTTTTTCTTATGGTATGAACTTTTATTTTTAGGTCAAGTATTCATTTTGAGTTTGTTATAATAATTTATTGTAATAATAGGCAGTTAGGGGGTGCATTGGATAGGTTGTTGGAGGACCTGGACTGATGTCCAGTTCAAATGCAATTTCAGACGCTAGCTGTGTGACCTTGGGCAAGTCAATTAACCTCTGGCTGACTCATTTGTAAAATGGAGACAATAATAGCATTTATCTCCCAGGGTTGCTCTGAGGATCAAATGAGATGTTTGTGAAGTGATTTGCAAACCTGAAAGCACTATATGGATGATACACAGAAATGTGTATACATATATGTGCACACATGTATATATGCACATGTATGTAGATATATGTGTATATATAAGCATATGCATATATATATGAGGTGGATGGTATTTTCATCATGAGTCCTTGGGAATAGTCTTAGATATTGTCTTGATCAGAGTAGTTGAGTCTTTCATAGTTGATCATTGTTACAATATTTGCTGTTTTTGTGTACAACGTTCTTGTGGTTCAACTCGTTTAACTTTGCATCAATTCATGTAACTCTTCTCATATCTTTCTGAAACCCACACTACTTATCATTTTTTATGACACAAAAGTATTCCATCACAACCATATACTACAATTTGTTCAGCCATTTTGTGGCTATCCCCTCAGTTTTCAATTCTTTGCCACCACAAAAAGAGCTGCTATAAATGTTTTTGTACATATAGGTCCTTTTCCTTTTCCTTTCATCTCTTTGGGGGTATAAACCTAGAAGTGGTATTTGTGGGTCAAAGAGCATGCACAAGTGACAGTCCTTTGGGCATAGTTTCAAATTGCTCTCCAGAATGGTTTGAATAGTTCACAACTCCACCAACAGTGTGGTAGTGTACCAATTTTTCCACACCCCCTACAACATTTGTTATTTTCCTTTTCTGTCATGGTAACCAGTCTGATAGGTATGAGGTGGTATCTCAGAGTTGTTTTAATTTGAATTTCTCTAATAAATAGTGATTTAGAACATTTTATGTTACAATTAAAAGCTTTGATTTCTTCTGAAAACTGCCTTTTTGTGTTCTTTGATGAATGGGAGAATAGCTCATAGTTTTTGTAAATTTGACTCAATTACACATATTTAACAAATGAGGCCTTTATCAAAAAACTTACCACAAGATTTCCTTCTTCCCCTAGTTACCTGTTATCCTTCTTATTTTGGCTACATTGATTTTGTTTGTGCAAAATATTTTTAATTTCATGTAAACAAAATTATCCATTTTACATCCTTCAATGCTTTCTACCTCTTGTTTGGTCATAAATTCTTCCCTTATCCATAAATCTGACAGATATATTTTTCCATGGTCCCCTAATTTACTAATGATATGATTCTTTATGTCTAAATTATTTATTCTTTTTAACCTTATCTTGGTATATGGTGCTAGATGTTGGCCTATGCCTTTCGTTTTTATTCAGTCATTTTTCCGTCATGTCTGATCTTTTGTGACTCTATTTTGGGGTTTCTTGGCAAACATATGGGAGTGGTTTGCCATTTCCTTCTCCATCTCATTCTACAGATAAGAAACTAAGATAAACAGGGTTAAGTGACTTGCTTCTAAGTGTCTGACGTCAGATTTGAACTTAGGAAGATGAATCTTCCTGATTCCAAGCCCAGTGCTCTACCCGTTGTACCACCCAGTTTCTGCCAAACTGCTTCCTAGGTTCCCCAGTAATTTTTGTCAAATAGTAAATTCTTGCTCCCAAAGCTTGGATCTTTGACTTTATCAAACATCAGATTACTATGGTTATTTACTAATGTATTTTGTATAACTAATCTATTTCCCTGATCTACCACTCTATTTCTTAGCCAGTACCAGATTGTTTTGATGATTACTACTTTGTAATACAGTTTCATATCTGTTACTGCTAGGCTTTCTTCCTTGATATTTTTTTTTTCATTGATTCCCTTGATATTTTTGTCCTTTTGTTCTTTCAGATAAATTTTGTTATAATTTTTTCTAGTTCTATAAAGTAATTCTTTGGTAGTTTTGATTGGTATGGCAATTAATAAGTAAATTAATTTAGGTGGAATTGTCATTTTTATTATAGTAGGCAGGTCTACATATGAGTAATTAATATTTCTCCAGTTGTTTAGATCTTTTTTGTTTTTGTGAATAACTGTGAGTTTGTTTAGTATTTCATTAAATTTGTGAATTGATTTAGGTAGTAGCACCATTTTTATTATACTGGCATGGTCCAACCATGAACAATTAATATCTCTCCAATTATTTATTTAAAATGTTTTGTAGTTGAATTCATATACATTCAGAATGTGCATTGGTGGATGGAATGTCAGATGTTCTATATTTCTATATTTATTTTGAATGAGAGATTTAAAAAATCCTTGTGTTTTGTTTTTAATATACAGAAAAGCCAGTGATTTTTGTTTTATTTTATGTCTAGAGAAGTAGCATGTTGTAGGGGATAGAGAGCCAGCCTCAGAGCCAGGAAGATCTTGGTTCAATTCTTGGTTCTGAGACATATGGATTGTGTGGCTCTGGGTGAGTTACTTCATCTCTGAGGGTTCCAAGTTGCACATCTCTAAGCCTATGAGAAGCAAAACAGTTTTAGAACAGCATTGGTAGAGGAGATTCCCTACTCATAAATGAAATCATAGGTCTGGTTTCTCCCCACCCCCCCGAACTACTTGGCATACAGGGTCCTTGTATAGAAATCATCATTTTGTGAATTGTAAAGTACTACATACCAAGTCAGTTGTTACTGGAATCTTTTTACATCAGCGTTATTTTCAGGTTCATCTGTAATTCACATGTTGAATTCGTGTTTATGTCTCATTTTTGCAATCTGTCATGGCCTTTCAAAATTATTTTGCTTACTACCATCTAATAGCCTTGTGCTCTTGTCATGAACTTTCTGCATCTTCCTGAGTGTTGTTTCTCATACTGTAGTAAAGGAATCAAGAGTTGTTACGTGTGTTCCTTTGGGAGACAGGACATATAAATACAGAGAATGGAAAAGGGAAAAGTTACCGATAAGGATAAATATGAATCTACTCAATGAACTTAAGCATTGGCAGCACTTCAGTGGCAACTGACTGTTGTTCTAATGTAATCTAAAAGAACTCATTTTTTATAGTGGAGAGTTCTCATATGAGGTTTTAAACTAAACCACAGTACCTTAGATTTTATTTGGGAAAGATGGTCAGAGCTGGTCCCAGCTCTAATCATGCATGCACCAGCATTCTGTAAGTACAGCTGGCATTTAGGCTGTGAAAATACCCTACTGAGCCTTGAATTCTCTGACAAAGTTACAGAAATTTTACCAAAGTGTACGCTAGCCTAAAGGTAAGCATAAAACATATTTAAGCTCTTCTCTCCCTGAAAATATGCTCCCTCTCAATGGGGACAGCTAGAGAGTGGAAGGAGCACTAGATAAGTGGTCAGGAAGGCTATTAGAGATCTGAGGTCTAGTCCTAGATCTATCTCCTCTTGTCATGTCTTCTTGGGCAAATCACTCAGTCTTCTAATTCTCAGTTTCCTAATCTATAAAATGGAGGTAATAATGTATACTATGCCAACCTCATAGTTTGGCTGGAAACTTACAGAATGATTATTTCAAAGTTTAAAGGGACCTTTGTAGCCATCCATTCCAACTCATCCAAGACAGGAATCTTCAATATAACATGAATGACAAGTGGTTAGCTAATTTCTTCTTCAAGCCCTCCAAGAAGGAAGAACTCGTCATCTCTCAACACAGCCCATCCTTCTTTGGGACAGGTCTAGAATTTTTTTAAGGAAGATTTTCTCAACATCAGGCAAAATCTACTTCTTTACTACCTCCATCTTTTCTTCTTGTTTTTGTCCTTTGATCCCAAACTGAACAAATTGAATCCTCCTCCATGTGATAGATATCACTTCTACTTTTATTTTCTAGGCTAAACATTCCCTTTTCCTCCAACTGATACAATTGGTATCTAACTTGGGGAATAGACAAAGAAATCAAATGAGAATGTTTTGAAAGTACTTCAAAATGTTTGGGATTTATTAAAATTGATATTGGTTCTTCTCTTCAACTGGGTATTGATTTGCTTTGCAATAGTCAGACTATGGGACCTCTCTTTGTACTTAGGGTCATTGTCAGTCAGCTAAAATGCATTTAGAAGTGCTCATAATATGCCAGGCACTGTATGGTATGGATTTTATTGGTATGGATTCAAAGAAAGGCAAAAGCATAACTCCATTGGAGATAAGTTGCTCAGTACACACCGGATGGGATGACTCCAAATACCCATATATCAGCATATACTTGCTGATAAGTAGCATAAGTACTGTGCAATGTCTTATTTTGTGTGTGTTACAATCTGTGATTTTACTGGTGCAAGAAACTACTAGTGTAGATACTCCTTCCATCAGAGCAGCTTGGCAACTTTTAAGAGTTTCCTGGGGTTCTGAGAGATGAAGTCATTTGCCTATGGTCATGATTCACCAGCCTCTTCTACCACCATGCCTATAGCCTTCTCACCCTCAAGATACTTCCTCTCTTGTGGCCTTTCCTCTGATCCTTTCCTTCCTGGGACCACTATTTTATGGATGGCCCAGACCATCCATGGAAACTTTTCTCCGGATCCACTTCTTACTCTCTGCAGCCCATCAGGACATTTCTGGTGGCCCACAAAAAATGTAGAGGATGTTCCTTTACATTTTTCGCGGGCCTCCTGAAGTCCATTGGTGAGCGGCAGGTTGTGCAGGCCTGCTCTAGGCTTTTCCAATCTTCCTCCTCTTCCACTATCCAACTCCCTTTTATGTCTTGTCTTCCCCATTGGATAGGCAGCTAGTGGATAGAACACCAGTCCTGGAGTCAGGAAGAACTGAGTTCAAATCTGACCTCAGAAGCTTACTAGCTGTATGACTCTTGGCACTTAACCCTGTTTGTCTCAGTTTCCTCATTTGTAAAATGAGCTGGAGAATGAAATGGCAAACCATTCCAGTATCTTTGTCAAGAAAACCCCAAATAGGGTAACAGAAAGTTCGACATGACTGAAACAACTGAACAACAAGATTAGTCTGTAGGCTCCTTGGGAGGAGAGACTGCTGCCTTTTTTGCTTGCATTTACATCTCTGATATTTAGCCCAGTGCCTGATCCAGACTAAGTACTTCACAAGTTCTCTCTCATTCTCATCATCATTATCTGTCTAGGTCATCATCATCGTCCATTTATCTACCATCATAATTATCTGTCTTCATGATTATCCATTTATCCATATTCCTCACCTATCATAATTATCATCCTTCTTTATGTATTGATCTATATAACCTATGAATCAGAGGCAGGACTTCAATCCAGATCTTGATTGATGACATCATATTTCCTTTCCCATAATGGATATTTAGTAGTTCTTTTTTTTCATACTATACTTTTGTTGTCATTGCTGTGTTGAACTCCCATCGAGCAAACACCTTCGACCAAAGTGGACTGCCCTCTGCTCTGCACCAGAGTGTTGTCCAAGGGCACTGTGGCTCAGTGCCTTGCCCAGGGTCCCTAGCCAGGACGGGGCAAGTGCTGGCTTGCAGCCACGTTCTCTTGATTCCAAGGACAGCTTTAGAGCCACTCTGCTGTGTTGATGCTTCAGATCTTTGTTACATAAATGAAACATGGCTGACATCTTCACAGGTTCTGGAATGATTTGTAAACACACGTAATTGAATAATTCGAGTTCTTCCCAGAAGCCACAGGGCTTACAAAGCTGAAATCAGAGTGTCTCTTCCCCAAAATAGTAATACAGAAACAGCTGAAAAGTTTCACTAGCACTAGGTTCTGGCAACATGTTATTCCTCAAGGCTTTAGTTTGATTAGATACCACTTATTGCAGATGGGTTCAGGTTGGGACAGGCACATTTAATAAATTACTGAGCCATAAAAGTCCAGCAAGGAAATTGGGGGCCATGCCTTTCAGATTGACTTCTGAAAGATAACCATGAATGATGCCATGACACATTACTCATGGTATCATTGGCAGCAGACTACTGGGCTAAGTGGGTTATTTGTCTAATCCACTATGGAGATTCCTTTGTTCCTGTGCCTGTTTCCTAGAGTAAAAAAATCCCCTGTATACAGGGGATTCTGGGGAGAACTTAGTTAAACACCAAGTTTATTGCCAGCCCCTTACAACTGGAAGGCAAGGGTGGGTGAACAGAGAAATCTGACAAGTCAAAATTATCAAGGAGAAACTGGAATGACAAAGAAAGATATTAGAACGAACCCAAACCTGACACTTGCAAAGCCTCAGAAATGTGATAAGAAGGTTTTAAGCACTAAAGTACCCTGTCATTGCCCTAGAATCAAACAGCCCCATTAACAGGAAATGAGACTAGATAGAACCTCAGCATCTAAGAAGACTCGATACCACCTTTGACAGTCTCACCTGTCTTTACATGTCAATAAATTTACCGAAATGAAATCTCAAAAGAATCAGTGAGAGTATTAGAGCATGATAAGAACTTTGGTTACCATGTCAAAATAAGTAAGAGGCAGAGGAAGACCAAGTCCAAGGTCAAGATTCACTTTTGATTCCAGCCTGTCACTCACCTCCAGGTGACACTTGACAAGGTACTTAAAGAATATCCCAGGTGCTTTGAGGGAAGTAGATGAATAAATGAGCATGTGTCCTTCTCTCAGTGCCTCAGGCATCTCCTCTGGATTTTTTCTCTTAGTCATAGAAAGGTTACAAACCACCTAGATAGAAGGCATTCCCACATACAAGGAAATTTCAGATCTTTAACATATTTGCATATTCAGCGCCTACAAAGGGGTCTCCTCTCCTGCTTGTTAATGTTTCCCCAGGGCTCTGGGATCAATAGTGATGCTTCAGGAGGAAGAGATCTTTAGAGGGCACCATGCAGGTCTGAACTCTTTTCTCTCTGAGCTATTTAGCCGTTTCAGAAAACAGCAGTAGATGAGACCCAAGAGGGAAAATGCCTTCTTCCTATTGGATTCATCCAGGTTTTCTTGTGGGATGCAGAGTGTGTCTGTATGTAAATTAAAGATGTAGGAAAGAATGGGAATGATGTTGTGATTAGGGAAGGGGATGAAGGGTGTTTTGAGACTCTAAGGATGACCTGAGTAGTTCAATCTTTGCTTACTGTTCCTAGGGATTTCTCTGTGTTAGGGTTGTTCATCTGCCCATGGTTAAATGTAAAGAAGGCTGGATCCAAAGTTGTAGGATCATGGATTTAGAGCTGGGAGGGACATCAGAGGCCCTCCGGTTTGTAAAGGAAGAAACAGGAATAGATAAGTTAAAAGGCTTGTTTAAGATCACACAGGTAGTAAGTTTCAGAGTTGGTATTTGAACTCAGGTTCTGTGACACCAGAACCATAACTGCTTCCATTGCATCATGCTACTTCTAGTTAGAAGAACTGGGTTCAAATACTGCCTCTGACACTATGTGATGCTGGACAAGTTACTAAGCCGCTCTAAGCCTCTTTGTTAAATGAGAGAGCCAGACTCCATCACTTCTAAAATTTCTTCCAGCTCTATATCTATGATATAGATGACATGACAGATGAATCAGAGAAGCAGACTTTCTAGGGAAAAGGCTCTAAAGCTCAGGGATGTCCCAATGCAGGGATAGAGGGAGTTTAGCTTTTAGTTATCTCTGGTCCTCTCTTGGCACAAAAAGCAGCTCCTTTGCTTCTTCTCATATCCCTGGGGTTTAACTTTGTATTTCAAAACATTCCACACGTGGGGCCTGAACCTGGCTGAAGTGGGCCTTGAGCTAGGAAGAGACCTTAGACCACCATTATTCTCTTATCATTCCTGGTCTTTAGTAAAGAGACAGTCCTCAATATTGAGCCCACTATCTGTCCCTTTGGTTGTGCTGGCCAGGTCACATCTGGCTTCTGATCAATAGGTTTTGGATGGAGTATAGTTAGAGAAAAGCTGACCATCACAAATGTGGTCACCAACTGGGCCAAGTTCACTGGTCATATATAAAAGCAAAAAGCAGCAGGTCAGTTTGATTGGATCAGACAGGAAGCAAATGGGAGTAATGAGCAACAAAACACTAGTATTAGAATGGTAATTTTGCTTCCTATTAAGGCTGGATTCATTCATTGAACATTTTTAAGAGCCTACTATGTGTTAGGCTGGTTGTTGGCCTTTATTCTTGAAGAGGACCAAAATGACATTACTATGCTTGAGTCAAGATTCAATGTGCCCGGTTGTAGCTGATCAGGCCAATATGAACTCTGAATGCTCTACAACAGGTCGGGCACAAATAGTCTGTGTGAACATCTGGGGTGGACGTGTTAGGCACTGTGATACAAAAGGACAACAGTACTTGCCCTGAAGGACCTTATATTCCACTGGGAAGAAACAACAAAGACACATACACATAAGGAAGAACAAAACAATTTTTTTTTTGGCTTCCTGTCAGTGCAGATCTTAGGTCTTTTGATTTTGAGGTTCACTGGGGCTTTGCAGTTTCCTCTAATTTTAGCACTGTGACCTCTTACAACATTGGTTAATGTCTTTACAACAACATCTTAAGCTTGCAAGCTTTCAGATAGGTTAGCTCCATTGGAATCTGTCACTGCCACATCATTTATTTATTTTCTCAAAAGAGAGGAGCACTGATGTTGTTTTCCTTTTTTTTTTCTGGCTAGAGCTTCTGAGTAAAGATTTTTTTCACAGGAGAAGAATGAGGCTCTAGGGGGCAGACTTCAGCTGCTTTTGCAGAGGCAGAGAAAAATTTTCCAAAGGCATTTCAAGCAGCAGGAGAAAAACCACCTAATGAGTCAATGCCTTTTCCTTTCGTTCATTAATCAGACGAATCAATAATTGCTTGAAATGGGAAGGGAATATTAAAACCTCCTTGGAGGGGAGAGTTGAAATGGTTTCTAAGTTAACAAAAATGACAAATATCAGATCTCTGACTTAGTTGTGACTGGCCTGCAACTTCTGCCCATGGTCCTGGGAAGAATGTCACAGAGCATGAAACGATGGGGACTAATTAAAGCTCCGTATTTAGAGAGGGACTCAATTCTAGGAAAGGAGATAGATCTTTCTCAGGTCACAGTTTGCAGGGATGACACATATTTTCACCTTTCAGCCGCCAGCTGCCGGTGAATTTTCTCCAGTTGAAATTGTTAACTTGCATTGCAGAGTGAGAGTTTCTGGTTGTGACACTGAGGTTGCTGTTTCTCTACCTGCCCCCTTCTATCCAGCCATTAAGACACTGTATGACCTCTTATAAGTCTCTTTCTCATCCTGGGTCTCAATTTCTTTACCTGTAAAGTGGGGGGATTGAGTGAGATGACCTGTGTCCTTCCTCTTCCCCCTACCCTGCCCCAAGCCACCCAAGGCAATTTTATGAATAGTTTCATTATGACAAAATTCAATTTAATTCAAGCAATTATTAAGCAGAATGAGGAATGCCATTTGCCCAAACCTCCTAAGGATACTCTATATCTACTTTGTATAGATCTTATATGTACCTATATTTGCACATGTTAACTCTCCCCTTAGCATATAAGCTCCTTAAGGGCAGGGTCTGTTTTGCTTTTGTCTTTGTATATCCAGTGCTTAGCATAGGAATATAGTAGGCACTCAATACATGATTGCTGCTTGAATGCTTCTGCCATTCAGGTGGACAGGTGACCTATGGAGCTTGGCATTCATTTTGCATCTTTAGAACAGATAGTACAGTTTGCCAAATTGGACCTAGAATTAAATAGAGGAAGGAAAGCAGGCTGTATTGCCTTCAGGAAATTGCCAAGCTCCTTTAACGACTCCACACTTTTCCCAGAAACAAAGGCTTATCTTTTTAATACCAATATTCTATTGGCATTGCTACATGGCTTTGAGACATAGAACACAATAGGCTCTGAAGAATTGAAAATGAATATAATACAGAGCTCATCTCTTCCTTGAATTGAGATAGGGACTGAGTAAGAGAAGATGGAGTGGCCATGGGGTGAAGGTGAGGGCTGGTCTGCCGGTGGTCAGAGTGATGCATTGGTACCCTTGCCATGTCAGGAGAAATTGAAGATAGCCTCCAGTGTGTTT
The DNA here is from genome assembly GCA_028646595.1 of Phalanger gymnotis. Lineage (NCBI taxonomy): Eukaryota > Metazoa > Chordata > Mammalia > Diprotodontia > Phalangeridae > Phalanger > Phalanger gymnotis. The sequence goes on from CM053624.1 coordinate 19,019,183, forward strand.
GACGGGCACCTTGGGGTCAACTTAGAGGAAGACTTGGCCAAGAGTCACATGGGATGGGCAGGCATGGCCTACATTATGAGAGGGATGGGGTGCCCAAAGATGTTTTTGAATATGTGTCATGTACTGTGCTAGGCATTTGGGAAGTAAAGGCAAAAGTGAAAGCAGCAGCTGTCCCAGAGAAGCTTCCACTTCATCATCTAACTTTGTCTAACATAAGGAAGTAAAAGGACCATAGGATCATTGAGCTATAAGAGGTCAGGTCCAATTCTGTAATTTTATAGATGAAGAAACTGAGGCCTAGGCAGGGTAAGTGACTTGCCCAAGGTCACAGAGAGAATGAGTAGCAGAGCTGGGATTTGAACTCAGACTCCTTGACTCCAATTAAATTCTGTGAACACTTATCGAGCGACTACCGTAACATGCCAGGTCTTGTGCTCAGTGCTGGTGATACAGATAGAAACATCAAACAGCGCATGCCCTCAAAGAGCTTATCCTTTGCTAGGGGTTACTGCATGTACAAGGAGAAGTAAACACACGGCAGCTGAGGAGGCAGGAAGTTCTAAAAACTTCCTGGGAAGTTTTCACGGAGGATATTGAGATGAAACTGAGCCTTGAAAGAAGGTAAAGATTCTGAAAGATGGAGAGGAAGAGACAATTCATTCCAGGCAGAGGAGATGGTTGGTGAGAATGCATGGAGGTGGGAGATAAAATTTTGTGTTTGAGAAACAAGGTATCCCACGCAGTGCATCTCCCTTCTCCCATTGGTGTATTCTTCCCGGAACCTCCAATGTGAGGAAGGGTTTGGACCATCCATGGTTCACTCTGTAGAGGACCCTCCCTCATCTTCTCAGCTCTTTTTTTATGTGTTATCTTCCTCTGTTAGAATGTAAACTCTTTGAAAGCAGGGAATGACTTTCTTTTTGCTTGCATTTGTACCCCCAGTGCCCAGAATAGTGCTGGAAAATTAGAAAGCACCTAATAAATACTTATGGATTTAACTAACATGAAAGAGAGTAATGTGAAATAAGACTGGAGAGGTTGGTAGAAGCCAGACCGTAGAGGGCCTTGAATGGAAAACTGAAGAGGCTGTATTCCCTCCTAGAAGCAGCAAGACCCACTGAAGAAGTTAGACAACGGCAATGACATGGCCAAACTGGCACCTTAGTAGAATTATTCTAAAATTTGTGTGGAGAATAGATTGGAGAGGAGAGAATGGACGCAGGAAGACCAAATTAGAGGCTGTTTTAATAATCTAGGACAGAGGTGATAAAGGCCTGAGATAAGGCAGTGTGGAGAGAAAGGGCCAGCTATGAGAAATGTTACTGGAGGCAGAATTGATGGCTTGGAACATGATTCCATTTGGGAAGTTAAGGAGAAGGAACAGTCAAAGATGATGATGATGACCCTGGGTGCCTACAAAGGGACACCCTCAAAAGAAGGTCATACAGCTGTTCAGTAGTGGGTGGCTTTTGTTTGTTCTGGTGTTTCAGTCGTGTTTCACTCTGCATGATCCCACTTGGGGTTCTCTTGGCAAAGCTATTGGAGTCATTTGCCATTTCCTTCTCCAGCTCATTGTATAGATGAGGACAGATTTGAACTCAGGTCTTCTGACTCCAGGCCTGCTGCTCTATCCACTAGCTGCCTGTCTAATAAGGGCAGACAAGACACAAAATGAAGTTGGGTAGTAAGTTTCTGAGGGCAGATTTGAACTCAGGAGAGCTGAGATTTAAACCCAGATCCTCTGACTCTAAATCTAGCACCAGGCTGAGGTGATCAAAATTTGCAATTCTTCTGAAATGCCCACTTAAACCTATTTTCTACCATGGTCAATCTATTCCTCAGCATTCCCCATGCACCTATACAGCCCTTTTACCACAAAGGGGAGAGCCCCCCCACCTTTGCAATTTTGCAGTTCACCTTTAAAACAATGGCTATGGAGCAAAATGATTAATAGCCTCTATTGATTTTCAAAAGTAAGGAAGCAGAGTGGAGTGAAGCAGTGAATAAGAAGCTTAACTTTCCCATTACTGTTCCTTCACTTTTTTAAAAGGGTATTTGGAAATGACTTTCTTGGGGAATGTCAGTGAGTTTCTAAATATTAAAAATCTTTTCATGTGTTGTGGAAAGGTGACGAGCGTTCCTTTTGCTAGCACGACTCCTGCTTTTCAAAGCATGCTACAGTCACCGTACTCACACGAGCTGGCTGCCTCAGAGAAACCTTCCTCGTTCTCACTTGCCTATGTGAAGGGAATAATTTGTCAGTATAAATATGTATATGTGTCTGTGGTATGTGCGTCTGTCTGTATGTGTGTATTTCCACAGGAAAAGGGGTGCTATGGCATTGTGGGTAGAGAGCAAGCCTCAGTCAGGAATTCTGGTTTTGATATGATTGATGCTAGCTGTGTGACCCTGGGCAAGTCTTATAACTTTGCAGTGTCCTAAGCAACCTCTTTTAAGGCTATAAACTACAGAAAATGTACTGATAAGCACTAGGAAGTGGAGTTTCCTTATTGGGAATTTCCCAAATCACCTATTATGAAATAATAGGCCTAGTTCATTCCCATCTTTTATCCATGTGAATATGGGAAGGATTTTTTCTGTGTAGAGGAATTTCTAGTCTTGGAATTCCCTCCACTAATGTAGACCACGAGTAATCTATGACTCACTATTTGAGTCCTGAGAAATTGCCCAAATCTCAGAGAGCTTAAGAGACTTTATTAGCGTCATACAGCTGTCTGTCTGTCTCTCTCTCTGCATAAGCAAGGTACCATGACCTAGTAGATAGAGAATAGAATCAGAAAGACCTAGGCTCAGCTCCTACTTCTCACACATACTGCCTGTGTCACTTGGACTGGTAACTCAGCTCTTGGTGCCTTAGGCAACTTTCTCTGAATCTTAGTTGTAGAACCTTTACAGATCTGTATGGATAGAGAGACTTTCCTTAACAGATATTCCATATATCACAGGCATCGAAAGGCTAGACCGTATACACATACACACATATGTATTGTTCATGCACATGTATTTGTATTTTAACACTGTCTCTTTATTATCTAGCTCTTTTTTGTCATTCATGCCTATATCCATGCCATACATACAGCTTTAACTATCGGTATAACTAAATCTCCGTCTCTAGATCACCTGTTTCATCTCTAGTCATTTCTCTAGTTGGCTCTATCACCTGTGTCTATTTCTATGTCCATGTCCATGTCCATGGCCTTGTCTATATGCATCATCTTATAGTGTGCAGAAGGGTTATGGAGGGAGCCCCCAATTTGTGAAATATGAAACCTTGAAGTGACAAAGTACGTTATGTGTATACATAAGCCTATATACACATAAACATACTTCTTATATACAAATAATATACTTAAACATTTCAAGGGTTCAGGATGTGGTGGGTTGAGGACTCCTGCCAAGATTAATGGCCACTCCTCATGGCCTTATGAAATCACCTCCCCGAGTTTTTGTGGCTGAAAGAATCATTGTCCTGTGGCTCGTCTCAGGATGATCCTCCCCCGCCTTAGCAGTCATGCTAGTCCTCAGATGCCACCACCACCATCCAAATCACTCTGGCTCTCATTGATTGGCCAAAAATAGGTCCCAGACCAAGCCTCACTTGGTCATTGTTTGGTCTCTGATGGCTCAGAGTGAGTGTAAATAGTAATTGTTTCTGTTTTTGCCAGAAACCCTGAGGGTCTTTCTCTCCAAGACTGCTTTTGCTTTTTGTTTGTGTTTTGTTTTGTTTTTTGTTGACTAGGTGTTTCCACAATCCAGCTAGCAGCTTCTGTGGGAGTGTAAGATCCACCCACAGCCAGCACCCAGAAAGCTGCTGACAGCACAAGTTCTTTTGATCTGCTTAACTAAGGAAAGCAAGATGAAGGGGTTGACAAGCTTACTTTATTCAGCATACAAATATCGTTCACTTAGTTCAGGTGAAAAAGACAAGCACACTGAACTTCAGAACAAAATACAAACAAATTGCAAACATCAACAGACAGACCCAATACAGATTCATAGTTACCAACATCTAGGTTCAGCCCGGGAGCTCATTCCCGCAGCAGTGGTGGCGTGCGTGACTCTGGGCCAGCCCTTGTTCTGAGCTCCCAGGGTGAACCTAGATGTTGGTAACTATGAATTGTATTGGGTCTGTCTGTTGATGTTTGTAATTTGGTTGTATTTTTCTCTGAAGTTCAGGGTGCTGGCTCTTCCCCCTGAACTAAGTGAACGATATTTGTATGCTGAATAAAGTAAGCTTGTCAACCCCTTCATCTTGCTTTCCTTAGTTAATCAGATCAAACGAACCTGTGCTGTGGCCAGCTTTCTAAGTGCTGGCTGTGGGTGGATCTTTCATCCCCACAGAAGCTGCTAGCTGGATTGTTGAAACACTAGGCAAAAGAAGCAATTCTTTGCCTCACTTCTTACCTAGGCTCAATCACCCCTCAGTCAAACTGAGACCTGGGAAAGACCTTAGCTTAAAAAGACCAAGTCTCCCACTGCTTCTGGGGCCATCTCCAGTCATCACAATCTATATTTTGCCACTGGACCCGGAAGGCTCTGGAGGAGAGAGTGAAGCTGGTGACTTTGCACAGCCCTCCCTCCCTTAAATCCAATGCACTCACAAGTCAAGACATCACCTTCCTGATGTCATGATCCTTTTTGAGAACTAAGGACAAATAATAGTCTTCAGGTGCCACACCCATTCTCCACTGGGCCTGTTCTCAAATCCTTTTCTTTTTAAATAGAACTTTCCAGATGTTGCATTCTGCCGATAAATCCTCAGAGAACCTGGGGTCCTTGCCAAACCATGATTGGGTTTCTGAGAAAAAACTTTCATCTAAAGGTATAGAATGTCATTCTCTGTGGAGCTTAATGCACTTTATAGTTTCCAATAACATGGTACAATGGGGAAAGCACTGAAATGGGAATCAGAGGACTTTTGAATTCTAGATCAGTCACTTATTTTCTATATGACCTGCAGCAAGTCATGTGAGCTTTCTTGTTTTCATTTTCTTCAAGTAAAGAGGTTGGATCAGATTACCTTTGGGACAGCTTCTAACTCTAAATGGAAGAAAAGCAGGGAGTGTCTGAAAGGGGGAAGCAAAAGTATCCAGTGTGGGAGCATAATGAAATCTAAGTGGTACAAGTGGGTGGGGAATGAAGACATGGCAGACCTGGGCTCCCTCCTTAAGTGGAGGCTCGGGGAGGAGCTCTCTTCTCATCCTCCATTTGGAGGTGTCCCAGGAGCCCTCAGGTACCGATGAGACACATGTACCAAGGCCGAGGTGATCTTGTAGGACGATGAGGTTCTTGGGGGCAGGGTGAAGAAGTTTGAAGGAATGAAGCCAGTTGGGAAACAAAGAGGTGGTTGTTAGCATGGTGGTTCAAGAATTATGGGGTCTGAATTTAGTAGCATACAAGGGTTATAAAGTAAAAATCATCCATATTGATTCAGGTGGAAATCTGACATTTGTGAACACGGTGGGGATGGAAGTGCACAGCCAGTTAGGGGGAAGCTTTGAGGTTACTGAGCATAATTAAGCTGTTTAACTAGAGTTGGACCTACATGGAATGAATGAATGCATGAATGAATGAACAAGTGATTGACAAAGCTTTTATTAAATCCTTACTATGTCCCAGGAACTTAGCGCCCAGTGCTAAGTGCTCTGAATGAAAATACAAAAGCAGAGAGAGTGCCTCCCCTCAAGGAGCTTATATTCTAAGCATTTTAATAGGGAAGACAATACACATAGGTAAGCGATGACCAGGGACAGGTCTTTTGGTTTATGAAGTTATAACGATGTGAGTTGGGGAGTAGAGGGACTCATCCTTTTTAGTTGCAATAGCAATTTTGATTTGATTATGGTTCCAGAACTTGAAAGAAAGAGTTGGGGATTGTGGAGGAGGGAGATTGTGGTTGGGGAGAAGATGGGCAGGGTGTAAGGTGAGCATGGGCAGGGGCTGCTTCCATATAGTGGACACATGAGGCTTTCACCAATCAGGAGTAAACTTTCAGTAGTATTATTTCATTCAGTAGACAAATTCAATTTATTGAATTTTTGTTGATGTCACGAGTACCGAGAAGACCGTCTTGCTTCCTCCCCCCATCTCAGTTCTTCTTTCCAATGTTCACTGATGCTTGAAATTTTTTTTAAATAGAGGATGTTATCTTTTAAGTCATAACGAAGAGATAAAGTTTAAAATAATCGATAAGCATTTATTAAATGCCTATGTGTCCTACACTGTGCTACACATGGGGAATAAACATATGAAAAAGACTGTCCTCCTCAAGGAGCTTATAATATAATGGGGGGTCAGACAATATGTAAAATAATGTTGAAAGGGCCAGAGAGAGAGAAGATGGGGAAGGCATAAATTGTTTTAGGGAATATCAACTTATATTTAAATAAGGTATAACTAACTAAATGGTATGGATTCACATCAGAGGTAGAAGGGGCACCCAAAGGCAATCTAATCCAACCCCTGCTACATCTCTTTCAAAATCTCCCACAGGCACTTCTCTACTCTTTTCCTGGGGGCTCAAATGAGATGACAGTGACTCAGTAGTCACCTCATCTCATTGTTTTACTGTTCTGTGTTGGAGTTTTTCTATGCCTGGTGTCCTGAACTCATTATTATCTCCCTACTTGTTTTGGTGTCAGCTCCCTGTTAGCCATTTCTTTTTGTTCTTTCCAGTACAAAAGCCATTCTCCTTGTCAGGAAAAACAAGGAAAATCAGAACTGAACAATGATTTCTTTTCTCTATTGCCACCCTCATCATCTCATTGCTAGGGAATCTTCCAGGTCACATGTTCTGTAGTTGCATTTCATATATGTATGCATGATTTTTTTCTTAGAATTATTCTGTCACTCTGTGCTCAAATAGAGATGAGGTAGCCTTCTGTCAGGGCTGCGATGGAGGGAATTCTTGCACTGGGTGTGAGATTGCACCAGATGAGCTGTTACAAGGTCTCTTCCAGTTCTAGCTTATTATTCATTCATGTAATAACATGGTGTGGTAACCCTCTTGAAATGGAATATAGTGGGAAAGGGTATGAGTTTTACCTCAGAATATCTCAGGATATTTTTATTGAATGGGTGAATGCCTTTGTCTAATGATAGTCTCCTATCTTTTGTCTCTCCACATGCCATCCAAGCCTATTCCTTTTTTTTTATTTACCATGCCCATTAATCCCTCACCCATCAGTATTTTGCCAGGTCATTGTCCATATTCTGGTCATACCCTTTTCTTTTGCTAACCCCTGGTGAGCCCTTCCCTTCTGACCCCACTGGGAACTAGTTCACTTGTCTTTATTCCTGAATGCCTTGCTCCCTTGCTTTATGCCCTGCATGCCTTGTCAAACCCCATATCTGTTTTACTTCTAACATCTACCTATTTACATGCTATTAAATATAGCTGGAGAAAGTGCTGTAACTATGTGGATTGAAAACAGTATATTATCTCTTCCTAACTGGGCCCCAACCACAACAAGGTAGTCCTTTTATGGCTCCCAAGTTGATTTTCAATACCTTTTTCCACAGTGATTATTCCAAACCTTCTCTTCTTAAGCCTCCAGCTGCACTCTTCTTCTCCCAACCTTTCAGATGAAGCCCCATCTCCTACTTTACCTAAGATATCCTGGCTAACTACTGAGGACTCCTTTTTGTCCCTTCCTCTTCTTGCCATATCCTGACATCACACTCTTTACCATTTCCTTGTTTTTATTCCTTGTACCCTTGATCCAATCCCCACCTGTCATCTTCAGAATATTGTCTCATTTCTACTCCCCCTCTATTTCCAGTCTTCACCCTATCTGTATCTTCTGGCTCCTTTCCTGCTGCCTACAAATATATCCAATTCTTTCCCATCCTCAAAAAACAATCTCTAGATTCTACCATCCCTGTTGACTATTGTCTCATACCTCTCTTCCCCTTTTTAGCTGAACTCCTTGGAAAAATCAATGCCTCAACTTCTTCTCTTCTCACTTTGTTATTGTTGTATTTCAGTTGTTTCATTCATGTCTGACTCTTCATGCCCCCTTCTGAGGTTTTCTTGGCAAAGATACTGGAGTGCTTCGCTATTTCCTTCTCTGGCTCATTTTGTAGATGAGGAAACTGAAGCAAACAGGGTTAAGTGCTTTGCCCAGGGTCACATAGCTAGTCAATATCTGAAGCCAGATTTGAGCTCAGGAAAATGAGTCTTCCTGACTTCAGGCCTGGCACTCTATCTATTGCACCACCTAGCTGCCCATTTTGTTAACCTTGAAATCTGGCTTCTGTCTTTTATCACTTAATTGAAACTCCCATCTCCATATAGTGACCACCTTCCATCCCTAGCACCCCAATCCAATGGTCTCTTTTTAATCTTCATTTTCCTTGAATTCTCTGTTACAATTGTTAGTGATAGCAAATTTCCTCCTGCCAACTCTCTCCTCTCTCTGTTTTGGGATGATGTTCTTTCTTGTTTGTCTTGATACTTGTCTGACCTTTCTTCAGTCTCCTTTACTGATTCATCATTTATATCACACCCCCATAACTGTAGGTGTCCCCAAGTTTCTGTCTTTGGCCTTCTTTTTGTTCTCTACTGTCATATATGTCATCACCTTCTATGGATTCAACTGTCATCTCCAGGCAGCACTTCCAGATCAACATGTCCAGTCCTACTCTATCCTTAGAGCTTCAGTCTTATATCAATAACTGTTTGTAGAGTATTTATAACTGAAACTCAAATTCAACATGCCCCAACAGAACTCATTATCTTTCTCCCCAAAGCATCAGTTCTTCCATTTTTTATTATTTTTCAGGTCTCTATCACCCTCCCAATAATATAGGTTTGCCACTGGGGCGTGGTTAAATCAGGATATGTCTGTTGTTCAGTGGGGCCCACAAGGAAGTTAGATTATTGGGGCTGGGGGCAGCCCCCAATCTGACAACTAATGATTAGGATTCCATCATTCCCCCCTCAAAGGGCTGGGGACCAAATTTATTTGGGAAAAGGGACAAAGGTCTCTGCTTCTGTAGCTTCTTCAGGCTGAAAAGAGCTGTCCCTGTCTCAATGGATCCTGAGGAAGAGGTTGACTGCAGCCAAGCATAGGCTACATCTGTGCAATGATGGGCGAGTATGGGCTGGTACTCCACTGTTCTCTGCCAACTGTAGGTGAATTGGCCTGTAGTCTGAGAGGCACAAATCTAACAGGCAAGTTCAATATATAAAGGAGATATATAAGGAGAAAGAAACCAAGAGCCCTATGATGTCATTATTTACTTTTGACCTACAGGATTATCTGATCTTAATACTTTCTCAAAAATTTCCAGTCTGATTTAAATTCCTTTAGGAGGATCAGGTGCTTTAGATGTTTTTGTTCTCTCTCTCCTCAAAGTATCTTGAACATACTTATCAGTATAAATATTGAAACTCTCTAGAAGAATGCAGATCTTTGAGACTTGGGAGCTTTCTATAATTTGTTTGTGAATATGTTATATACCCACTGTAGAATGTAAGCTCTTTGAAGGCAAAGACTGACTTTTTTCTTTCCATCCCTAGCACTTAAAACAGTGCCTGGAAGATAGTAAGGACTTAATATGTGATTATTGATAGGTGGATTTGTCTTCATATTCCCAGCAGACAGAAAAGTGGTTGGCACAAAATAGGGGCTTAATATATGTTTTCTAACTGATTGGTCTTTGCATCTCCAGCACCTAGAAAAATGCCCAGCACACAGTGAAGATTTAATAAATGTTTAATTGATTTGTTTTTGTATCCCTAACCCTTAGTGCCAGGGTAAGTAGTAGGTACTTATATATCTTTTTTTTTATAGTTGATTACATGTTGTCTCTTCCATTAGGCTATGAGCTCCTTGAGAGTAGAGAGTTTTTTTATGGCTTTCCTTCGTGTCCCCAATGCTCCCCTCACCAGCCAACTCATACAATGCCTGACACATAGTGAATGTTTACCAAATGGGTGTTGATTTAACTTAAATGTTTATTGAGTTCAATTTAATGGAGCAAATATATTGAAATTCATAGTTTAAGTGACTTAGCTAATGTCAAACAGTCCAGTCAAAGATGTGGAATTTAAACTGACCATAATATCTTTCCTAGGTCACTGCTTGACCTCTCTTTAAGCAAGCTCTTCTGCAGAACAATCAGGGTAAAATCTGGACACACTGGAGGTTCGCTGTTATTTTGTCCTTTATTATCAAATGCCAGAATGCAAAGTTAAGATCAGTCCTAATAAAAGAAATGATTGTGCAATTTACATCAAGGCAGATCTAATTAAATGCCTAATCCTTAAATGCACATAACTGGATTTACATATTCACTTCAATGCAATTAAGAGTTGGTATTTAAAGGGCATGATTCTTTTTTCACATTTTCTTCATTACAATACTGGGGCTTTTTTTTTCTTTCTTCTGGTTGTTGTAGTCAAGACAAACACTTTTGCTTTCCAGCCCTTAATCATGAGGAAGTAATGGCCTTGTTTAGGCCCAATCATTTTGGGAAGTAAAAAAGAATCATGGTAGATTTAAGAGCTCTCCTCCTGGCATTTACAATGCACATTATAGGACATACATTTTAACTGCATTCCATTTCTTTTAATTCAAACTTTACCAAGGCTCAATCATGAATTAAAGTGCCCTGTACCTAGACCCCAGTACCATGCAGTAATGGAAGAGTCATGCTGAAATCAGAAAATGCAGATTCAGATGCTAGCCCACTCACTTACTCTCTTGGAGCTCAGTGGCATCTCTGGACCATCTTGCCTGATCTGAAATGACAACTTTTCCTCAATAGCTTTGAGAAGTGGTCATCAGTGTTGTGTGGGGGTATCTTACACAGGGAGTCAATTACACTGTTGGATAGTTTTGATTATTGGGACATTTTTCCTAACAAAGGACGTGTCATTGAGTAAATCACTACGATTTTTCTGAAATCTAAATTTCTTCATCTGTAAAACAATGACAAAATAATGACAAAAATAAATGACAAAAAAATGTAGTCACTACTTAATAGTGTTGTTGTACACAGATTTAGAGATGGAAGGGACCTTTGTTGTTGTTCAGTCATTTCAGTCATGCCCAACTCTTTGCAACTTCATTTGGGCTTTTCTTGATGAAGATACTGGAATGCTTTGCCATTTCCTTCTCCAGCTCATTTTACAGATGAAGAAACTGAGGCAAACAGGGTTAAGTGACTTGCCTAGGGTGTAGTGGTAATCAGGGCAGCACTTTTTGCTTTTCTTCTCTTAAGTGCCTTTAATGATTCTGGCCTTTGTTTGAATGGGAAAGGTAAAATGGCATCTTTTTTTCTGGGAGTGTTTCTCAGCACTAAGACAATGTAATGGTAATCAGCACAGGACTTTTTGTTGTCTTCTCCTTTGGAATGCCAAGGTAATTAAGTACCTTTGATGAGTCTTGCCTTTCAAATGTAATGGCCAGCAAAATGGGACTTTTCCCTGTTCTTTGTCTGAGTGCTTCTCAGCACTGAGGTAATCAAGTGCCCCAGGGCCGGAAAGACAGGCACATAAGATCCAAGGTTGGTGTTTGTCTTTTGGAGATCACTCATGGAAGGAGCATTGAGACTCTGGGCAAGCCGTTGTAACTGCCCCCACCCCCCCAGCTTTGCTAACCCAGACCCATTGGTGCTTCTCTTTTTGGTAATATGTATGTGATGTCTTGATTAGACAAAGCCTGTCTGTTGAATATTGTTATTTAATCTGTTGATATTTTCTGTTTGTAATTGGTTTGTATTTGCTCTGAAGTTCAGGGTGCTGGTTCTTTCCCCTGAACTAAGTGAATGATATTTGTATGCAGGATTAAAGTAAGCTTGTTAACCTCTTAACATTGCTTTCCTTAGTAAAGCAGATCAAAAGAACCTGGGCTTAAAGCGTTCTGTGAGCTCATTGTCTTGGTCTTACACCCCCACAGGAGCTGCTAGCTGAATTGTTGAAACAATATGTGGTCCCACCACCCCTTTTTCCAGACAAAGAAAGTGAAGCACATACATTTAAAGTAACTTTGGTTCAAAGTTACACAGGTATTATCAACCAGTATTAGAACCTAGGTCCTCTGGCTACAATTGTTTCATTTTAAGCCTTCTAATATAGCATTGGGTAATATCAACTCTCTTTGTGAATCATTTTAACGCTGTGAAGAAGTAATTATTAAATCAAATCCCAGAAATCTGAAAGAACCTCTTTTGGACTCAATGACCTCTGATGTTCCTTTCTGCTCCACGTGTATGAACTTAGGATTTTGGGATCTTCAATCTGCATGACTGCCCTGTGAGTTCTTCCTCTCCATTTTGCAGACGAAGAAGCAGAAACTGAGAAAAGTTAAGTGACTTGTTCAAGGTAACATTGCCAATAAATATCCAAGGTGGGATTTGAACCAAATTTCTTAATTCTAGTTCCAGTCATTTTATCCTCTTGATCTCAAACACTGACTGAGGTAATACAAGCATTATCATCTCCATTTTACAAATGGGGAAACTGATGCTCTGTAACAACAATGTTGCTAGCAGCTGTTGTGGGGGAGAAAGACCAGCAACAAAAGCACAGAGGAAGGCTGCTAGCATAGGTTCTTTGATCTGCTTTTCTAAGGAAAGCAACTTTCAGGGGTTCACAATCTCAGTTTAATTAAACATACATGTACCATTCACTTAGTTCAAGGGGAAAAGCCAGCACCCTCAACTTCAGAGCAAATACAAACAGAAATTGCAAGCATACGTTATAAACTGATCAACAGACAGATTTCTGTCTGACAAAATCACGATATACATAGATAGTTATCAGAGAAGCACCAACATTTGGATTTTTCAAAGTGGGGCATGGGGACTGCTTAAACAGCTTACCCAGAGTCTTATAACAAACACTCTTTTCAATGAGCATGTCCCCAGAGGCAAAAGCCAACCTCAGAGCTCTTAGACCCTGTTCAGGGCCCTGAGGGGTCAGAGCCTACTTAGAAAAAAGATGTAGGTCTGGGTCCTCACGTCTAGTTAGTTAAAGGGTGTGGGCCTGCCCCTAATCAGACCTCCCTTTGTTGGATCCATCTGAGTCCTATTCAATCTTTCACTTACTGATCTTTTACTTACTGATTGGCCTTACAGGCTCATAGAGTAAAGTGGCTTTCCTAGGCAGGCTTATATAGCTCATAAGAATCATAGAGAAGACTTGACCTTGACTCTTCTGACTCCAAGACCACTGCTATTTCCATTCTACTAGGTCAGCCTAAGATGAATGATAATATCATATTTCAAATCCAAGATTCACATAAGGCAGAGGCATTATCTTTTCCAGAAAACTTCTCCATGAAGGCTGGTTGCATTTGTCAACTGTCTGTTTTTCAACTCCTTTGTGTGTTGTTCTCACTTGAGAATGACTTCTCAACATGCATTTTTTAAAAAAATGAAATCGAAAAACCTTATTTATCATTCTGTGTCATTTCAACTAAGTGGCAACTGCACTCTGACGAGGATGTCTTATTTTCCCCTCTGCTAACATTTATCGAAGGCTGTGATTAGTGAATTTGCTGCCTTAGTTTTTACTAAAAAAACCCAAAACATCTTTTAGTTGTTTCCTTCAATTTGTTTTTTTAAAGGATATTATATCCATGACTACAACGAAATTAATAATTCAGAGCTCTGAGTGGCCCATTCATATCCGAGTAAGTTAGTCATGCTTCTTGTTTTGCTGATAATATAAGTTTCCAGACAACCATGTTGCCATTTGCCAACAGAAATGCTAATGCTGTTTGTATCTATATGGTGCAGCCTGACTTATTTCACTTAGGGATGATATAAAATCAATTTAATTATGCCCCTTAGAAGAATCTGGAAATTGGTATTTGTTCTGAGTATGTTAATGCAAAAGGCATTTGCATCTTAACTCACTTTCATACATATCTCTCGCCTATAATCTCTCCAATTTGCACTTCTTTTCCTGTGACAAAGGGAGCGGGCTGGTAGCTTACTTAAAAGATGCTTTCTGCTTTGTGGGATGGACAGGCTCATTTGCTGGGTCTATGTTGCTTGACAAGATTTTTGCCTTTTGAATAAGAAACCCCAGAGATTCCCCAAGCATCATTTTGGCTTCTCGGCGGTCCCAAAGTAGAACTTTAATTCATCTGCTTTGCAACAAGGAATATTTGTAGAGGGAGATGACTTGCCTTCCTTGATTAACTTGGTATTTCTTTTTTGGAGACAAGAAATGCAGCATAACCGTACAATCAAAATCGATTTTTTTTTAACATACAGCAATTTGCTGATCTGCCCAAGTTCTGAAAACTGGATCAGAGAACGTTACCTGTAAGCCCCTCAGCCAATTGGGATTATTTCCCCTATGCCTAACCGCAACCCCTTTGCTGCAAGTTAACTCACTGATTCTCTGCATTGACTTCATGTGTATTTTATGAACATGTTGCACTCCATCCCCCTTCCCAGTAGAAGGTAAAATCCTTGAAGAGATGGGCTCTTTTCTCCTTTGTCATTGTATTCTATAAGTTTATTATAGTACCTAGGACAGAATAGGTGCTTAATAAATGCTTGTTTAATTTAATGGCATGTTTAATTCTTAGCAGATCTCTTTTAATTCATTTTTTATGGTGGTTTCATGACTACATTGGTATAGGGAATTCTCCTGAGGATATTCCCTCTACCAATCCAGATAAATCAATCAATAAGCATTTATTAAATGCCTATTATGTGTTAGGTGCAGTGTAAAGTCATAAAGGATAAAAATACAGTGAACGAAACAATCCTTAAACCTCAAGGAGTTTATATTTTGTTGGGAGAAACAACATGTACAAACATAGTTAGGACTTGATTAGTGCAAACAATGAATCCCATGCAGTGTCTCATTTATTCACATTCATGCTGCATATTTCCACTGGGCTGGAACCAATGAACATATTTTACATAATTACAACTTTATATAGTATGAATTTTAATACGTGTGACCACTTCATTGGATTAATCATTCATACTAATAAAGAGCTAGTGGTATAAGTGTAGTAACTCCCCTGGACTCACTTCCTCAATGGCACTAGACTAATATGTTGGGTTCCTGGAGGGCAATAGCTCTTTGGGGGCAACCCTGAGGCTTGGGGGTTTCTAACACTTGCTCACAAGCCGCCAACTGATTCCATCAGTTCAACTTTATTTGTTGCTAGAAAGGGGTATTTAATGAGGTGGTATAGAAAGAACAGAAATTATAAAACATGTAGGCTTGAAAACGGAGGTTCCCTTTTCCTCTCACACTCACAATGTTCTTCTGGAGAGTGAGGCTACACTCAGAGCATAAAAAACTAAAGTCTTGCATGTAGGGAGAACATAGGGTTGAGTGGTACCTTCTGGCTCCTTTACCCAGGAATCCTTTTATGCCTTGGCAGAGTCTTCATTAAATTTTCTCCTGTATTGGGTAGTACTGTTGATGGTTGGGTTTTTCTCTTGCTCCCCTGGTTTGGCTTTTCCTAGGGCTTGATATCTCAGCAGATGCATCAATCTATTGTTGGGCTGGGTTAAGAAGGTTGCATGTCTGCACTGTTTCCTTACTGAAATCAGGAACCACCACTACAGTTCTAGTTGCTGGGTGGGTCTCCAATGATTTTAGTGAATTTCCCTGGTCCCTCTGTTTCATGAATACTTCTCTCAGGATACTTCCTCAAGATCAGGCAAGAAGAAACACCAAAGAAACAGAAGCATCAGGAGCACCTTCCACCCTGCCCCCAGTAGTTCACATTAGTTGGTACTTCATTTACTTCCAGGAAGGATGCCATGCTGTCTCCATAAAACAAACAACAACACCTGCCACCCCTACCCCCGCAATTTATTAAATGGTGATTCATTAAATTAATGATGATTCATTAATGGTGATTCATTAAATGGCCCAAACTTCTGGTGATGGATCTTTCAGATACACAGAATTTTAGAGTTCAGGAAGACCTGAGAAGCCATCTAGTACATCCCATGTGCTAAAAGGAATTCCCACTACAAATTTCTGCATTCAGTTTGGTCCTTAGAGGACATCTGTGTCTGTAACACTTGTAGCATTTCTACCATGGAAGGGTCTGTAAGGGCTTTGGTTCCATTGGCATAATCTTCTACAACCCAGGGTGGCTTCCTTGTCCTGATGTGTCATCTAAGCAGGGCCTTCATGAAGCTTGGACATGAGTCTAAATGCAGCAAGACATCATGGGTAGGAAGCTGGCCTCAAAGCCAGGAAGACCACCAAGGTTCAAGTCTTGCCTCTGACATATACTGGCTATGTGATTGCGGACAAAAACTTAAGTTCTCAGTGATGTAGGAAACTCTCCAAGATGATAAATCACAGAGAAGAGGCCAACATGAAGAGGAGGTCATGTCACCTGAGGACTCACCCTACCAACAAAATCACAGGTCCTGTTTTTGTGTTGCTGTCATAGTTAACTCAACAAATCTTTATTAAATGCTCATTCTGTGGCAGACACTGTATAAGGTATCAGAGATACATAGATTAAAAATGGAACAGTCTTTGATCTTAACCTACATTTCTTTGGTACTTATGTAATGAGATACAAATACAGCAATAAATATCATATAAGAAAGGACAAGTAGATGGCACAATGGATAGAGTGCCAACTTGGATTTAGGAAGGCTCATCTTCCTGAGTTCAAATCTGGCCTCAGACAGTTATTAGCTGTGTGACCCTGAGCAAGTCACTTAACCTTGTTTGCCTCAGTTTCCACATCTGTAAAATGAGTTGGAGAAGTTGGAGAATCACTCCAATATCTGCCAAGAAGTAAGAATCATGTCTGCACAGGACTGAAAACAACTGAATGACAACAATAATCATGTAAGAAACATTAAGAAGTGAGAGAGCAAAATTAAGTGGAATGTCGGGGAAAGGCTTCTTGGAGGAGCTGCCCATTTGCTGAGAGTCCAAGGGAGGTAAGGACTCTGAGAGGTGGAGATTGGGGGGAATCGATGTGCCACGGGAGTGTACATCAGACATGAGAATTCGTAGAGGTAAGAGAAGGAAGAGCAAGTTTCAAGTTCTGTCGGCAATACATTTTATCTTGAATGTAGAGTTTATGCAGCCGAATAGTCTGAAGTGCGGCCACAAAGGTAGGAAGGAGCCAGACTGTGGTTAGGGGGCAGAGTTTGTGCTTTATCTGTCAGGTTCATCAGTTAAGGCAACTACTATATTTCAGGTACTGTCCCAAGTGCTGAGAAAAGGAAGAAAAAGTAAAAACAGTCCTGCCCTCCAGGAGCTTACATTCTCAATATGACAATAGATAATATTTATAAAATTATCACAAAGAGGTTCTATGAGGAAAGGCAGACCTTCACAGTTTAAGGGGAAGGGGATAAGAATTAGGAAAGTCTTCATGTAGAAAGTAGAGCTTGAGGCAAGTCCAGGAAGAAACCAAGGATTTTAAGAAGCAAAGGTATGGAGTCAATGCATTCCAGGACTAGGAGACTCTTTCAGTGGCCCAGAGATAGGAGTTTGAGCATTTTTGTGCAAAACACTGAGCGATCCAGTGTGGTTCAACTGGAAAGTGTGAGCAGGGGTAATGGAGAGTCTTTGATGATTTTTGAGCAGGGAAGTGACATAGTCTGACCTTAGGAGTCTGATTTGGTGCTAGCAGTATACATTTTTATACACAGCATATATTTTGATAGGTTGGTCAACTGAGGAAAAGAGAGCCTGTGATAGCAGCAATCAGAGGCTGAAATGAAGATATCAACTTGCCTTTTGCTTCTTTCTTTTTCCCAGAGTGGAATTCCCCAGAATTCCTTGTGTTTGGTTATATAGATCAGCAGGCCTACCAGCTGCTCAGCAAGTCAATAAGCAAGTATTTATGTACTATCTACTCTGCCAGGCACTGTGCTATACAAAGACAAAAATGAAACCATTCTTGCCCTCCACCAGCTAACCTATAGGAGAAGGCAGCATGAAAACACTGAAGTAGATACAAAGTGTGTGTAAAATAAATGTAAGGCAATTTTCTGGGGGGAATAGGCATTAGCAGCTGGGAGATGGTGGGGATCAGAAAAGGCTTCATGGAGGTGGGAAATCAAATTGGATTAATTCTAGGTAAGGAGGAAGTGGCAACTTCTGAAACGGCAGCAAATCTGCCCCTTATTAGCCATCCCAAGTATCTTCTCCAGTTATACTGGTGGAGGTGGCTAGTCCTAGTTCCTATTTCTGTATTTCAAGGTTGCATGCTGGGATGGTTTTAAAAAAATGGCTAGATATGGACTAGACATTTGGGAAGGTTCAAAGCTGGTTGAATGACCAGACACAATACTTAGTAATTACTCAATGTTCAATTGGAGGAAGGTCTCTATTAGAATTCTCCAGGGATCTGTGGGTTCAAGGCCACTGCTGAATCCCTTTTTATCAATGACTTGTATAAAGGCATAGATGTGCTGATTTAATCTGCAGATGACATAAACGGGAAAGATGGTGGTCAGGATAAAAAAAGATTGTTCATGTTAGAAGTTCGAACCAAATATAATAAGATGAAATTTAATAGAGTTAAATATATAATCTTGGGTTAAAAATCAATTTCACAATATGGATGAAAAAGATCTGGTAGTTTTAGTGAAATGGCTAGGTCAACATGAGTTATTAATATGACACTCAACTCAAATAGAAATGACTTCACCAATGATGACACAGATCACAGGCTATCCATGTCTACCCATCCTGTATAACTCTGTTCATGTCCCTCCATAAGTTTGTAACATGCAGGAAGCAGTCCTTTCTTGATTTCTCCTGACATCTTGAGGATGATGGTGCGCATTGTAGAAGTCTGAAGTTGCTATCCTTTAAACTCCTCATTTAACGAGATTATTTTCTAGAATACATTTTTAATGATTTCCTTCATTCCTGGTTCTCTTTAAATTTTCTTTCTTGTTCTAGGTTGCAGTTTTTGCATACCTACTATGCTGCTTTTCACTGCTCTAAATTCTTCAGAGTATTGTTTTCCATGTTTCAGCTACACAAAACCAGGGGAACTAGCATTAAAGAGGTAGGCCTTTGTTCCTGGGAGAATTTTTGAGGTCACTAAAAGAGCCTTGGAATTGTCGGTTCTCCTCATGCTTAAGTTTGAGCCTAATTCATTGTCCATCTGTATTAAATGTCCTGATACACACACATACATACATTTACGTGTATATATATGTATATATACATCCATATATGTGTGCATATATATATACATACCACATGCATGCACACACACACACAAACACACACTTATTGGACAAGCTCTATAGATTACACATCTAATAGCTTGTCATAATCCAGGCAATATATATTCTTCATCCACTTGGTTTTTCCTATGTAAATAGTTAGGTCAAGAGGCCAAACAATATGATCTGATGCTACCCTCCCTTAGAAAAAGTTCATGCAATCTTAGGCTGTATTAAGAGATGCTTAATGTCCAGAGAGAAGGAAGTGCTTAGCTCCACGGGCTGCCGTGGAATGCTGTATACAGTCCTGAGCCCTCTAGTTTAGAAAGGACACTGAGAAGCTGGAAATAAATCCAGAAGAAAGCAACAAGGATGATAAAGATCTCGAAGTCACATAAGCATCAATTGAAGAAACTGGGATATCAAGCCTAGAAAAGAGAAGAATTAATAGGAACAGAATATCTCCAAGTTTTCAAAGGACCTTCAAATAGAAGCAGGACTAGACTTTTCCTACATTGTTCCAGAGAGCTGAGATTGGGAGAGACCCAGGGTTGATGGAAGGGAAAATATCTTACAACTTTGTGCTCTCCAAGAGTATATTGGGTGGCCTTGGAAGGAGTTGATTTCACCTCATTGGAAGTTTCGATGTAATGGTTAGATAACTATAGGTTGAGTTTATTGCTGAAGTGATTCTTGGTCAGGTGCAGTTGGCCTAGATGTCCAATGAAGCCCCTTCCAACTGAGATTCTTTGATTCCCTAATGCAAAATGGCAAGAGGTTCTTCCACTTACCTTAGTGCTCAGAAGCTTAGAAACAGGCTGTAATATGGAACATTTGTTTTTCCTGATATAGTGCGTATATCAAACATCTTTATTGGGAAGATAGAAAAGAACAGGCCCTGAGGCTGATTCCCTTTGTTGACTGGATAAATGAACTAGCCTTTGAATGTATGTTTGCTCTGACATGCCAGTTTGCCAGAATACCATTTGGAGAAGAAAATAAATCTTTAAGATTTTTTGCAGGCCACTGAGCCTCTATTAAAAAGCAGTCAGGAAGCTGGGCTGAACAGTGAAGCAGAATGCATGTGGCCAGGATGTAGGGAGATTGGGGAGAGATTTTCAAAGGACTGGCTGATCATAAATGCAGGCAGGGCACTCCTTTTACTGTTCATCAGTTAATGTTATTGAATACCCTGGGGTCTATGACACACTACTAGGTCCTCCTGTTGGAAAGTGACAAAGAGAGATGATTTATATGCCTGGGTGGAATTGTGGTGTGCAGGTGGGTAGACTGCCATTAGCTGAGGCGGGGGGAGGAGGGGAACGCGGCCCAATAGTCTGAAAGCCCTGGCAGACCATGCAATCTTTTATTCAACGAGATACTTCCATTCAATTTGATTAAGTTCAGTCTAGCTTGAGTCAGCATGCCGCTGTTAAGCACATACAATATGCCAGATACAATGCTAGAGGCTAGTGACACAAAGACAGTAATAAAAACAATACTTGTCCTGGGGAGTTTTCTATAGGTAGGCAGGTAAGTAAAACTGGAAGACAAAGTTAGGGCCAGAAGGACTCTCAAAGGCCATTTAGTCCAACCCTCTTATTTCATGGAGGAAGTCGAAGCTTAGGGAGTTGAAATGACTTGTCTAAGACAACGTAATAATTCAGTGATGAATTTGAAGCTAGGGCATCTAATGTCAAGTGCAGCCACCTTTCACTATATCATGCTGCAATATGTAGACCAAGGTCAATACTACAATAATTTTGAGAGGGGGTGGGAAGCATGAGAATGAAGGAGTGGATCAGGAAAGGCCTTATGTAGCAGGTAGCTTCAGCCTGAGCCTTGAAGGCAACTAGGGAATCTCAAAGATGAGGATGAAGAGTGAGAGTACTACAGGCATGAGAAACAGCTGAAGCAAAGGTTTGGAAGTGAGAGATGAACGTTCGTGTTCAAGGAATGGCAAATAGACTAGTTTGGCTGGAAGTAGTTTTACAGGAGGGGGAGTGATGAGATCATGGCTAACATTCATCTTGTCTCTGAAAGACCCTTGAATTGGACTGGACTACTCTCTGCCACTGAACAAGGTGCATGTGGATAAAAAAGACCTAGAGAACAGGGTCCCTTCTGTACTTGAGTTCTAATGGATGTGTGTTTGGGTTGATGAGTACAGTTGGTTAGAGCATGGGAAGGAAGGAAACAAACAAACAAGTGTTGATCAAGTGCCTGCTGTGTACCAGGGCACTCTTTTATGTGCTTTACAAATATTATTTCATTCCATCTTCACAAAATTCTGGGAGGCAGGTGCTACAGTTGTTCCCATTTTACAGTTGGGGAAGCTGAGGCAGACAGGTTAAATGGTAGTGAATGGGATGGATAATGGTGAAGACTTCACAGGGTATGTCTAAGGGAGTAGGAGAGGTTTTGGGATTTGGCCTTGTGACTCTGGAAGGTCAGCCTGGAGATGTAGGCATGCCCTTCCCCCCCCACCCCCAGATGTTAGGAGATAATGAACTTCCTGTGAGCTATTTGTTCTCTGCTCCAGGAAGGTCTCTCCTCCCCTCCACCCCATTTCTTCTCCTGGACTTTCAGATGCCACCCCGGCAGTTGAGTTCTGATAGTGAAAAACCTGAATGGACCGGATCAACCTTGGTCCTCTGTGTAGTTTTCCCGCCTAGACTGTAAGCCTACCTCCCAGCCAATGGTGAGAAGGGATAGAGGTGGGTGGGAATCTTTTTCATTAAGAGTATAAGTTAAGGCAGGTTCCCTTTTACCTTGCCTCCTCCATTATGGAGGTGTGCCCAAATCTTGCAAGGATTGTAAAATAAATTTACTTTGTTTCTCCTAAGGATGTCTCTCCTATTATTTAAAAATTCTGTCCCATACAGTAGCAAAGGAGGATTGATACACATAGGAGTCAGTCAGATACACATAGGAGATCAATTCCCTGGTGAGACTTGCCTAGGATGTCTAGCAAGTGTCAGAGGCAAGATTTGAATACTATATTCCTGAGACAAAGCCCAGTACTCTCCTACACCATTCCCCCAAAGGCCATGAATCATAAAGGAAGGGTGGACAGGAGGCAACACAATGTAGATTAATTAATCCTAGACTTGAAATGATAAGAACTCGGTTCTAATCTTGATTCTTCAGTTTACCACTTGTGTAAGCATCTTCCCTTTTCTAGATCTCACTTTTCCCTTCAGTAAAATGGGGATAAATAGCACCAGCCTCATAGAATTGTGCAGATAAAATTGTGATATGATACACACCAAGGGCTTTGCAAACCTTAAAGTACTTTCTAAATGGGAGCTATTTGTATGTGACTTTAGAAACAAAGATTTTGAGCTGAAGTCCCCTGGGAGGTCAGCTGGGTATTTCCAGGAAGTAAATCAGCTTTTCTTTAGTTTGGTGTTTGCCTAATACACAAGGAAATGGTAGTAAAGGCATCAGTATAGGATAATAGGGACCTTAGGTGTGATAGTCAATATTACCTCACCCATGGAATTTATAGTGAATGAGAGAGAGCGCTAATGCTTCATTCCTAAGGAAGTTTTTTGCTATTTCAAAGTCTTTAAAAATCTCCTCCCTCTCTGATGAATCTTCTTTCATCTTAGACTGCCTTTTCCCCTGCCACTGACACATGTATATAGCAGGACTATAGAGCTAAAGTTGGAAGGAGCCTTAAGAGATCATGTAATGAACACTCCTATCCCATTTTACAGATGTGGAAACCATGGCCCAGAGAGGTTGATTTGCTCAAGATTACAAATGCAGTAAGTGTCAGAGGCTGATCTGAACCCACCCCTGATTCCAGAAGTTTCTACTCTACCTCTTTCTACTGTATCATGAAAACTTTAGTAAATTTCCTTTCTCCTTCTACAGTGATGTTGTGGCCTCTGTCTGTTTTTCCTTCTCTCCCACTTACCTTCTTCTGTTGTTCTTCCTTCTGTTTTCCTCCCTGTGCTTCTCTGTTATTTGAACAGTTCTGCCCATGCCACTTATAGCAAACTGAGGCTGAAGGTTCTTATCCCTCTGATTCTACTCTTAAAAAGACATGGGCACCCATCTTCTTATAATTAAAGGACATGGCTAGAGCTTCTCCCTGTAGAATACATATAGTTCCTCCGAGACATCCCATAGCATTCTGCTTGTCTACCACCTTTGTTTTTCAAGTTCGCTTTTTCAAAATTTAATTGTCTTGGACAATTATGTTCTTTGTCCTTTTTCCCCAGTGTGAAAAGAAATCAAAATCGCCCCCAGTTTCCAACCTTTTGTTTCATGGCACATATTGCTTTGGTTTCTTGTGGATCATTTAATGTGGGTTGCATTCTGAGTTTTGCAAGGAAAATTGACCTCAGATGATTCATGTGTAGCAAATATTGCTACCCAGCTAAATTGGCATTTACACCAGTAAATATACACAGAGAATGCCTTTGGTTCAACAAAGTGCAATCATTTTAGAATCCTCCGTGAACATAGGAATTAAAGAATCCAGATTGAAAGTGAGACTGAGGGAGGTGAAACTGACTTTAATGGAATGGCTACTGTCAAGAGCCCTTCTATTTCACCTCAGCAGTCTGAGTAAGAGAATGATCAATAACGCATTACTGGTGTCTTCTACATAACATTTCATAAACTCACTGAGTCAACTGATTAATGCTTCGTGTGTTTGATTGGCAGCATGGCACAGGGGAGAGAGTGCTGGGCTTTGGGTTAGGGATACCTGTACTCAAATCTTACTTCCGAAACTTGCTAGGAGCGTGATCCTAGGCAAGGAACTCAACCACTCTGTGCCTCATGACACTCAGGATCGGTTATCTACTAAGCCAGAACAGGCGTATTTTGTTTCATTGCACTTCACTTTATTGCATTTCACAGATTGTGTGTGTGTGTGTGTGTGTGTGTGTGTGTGTTTTATAAATGGAAGGTTTGTGGCAATGCTTCATTAAGCAAATCTATCAGCACATGAACACATCATGTCTCTGTGTCACATTTTGGCAATTCTCTCAATATTTCAAGCTTTTTCATTATGATTATATCTATTGTGGCAATCTATAATTGGTCATCTTTGATGTTACTTTTGTGATTGTTATGGGTCGCCACAAACCAGGACCATGAGAGATGGGGAACTTAATTGATAAATGTTGTGTGTGTTTTGACTGTTCCACCAATTGGCCCTTCTCTCATCTCTCTCCCTCTCCTTGGGTCTCTGTATTCCCTGAGACACAATAATATTGACATTAGACCAATTAATAATCCTTGGATGGCCTCTAAATATTCAAGTGAAAGGAAGAATCAATGTGACAGACTTCTTCATTGTCTTATTTTAAGAAACTGCCACAGCCTCCCAACCTTCAGTTACTGATACCTTGATCATTCAGCAGCCAATCAACATTGAGGCAAGACCCTCTATCAGCAAAAAGATTATGACTCACTGAAGGCTAGATGATGGTTAGAATTTTCTTTCAGCAATAAAGTAGTTTGTAATTAAGGCATATATATATTTTTAAATACGTTGAACACTCAAAAGATTGCAATATAGAGTAAACATAACTTTTATATGCACTGGGAAACCAAGAAAATTGTATGACTCACTTTATTATAATATTTACTTTACTGCGGTAATCTGGAACTGAACCCATAATATCTCTAAGGTATACTTGTAGTTTCCAAGCTTTTTTTTGGTCTCAGGACCTCTGCACACCCTTAAAGTATTTGGGACCTACAAAGAGTTTTTGTTTATGTTAATTATATCTATTGGTATTTTCCATATCAGAAGTTTAGTATTATTATGAAAAATAATTTTGACCTTTTGGACTCCTTGAGAGGAACTCAAGGATACCAGGGGATCGATCCCAGGGGCACATTTTGAGAACAGTTCTACAAAGTAATAGACAACTTTTGTTTTAGTTTGGAGAAAAAGTGCTTTCCCTCAGACTTATCCATGATTCCAAAATCACAATTCCTACCTGTATTCACACATTCATCTATTTGGAGAGATTGTCTTAGATCCATTCATAGTTTCATGAGAGCCAGGGTAAATCTTGATCCAAATGTTTCTTTTATTTTATTTCATATTTTACTTTATTTAGTATTTTATTTTCCCCCAGTTACATGTAAAAACAATTTTTAACATTTGTTTTTAAAATTTTGCGTTCCAAATTCTCTCCCTTCCTCCATCTCCACACCGGTTCATTGAGAAGACAAGCAATTCAACACAGGTCGTTCATGTGTAGTCATGTAAAACATTTTCCTAATAGTTATGTTGCGAAAGAAAACATACACAAAAACACCTCAAGAACAATAAAGAAAATAAAAAATATGCTTCAACCTCTATTCAGACACCGTCAGTTCTTTCCCTGGGGATGGATAGCATTTTTCATCAGAAGTCCTTCAGAGTTGTCTTGGATCATTGTATTGCTGAGAATAGCTAAGTTACTCACAGCTGATCATCTTACAATATTGCTGTTACTCTGTACACAGTATATTTCACTTTGTATCAGCTCATGTAAATCTTTCAAGATTTTTCTGAGAGCGGGCTATTCATCAGTTCTTATAGTATAACACTATTCCATCGTAATCACATATCACAATTTGTTCAGCCATTCCCCAATTGATGGACTTTCCCTCAATTTCCAATTCTTTGCCACCAAAAAAGAGCTGCTATAAATATTTTTGTACATATAACTCCTTTTCCATTTTTAAAATCTCTTTCGGGATACAGACCTAGTAGTGGTATTGCTAGGTCAAAAGGTACGCATGGCTTTATAGCCCTTTGGGCATAGTTCCAAATTGCTCTACAGAATGGTTGAATGAGTTCACAACTCCACCAACACTGAGTTAGAAATGTTTATAAGTATAGGCATTAGAACACAAATAGACTATCCTCATGTACAAAAGCACCACCTTTTGAATGAAAATATAGTTCTGCCCACCTCTGTTATCCAATCATTCTAGTTCCAGGTAAAATATTGTGATTGCCTTCAGACAGATTCACCCCTAAAGACGCCCTTAAAGACACACAGAGAAAAAGGTTTTAGGATCTCCGTTATGATTTTCCACAGCCTAATTAATTCTTCTTTGAGTCTAGTACCAAATCTCCATCACTGAATCTCTGATTTGGAAGAGATAGCAGAGATGATCTTATACCACTGATATAAAACAGATTTTCGTCTATCACATACCTGAAAAAGTGGTCAATCCACCTTTGCTTATAGGTCATGAGGGGGAACCCACCTCTTCTTAGGGCAATATATTTCACTTTTGGATAGCCATAGTTGTTAGGTAGCTTCTCCTGCCACCAAACCTAAATTTGTCTTTCTGAAACTTATCTCCATCATTACTACTTCTGTTCTCTGGGTTCAAGAAGGACAAGGATAATCCCTTTCCTAGGTGACAGTATTTCAGATTCTTCAAGACAGATATCACATCTCCTTAAGTATTCTTACCTCCAGACTACATACCACTAGGAATATTATTTGCTTGAAGGTTCATAGAGGCGGTCAAACCTAATGGATAGTGTGGATTCTGTTTCGACCTTTTGGAAACAAATCTTCCATGTATTACTACCTCTGCTTTTAATCACAGCCCAAAAGATCACAGATTTGCAGGCAGAAGTGACCTCAGAAGACATATAGTCCAAACTCCTAATGTAAGAATGGAGATCCACTGAGGTTGAGTGATGTATCCAGCAATGCAGTAAGCAGAAGAACCAAAACTAGTGTGCAAGTTCTCTCCGTGTTCCTCAGGACAGGCCCTCTGATTCTCTGCTCAGTCCTTTTTCCTTTGTCCTCTGCTTCCTTAGTGAGGAATTTCATTGACCACCCAGTTTTGGTGATGAATCCGTTGAGGGCAGGGCCTCATACCTGCACCTCCAAGTAATTTATTATCGACCCTTTTACAGAGGGCTCCCCTCCAAAGATTGAAAGCCACATATCAGCAAAACTTGACAAATTGTATGTAATAAATAAGACTCTCAGACAGAAGGAAGCTCAAGGCAAGAAGATTCATTTTATTGATCAGTGGGTGTTGAAATGAATGTGCTTTTTTTTTCTTCGGAGATGAAACAAAACAAAGTAAAAAATAAATCAACCCAATTTCATTACCACATTCGTCAAGGCTAAGAAGACCTCAAATGCTAGAGAATTCCAAAATGTCCAAAGCATATATTGGCTTTTTCTTTTCTTTTCTGTAACCCTCTTACTTGTATAGAAGGACCATTTGGAGAACGCTTTTTGAGTGAGAAGTAAAATTTCTACTTTTTCTAGGGAATCTCTAATAACCATAAATGCTGCTGATTTGAATGGGGGAAACAAATATCTATCATCAAAAATGTGTTATGCATATACATTTACATTCATGTGTGTGTAAAAGCACAGAACCACAGATTTACTCATTGCCACCACCTTCTCTAAAAACGTAGGAACAGTCTTAAAGGAAAATAGGAATGAAAAATTCTCTCATTGGAAATCCAGGAATCTTTTGAGCCCTAACTAATTCTGGCTCATTCAGAGTCAGATGGACATCAAGGTAAGAAGAGTTCCTTTCAATTTCATAACTTTATTGGTGTAACACCTAATGAGCTGAGTCAATATGTGTGGCTCCTGGCAACCAGGCTCATGTGAAGTATATGTCCTGTTAAATGTTAAACAAATAAGCAGCAAGATTATATTTGCTTCTAGAATAGCCTTGGTGATGTCTAATTTTCCATACTGTAAATGTTTTCATGTCTTTGAAACTGCTTTTTTCCAGAAATCACTTCAGCTTAGTGACTTTATGTGCAATATGAATAAATCAATGAATAAACAAATAAACAAATGCCTTTAGAATAACAGATTTTAGACAGCTGCAGAAATTGGATTTTATTTTTTCTGCCTGGAAAACTTCTTGTGAATGCTGAGTTGCTTGGGTGGACCTGTTTAACTAGGCATACCTTGGACTGCACTGGAAAGGAGATAATGACATGAGAGACCCTTCATGACAATATTTTCCCTGATTTTCTCTCTTTGAGTGACATTCAGATAAGGTGGTAAAATAAAACTGAATTTTCAGTTTTTTAATTTTTCATCTTAAGCATGCTCATCAACACTTTTGGATTAAAATTCAAGGAGGAGATGAGATGGAAGGGGAAATTGACTAATTATTACCTTAAAAGTTCAGCTCGTTTGTACCAGCCTGTTTAATCTCTCTTAAATTCCTCTCTCCTTCAATTGAAGGATTGGTTGGTTGCTAACAAGCTATTTGGCAAAATAGAAAAGAAAATTGGTTGTTTGGGTGTGCTTTCTGAGCAAGGTAGGACTCCATATTGGAAGAAAGCAGTTAGGATTTAGTACAAATCACAGGTCTTCTTCCTATGTGAAATGAATGAATGAAAAATGCATTTATTAAGTCTTTACTGTCTGCTAAATGCCAGGGATACGAATAGAAAAGGCAAGAGGAATTTTATCCTCAAGGAAGCTGCATTCTTATTGGTGAGGACAGCACATACACAAGAGTGGTGGCTGGGGCGGGGGGATGCTTTTGTTAGTAAATTTACAGGGATAGCGAGAGGAGTTATAGAGAAATCTTGACATTCTTCCCAGGAATATTAGAGTTGATTTGATTTTTATTCTTAGACATAAAAATGGAAAGCTGGGGATTAGGGGGAGGGAGGAATGTGGTTTGTCACAGCATCTTGTGATGGTTCTGGGATAGAAGTATGGTGGTCTGGGCTGAGCTACAAATAGTGTAGTCACATCAATCACACATATGCCTCTTCTTGTGGCAGGGAATATATTTACATTCAGATGCCTCAGTATTTAGGAGACTTTAGAATGGAAATTGTTTTTCAATAACTTGAACAAATGGAGAACATTACATATGGTGAAATCAAATGGGGGATTATTTCAGGCAATTTCCAATTGCTACATTTTGTTCAACTGAGTCAGACATTTTTTTCCTGGTATTGTTACTACAACTTATTACTCAAAGGGCCTGTAACCTTTACTCTCCCATTCATGCCTTGCTTTCATGTCCCTCCTCTGACTTCTTGCCTTTGGCTCCTCCTAAAATGAAGAGGACAAACCTTAATATACCGGGCAAGGGGAGATGATGTGGTTCATACTACATTTGATTTGTTGTAATATCTGGCAAAGCATAATTAAGAGAAGTATGTAATTGGATGTGAATGCTTCTGAGCAATAACAACAGCTCATTCATGGTGTGCCTTAAGGATTTCTTGTAGGATCATAGGAGATTTAGAGCTGGAAGGGATCATAGAGGCCATAAGGTCGAATGCTCTCGTTTTTCAGATGAAACAATGAAGATATGTAATAGGCTTTGAGTCACACAGCGACTAAAGCAGGATTTGAACTCAGATCTTCCTGATCCCAAACTTGGTACTCTATCTACTATCCCACCAAAGCTATCTTTTCACATCATGAAATCCAGAATCAGAGGCAGCATGGCTACAGCAGGGATGACATTACTGACAAAAGAAATAGAGATGTTAGGAAGTGGGGAGGGACTTCTGAAAAAAAAAGAGTTCTTATTTGTTCATGAGTTTTAGATGCTTATGAGGCTTCAAGATTAGGAATGCAGTTCTCAAAGACACGGTAAATCCTAGATTTGGAAACAGGTCTCCTGACTCCAGGTCCAATGACTATTGGTTTAGAAACCATTTTACACACTTATAATGAAAAATGAGGAGGAGAAAAGGAGGGAAAGAGAACAGTAGAAGGTTAAGTTATTGGTGTTTTGTTAAGATTTGAGGAGCCCATCAAAATGGTTTAACTATAAGATGGTCTATTTGCCAACTATAGGGTGCTTCAGGCTCTGTTATAATCCTCAGTGACCTCCACACTGAAAAGACTCTAAGAACTTGGAATTTCATGATTAGGATGAGTCCCTCTTCAATATGTAAAAACAAATCTCCTCATTATTAGGACTGAACACACATTTCTTTCCTTTTTATTCTCATTCAGATTTGCTGTGACCCATCTGTAGTGCAGAAATCTGACTCCAGGCAGACTTGTGAAGCACAAAGCATCCTTAAACCAATTCCAACTTCTGCCAAAGTGAAGGGGAGAAGTCAGATTTTTGAGTTTAAAAAAAGTCCCTCGGGGAAGATGAGAAAGGGGAAAAAGGCCAGAGTGATGTTTTTGCTATGTCCTTTGCCGACCTCATCCTGTTTTTCTGTTTCTGCCTCGCTTGGAATGCTTCAGGCCTTACCCCTTAAGCAACAAACTCTTATAACCACAAGGCTGGCCTTGGTGCTTTCTGCTTAAAGAAATCCAGTTCCTGTGTTGAGGTAATAGGGACAAAACAATAGCAGCCTTTTCTAAAGTGCGTATTGAAAAGTGAATCCTGGACAACAAGAGAATTCACGTCTGGCAATCACAAATGGTCAGGACCCACCATTGAGCCTTAGGGTTATTGTTTCACTTCATAAGAGGTGATTCAAGATTTCTCTCTCTCTCCTCAGAATGCAGTATAATACTTGCTGATGCTAGCATTTAACCTGTGAGACAATACTACAAAACTCTTTTCAGCTAAAAAATGATTTTTTTTTCTGTTTGACTAGAGATGCATTGTATAATCTTTCCAACTCCGTTCTCTTTTTATTCCTTTTAACTCTAATCCTGGCTGTGTAATTTACTGCCAGTGAGACCTTGAGAGTGTCACGACCTTTCTGGGCTCCCATTTCCTTAACTGTAAAATCTGTGTTTGGAGCAGTTGACTTTGGAAATCCCTTTGAACTCGAAATCTAAGGTGCTGTGGAATGTTTAGAAATACTGCTTTTAAAGTTTCTTTGTGTAGATGGCAAGAGGGGGATATATATATATATACACACACATATATATATATATGTATATATATATATATATTTTTCCCTCAGTCATTGTTAGTATATTTCAGATAGCTGAATGAACTAGTCCACAAAGTTTACAAAGGAGTTTTTGTGAGGAGGAAAGGTGGTGTAGCAGGGCTGGGCGGTGGGCAGTAGTTTACTGTCAAGAAAATAGCATTGAATTTGGAGTCACACATCCTGGCTTGAAATCTTGCCTTTACTACTTCCTAGTCATGTTACCTTAGACAAGTCACTTAACTTCTCAAGGTTCAGAAAAGTACAGTGTTTGTGATCTAAGGTCCTTATTGCTTCCTTCACAAAATCAATGAGTTAACATAGATAACCTCTAAGGTCCACTTGAGCACTAAATCTTATGATGCCATGACATATTGGCAGCCTGTGCTAAAACAAAATGATGACAATTTCAAAATCAGTTCCTGAGTAAAGATACTGAATGTTTCCCAAAGGTTTTGAAAGGATCTCACCCAAATAGTGCATTGTCAAGGAACCTGTTGTTCTTGTAGGGGACAGTCAATGAGAGCTCAACTTAGAAATATCCATGTATTACTTCATCAGATTCTTTCCTGGCTATTAAACCTACTTGGGAAATTAAATGCAAAAACCTTCGGGAATTCAATATCGAGGTTGCAATTTTAGAATTGCAAATTGAGGATTGTACAGATGCTGTACTTTTCCGCTCTGAGTTTAAGACATCATTATGTATATGTATGTAAACTGAGGGTAAAAGAACACCATTAAGGAAGCATTAACTCCATTTTTGCATTTAATAAACGTGCGTGTTTATATAGCGGTCGTCCTATCATGCTCTGTAGTTGCTTCTTTGAATGGAATATCCGAAGAGAAATGCCTTCATTGTTTTCATGTGGCATTTTTTTTCTGATAGGTGGAAGAAGTAGCAAATACACTGACATGTTATTGTGAGTTTCTGCTAGTGGAAAGAATACAGGTTCAAACTCCAGTTCCATCACAAGTAGCCCCAGTGACCTTGGGCAAGTCATTTTCCTCTCTGAGAATGTTTCCTTACCTTTCCAGTTATGGGGTTAGACTAGATAGCTTTCAAGCTTCCTTGTAATTCTCCATCTGTTATCCTTTGGTCTAATTCTTTGAGTCACAGAGCAAGGGAGGCAGAGGTTATCTTTTCCAACAAGCACCTCCATGGAATTCTCTTCTGCAACGTACCTGATAGGTGGTCCTCCGTCTTTTCTTGACTCCAAGCAGAGTGAATATCCTTGCTCTTGAAGCAGCTCTTTCTACATCTGGATACCTCTACCTGTAAGGACTTTTTTTCCCTTTACATTAAGCTGAGGGTCATAGGATCATAAACTTTAGAGCTAGAAGAAACCTTAGAGGAAATCTAGCCCAATCTCCTAACTTTACAGATGAGAGAAACTAAGGCGCAGAGAAGGGAAGTGATTTTGTCAAGACTACCAAGGCAGCAAGCTGGAGAGCTAGAAATTTGGACTCAGCATCACTGACCCTAGATCTAACACTCTCCCGTGTATCATCCTGGGTAAATCATGGCTCTTCTAGCTTTGGATTTCCACAGTCTATGAGCAAGGGGTAATGCTCTCTAATAACATCATATGAGACATTTTAGTTCCCAAGTGATGAATAACTAACTACAAGAAAGATCTTAATATCAGGCAGTCTCATTGTATGGATGGCAAAGACAGCAAGGTCCTAATCTATGCATGTATGTGTGTGTATGTATGTATGTGTCTGTCTATCTAACTATCAATATTTAGAGAGAGGCTTTATTCTCCCTTCCAAAAAAGTAAGAAACATGTTGTTCTGTTCTCCTCCCAATGTTGCCATTGATTTGTTTAGCATATATTTTGTATCTGTTTGTATGCGTGCAGGTTGTCTCCCATCAATAGATTGAAAGTCCCTTGACAGGAGGGATATTCCTTTTTGTGTTTGCATCCCCAGGTTCACATAGTATAACACATAGCAGGAGC
>CM053624.1:19058303-19071516 GCA_028646595.1 Phalanger gymnotis
TACTCAGGCTTCCTGTCTCATCACTTTCTCCAGAGTTGCCAGTGATTTATTCATTTCCAAGTTGACTAGATTTTTCTTGATTTTTCTGCAGTAGTTGATGCTGCACTTAGATACCCTCTTAGCTCTTGGCTTTTGTGATAATGATTTCTCTTGATTCTCCTCCTTCCTATCTGAGCATGCTTTTTCCTTTGCTGAATCAGCATTCATGTTACTCCCCTTAACTGTGACTGTACCCTCCGGCTCCATCTTGGCTTCTCCTCTCCTTCTCCTGTGCATTTCCTCTTTTAGTATCTTCTTTACCACACGTGGGTTTAGTTATCATCTTTACACAAATTATTTTTAGATACACCCCCAACAAACCCATGTCTCCTGAGCTTTAATTCCACAACATTAATTGCCATTTGGATATTTTCCACTGAATATCCAGGAGGCATCTCAGACTCAACGAGTCCCAAACAGAGCTCATCATCTTCCCTTTGAACCTTCCCTCTTATAGTCAAGGGCATTGCCATCTATCCAGTCATAAAAGCTCCCAAGTTCATAGTCATCCTTAAATCTTCAGTCTCCCTTATCCCAGTGGCCAGGCAGTTGCCAAATCTCATTTATTCTACCTCCATGACATCTGTTGAATCCATCCCTTTCTTTTCATCTGGCATTGCCCCTGTCCTATTGCAGATCTCTGGCCTCGACTATTGCAATGACCTCCTAATTGGTTTCCCTGTCTCAAGTCTCTTTGTACTCCAGTCTGTCCTCCACTCCGCTGCCAAAAGTGTAGATCTGACCATGTCAGTCCTCTACTCAATAAACTTCACTGGCACCCTGTTGCCTCCAGGATTGATATAAAGTCTTCTGTTATCTAAAGCCCTTAACCTAACAACCTGACTCCAATTTACCTTTCTAGCCTCATCACATCTATTACACACACACACACACACACACACACACACACACACGTATATCCATATATCTATGCTCAATTTAACTGGTTTTCTTTTTCTTAACAGGGGCACTCAGTCTCCTGATCCCTTGATTTTGCCCCATATCTAGAATATATTCCCTTCTTTAAAAATAGGAATTTATTAAACGCATACTATAGGAGAAGTTATGTGGTAAGTACTTTGCAAATATCATCTCATTTGATCCTCACAACACTTGTATGGGGTAGGGGCTACCATTATCCCCTTTTTACAATTGAAGAAACTAAGGCACACGAAAAGTTTTAGTGGGGATGAGAAAGTGATCTTGAAGCGTTTAAAGGGCAGTTACATGGAAGAGATGTTAGATTTGTTTTCCTTCACCCTGGAAGGTAGAACAAGAAGAAATTGGTGGAATTTGTATATGTTCTATATATACTAAATCTATATCCCTGTTGTTCCCCATGCCAGACCACAAGCTTTCCCAGGGCAGGGACTATTTCTCTTTTGTCTTTGTATCTTCAGAACTTAGTATAATGTCTGGCACACAACTGGTGCTTAAAGAATATTGATTGCTTGATTGAAGTTGCAATATAGACTTGATATAAGGACAAACAAAGAATTGAAGTTCTCCAAGAGTTGAATGGGCTGTTTTGGCAGGTGGCTGAAGGAAGTCGATTAAGCTTTTTGAGAAGAGGTTGAATATGGTAGTGAGAGGATTATTGGCCTGGTCCAGGTTGGACAAGGTGGCTCCTGAGGTTCCTTCTGTCTCTGAGAGTCCGTGATGCTCCAGATCGAAGTAAGGTTCCTGGTTTTCACCAGTTTTCTAGTACTGAGCAAGAGGCCATACATGAGAAACCGATTTCTCCAGTGTCCCCTTTGATTTATGGTCATTGCTGATAAACTCCATGGAGACAATTAATCTCACTATAGCTTGTGAAGTCCTAATTTATGGCAATTACATGCTATTAGTCATCACGTGCTTATTTCTTTGTGGTTTAGATTTTAGCATTCGAGAGGGACAGTTATTCCAGAAAGTCAGGTTGCATTATGATAAACATATCTCCATCTGCAATAAATAGCATCTCTCAATTTTCCTCTTATAATGGTATGGTAGAAGTGAGTCCTTGTTCTCACCATTACTAGTCAAATTGCCCACAATTTGGGTTGACGGACTTTGTGTTATTCTGACAAAAACATGGAACGAATTGAAAGTGAATCCTGAAGGACTTGGAGATTAATTTTATGTATTTCGTTTTTAAATTACTGCTGATAAATATTTCTGTTCTTGCCTGTTTCAGACTGTTATCCTATGGATTGTCTTTCTGTTTTCATTTCAGCAGATAATTACATGCCTGGGGATATTGTTCTTTTTATAGAGAGAAACTTCTCATATCAGATTTAAGGGCTTTCTGGAATTAACTCTTGATTGCCTGTCTATGTGTCAGGGGTGATCATTTTCCAGTGATGGTGGGTTTCAGAATGTCAGAGTGCTCTCTCCACCCTACTTTCCTCACCTCCCTCCCCTATACCCACCTTCTCTAAATATCACTTTATGATAAGCTTTTAAAAAAGTCATGAATAGTCTGAAATGAAACAAAGCCTATGCTTTTCTACTAGCACTTATATTCTGTTTCTATTACATGGAATGCCAAATTTTGTAGGACATAATATTAACTTGTTTTTAAAAATTATCTATTTATTTATGTATTTTTTTAAACTAATGGAACTATTACCATGGAGTCTTCCCTAGTTGAAGTCCCAGGGATACAGTGATTTTAACCACCAGAAGGGGAAAAAAAGTATCAAGGTAGAATTTTTCTAATTGGTGGGATGCAATTGCAATTGATTGGCTCTGGACCCCTGAGAACAATGCCAGAAACCTCTCAAGGAAAGTTCCTTTTTATCCCTCTTTGGCTCTTCCTTATTTCTAGCACTTATCACCTAGTAAGGATTTAAAAAATGCTTATTGCCTGTTTGAATGACTTTTCTTTGCTCGTGTTCTAGATTATTATTTTGTATTTTATAGAATATACCCAGATATTCCTTTTTGATTCAGCTGCTGGTATTATTATTAAGACAACAATGCTATATTGCATGATATAACAATATGACAGAAAGAAATTTGATGAGATTTAAGATAGCAATGCAGTGTAATGTAACATCATGTAGCACAATATACCATAACGGCATAATGTATCCCCTGCAGGAAGGAAGCATTTATTAAGCACCTACTATATGCCAGGCATTATGCTAATATTTCATCCCAACAGACTACACATAATCACACATTGCGAGCATGGTCCTAGGCTATCTGGCTGGTCTATTAGCCAATAACTGACACAAATCCATTTTACTTTCATTGTTCAATACCTTAACATTACTACAAATGGAACAGGAGAGGCTCTTTTTGCTGAGGCATTGGTAGCATAGAAGACTTTCCTTTGGTGACATTTCTTAGAGATAGTGGTTTAGACTTAGCAGACCCGTTCTAGTACCCTGCTTCTGGATGGGGCAGATTCCGACCACGTGATTGGTCCTTAGCCTTTGTTTCTCCAGTCATAAAGCAGGATTGTACTTTTCCTACCTGTGTTCCAGGGCGATTCTGAGGAAAAAGCTTTGAGATCCTTAAGGTGAGATACCAGAGAAAGGGAGGCACAACTTTCCCACTCCATTTTTCTTCCCTCTTAGAGAACACGGTTGACCCCTAAAGTACTTCCTGAGGTCTGAACTGACTCTCCATGGGGCCTCTGCCCTCATGCCCCCACAGTGTATATGTGGTTAGGAGTCAGGGAAGATGTAGGATGGTAAGATCTGGGGACCTCAGTATGCCTCCTGAAGGATCAAAAATCCTTTGTAGGTAAATGATGCATGACTGGCTTTTGCTAGTTACTGTTAATGATCATAATTTGGGTGGTAAAAGAAGTTTGAGGAATATCCTAAAAAGCTTCTTTTGCACTGGCCATGATCCCCTTCAACTTAAGCCCAACATAATATCCCTGGGTCTCAGTTTCTTCATTTAAAAAAAAGAAAGGTTGGGATTGATGATTTCTGAGGTCCCTTCCAGTTTTATAAATTCTTTGACTTTTTAAAAAATATTTAATTTATTTTCAGTTTTCAACATTCACTTACACGAACTTTAAATTTTCTCCCCCTCCCTCCCCAAGATGTCATGCAATTCGATATGGACTCTACACATACGTTCCTATTAAATACATTTTCACATTATTCGTGTTGCATAGAAGAATTAGAATGAATGGGAGAAACCATGAGAAAGAAAACAAAACAAAACAAGAGAGAAAAGGGTCTGCTTCCCTCTGTTTTCCGACTCCATAATTCTTTCTCTAGATGTGGATGGCATTTTCCATCATGGGTCCTTTGGAAAAGTTTTAGGTGCTTGGACTTTTTGTATAACACAGCTGCTATTACCAAGGCTGGCCAGTAGATGACGATAATAAACCTTTTTGTTTCTTCACTCAGGTCAAGGCAAGGGCATAGATCATCATCTCTTAAAATCCCAGATTATAGAACTGAAAGAGACCTCTGAAGCCATGTAGCCCAACCCCATCATTTTACAGATAAGGAAACCAAGGTCCAGGTGGCTGACAAGACTTGCCAAAGATTACATAGTAATCATAAGAGGAAGGATTTGAATTCTAGGTCCTTGGACTGTAGAACCCAGTACTCTTTGTGCTGTCCTGCATTGATGATGACTGGAGTCTTTTTAAATGAACAAAGTGGATGCCTACCTTTCCTTTTCCTGTCAAATTGTTGAGTGGGAGACATGAACCAGAAGTAAGGGTTCATATGCATACTTGATGTATTCAAGGAGGATGTATATGTCTTTGGGGGCAGTGGGAGAGTGTCGGTGCATCTTGTTAAAGTACAATTCGTTCATTCTCATTGGTCTGGACATTTCATTATTCGATATTAGAGCATGAGTAGCTAGTAGACAGAACCCTTGACTGTGTCTATAAAAAGCTAGAATATGACTGAAATATGAAAAAAAATTCAGATAGACATGAATAGAATATCTTGTCTGCATGGTAAAAATCTGGTTATTTGGAAAGATTCACATTTTTGATGTGGTAAAACATCTGAATGATGGGTAAAATTAATGACCTTTCATCTAGAGGTTTTGGCTTTGTTTTGCCGTGTCATTTCTGTTTGACTTAGTGCGGGACATCTAGCTCAGGGATGTGAACTTGCAGAAACTTGTAACATTATTTCACATAATATCAGAGTTGGAGGGGATCTCATCCAATCCAACTTAAACCTGAGCAAGGCTCTCTCTACAAAGTATCCAATAAGTGGCCCTCCAGAGAATCCTTGAAAACCTCCTTCCAAGACATTCCATTTTGCTTTGGATAGTTGTAGTGATTGCAAAGTGTTCCTTATCTTAAACCAAAATATACTTCTATAAAACTTTATTTCTTCTAGCTTTGCCCTTTGGGTGAGACAGAACAAGTCCAATTGTTTGTCTATAAGACAGCCATTTAATACTGGAATATAGCAATCATGTCACTCTTAAGTCTTTTGTTTTTCTGGACTAAACCACCCTATCTCCCTTAACTCCATATACCAGGATCGTTAGTCCCTTCAACATCCTTGACTCCCTCTCTCCTTCAGCTTATCCTTCTCTCAGGGTGAGGAACCTGTGGCCTTGAAGCCACATGTGGTCTTCTAGGTCCTTGGGTGTGGCCTTTTGACTGAGTCCAAGTTTTACCGAACAAATCCTTTCATTAAGGGGATTTGTTCTGTGAAGTTTGGATTCAGTCAAAAGGTCATACTTGAGGACCAAGAAGGCCACGTGTGGCCCTGAGGCCGCAGGTTCCCCGCCTCTGCCTAGTATAGCAATGTCCTTGCTAAAATTTGGTGTCCAGGAATGAATACAAGATTCTATAGGTGGCCTGATTGTGCAGATTACATTGGGATTATTGCCATCCTGGCCTTGGCTACTCTGCCTCTTAATCAATGATAAAACAGGCATAAATACAGAGAAAAGGGAGAATCTAGGCTGGAGAGCCTGCTGAGGCCTTTGGGGGAAAATGATTCCAGAAATTAAAGCTTGTGCATTTGGGGGAGGTTATGTAATGTAACTGTGAGACTGAATGTTTCCTATTCATAATGGCTAACTATTTTAATAAAGAATTTTTAGGTTTTTAGCTCCTTTACCTAAAACAAAACTTTTAGAATCTAAAAATGACCCCGACCTGAAAATGATCAGTTGGAGTTAACTCTCTTCTCTCTGTCATCCTTTGTCATAATATCCCAGACATGGAGCTGCAGGAGAGATCATAGTTCACTTAGTCAAACTCTCATTTTACAGATAAGGAAACTGAGGTCCAGGGAGGCCAAGTGACTTGCCCAAGGTTATGATGGTAGAAAATGTCAGAGCTAGGATTCAAAGTCATATCCTCTGATTTTTCAACAGTACTACACAGTTCGTGATTCTTTAATTACAAGTTCATTTGAAAAAGCCTTGAATGAGCATGTACCTTGTGCCAAACACTATCAGGTGCTAAGAATAGATTGACAAAAGGAAAAGCAATATGGTCCTTGGAAGAACTTACAATCTACGAGGGAGATGTGATGTG
Source organism: Phalanger gymnotis (assembly GCA_028646595.1). Classification (NCBI taxonomy): domain Eukaryota; kingdom Metazoa; phylum Chordata; class Mammalia; order Diprotodontia; family Phalangeridae; genus Phalanger; species Phalanger gymnotis. The sequence continues at coordinate 19,064,815 of CM053624.1, forward strand.
CATGAGTGTGGAAGTCTATTGATTATCCCACCATACTTAAAAGTAATTACCTTCATCTGGTGAGAACACTTCTTAATGGAAACAACCAATCTTTATTAGGTGTGAAGATGGCTGGGACACTGCTAAATGGGACAGGAAGTCTGATATGACTGAGTAGGGGAATGTAATGCCAAGTGGGTCTTGAATAAAGCCTAGGAATTAGCCAAGCAATTCTAGTATCTGGAGGCAGAGAAAAGAGAGAGGCAATTTGGGAAGGAATACCTTGGGGAGAGATTGAAGAGTACCTTGGCCTAGGTCTCCTACTTCTGTTTGTACCTTAAGAACTTCAGGATGTTGGCAGATTTTGGATTTCTTCTCTTCCTCCTGTCTTCTCGTCTTCCTACTTCATCTAGAAGCATCTCTAGAACATTTGAGGACAGTGTCTGTATTGCGAGCCAAGGAAAGATTGGATGCAGATTCAGGTCTCTACAAAGTTGGCAGCAGAAAAAGCTATCCCAGATGTAAGTGGGCCATCCTGGAGGCTCAAATAAAAGGAATTTCAGGAGCTGTGAGTTACTCCTTTGCCACAGATGCTTTCTATGCCTGAGTTCGCTTTCCTCTAGGCTTTGAAATCTACATTTGTGAGAATATGTCCTAAATTGTTGAGGAGGGGGTATTTGTATTACCTGTTGTTATTATATTGTCAGCCCATCTCCTCTTCCCTCCTAAAACCAACCCAGAACTTTTCTAAAAACTAATTAGGTCTGGCTGAGTAATTGATATAATTGGTAATCATGATGAGAAACATAGCAGTGGGGACTCCTGAGCAATATAGTGTTAGAAAAACCTCTGATCCCTCAGGGCTACCCCTAGACCCCCAAGGAGATGTGATTGATAGTGATGACCTGGGAAGGGAAGGGAGGGGAAGAAATGTACCAGGCACTGTGCTAGCCCTTTAAAATATCTGGAGACCCAGCTCTGCTGAAATGGGAGTAGGGATGTTCTCCCAAGGCTATAGATTACATGTACACTGATAAGTAAATACAAAATAATTTGAAGAGAGAGTGTTAAAAACTAAGACGATCAGGAAAGCCTTCATATTGACAGTGAGACCTACAATGGGTCATGAAGGATGTAAAAGATTGTAAGCCAAGAGATAAGGAAGGAGTGTATGGCAAAGAACTTGTATAAAGTCATGGAGGTGGGAAAAGTAATGCCAAGTTTGGGGAACTTGGATGAATTACATAATTCACAGAGGGGAATAATATGGAATAAATATGGAATTCAGCCTGATATCAAGATCCAAAGGGTTGGAAATTGTACAGGGGTTGGGGCTAGGTGGTGCAGTGAGTAGAACACTGGCCCTGGAGTCAGGAGGACCTGAGTTCAAATCTGGCCTCAGACCCTTGACACACTTACTAGCTGTGTGACCTTGGGCAAGTCACTTAACCCCAATTGCCCTGCCTTTCCCCCTCCAAAAAAAAAGAAATCATACAAGGGAAGTCAGCCTTGGAAACTCTCAATAATTAAATTCTTAAGTCACAAAGATAAGCAATTCTAAGTGGGAATTGTCTAAAATGACTAGTGTGAATGCACAGAAGACTTACAAATCTATGCATCATCTTCATATAGGACAGATGCAAGGTCAGGAAATATACTGTTTAAAAAAAATCAGGAGGACAAAGTGTGGAAGGAGCTGAGGCTACTCAGTAAAGCTAAGGATAACAAAAGCAACCAGCAATTGTTAAGTATTCATTATATTCCAGGCTCTGATATCTTAATTAGATGGAGTCAGACCTGTTGAAATGGCTGGACATAAAGAGTAGCTTTGACGTGAAGTTGGAAGGTGGTCTTCAGTGGAGTGCCTCAGGACTCTGCTTGGCTTTGTTCTTTAATGTTTTGTTATCAACTTGGATGAAGGCATAGGGAAAGTCTCTGTAAGATGCCACAAAGCTGGAAACAATGACTGAACAGAGGAGGAGAATCTTCTTGACTGGCTAGAACACTGAACCATTTCAAACAAGATGAAGTTTAGTAGAGATAAATAGCAAGTCTTATGCTTGGGTTGAAAAAAGCAACATAACAAATATGAGTTAAGAGGGACACAGCTGGCTAGCTGGGTCATACAAAAGGCCAGAGATTTTAGTGTCCTGCTACTGCATTATGTGTGAGCTAATGGTAAAAAGGGCAGCCAACCCGGCTCAAAAATGAATAGTGGTGTAATCTGGGGCTGAACCACACATATGAGAGCACAGTGCCTGGAACATTTTTTGTTCAGTCATTCAGTTGTGTCTGACTCTTTGTTATCCCATGGACTTTTTATCCATAGGATTTTCTTAAAGATGCTGGAATGGTTTGCCATTTCCTTCTTCGGTGTGTCCCCATTTTACTGATGAGGAACTAAGGCAAATAGAGGCTAAGTGACTGTGCCCAGGGTCACACAGCTAGTAAGTGTTTGAAGGAAGATTCGAACTCTGATCTTCCTGACTCTAGGCCCAGCGCTCCATCCACTGCACCACTTGGCTGCCACCAACCTGGCACACAGTGGGTGCTTAATAAATGTTTATTGTTTTGTATGTATTGTCTACCTTCCAGGAATAGAGAGATGAGAGGTGATAGTCTACCCTGGTCAGACTGTCTGGGTCATATTGTGATAAGTTCCAGGGACCACAGTTTAAGAAGGAAATTGACAAGCTGGACAGAGACCAGAGGAGGGCAGCCAAGATCATGAAGGCTCTCTAGTTAATGTCATATGAGAACAGATTGCAGGAATGGGGGATATGTGGACTGGAGAAAAGAAGACTGGGGGTGGGAATTTGGCCCCAGAGGACAGAATAAAGAATAATGGGTGGATGTTAAAAAAAGCCAATCTATACTTGATGTATGTGGGGGAAATACTCTAACTACTAGAGCTTTTAAAATAGGGAATGATCTACCTCTGGAGGTAGAAGGGCTCATCTTATTGGGGCTAGACGATTACTGGGCCAGTGTATTGCAGTAAGTGTGTGTTTGTGTGTGTGTGTGCATGCACACGCGTGTGTGTGTGTGTGTGTGTTTGTGTGTTTGTGTGTTGAGTTGAACTAGGTGGCTGCTGAGGTCCTTGTCAACTCTGAAATTCAATGGTTGAGTGATTGTAAAGGAGTTTATATTTTAGCCAGAGGTGATAGTGAGCCACTGAAGATTCTTGGGTCTAACAGTGACATGGAACACTTTGTGGAGACTGGTTTTGTGAGGGGGAAGACCAATTAAATTGCTGTTACAATCATCCACATGAGAAATGATGATGATCTGTATGAGGATGGCAGTTCTGTGAGTAGAGAGAAAGAGGGGTAAAAGGCATCACAGATAAGGGCAAGAACTGGCAACTTATTGGATAAAATATGTGGAATTGATCCCATATGGGATCATTTTCCATTTATACACTTAAGATTTTAAAATTCTTTACCAGCATTTTAATGTACAGATTTATTATGCATGTTGAAAGTAAATGCTACAGTTAAGAATGTTACTGAGGTTAATGGATTGCTTTAATTTCTTCTTTGCAAGGTTGTCACTTCAAAGTCATTTAGAACAACCAAAGAAATCTGTAAATATTTCCAGAATATAACATTCCAGATCCTCTATTAAAGTCCTCTGCTGATTCCTCATTATGGCCAAGAGGTGATCTGGGGACCTTGAAGAGAGAGCCTTCACTGGCAGTTCTGTCACCTGGATGGGGGGATCATGGGATTGAGACAGTCAGTTGAAGGGTTCAGAAAGTACTCAGGGAGAAACCATGGACCTTGTGACACATGACCCCTTGGTGGATAGACCAAGGGACTCTAACTTATGTTGGGGCATAGACTCTGGAACACCACTCCTTGGGAAGGGAGGACAGAAATACAATGTCAATTCATCAAAGAGTATTCAGGCCCAGGGTATTTGTCATGCTCCATCAAAGAACTTTGAGACTCGCTGGTAGAATAAAAAGTTCTGAATTTGCAGTCACCTTTGGAAGAGAGTTTGAATCCTGGTTCTTCCATTCACTAACTATGCAATCTTGGGCAATTCTTTTAGCCTATCTGACTCTCAATTTCTTTGTCTATAAAAGTATGGTAGTGGGACTATGGGAACTCTTAGATAAATTTTGGCTCAAGTTCTAATGTCTGTGTAGGGTCTGTCACACATAGTCTCAATGTGTTGCCAAAGGGAAATGTCTATATCTGTGGAGAAGATATTATGAATGTTTCCAATGTGGTATCAGTGAGCATGCCTCTTTCTTTTACAGGAAGATATCTTCAATATTCAGATGCAGGCATTATCCTTTAATCTTGTTAGATTGCCCAGGCTTCTTCTGGCCACATTGTCTACAGTAAATAAACCACCATTGGTCTTGACAGCCTCTCAATATTGGGTTTAAGGATTAAGACTAAGGCTGGTTCCTTAAATGTAGATTCAATAAGACCCAAAGAATGTGTTATTTAAATTTTTTCACAGCTCTTTTTGGCCTTGGGAATGAATGAAACCTTGGAACCTTAGTCCTATTCCTTGTGGAGCCATTTCCATGGGATGTGTGTCATCATTACAATGACCTTGCTAAATATTTGTTGACTTGAAATGAATTTTGGCAGTATGTAATTCAAGCTTATAGTATGCAATAAAGAATATTCCATTGTCTCTTTGCTACTTATGTGATCACTCACAATTTAATTAAATTCAATTTAACAAGGATTTATTAAAGATAAAAAGATGGAAAAAACACTGGTGTCATCGAAGTACATAGATTCTACTGGGGAGAATAACACTAGATAGCAGTAAATGTATGTGATGTAATGTATGCAACATAAATATATTACAAACAGCAAATATGTAGAGTCAGTATTTACAAACAATATATAAATAGAAAATATATGCAAAGTAAATATAAAGGACTTCTGTAGGGTTCTAACAACTGGGAGGACCAGAAAAGGTCACTTATAACACATGAGCTGAGTCTTTGGGGAAGGCTAGTGGTTCCAAGAGGCAGAAGTGAGGAGGGAGAACATTGTAGGAATGGGCGACATCCTATGCAAAGTCATGGAGGTGGGAGATGGAATGTTGGGTTTCCCCGTGCCTCAGTTTCTTCACTTGCAATGTAATAAGGCTTGTTTCTTAATGGAGATGCAGTGAAGATTAATGAGATTATTTGGGTGATACATTTTCAAGTGTTGTCACATAGAGTAGAGCAGTGTTTTTATTCTCAAAGTACATTGTTTGCTTAAAAATGGACAGTGGAATGCTACATTAAACTGCATATGCTGAGGAGCAGCCCTTACTTCACCACTTTAAATGACAATGAGAGATACCCGAAGCTGCCATCTTGTCTGACCCATAACCTGAACCACACTCCCCTCTGCGGCTTCCCCATGAATCTTGTTTCTTCTGAGAAACCTTCGGCAGCAGTAGTATATCACCTCCCAGGGCAGCTACTTTTGGAGATCTGATTGTGACAAGGAGGTCCAATTATTATAATTGGTATATTGATATGGGTGGTTTTTCCTCATATCAAACTTGAATCTATTTCTCCATGGCTTCTATCTACTACTCCTACCTGTGTGCTTTGTGCCCGAGAAGGACTAGTCTAATCCCTCTTTCACATGATTGCCCCTCAATACTTGAAGAAAGCAGCAATTTTATGCCACTTAAGACTATTTTTGTCTCACTTCTAACAACCCTAGTTCCTTCAACTGATCATCATCTGGCATGAACTGGAGACCTTTCACCAACCTGGCTGGCCTCTTCTGCTCCCAATACATCTTATAAATGTCTTTTCTAAATTGCTGCCCCAGACTGAACCCAATAGAACAGGTGTGATTTGACCAGGACAGGGTTCAGTGGGACTACAGCCTTCTTATTACTGGATACTTGTTTCTCTTAATGTCTCTTAGGATCTCATGAACTTGATGCGTGATCTACAATTTAATCAGGTTAGTGGCTCCCTCAACCAAAATAAAACTAGCAGAGTCCAAAAGCTGAAATGCCTTTCTGCACCTTTTTGGTTGTTCCATTAAAAAAAACCTCAACATTAAAAATTGATTCAATGCACCCACTTCCTACCAGAGAGGGAAGGGATGGATTTAAAATGAAGAATGAGGTATATTTGGACATGACAGATGTGGGAATTTATTTTGGTCTATTAATATTTGTTATGAGAGTTTTATTTTTTTGAAGTTGTTTAGTGGAGGGAGGGAATTGGAGGTTGGGATAATAAAATGTTTGTAAAAATAAATAAACAACATACATTACAGCAGTGTAAGTGGAAAGAACAAAGCCCATAACCGAATAGTGCATAATTAGAGTAACCAAAAATCTTGACCTTGAAGAAGAGTTGAAAAGAGAGAACTGATGAATCAGAAATGCAGATTGAAATATACTTTCTAAAGACTTTGTTTTTTTTATTGTTTTGTGCTTTCTTTTGCAACATGGCTAAGAGGAAATATGTTTTGCATGATTTCTCATGTATAATTAATACCAAACTGGTTACCTTCTCAAGGTGGTGGGGGGAGGGTGGAAGAGGAGAGAATTTGGAAATCCCAATTTAAAAAATTGATTGTTAAAAAATTTATGTATAATTTGGGGATATTTAACAAAATAAAAAAATATTTTAAAAAAAAGAGTTGAGAAAATGAACCTCCTTAGGGGTTATAGGGCTTAATTTGTAGTCAGAAAGACTTGAGTTTGAATCTTATCCCAGATACTTCTTCA
>CM053624.1:19072016-19095513 GCA_028646595.1 Phalanger gymnotis
AGCCTCTGGCCCCAACCTCCTTCTCATTTATTAAGCACCTGTAATATGAAGTGCATGGTATTGGGGATACAGAAGGAAACGGGTCACAGACCCTTTTCTGATTGGGCTTACATCCCAACAGAAGAGAAATGACATTTGTATAAATAACAGTCATATAAAAATAAAGTAATGTATACAAAGGGGAGGTTCAGGAAAAAAAGCAGAGAAATTGGAGGAAGGAGAAATCCCTTTCCAATGCAGTGATTTAGGAGAATAAATGAAGGTTTCTGGGAGTAATTTTAGCTTTGAAGGATTTAATCAGATCAGAATTGAGGATGGAATGGAAAGCAGTCCCTTCCGGGCATATGTAAAAGTAACAGCTAGCATTAATATAGCACTTTAGGATGTGCAAAGTATTGTATAAATATTATCTCATTTTATCCCCACAATAATCCTGGGAGATAGGTGCTATTAATATCTCTCTTATTTACAGGGAAACTGAGGGACAAAGGGGTTAAGTGCCTTGCCTAAGGTGACACAACTAGGAAGTATCTGAGGCAGGATTTGAACTCTAGCCTAGGACCTAGGTGGAAGGTGTTGCACACCTAAAGTGGATGGTTGAAGAAAGATCAAAATGGAGGGACCAAAGGTGAGAGGTATAATCTTGGTGAGTAAAGTGGGTAGAATTTGTCAGCTGAGAGAATTTGGGAGCGAGGGGCAGGGAAGACTCAGAGATAAGCTTGTGACCAAAGATGAGCCTGAGTGGATGTATTCATAGAAGTGCGTGAACAAAAATGAAGAGCACCATTTTTTTTGGATGAAGGAAGATGATAAATTTAGGCTTTGATATGTCAATATGTGGGACAGATCAATGGGGCTATTAAGCAGGAAGCTGAAAACACAGAACTTAAGCTTTTGGTAGAGATTGGGGGCTAGATATACATTTGGGAGTCATCTGCATAGGGGTGATAACTGAAACTATAGGAGTGGATATTACTATATAGAGAAGAGAACTGAAGGAGTAAGAGGAAAGAAACACATTTATTAAGTGACCTACTATGTGCCAGCCATGGTGTTAAGTACTTTACAAAGGATTAGGAGTTCAGTAATAGAGAGGAGTACAGAGAGGTAAGAGGAAAATCATGAATCTTGTGTTACAGAGCCAAGTAAGAAGCCTAATTAAGTGTAATCTCCTTGAGGGGAGGAACTGTCTTTTGTTTTTGTATCTCTAGCACTTAACATAGTGCCTGGTTACACACACACACACACACACACACACACACATATGTATATATGTGTGCACATATACACACATATACATACATACATACATACATATACGTATGTACTGAATAAATGTTGATTGATTGAAGACATCATTAGGAAGGTGGGAATTGTTAATAGCATCAAATACTGCAGAGAAGTCAAGGAGGGTTAAGAATGTAATAAAGTCACTGGATTTGCCAATAATGAGGTCACAGAAATGGCAACTTCAAGAAAATAATGTAGATGGAAACCACATTGCAAGGAGATATGCAGACCAATCAGTCAACTAGCATTTATTAAGAATCTATTATGTGTAGCAGTTGTCTGGATCTTCCACCCTTTTATCAGGCCTGTGTTGTGATATCCCAGCACTGGAATCATTCACTAGGGCTATGCAGAAAGATTAAATTGATGGTCCAAATTCAGAAGCAAGTTAATTGCGTAGTAGTCATGAAAATCCAGGTGCCATGTCATATCATAATATACCAGGCAACACCATACCTACCACTTGTCTCACAACTTAATCTATTTCCCAATGTAGATCAATGATCCCACTCTTAAAGCAGAGAGGGCAACAGTACGAAAAGCCTTCCATCATTCCAACCTGGAGGAGACTTCTATGGCATCTAGAGAGTTGTCTTTTATTCTCTCAGTTTGGTTCATAACAGGCAAAAAAGCACCTTCAAAAAAATGCCTCTTTCATTCATAATGGAAGCCAACTGTGAACAGCATGAGTAGTTGGGGTCATTTGGATTATCCTAGGGAACATCTGTGCACATTTTTCCAGGACTAGGCTGTGAGTCTTATATTTGGGCTAATTTGTTGCTGTACCATCTGTTTAAGAACTCTCAGTCCAGGTGGCTGCCTTCTTAGCAGGCACGCCTTCCCTTTTGTCAAGCCTGAGCATTGGCACTATTTTTTAAAAAGTCAACTGTGTGTGTGTGTGTGTGTGTGTGTGTGTGTGTGTGTGTGTGTGTAATTTAAAGAAAGGACTGTGATTCTTCATAAAAGACAAGGCTTATAATTTTTATCAAGCTCGTGTGGTGCCTATCATGAAGGTGGGATGGGCAGGAGGTGGGGAAGGAAGGCAAGGATTGAGAGCAAATGAAATTGGCAGGCTTGTTTCTAATTGCATCTCTATGGTGTGTTTATTTTCCAAGCTTTCCATTGTACCTCAGAAAATGTATTAGAAATCTGGCTATTAACAGACCTCATGTCTTATTCAATTGCTTTGTTTCATGTACCTCATAAAACCATAACTCTGCAGAGGGAAGGATGACGGAATAAGGTTGTGAGCTGATGGACAAAGGGGATTTATTATCAGGGGGTTTTAACCTGGGGTCCAAAAGCCTCCAAGGGATCATCTATGGATAGATTTCAGAGGGTTCATGAACTTGGATGGGAAAAATATATCTTTATTTTCAATAACCTCTAACTGAATTTTAGTATTTCCTTCAATTATTTAAAAACATGATTTTGAGGAATGATCTATAAGCATTACCAGATTGCCAAAGGGAACTGTGATACAAAAGAGGTTAAGAATCCCTGCTGTATATTCTCTTGGGGTGGAGTGGTGGTGATATATAGGGTCAGAAATCCAATTCAACAATTATTTATTAAGCACCCAATAACAAGAGGGCTTTTACATAGCCTTTTGAGATTTACTTATTTATTTATATATTTTTAGATATTTATAAGTTTATATATTTATATTTTATTTATATTTCATTTATATTATATATTTATACAATACTATATATTACATAGATATGTATATTTATGTTTATATATTAGCTCATTTGATCCTCACACAACCCTGTAAGGTAGGAGCTATAGTTATCCTCATTTTACAGATGACAAAACTGAGGCTGAGAGAGGTTGAATGACTTGCCTGTGGTCACATAACTAGTAAACATCTGAGGCAGGATTTGAATTCAAGTCTTCTGGACTCCCAAGGCCAGCAGTATATCCACTCTGCCACTTAGCTATCTCAATATATGTCTCCCATGCCACCTAGCTGTCTTACAAATCCTATGCATTTGACATTCAGGCTGTGGGGCTACAAAGACAAAAATCAAATATTGCCATCCTCCAGGAGCTCCCAGCCTACCGGATGAAGATGGTATTTCCACAAATAAGTATGGTAAAAGGAAAAGCATTCAGTTGGGAAGAGGGGGACCTTTCATGTACATAAAATGCCAGCTGAGATTAATTTCACATTTCATAGTCCTCCATGGTAAGAGCTTGGCATGTTGCCTCATGACCAGTTATATCATCCTCTTTTTTTCCTCAGATCAGTGGTATACAGTGATCACTTCCACATCTCAGGAGTTGGGGTGCAGTGCCCTGGTGATCTGGAAAATCTGCATAAAATTTTTTGACATTCCCTTTGTACCAGAGAAGAAATCTGAATTATTATGGCATTAAAAGATAAAATATATTAATATTATACAATTCTCTATAGATATTTCATGTATGTCTGAGTTTCTAAACTTTTTTCCATATCACCTGCTGGCCTTCACCTGTCATCTGTAAATTCTGAAAAACTCCCCCCAAAATTCCCATTTAATTTCTCGTGCTGTTAGAGTCCGTTTACTTGCGAATGGAAAGAGACCAGGGACAACAGGAGCTCTTTATTACTGGCATACCAGGGCCTCATCCTAATGATGAAGACCCTGACTCCAGGTTTAAGGCAGAATTTATAGGGTACAGAAACAAAGAGATAGTTAATTAGGGTACAGAGGCAATTAATACACACAGCTAAGTCAGCATCCCGTTCTTATCAGTTCCTGGGGTCCGGACATTATCAGTTCCTGGGCCTGGACATCCTGATGCCTCCTGTTTGTCTTCTTCTTATCTGTAGAAACATATCCCATCTGGGGGTAGTTAATCTTGTAGGGTCCCACCTGGAGGTAATAACTCTCATTGGGGCAATTAGACCCTATCTGGAAGTAGTTAATCTTATAGGGTCTCATCCCGAGGTGACAACTCTTGGAGCGCTAATGGTCACTCTGTGCATCCTGTATTCTCAACTATTTTCTTGTTAAAACTATTAACCCTTTCTTAGGTCCCTACAGTGCCTACCCACGATATATTAAAACCACCATGGGGAAAGTCTCAATGTGGAAGGATAACTGTAGGATCATCCCTTTGTAATGTCAAAAACTTCGAGGACCTACTATTGCTACTATTAAGTTGCGAGAGAATGGAAGCTTCTTGAGGGTAGAGAGAGTTGTACTTTTATTCTTGTATTCCTAGTACTAACACAGCACCAGGCCCATTGGAGCCGCTCAATAAAAATTTCCTAGAATTGAATTATCATTTCAGGTAGCATTGCTCTCTGAGTCTGGAAGACCTGGGTTTAGGTCCTGCCCTTGACACATGATCTAATCTTGGTTAGATCACTTAACTACTCAATGCCCTAGGTAGCTCTCTAGGGAAACAGGCAAACAGAGTTAAATGACTTGCCTAGGGTCACACAGCTAGTAAGCATCTGAGGTGAGATTTGAACTCATGAAGATGAGTCTAATGCCAGGCCTAGTGCTCTATTCACTATGTATCACCTAGCTGCCACAAGGCAAGTACTCATATGATGGTCAGAAAAAGCTATGCAAGCACACTCTCAAGGTCTCTCTGAAGAACTCTGGAATTGATTTCATAACATGGGAGACCCTGGCAAAGGACTGCCCAGCAAGGCGTACCTGCATCAAAGAAGGTGCTGTGCTCTACAAGCAAAGCAGAATTGAAATAGCTCAAAAGAAATCCGAGATGTGCAGATATAGAGAAAACACCCCAAATGTTCACATGGACTATTGTGCCCAACCTGTGGTGGAGCCTTCCAAGCTCATATTGGTCTGATCGGCTATAGGTGGACACACTGTAACTTGATTCTAACATAGCGATGTCATTTTGGTTCTCTTCGAGAATGAAGGACAACAACCAACCAGCTGTCTATGACTATAAAGTTCTGAGAAGATACCACCCTGCTTTTGTATAGTAAATCTCTTATACCAACAGAATCACAATTATGGTTTTCCAAAAGAATGCAATAATGTTTTTAAATGATTTTGTATGTTATTAATCATCACAATATCTGTATACATTGGGGGAATAGTAATACACATATGTGGGAAAATAGCACTACATGTTTATTGCTTGTTTATTTATGGATTCAGTAGTCCCTCTCAATAATGTTACCCCTTTGCCCTACTTTCCCCTGCCACCAAGGTTTTGATGTCAAGGTTAGTAACCTCAGAGCTAAAGGTTAATAAGATGAGAAGATTCTGGGAAGATGGTAGAGTAGGTCAGAAAATTTCAAGCTCTCAAGATTTTCCTCTACAAAAGAGATAAAATATTGCCTCAAGGCCAACATAGAGTGTTGAAACTAAATAAGACTAGGGACAGACCCAGGGGTACTCCTGGGACAATCAAGAATAACTGAAGAAAAATCCCTGGATGAGTTATTGTCTGTGAAGATTAAACACCTCCAGGCTAGGGACCACAAAAACAACAAGCAGCAAGCCTTGCGATTAGCTGAGTTGGGAGGCTGCCTTAGCTCCAGCAACAGAAACATTTACCCCCAAGACAGAGAGAGGAGTTGGGCATCTGAGCTGGGGAAGATTTAAGGAAGCTCTTCTGACAAGGAATGCCAGACCCAGCTGTGCTATGGGGAGAGTCAGGGGAGAGAAGAAACCAGCACACTCTAGGTGAATGCAGAAGCAGTGGGGTGGGACTCCACTGGTTATGGGCACTTACAGGAGACTGGAGGTGTTGATTTGAGTTCAAGGTCAGAGGAGAGAACTGAGGAGGATCTGAGGCCAGAGGCACCATACCCCAGGACTAGAAGTGATTATAAGAACTAAACTATTAAAAAACACACAGGCAAAAGATTAGGAATCCTACCATAGAGAGCTACCATGGGAATAGAGAAGACTGAGGTTTATCTTCACAGGAGGATATTGAAGAAAAGAAACCCTCTTCTACTCCCAAAGAGTAATGTCAAATGGTCACCTGCCCAAAAAGAATTCATTGAAGAACTTTAAAATGACTTTAAAAAATTAAATAAGAGAAACTGAGGAAAAATTAAAAGAAAAATAAGAACAATCCAAGAAAAACAAGATTATGAAAAGAAAGTCAAGCAATTAGAAAAGGAGATCCAGAATTTTAAGGAAGAAAATGATTCCTTGAAAATCAGAATTGGGCAAGGGGAAGCCAGTGAAATTATAAGAGGTCAAAAACCATCCCAAAATATAAAGAATGCAAAATAGAAGAGAATGTGAAACATCTCATAAGAAAAACAACTGATCTGGAGAACAGATCAAGAAGAGAAAACATAAGAATAATTGGGCTACCTGAAAGCTATGATCAAAAAAAGAATCTTGATATGATAATACAAGAAATAATTTTTAAAAATTGTCCTGAATCATCAGAATAAGAAAGGAAAGTAGAAATAGAAAAAAATCCACCAATCACCACCTGAAAGAGATCCCATAAGGAAAACTCACAGGAATATTGTAATCAAATTCTGAAACTCCCAGCTCAAGGACAAAGTATTACAAGCAACAAGGGAAAAAAAAATTACATATGGCAGTACTACAATTACAATTACACAAGACCTAGGAGTGGCAACACTCAAAGATCACAGGTCTTGGGACACTATATACTAAAAGAACAAAAGAAGTGGGCTTCTGGCAGAAAATATCATACCCAGCAAAGCTAAGCATAATTCTGAATGAAAAAAGGATATTTAATGAATTGTCAGACTTTCAGGACTTTGTTTAAAAAAACCCCACCTGAACTTAATAGAAGATTTGACCTCTAAGAGCCAAGAGAAATATAAGGTGCATACCAATGACCAATTACAAGGGACTCAATAAGGACAGACTGTTTACCTTTTATGTATGTAAAATGTAAAACCCACGTCTAAAATTGTTATCAGTAATTGAGTAGCTTATAAGAAAGATTGGGGTAGACCTGAGTATGATATGACTTTAAAAAGTAAAACCATTTAAGAAAAACAAAGAGTAATTATCTTATACACATGAGGTGCAAGAGAAAGAACCAATGCAGAGGAATTAGATGGGGGAGGGGAGTGTTCGTTCTGGAAGCCTACTTTCATCGGAAATGGGTTTAAGAGGGGAAAATACATATATATCTAGAAGACTGTAAACGCCTTCTAAATATAGAAAGAAATAAAACTCTAAGGGGATAGGGAGGGGGGAGGTTAAAGGAAGGATCTTTAGAGGGAGGCTGAGGGACCAGGTCAAAGGGGTGATTTATGGGAAGGGGAGGGTAAGGGAGGGATTGTTATGGGGGTAGGTTAAGTAATAGGATTGCAAGGTTGTGGGTAGAAGTAAAGTAGAGGAGTTAGGAGAATCAGGAAAAAAGAGATATATGTTCAAACATAAAAACAAAGAATAGGAATAGAATATCTTAGGTAAAGTATGTGTTTATATAGATATGTATATGTGTATGTATATATCAATATCTGCATATAAGTATATCCATGCTTAATTGTAGACTAGGTTGGTGCATGAAGGGGAAAAAAAGAACAAAGTAAAAAGTGTGCAGCAGAGAACAAAAGAAAACCTACAAGGAAGCAAAGAAAACATGGACAGCTTTCAATATAATGTACAGTATTTAATACATAGGCTTTTTTGAAATGGAAAATTATTGCTATATATTCTGAATCCTCTCATATTCTGCTGTGCACATGATATGCTTTTCTTTTCTTATTTTATATTTAAGTTTAAAATGGTTCTTTTTCTTTTCTTATTTTGTATTTATGTTTTAGTATTTAAATATAAAAACTACAAAGGGCTACTTGTCCCAATTTCAGGAGTCAGAAACTTCTAAAGAAGTTGAATCTGAAAGATTAAAATCTTTCAGAGCTGAGCGTTGATTGACAACTTTTAAGGAGAACCAATAGGAAGCTGGATTTTAGTTACTGGGATGTAATATCAATTAAATTGGGTGTCTTGGATTGCGTCTTACTAAGTGCTAAACCCCAGGCCCAAACCCCTATCTACTAGGTGCTAAGCCTATGTGGGCATGAAGCCCTCAGAGTGCTAAGGGGAGTTGCTAAGACCAGAGCCAATAGTAGGAGCCTAGGTTCTGGTTGTTCAGATGATGTTTGATGACAGCTAAAGAGTGTATAAAAAGAGAGAGCAGAGCTATTGGCAGGGGCAGGGGCAGGGGCCTCTCGTTCTTGAAGATGTGTTGATGCGGAGACTCTGGGCAGCTGTAGTTAAGAGCCCTCCAGCTTGTAAACCCAGATATTTGGACTTTGTTAAACCCTGGTAACTATGCGTTGAGATTTGAATCAGACAAGGTCTGTCGATGTTTGTAATTTGTTTGTATTTGCTCTGAAGTTCAGGGTGCTGGCTCTT
The DNA here is from genome assembly GCA_028646595.1 of Phalanger gymnotis. Taxonomy (NCBI): domain Eukaryota; kingdom Metazoa; phylum Chordata; class Mammalia; order Diprotodontia; family Phalangeridae; genus Phalanger; species Phalanger gymnotis. Next base: position 19,080,650 of record CM053624.1, read on the forward strand.
TTCCCTGAACTAAGTGAATGATATTTGTATGCTGGATTAAAGTAAGATTATTAACCCCTTAATACTACTTTCCTCAGTAAAGCAGATCAAAAGAACCAGCATTGGCAGCTTTCTGTGTGCTGGTTGTTGGGAGGTCTTTTATCCCCCACAGTAGCTGCTAGCAGATTGTTGAAACACGGGCCAACTAGACTGATGCACCAAGTAGCTTTCTTTCCTTCTGCCATCAATGCCTAGAAGAAACTGCTCACACAAGGAGGGCTTATAACTGAGGTGGTGACTTCATCCTCTGAGAGTTGCCTTCTAACAGCCTGGTGCTTGGGAAGCAATTCTGCTCTATTTGGGGATTGTATCTGGCAATTACACTGTCCTTAAATCTATGCTACTGCTGTAGATCCAGAGGAAACCCTCTGAAGTCCTTCTGCTCTTTTATTTTATTTTTAAAAAAAATAAGTTGTTTCAGGGGAGTTTAACACTGGCCAAGATGCAGAGGGTGCTATGATGTGTAGAAGAGTTAACATCCAAGAGGAGAAATGTGATTAGCTCATAGAGGAATAAGGAAATGTACAAGAAAAAAGTAGAAATTATTCATGACTCTAGAACCAGGGATGGGGAACCTGTGTCTTTGAGGCTACATGTGGCCCTCCAGGTCCTCAAGTGTGGCCCTTTGACTGAATCCAAACATCACCATGAAGTTTGGATTCAGTCAAAGGGCCACACTTGAGGACCTAGAGGACCACATGTGGTCTCGAGGCCAGCGGGCTCCCTACCCACACAAAGCCTAGACCATTGGGTGGGCTGGATTTTATGGATATCTCTTAGCACAGCCCCTGAAACATAATGGACACTTAATAAATACTGCTTGACTGATTGAATCTAGAACCAGACAAATAAATCAAGCATTTTGTCCCAAGACATTTCGTGTGTGTGTGTGTGTGTCTGTGTGTGTCTTCAAAGGAGGCACACACAAAAATGATTTCTATAGTTAATATTTATAAATAGGCAGGCAGATAGAGAAGTGTCCTCACACAAACATGGCATAAATGAGGTGTTTTAGAGCTTTGAGAAACTTAAATCTGGGAATTCAACTAGGAGGGTATTGTATTATTCAGGCAACCAATCAGTAAATAAACATGCTAAGCATGATAAATACAAATATTTAAAAAAAGAAAGATAGTTCCTGACCTCAAGGAGCTTACAGTCTAGTGGTGGATGATGACATAGAAAATCAAGCTGGAAAATGGGGGTTGGGATGAGGATGAAGATACCCAGTATGGGCACATGATGGAGTCTAGTGAAAAGAGTAGAAGCTGTTAAGAAATGAAGAGGTGGTCGATTTGGGATCCCTCTTTAAATTGTGATTCAGCCTTCATTTTTGAAGAGGACTAATTATATTACAAGCCATGTCTTGACTTTAGGGCAAATTGCCTTTAAGTGAGGCAGAGTTGTGCAAAGTCATCAGCCTTACTCTTTCAGAGTCATAGTTCAGTGGCAAGACAAAAGTCAAGACAATCAAGACAATATGTGATGGCCTGGGATGCAGTGGCATCTTCAGCCACCTTCATGGCCATTGGATCAAGTAGTTCTCCTGCACCCATTCCACCAGGGAAATCTTCACATACATGTTCCCTAAGTCACCAATGGGTTTGAGGCCTGTCATTACCCCTAGCCTGGCTTATCTGGTCAGCCCAGATGGTTTTACCAGGAGATGGCTGAAACAAATGTTACAGCTTCACATAGGTGAGAATTGAGTGCCAGTGGACACCAGAAGTATATGAGCAGCCCTGACCTTTTACTTCTTTAAATAGAGATTTGGCAAGAGTTCTTTGTTCTGCCCTCCAACCCTTCAATCAGAGGAGCAAAGGGTACCAAGGAGTGATTCCAAAAGGACTGCAATCTCACAAAATTCTTGAGGAGTTTTTCAGGGGTCATGGTAGAGTCTAGATCAAGGTGTGCAAACTTGCAAACAATGAAGATCGGTAGGTAAACAGAGAGGCACACAAATGCACACCCCTTAGCTCTTCACTAAGAGAAGTGATAAGGACCTGAACTAGGGTGGTGCCACTAGAAGGAGATGAATGAGATGTTTTGGAAGTAGAAGTGACACAATTTGGTAACTGATTGGATATGGAACGGGGTGAGGGAGAATGTAGTGGGAATATTACTCTGATGGGCTGAATCTCTGAAGAGATCCTGTAACAGATTGGGGAGTACTTATCCCTAAGTACTCGGTAAGAGCCATACTTAAGTTTACTTGAAAGTACTTAGTGTAAGTAGAGCATTTCCATCAGACTTGAATTTCTTCACAAACATTCTACTTTTACTTAGAATCAAGACGTTGGCAGGGAGCCAAGAGCAGAAGGGAATTTTGGTTATGTAAGTTCAGGTTATTGACAGGGGGATGCCACTGGTGACAAGCGAATGGTACTTTGGGACCCACTGAAGATCCTTGTGGGTGTGTGAGAAGGCAAGAAAGGGAGGTTGTCATTCTACGGTTCCTATTTCTGCAACGTCTCTCCCATGAGTACTGATGATCATTTTATATTAAATTTGAAACCCCAATAAGAACCAGAGCCTGAACTAATCAAACAGAAGAAAAGTCTGGACCTAACAGCTTCTTTGTTCTTTGAGTAACTCAGAAAATGCCTCTGCATTTGTTGATTTCCATAGAAAGGGAATGAAATTCTGGGAAATTTCTTTTTAATTAAAATGTATTTCTGTATTAGCAATGTTGTGAAAGAAAACACACACTTCCCCCCCTCCAAAGAAAAATACCTGAAAAAAATAAGGTGAAAAATGGCATGCTTCAGCATGTCTTTATATTCCATCTGTTCTCTCTCTGGAGGTGGGGAGCGTTTTTCATCGTGAGTCCTTTGGAATTGTTTTGGGTGGTCGCCTTGATCAGAGTAGCTAAGTCATTCACCGCTGATTGTCCTACAATATTGCTGTTACTGTGTACATTGTTCTCCTGATTCTACTTTTTTCACTTTGTCTCAGTTCTTGTAGGTCTTTCTAAGTTTTTCTGAAAGTATCTTGTTCATCATTTCTTTTAACACAGTAATACTCCATCATGATCTTTGGCCACAACTTGTTTAGCCATTCTCCGATTGATGGGCATTCCCTCAATTTCCAGTTTTTTGCCACCACAAAAGAGCTGTTATAAATGTTTTTGCACAAATAGGTGCTTTTCCCTTTTTCGATCTCTTGGGGATTGGAAACTTCCTAGAATGGATGGTTGACGAATGTCCAAGGGCTCCAGCATGACTTCATCAAGAAAAAAAGGTAATGCCAGACTACCTGCATTTTCTTTAGTGATAGGGCTACTCAACTGGTCATTGAGAGGAATGCCATAGATGTCATCTAGATTTTTAGCAACATATTGGATAAAATAGCTCCTTACTTTTGTGGAGAAGTGGAAGAGATATGGACTAGATGAAAATACAATTAGCTAGAATCAGGGATAGTTGGCACAAATAAATTTTTAATGGTTCAGTGTCATAGGATCCTAAAATCACAGATGTAGAACTGAAAGAGACCTGAAGCTATCTTTTTCCATCCCTTCATTATACAGAGGAGGAAACTGAGGCCCAGAAATGTTCAGTGACTTCCTCAAGGTCACACAGGTAGTTATTGGTATGAGTTTAGTCAAGAATCTCTAATTAGAGTCAGTGGTCATTTCATCTGTGTGGAAATGTCAGAGTGGCAGGAGGAGGTCTCCAGCTGCATCTCCCTGGGATCTGTGCTTGGCATTGTGATAGAATTTTTTTAAAAAAGCAATGACATGGATAAATACATAGATAGCATGTTCATCGAATTTGTTGATTACGTAAAGCTGAGTAAATGACAGGGTCAGGCTCCAATAAGTTATTAACAGGCAAGAGAGTTTGGCGGAATCAAATAAAATGAAATGTATTGTGGATAAATGTAATGTTACACCTAGGTACAACTTCAGAAGCATAAGATAAGATAAGAAGCATGGTTGGTGGCAGCTGTTTACAGAAAGATCTGGGGAGTTTATTGGAATGTAAGCTCAGTATGAGTTACCAGGGCGATGTACTGATGGGATGCTTTGAAAAGCATGCCTCCAATGAATAAAGGATGGGATAGTTTCATGGGCAGCTGGATGGTGCAGTGGGTAGAGTACTAGGTGTGGAATCAGGAAGATTCATCTTCATGAATTTAGATCTGGCCTCAGACCCTTACTAGCTGTGTGACCCTGAGCAAGTCACTTTACCCTATTTGCCTCAGTTCCTCATCTGTAAATTAAGCTGCAGAAGGAAATGGCAAACCACTCCAGTATCTTTGCCAAAAAAAAACCCCTGAAAAGGAGTCATGAAGAGTCTGAAATAACTCAACAACAATAATTTCACTGTACTCTGACCTCTTCATCTTCACCCCAATCCTTCCAGTCACTCAGAGTTACAACCTTGGTGTCATCCTCAACTCTTCACTCTTACCATGTTGCTAAATCTTGTCCTTTCTACGGTCATGGCATCAACCTAGTTCAGGGCCTTATCATCTCTCCCTTGAATTAATATAATAGCCATCTTACTGGTTATTTTATATCAAGTCCTTCCCTCTCCAGTCCATCTCCCACTCAGCTACCAAGGTCATTTTTCTAAAGGGTAGGTCTAACCATGCCAGCCGTATCCTCGTGAACTCCACTAGCTTCCTAATACCACCAGGATCTAATATAAACTACTCTGGCATTTAAAGCTCTTCATGAGCCACCCCTTCTAACCTGCCCAGTCTTACTACCTTTACTCCCCTCCACACATTCCATGACCTGGCTATATTACTTTCTTGGCAGTTCTTTAATTGGGAGGACCCCCTCCTCTTGATATTGGTTGTCATCCATGTTGGGTGTGTTCTGCTCCCTCACCTTCCAACTACTCCCTCTATATCTTATATCTATCTAGTTGTTTACATGGAATCTCCCCAATTAGTAGATAAATTCCTTCAGGTCAGGGACTATGTTTCTGACTATGGTGATATACCCAGAGCTTAGCACAATACCTGGAATATAGTAAGGCCTTAATAAATCCCTGTGGGCTCGACTTAACATCTAGGCCATCTTCATACTATGCCTACACTTTGGCCATCATTGTCATGTTCCTCTCATCAGACCATAGACTCTGACCCTAGTCATTGAGCTCTGATAGCCAAAGAACCAGGCTCTCATACACTGGCCACCTCCCCCTCATCCCTCAATGTCCATATCCCAGCCTCTGGGTAACTGGGAAGATGGTAGTGACCTTGCCAGTAATAGTAATTATATTTGTATATTCGCATAGGGTCAGGAACATAGTAGGTGCTTAATAAAAATTTTACCTCTATCAAGGCCAAGAGTCTAGAAGTAGAAATGATGGTGTTCCATAGTCAATCTAGTTGCGAAAAAACAAACAAACAAAAAAAAAAAAACAAAGAACAAAAAACCCAAAACCTCTCTTTGGGATCTAGAACTCATATTTCTGTCATTTTACTTTTCTTCCATTCCAGTATTTACAGAGTGCTTGTTCCATACTTAGCACTGTAATTTTACACATGCTCCTTCTTCTATACACCAACTACTCTGGGTGATCATAGTTCCCCATTATTGCAGATCCATTGCAGACAGAACAAGTACTTGTATTGGGGATTAGTTTTCAACTATGGGGTGTGCTAGCTAGCCTCTAAGATCCTTTCCAAATTATATTACATGATTCATTAATTTTCCTACTTGGACCTTCTTTCCCTACAGTCCCTTCTGTGTAATTTGTAGAAAGGACCCAGAATTTCAATTATACTACTGCTTAGAGCCACTGCCCCAAAGCTATACTGAGCAAAGTTTAGAAATTGTATAAATAAATGTCTGCTATCCTGTAGGACTGTGTTTTACAAGAGGGTATTTGATGGAAATTAACATAAAAGGAACTTTGCATTAACTTAGCATAAATGCTCAGTGAGAGATGTTCTTTTGTATGTAAATTTGAGATAATATTATCTTAACAGGCTTTGGGGAAGTCACCTGTGTAAATAAACAGGTGGATAGATTGTATTAACATTGTCTAAGGTAACCTTTCTTGGGTATTTTCTTTAAGGAGACACTGGGCTAATGTGGTGAGCTAAGGATGGAGGTTAAGTAAGTAAAGGTATTGTTGAAGCTGACTGGAGGTTTCTTAGAAGACTCAGTTCTGAAGGATATATCTAGATCAGACCTGCACATCTTTAAACTTCTTTGGCTGAAGATAGGTTAGAGTAGAGTAGAGAGGCAGACTGATGGTGGTTAGTTGCCGAGGATCACATGACAGAAGAGTGCACATTGGCAACCCTATTTTTTTCATCAGCAGTGGGAAATCCTTTGGGGGGCCACAAGCAGCCTGGTCATGTGTTGTGCAGGCCTAATCTAGACAATTAAAACAAAAGTTGCCAGGTGGTACAGTGGAGAGGGGGCAGGGCCCAGAGTCAGAAAGACCTGAGTTCAGATCCAGCCTTAGATACTGTCAAGCTTTACTAAGTTTGTTAGTAGAAAGACAAACAAAATTAATCTGAATATGAATGTTCTCTCAAAGCCTGCAGAACGTGCATATAGAGATATGCATGGGAGCTCATAGTAAGACAATGAACTCAAAGGTGCACAGACAAAGCAGACCTTATATCTTCAGAACAATTCTCTCTCACCCCTCCCTTCCTTCCTGGCTCAGGATGCCTAGGTCGGCCAGAATTATAGTCTCTATATGGTTAAACATGATATGAGAAAGGAATTCTTAAGTGAATAGGTTGTAAATACAATAAGAGAAGACAGTTGTCAAAGTATCAGTTGAAATTACAATCCCAGGATATCTGTGTTCCTTTACTGTTAACATACCATAAGATAAGTCCTATTCTTCAAGATAGTGTCTTGGGTTAAGCTCCTCATTCTTAATGGTCATAAACAGAGGGAAAATGCTCTTAGTCAGCTCCATCTGGCCTTGTTGACACAGAAAGAGGCATTCATTCTCTGAGTTTACTCAGAGAGCAAGAGATGTCTGTAGTGCCAAAAAATTGCAAAGCATTTTGGTAGATTAAGCTCAGAGTGGGCCACAATGCCTTTCCTGATTGGCAAATCCAGGTTTTAGGCCTTTCTCAGATCTTGGGGGTTCAAAATGGTTTGGGGAGGGGTCTACAATACTTACTAGGTGTGCGACCCTGGGAAAGTCACTTAATCTCTTTTTGCTTCATTTTTCTCAACTGTAAAATGGGGATAATATCAGCACCTACCTTGTTGTGAGGACCAAATAAGATAATTGTAAAGCACCTAGCATGATGCCTGTCACAGTAGATGCTTATTAAATGTTGGCTATTATTATATTTGATTTGTTTTTATTGATAATGCAAGGCAATCATATCATTCTCAACCTGAATGCTGTATCACTGTGGTCTAATAATAAAATTAGAGTTTCTAAAGATCTTTAACATTTGTAAAACTCTTCAAAACAATTCTGTTGGGCAGAAAAAATAAGAATTGTTACCCCCAATCTATACACAAGGAACCCAAAACTCAGAGAGTTCAAGCGACTTTCTGAAGGTTGCTTTGCAATTAAGGAGCAGAGACAAAATTTGAACCCAGGATCTCTAACACCAGATTCAGTGACCTTACAGCTATGGCCCATGTCCTCTCAATAGAATTCACAGAGGCCAAAGGACTCACTAATTAAAGAACAGTCGTATCAGAATAATACAATTTCATTATTGGAAGCGGCCACACAGGCTGTCTAGCTCAACCCACATCTGAAAAAGAATCTATTATTCTGACAGATGGTCATTCTACTTTTACCTGAAGACTTCCAGTGGGGGAGAACTTCCTCCAGTTGCTCATTCCACTTTTAAATAGCTCCATTAGGAAACTTGCCTTTCCTTTACCCTCAGCTTCTGTATCTTTCACATTCTTGAGCACCAAGAACAAGTCTAATCCTTCTCCATATGACAGCCTTTCAAATACTCGCCAACTTTCATGGCTACCTCTACCCTCCCCCCAGTACTCTCTTCTTCAGGCTAAACACCCCCAGTCCCTTTAACTCTTTCTCATGTTGAGGATTATGAATTCAAGGCCCTTCGACATCCTGCTGGCCCTCATCTGACACTGTCTTACTTATCAAGGTCCTTTCTGCTCAGAAATGATTGTGATACCAGCAAGTGCTTAATAAATGCTTTTTGGCTGATTGATGATGCCCTGGACAATACCAAGTCTTCACAATATATTGCATATGGAGAATATAGAGCATAGATGACATTTTGAGAAATAAAATTTTAGTGGAAAGCCAATAATCTTTACTGAACTTTTGGTGAGTAATGTAGAAATTGTAACAATCATATCTTTGTCCTCTGTGATTAAGTGAATGAGTTAGAGCTTTGTACTTTGGGTGTGCCTTGATGCCAACTAATGGACTGGTGTAGTTAATTTCCTAAGTGTCAGTAATAGCCTTATCGATGGATTGGACTACATGGCCTCTAAGGGACCTGCCAACTCTGAGTGTCTGTTTTTGTGATTTGTGGTAACTCAAAGGAGTTAATGCACTTTTTCAAAGGAAGATTGTGGGCAACTGATTCCACTCTGCTCCACACTTCCAACTATTTAAAATGTTCTATTTTTTAAAATGGTTTTGAGAAAAATAAAAGGGTATTAGGCCTTTCAAGAAACAATACTCTAGCAGGGGACAAATCATAAGATAGGGGAACTTTATTCTTCAGTGAGGAGCAGGTTTAGAATTAGTGAGATGAATGAAGACCACAAGAGACAGAGTTTCTGGACAATTAGTAAGCAATTTATTAATTAGGCTAGTTGGCAATCAATAAATTGTTGGTCAGCGGTTTCTCTCAGTAACCAAAGACACCAAGAGAGAACCCAAAATGCCTCTCTTTTGATGAAAAAAAAAAAGCATTTATTAAGACTTTTTTGTGCCCTGTGCTTGATTACATAATGCAATCCTACTTCCTACTAGATAGTGCTGTCATCTAACACCCTACAAAATTGGACCAACAAAGACCATGACTAAGAGGAACAAAGACATTCCACTGGGCACTCTCTGGGGTCATGCATCCTTTACACCAGTGGTGTCACACTTAAATGGAAATGAATCCCTGTGGGCTCACACTTATTTAGAAAACCATGAATTAACATTCATATATGTTGTGTTGTATTTTTGTTTTAATCTGGGTCATCATATTGGAAATTTTGCTGGAGGCTGAGGGCCACGGGTTTGATACCTCTGTTGTTCGGCAGGTCCATTTCCTTCCTTGCATCTGGAGGTACCTTTCTCACTCCACCTTGGACGTCTTGTGATAACTGTAATAAAATCAATGCTACTATTACCTATTGAAATGGTGTGTCCACCATCTTTGTGACCATAAATTTGATCTTTGGCAACTACTCATCTATATGTGTTGTCTCTCCCATTATAATGTCATGTGATATAACATAACATAACGACATAACATAACGAAATATAATATGATGTGATGTGATGTGATATAATATAATATAATTTGGGGCAGGGACTGTCCCACTTTTGTATATGTATCCTTTGTACTTAGTACAGTGCTTGGCATTTTCTGGAAATACACACTGCTACTCACTCTAGACTTCTCCACATCCCATATCCCTGACTTTCAGTTATTTAATGGATTTATTGTCTTGGGAAAAAAAAAACTCAGTCAATTTGCATTATCACCAGAGATTCTGTTTAAGTGGAGCTCTGTAAGAAGGGAAACTGCATGCCCGTCACCCTGGACTAGGAAAGAGAGAGATTAATTTCCTCTCAGTAAATATTGGGAATCCTGTGGTCTCAGACCCAACATATCCAAAATTTGTTGACTTGACATCATTCCACTTTAGGCCCCTTTCTAGCTCGCCAGCCTAGACAATTCACCAGAAAACCAGAAGCCACCCTGACATCTTACCACGTGTCCTATCCTGTCCCTCCCCACTATCCTCCCCACCCTCACTCCAAACACATACTTTCTACCTCTTGTTCTAAGAACAGTGATTACTGTTTAATCAATGCTATAATTGTTACTAGAAAGGCTATGATGGCTGACTGCCTTATGGATCCACTCACAGTCTCTGTTACTCAAATCCAGACTCCTCTTTTTGGCTACCACTCCCTACTCCCTGTCATATATGTATTATTTCCCTCTATTACAAAGTAAACTCCTTATATTTGTGATGAAGATTTCTTTCTTTTAAAAAAATTTGATTTGTTCAATTGAGGAAGGGTAGGATAGAGAGAAAATAAATACAAAAAAACCCCAGAAAAATATATAAACTACTAAAATTTATAACAAATAGAAAAAATAATGAAATTAAACTTAGGAAAACAAAGAAAATAACAAAAACAACAATAACCAGTATTTACATAGTGCTTACTTGTGCCAGGCACTGTGACAAGTGTTTTACTTTGCAAACATCTCATTATGGCCTCACAACTACCTTGGGAGGTGCTGTTATTATCCCCATTTTACAGTTGAAGAACAGGTATAAAATGACTTGTCCAGGGTCACACAAGCTAGTTAGTGTCTGAGGTCAGGTTTGAACTCAGGTGTCCTTGACTCTGAATCTAACACTCCATTCAATGAGATACTTAGCTGCTTCCTTTCACAAAGTTTTGCTTCTTCTCCCTCATTTCTAAGGTGAGGGAGGTATTTGAGGGAGGACCAGAACTCCATGTTCTGGTCCTTGTCCTATCTCTCTCCCTGCTTCTACCAGTAGAATGTTAGTTTCTTGAAACTGTTTTGCTCCCTTTGAATCCCTGGCAATCAGTACAGTTGGTGCTTAATAAATGCTTGCTGGATTGGATTGGACTTGATAATCTCTAAAATCACTTTCAACTATAAATCATGTAATTTTAGTGGCTGCATGATTTTTTTCCCACCTTTTGGCTTGGAATTGTGATTTCATCGGTGTAAGATCCTCAAAGGAATGAGAACTCCTCCTACTAATGTACTTCTACAGCCTTTCTCTTCCCTGTGCCCCCAGAGGCTTTAGATCGTTGTCTGAAGCACTGAGAAGTTAAATATTTTGTCTTGGGTCACACAGCCACTGTGTGACAGAGGCAGGTCTTGAGGCCAGGATGTCCCGAGGTGGAGGTTGGCTTTCTATCCATGATTCCACACTGCATCCCCATGATTTGATCATTTTTACTGATCCCTGAATAGACAGCCTATCAATTCACCTGGCCAAAATATCAGATCTGACTTAGCAAAAATCTTCATGAATTTCATGAATATTTCAAGGGGATGCTGAGCAAAAGCTCTCAACAGCAACTATCTAATGTCTGACAAAAATGCCAGGATGCTTCTGGCAGCTTATGCAGGGGTTACTGTCCAACACCTGACATTTGGGGAGACCTTGGGATTTTTCTCATTTTCCAGACCAGTGGAGCTAAGGTGATGCTTTGGAAGTGGGAGAGAGAGAAGGTGATATGGTAGCCGGTTAAAAAATAACAACAAAGATTCTCTTTGAACAAACTTACTGAGTGAGGTTGAAATGCTGAAAAAGGGAGGTGTCCAGCCCTCAGGTTCAAGGTCACGAGTCAGTTGCAAGGTTAAGAACTGGCAGACCCTACATAGGTATAGCTGTTATCTCTACAGCGATAACTGTACCAGTGATAAGGTCCCCAAGTATCTTAAGGCAGGCATTCTGTCCAGTCATCCCAATATTCTGTTCCCAAGGCTACACTGTCATAGTTCTTTCAACTGATTCAGTTCAATTCTATGGACAAATGTTGGTCATAAATATTTATGTTTATAGTTTATCCTGGGCTTGGATAAAGGAGAGAACTGAATTGGAATCTCACCTCTGACATTAGCTTGAAAAATTACTGAACTTTTTTGAGCCTCAGTTTCTTCATCTGTAAAATGGAAATTATAATGCTGGCAGTATTTATCTGACAGTTACTAGGAGCAAGTGAGATAATGCCTGTAAAGTACAATTTCTTTTTTTCCACTAAAAGTCAAGAGAGTTTTTAGAAGAACAAATATCTTTGATATGCCTATCTCCTCAGACACCCAGGCAGTTGCCTGTTTCTCTCTCCATCCCTGTCACATTCTTCCCCCAGGTAATGAAGGGTCTGCTATCATAGCAGCAAATCATGATTATCATAGCCCATTATTAACATGGAAAATCACTAGTGGAAGCGGTCCTGGAGTTAGCCTTTACTTGCTGACTCATCCAAAGTATTCAGATAAACACTGGAGTTCATCCTTTACATTGCCTGGGGGGACCATGTGGGGATAAAGAAATGATTAAAAGATAAGCAACCATATATCTCCAGGTTCTCTACAAGCTACTCTTTGCAACACAGCCTGATTGCTTTTCTTTCTAGCTTCTGGGCCAAAGCAACCGCATCCTCAGAAAGTCACCTTGGATTAACACTGGCACTTGAGACACAGAAGGAATGAAATAAGTGCATAATAAAGAGTAAAAATGAGAACATTATCTCCAACACTGGAGATTTATGTGTGTCTTCATCTCCCCAGGATATCTTCATTGCCTGTGATTGCTTGAACTGGGGGAACCAGGGACAAGCATGAACTTGGAAACCTTCAAGCGGACTCTGGGCACTAATGGTCTCTTCTTCCAGTTTGCCAGTTAAGGATAGAAAAGCACAGTGACCATCGACTTAGAGCTAGGACAGACTTTTGAGTAAACTACTACAACCCTCTCATTTTTACTGTTGAGGAAATTGACACCCAGGGAGGCTAAGTCACTTGCTAAATGTCAGAAAAAGTGAGTTTTAGAGGCAGGATTTGAACCCAGGCCACTACAGAGCCAATGCTTTTTCCACTATATCCCAATAAGACATAATATATTTTAAAAGTTTTATTAAAATTAACATTGAAAATCAACACTATCAACTCTATTGGCTTAGTTTGCCTTTAAATTTTTTTTTTCACTGAATGTCAGAAAAAGTGTCACAAGAACCAACATCTCTGATGTATCTATCTCCTCAGGTACCTAGACAGTTGCCTGTTTCTCTCTCTATCCCTACCACATTCTTTCCCTAGGTAATTCATGGGACCATGCCTTAAACCCAAATCACTTTGGCTTTCATTGATTGGTCAACAATAGGTCTGAGGCCAAGCCCACTTTGGGCCCTGATTGGCTCAGAGTGAATGCAAATAGCAATTGTTTCTGTTTTGGCCAGAAACCTTGAGGATTCCCTGCCATATTGATTTTTTTTTTTTAAATAGGTAAGGAGGCCATTCTTTGCCTCGCTTCTTACCTAGACTTAATCACTGAATAGGAACTGCCCCAGTAAACTGAGACCTGTTAAAGACCTTAGCTTAAAAAGGCCAAGGTTTCCCACTGCATGCAGGGTCATCTCCAGTTGTCCTGATCCATATCTAGCCACTGGACCCAGACGGCTCCGGAAGAGAAAGTGAGGCTGGTGACTTTACACAGCCCTCCCTCACTTAAATCCAATTCACTTGCATGTAATGGCATCATCTTCCTGATATCATGGTCCTCGTCCAGAATGAAGGACAAACAACAGCCTCTGTCAGCATTACAGAAGCTTAGAGTTGGAAGGGGCTTCATACCCTATGAATCTAAACTAACCCATATTTTAAAGAAAATATCTTCGATATCACTGACAAATGTTCATTACCTCTTGAGGAAGTCTGTTCCATTTTGGGACAGTTCTGTTAGGAAGTTTTTCCTTCCATTAAGCCTAAATCTGCCTCACTCAACTTCCACCCATTGGTCCTTGATTTGCCCTCTGGGGCCAAGTTGAACAAGTATTTTTTCATTCATTCATTCATGGAACACTGCTTAAATGCTACTACTATGGCATGGAGAACTTCAGTGGTTGTGAGGACTCTGGGGGTGGGGATTTATTTTGCCTGTTGCCATTTAATAACGTGACTTAGATTTCTGGTCTAGCTGCCCCACTGAGATTGCTTTCTATTTATTGTGTACTTTATGTTATTTCTTTCTATGGGATGTAAGCTTCTTCAACCCACCATACCTGCTAGCCATCAACCTGTATTCTTCCTTCCCTTCTTGGCTGAACTCTTAGAGAGATTTGCCTACTGTCAATGACTTCACTTTCTCCTCTCACTTCTAAACCCTGTGCAGTTCAGCGTCTGACTTCATCATTTAACTGAAACTACTCTCTTCTCCAAAGTCTCCAATGAACTCTGAATGGCCAAATCTAATGGCCTTTTCTCAGTCCTCATCCTTCTTGATCTGTCTGAAGTTTTGACACTCTTGATCCTGGCTCTTCTGCTCTGTATTATCTGCTTTCTAGCCTTTTGGGACACTCTTTTCTCCTACCCATCATTCACTTGCTCCTTCTTACTCTCCTTGTTTGGATCTTTATCCATGCCATGCTCACTAACCATGGGCATTCTTTAAGCCTCTTCTCCCATGATATCTCACTTGGTAATATCGTGAGCTCCCAGGGGTTCAATGAGCTTCTCTAAGCAGATAATCTCCCTCCCCCCACCAGATACAGAAGCACACGAGCACATCAGGCCCTAGCTCCTCTTCTGAACTCCAGGATTGCTTCACTAACTGTCATTTGGACCTTTCAAACTGAATTTCCTGTAGACATTTCAAGCGCATTATGTTCAAGACAGAACTCAACATCTTTTCTCCCAACTCTTCAATCTTTCAAAATTTTCTTTTACTGCTGAGAGTTCCACTACCCAACTTTGCAAGTTTGGTGTTATGCTAACTCCATTCTTGTATTCAGTCCACACGTCCCATCTATTTCCAAATCATTGTTTTTGTTTTCACAACATCTCTCACATATGTCTCCACTCACATCATCATCATCCTGATGCCATCTCTTATCACTTCATGCCTATACTACAGCAATAGACTTCCACTAATCTCTCTGCTTCAA
>CM053624.1:19095613-19123474 GCA_028646595.1 Phalanger gymnotis
GGCATTTAAAACTCTCTGTAACTGGACCCTCTCATTCTTTCCACTTTTCTTACACTTTATTCCACTCCACAATCTCTATGATTCAGCAATACTGTCCTCTTTGCTGTTTGTCACATATGACATTACATTTCTATCTTCCTGTATTTTTCACTGACTTTTTTCATATCTGAAATTCCTTCCCTCCTCATCCCTGCCTCCTTGGTCACTCTCCATCCCAAACCTCTTTCCTCCTTTCCATGCCTTTGCCTTCTGTCTGAGATTACTTCCCATTTATGCTATAGCTGACTTATATGGGCATAGTGATTTTCATGCTATCTTCACCATTAGAATGTGTGCTCCTTGAGGGCAGGTACTGTGTTTTTGCCTTTTTTGTATGCCAGTTCTTAGCACAATGCCTAGTATATAATAAAAAAGCTTTTTGATTGATTGACTGAATGAGGATCGATATTGCTTCAGATTCGCTTTTGCTAGCACCTAGAACAGGTCCTGGTGCATAGTAGGGCTCAATACAAGCTCATTGATTGGTGAATTAATTGAAGTGCAATGGAATGATGCTTTAGCTGAATAAATGATGCCGAGCTTATGCCCTGATAAAGATTTGCCAATGATCAGGAAAACTATTTGGAGTTGATATGGGCTTTTTTTCAGGTGCACAATGGATCCAGATGGCATTGCATGAATGGGAATCGAATACAGACAGCATTTAGGGACAAGAGTTGTTGGAATAGTCTGGCCTTGGGAACAGTAGGGACAAACAGCTGCCAAAACCCAAGTCCAGTGGGTTGATTTCTTGGAGACCAATCCCTGGTAATCATTTAGTGAGCTGAATCCCCAAAGCCACCTTTTGATGCCATTAAAGGTAAACACTGTACTACTGAATTCATGCCTCATCACTTCATGAATATTTTTGAAAGGGAAAATCAAGAAAATGCTGTCTGGTTAGGTGATTCATTGATATTGGAATCACAGAAGAGAAGAGGTGGATTTTATTGTGTCGACTTCACTTCTGTGATTAATTTCCCTTTTTTTTCATTTGCTGGGCTGCTTTTGGATCCAAAGCCTTATCTCTTTCCTCTCTTCTCTGTCTTGTCTTCTCTGTTATTCTCTTTTTCTCATCTTCTTTTCCATAGTTTTCTCCTCTTCTTTATTCTCTTCCCTTCCAAATCTAAATTAGTATAATGGAACTCTGGTATTATCAAATATGCTATAGGCACAATGTTATAACTGTAAAATTTAATCATGGTAATTACTTTATGTTCTTGTGACCAGTGTTAATGGTCTGCAAATCAATTCAGTTCAACTCATTTGGCACTTATTAATCACATCCTATGTGCCAAGGCTAAGGACTGGGAATACATAGAGAAAAAGACCATTTTTGCCATCGAGGGGCTTACTTTCTAGTTACAGGACTGTATATAATCTTTACAGTAGGTAAAGAACAATGAATAGGGTTGTTAATAGGAATCTTTTTTCTCTCTCCTACTACCAACTCTGCATGCTATGGTAGAAAGAGCTGAATATGGAGCCAATAGATATTGGTTCAAATACCAGGTTTGCTATTCACTACCTGGGCAAGTCAGTTCACATGTTAGAGCTTCAGTTTCTTCATCTGCAAAGTAGCAGGTTGAAAGGTAGGCTAGATGACATATGAGGTCCTTATAACTGTAAATCTCTGTTACTAGTGTAACCTAGGTGGGCTTGGTACATGCCCAGATGACCTAAAATGGAGCTACCCATGTGGGAAACTTTAGGGACATGTATCTGGAAGACAAGAGAACTGGCATATGGATGGACATTCTGCAATGGCTAGGAATAGCCTTTTCTTTTGTCTTTATAGTCAAAACTGGCTGTGTCTTCAAAACTACATGATGCGGGGGCAGTCTCTCTTTCCTGTGCATCCAGAGATAAAGGACTCATACACTCACAGCAGGTGACACCATGCCATAATCAGGCAAAGGGTCTGAAAGTCACCTCTTCTTTCTGTTAGGCCGCATGGTCCCGAGAATTTGTATATTTCATTTATCCTTTTCAGTCCTGGGTTCAGGGAATGAAGTCCGTAATCTGGAAGCTCAGGCCATGGGGACCTTTGAGTCAGAGATTCCAGGAGAAGATGTTATGGCTCAGCAGAAGAAGCTAGGTCTTTGAGCATTAGTGGATTGGGGGTAGGGAAGGAGTTTCTACTTGGAACTTGGTGGGACTAATGCTATGTAAGAAGTATAGAATATAGCTAAACTGTGAAACGAATTCCATCCCCATCCCCAGATAGAAATGGTACAAGGAGAGATTATGTCCCTAGGTGTTGGGGAAAATGTTTGGTATTTTTATTATACCTTTGAAATAAATATTCAATTGAAAAAGCGGATCCGACTGTCAAGTGCTTAAATGAGTTGAGATGTCTGGATCCCCTAAAGTAGTGGAACACAATCAGTAGGGAATCAAGCCAATGGAAAAGAAGAGAAACTCTGCCCCACCCTACCCCGCAGCCCTTTAAGAGCAATGGACAACCCTGGGTGACCTGTGAAATGTAACACACTTGGTACTCTAGGAAGGCAGTCAGAGAAAGTCTTGTTACCCTAGGCCTGGATGATTGATAAAGTCTCTTTTAGTTCTCAAAACCAATGGACCATGACCTAGTGCCTCTATCTTTACCATGTGCCTAAATCCATCTGTCATTTTGGTCCCCAAAGTAAGAAGAAGAGAAAGGGGTTCTCAAGGCCTGGTAGGATTTTCTCAGAGTTAAGGGGAGCAGAATTAAGACAAAATGAAGCAAATTTCCCAGAATTGCTAGCAGTAGGTAGCAGTAGCAGAGATGGCTTCTTCAGAGCTATTGGCTGACTCTCCTGATCTCTGAGTCTGAAATGGTCCAAAATAAAAAAGCTCTCTCTGTTTCATTTTGCCCCATTTTTGGAAATACCAGACATTTCAGGGCATGTAATTATTTAGGCACAAGCCATAGAGAAGTTCTTGGACAATCTCTACAAAAGCTCACATTTAGTGAAACTGATTACACCTGCTTTCCAGCTTGACATATTATGTTTCTCTGACCCCGAACCACCACACTCAGCATTTCTTTCTTTTTCTCCCCCAGCAATCAGCATTTTATTCTTCTTAATGTGCCCCACCTGCAGCCTTGTTACTTCCATACCAAAACCCTTGTAGATTTAGAGCAGTATTTGGGGGATTTTATTTTATAATTTTGTTGGGAAAAGGAGAGAGAATTTGCTAAAATGGTTCCAGTAAATTTTGCCTTTTATAATTTTTGTTGGAATCACTGTTTATGGCTTCTTGCATCAGAGGATTGAAAACTAATGCAAGTATTTATCTCTTCTGTTCCATTTATCTATCCTAGTAATTTCTTCTCTTTAGAAGTGTTTTATTTGCTCTCTCCATCTCAGGGGAGTTCTAATCATGCTTTTTCTCTTTTTCTACTTATGAAATTTTGCTTCTTCGTACATGATTGGTTTCCCAAACCAATACTGCAATATAGAGACAACTGCAATGATATAGATGGCAACCCACTTTTGTCTACCCATCCTGTTTGCCTTTTGTTCATTACCTCTTGAGAGCTCATCACAGAGGGCCCCCTTAACATTCTGGGGCCTTCCTTTATACTCTTGACATTACATAGATTCCAGTGGAGTCTATCAGTTATCCCTCACTCTTGTAACATGACTGAAGCATCTTTATTTTTTATTCTGGTCATACATTTCTATTCAAATTTCTTTTGGGTGATTTTGGTTTTAAAAACACACGAAAAAGAACAAACACTCTTATTTAGGTTATTCCTCATCTCTTTCCCCCTCTTTTCATTGTTCTACTCATCCATTACATGAGCCCCTCCCCGCAAAACAAAAACAAAGCCCAAATCCCAAATTCTTTCTCATTTTAGCTAGCTCAATCTATTTTTAAAAAAGTGATGATGGTGGGAGATAGCATAATAAATGTATTTAGATCACTGTGTCCACTTTGGAAAAGAATTATTCCAAGCCCATTGCCTTTGGAAGTTGGGTAGATTGTGGGAGCTTGTTTTTACCCCATGGAAGAATAGTTGTAACTTAATGGTTTTTAGATCTTGACCCAGTGAATACAAATGGATGCCCTGAATGGTGATTAAGAGTGCTGCCTTTAGTATAATAACAGGCAAAGAGAAGACAAAACTATACTCATTTATTTATGACATGATGGTTGATTTAGAAAATCCTAAAGGCATCAGAAGAGAAGCTAAATGAGACAACAGCTTGAGTAAAGTTGCAGGCTACAAAATAAACTTACTGAAATCCATAGCATTTTATTTTTTAATACGTTTTTATTTTTAAAAATTTATTTATTTGTTTTTAGTTTTCAACATTCACTTTTATAAGATTTTGAGTTATAAGTTTTCCCCCTTCCTTCTCTCCTCAAGATGGCATGAAATCTGTTATAGACTATACATGTACAATCATATTGAACCTATTTGCACATTAGTCATGTTGTATCAGAAGAAATAGAACAAAAGGGAAAAACCATGAGAAAGAAAGGACAACAAACAGACAAACAAAAGAGAAAAAAGTGTACTATGATCTGCATTCACTCTGTAGTTGTTTCTCTGGATGTGGCTAGCATTTTCCATCATGAATCTTTTGGAATTGTCTTAGATCATTGCAATGCTGAGAAGGGCTAAGTTTATCAAAGCTGGTCGTCATACAATGTTACTGTAACTGTGTACAATGTTCACTTGGTTCTGTTCATTTCATTCAGCATCAGTTCATGCAAGTCTTTCCAGGATTTTCTGAAATCTGCCTGCTCATCATTTCTTATGGAACAATATTATTCCATTATATTCATATACCACAACTTGTTCAGCTATTCCCCAATTAGGGCATCCCCTCAAGTTCCAATTCTTTGCCCCCACAAAAGAGCTGCTATAAATATTTTTGTACATGTGAGTCCTTTCCCCTTTTTATGTTCTCTTTGGGGATATAGACCTAGAAGTGGTATTGCTGGATCAAAGTGTATGCACAGTTTTGTAGCCCTTTGGGCATAGTTCCTAATTACTCTCCAGAATGGTTGGATCAATTCACAACTTTACCAACAATGCCTTAGTGTTCCAATTTTCCCACACCTCCAACATTTATCATTTCCTGTTTTGTCATATTAGTCAATCAATAGGTGAATCTACAGCATTTTAAAACAACAATAACAAAATCCAGTAGTAACAATATGAAGGCTCAGTCTGATTAAAAAAAAAACCATGACTACAAAATGCATAAATTACCTGTGAGTCTATATACCAAAGCATGTTCAACATCTGCATAGTTATAAATTAAAACAACCACCACCATGACCACCACAACAACAAAAGCACTCCTTAAAGAAATTGAGCTACAAGAAATGAGTAAAAAGAAAGTTGCAGACAAATTTGGGAAAATTAGAACTGATGAATTGTGGCAGTCACATAGCATTTGGGTGTGAACTTGGCAGGACCAATGCCGTGTGCTCAGTGTGAGTCCACTCTACCCAGAGACCACGATTGTATAGAAGAGAAGGTATTCCCAAGGTGTGGGGTTAGGAAGGGTTTTTACTATATATGTATATATATACTATATACTATATATATACTATGGGGTTAGGAAGGGTTTTTACTATATATGTATATATATACTATATACTATATATATATACACACACACATATATATACACATACATATATACATACATGTAAAACACACATATGTATATATACATACATATATGTGTACATAGACATACATATATTATATATATCTTTAAAGTAAATATTCTTTTGTAAAAGCTCATTGCTGATCAAGGATTAAATGTAACCGGGGCACTAGGCATGGTTGATAATGGGGTGATTGCAACTTGTAGGTGCTGGAATCAATGGTAATAGAGAGTAGCCACCCTTCAAACTCCTCAGAATACCTCTACAGCTCTGAGGGGAGTGATAGATGACCTGGCTCTGGGAAAGTGAATTAGAACATACTCACTTTATTTCCAATGTGGTTATTGGGAATAAGCATGTATATAGAACCCACTACATCCAGCACTGTACTATGTGCTTTACAAATATGTCATTTATTATATAAATTAGTCTCCTGCTTCTGTTCACTTCATTATAAACCAGTGGGCTGAGTCTCAAAAGTTATACCTTCCACCTCAGGCCATCAATTCTGAGCTGGCTGCAAAACCTGGATACTGGATGCCAAGAAGTTCACATGTATTCTGGAACTTTCCAAACTCAAAATCCCTTCACTTAAAATATCTAAGAATAAGTAGTGATGCAGGCAAAGAACCACAGCTTATTTCACATGGCTTTGGATAGGAGAAGGCTCAGGGCCTTTTTCCTTAGTGCACTGCAATTCAGTGGATACCATAAGGGAAGGAGTCGACAAAGAGTTGAAAAGTAGAATGGCTGATCTCTGGTGACTGAGCAGTGCTTTTGAAAGTGCTTCCAGTTCTAGTTACCTAGCCAATTGATGAAGCTTCTATTAACTATGTAGCTAGCATACTGGAAGCAGTTAGGGTATGTCCACACATGCTTGATAGTCTTTCCAGTGTACTTCCATTACATGTCTTTACAACTCTCAGAGAAGTAGATACTCCAGCCTTTTCCAGGTGGAAAGTTTGCATCCACTGAGCATGGTGATTGACTTTGTGCATATGATGGTCCTCTGTTATAGAAAGAAAAAGGGGACTATGAAAAACTTAAGGAGTCTGATTAATGAAATGTCTAACCAAAACTACAGGAGACCAAGGATAAAACAAGCTTACCTACATCATGACACAAGGGCAATAAACTCAAGGTGAGAAATGAAGCATATGTTTTTGAATGTGGCTTATATGTGAATTTATTTTGCTTGATAATACTTAGTTGTTGTGAGGATTTTTATTTTTTTTAAATGGAAGTGAGGAGTCAAGGGAAAAAGGGGGGCTAATAGTAGTGTTGCTGATTAAAAGAAAAGTACATAATCATTGAATTATTAAAGAGAAAAGGAGACAAGACACACATACATAAATACACATACAGAAGAGGCAATCTAGGTTAAATGACTTACCGAGAGACATACAGCCAGTAAGTGTCTGTGGCCGGATTTGAATTCAAGCCCTCCCGACTCCAGGGCTAGTGCTCTATCCACTGTGCCACCTAGCTGCTCCTTAAAGAAATAATTATTTTTAAAAAACAATTTTGGCATTTATTTAAAAATAGAAAAGTGGTCTTGATTGTTGACTTGAATCAAATTATAGGACTCAGTTTCCTAGTGTTTGATGGTCAAAATAGGCTACTTATGACAAAAAATTCCCATTTGCCAAGAATTGCTAGGTAAACTAGACAAGTCTGGCAAAAAATGAAAATTAGGCCAAAATGTATCAATAGATAAAAAATGGGTACATACCCTGAGTATTGAAAATCATGCCATAAAAATCAGAAAAGAAGTAGATGCTTTATCTTACAAAGTTACAGGTAGGGGATAGATGAATTCTTAACCAAACAAGCAATAGAGAGAGTTACAAAAGATGAAATAGATGCTCTTTCAATTACATGGAATTAAAAAGCTTTTGAATGAACAAAATCAGTGCAACTAGGACAAGAAAGGAAGGGGCTAACTGGGAAAAAGTCATTGCAGCAAATATCTCTGCCAAAGATCTTCTATCTAAGATATCTAGACAAAAGAAGTAGAAGACCAAAGCCATTCCCCAGCCATGAAATGGTTAAAAGAAATATATGAATTGGAAAAAGTATTCTACACCACTAACAATAAGAGAAATGCAAATCAAAACAACCCACAAGTTTTACCACACACCTAGCAAATAGACGAAGGTGACAAAGATTGGTATAGTCAATATTGAAGGGCAGGAACATTGTGAAAAATAGGTACATTAATATCTAAGGTGGTATTTTCATTTGGTCCTATCTTTCTGGAAAACAATTTGGAATTATATACAAAGGGAACAACTAAAATGTGCATACCTTTAGACCTGGAGAGTCTACTTTTAAGAATATATCCTAAAGAGGTCAGTGACAAAATTAAATGTTCTATATACACCAGGATATTTACAGTAGCACTTATGACAGCAACAACTGTAAGCAATAGAGATGCCCATTTGTAACACCAATGTTACTAGCGGCTGCTGTGGAGGTGTAAGACCAACAACAAGACCAACAACACCGGCACACAGGAGGGCTGCTAGCACAGGTTCTTTGATCTGCTTTTCTAAGGAAAACAAAGGGGTTTATAATCTCACTTTAATTAAGCATACACATATCATTTACTTAGTTCAGGGGAAAAAGTCAGCACCCTGAACTTCAGAGAAAATACAAACAGAAATTACAAGCAGAGAAAATAAGAAAAATCAACAGACAGGGCTTCTAGCTGTCTGACCTTTATGTACTCACATAGTTAGCAGAGAGAGAAGCACCAACATCTGGGTTTTCAAAGCCAGGGGTCTCCTTAAAGGCTACCCAGAGTCTCATCTGGCCAAATTACACGAACACTCTTCTGAAGAGTGAGCCCCCAAGCAAAATGCTAACCCCAGAGAATGTATGTATGTGTATACGCACACACACACACACACACACACACACACACACACACACACACACACACACTTCTTCAGGGTCAGAGGGCATCACAACCATGTGACTCAAACTCATGTGACTTAGGCTTTCTTGTGACTTAAGGAGGTCATCAAAGACTCTTGATTAATCAAATACTCGATTCAAACAAAGGCAAGTCTCAATTAAAGGTACTCGATTACCTTTAGTGCTGAGAAGAAATAGAACTCCAAGAGGAAAAAGAGCAAATCAAAAAGTCCCACTTTGCTTGCTACACCATTAGGGAATGAGTAACAGATTGTGTCACATGTATGTAGTGGGATATTATTGTACTGTAAGAAATGAGGAAGTATATGAATATTGAGAAGCATGAGAAGCCATATGAACTGTTGCTAAGTGAAGTAAACAAAATCAGGCAAACAACATATACGACTATGACAGCATAAATGGAAAGAACAATCACAATTAATGTTTTGAAATTTTTGATGACCTGGCTTGGGCCTAAAGAAGAGAGTTGAGTTGATATTTCCCACTTCTTTTTTGAAAGGCTGCTAGTCCTTGGGGGTGGAATAATGCATGTATCACCAGGCTTTTTCAGTCTGTGATTAGTCTTGCCTGACATTTTTTTTCTCCTTTTTTTCTTCTTTATTATAAGGGATGATTCTCTGGGAAGGGATGGGGTGAGTGAGGCAATGGAAATGGTAGGTGTTACAAAACAAAAGATACCAATAAAAATTTATTTTTTAAAATGAATGCTGCCTTTATGCTCCTTGGGTCCAATGCTCATTATTTTATTGACAACACTCCGAAGGCAGTTTGTGTTGAGAAGTGTACACGATGCCCAGTTAATTTAGCCAGAGAATCCTGAACAGACGGCTCCAGTCATTACTGCCCATATGGCAAAACACAAATGGCTGAGCTGGGGGTCTCCCTCTCTGTCACAGAATCACTTATCCCATTGGAAGAGCTTAAGAGATAGAACTAAAGAACCCCATTTGAATTTTAAGAGGATTTCCATTGTCTCTCTTTGTAGATCCCTTGTTAAAAGCCTCCTTCAAATCTCCCATAACCAGTAGCACCAAGCACATGTTCTATACTTCTGTTCCTCAAGCTGCTTACCATTTCCCCTTTCTTTTTAAATAATGATTGCATTTTAATAGAACAGAGAGAGATTTAAAAATGCTGTGACCGTTCCAACTTACTCATCACACAGAAGGGCTCTGAGAGCATTATTATCATTTATTGGTTCTCCCTGAGCATGAGTGAGATCCTTAGAACTTTCCAAACTCTCATAAATAGGGTAGCCAAAGTCAAGCTTGGAAATTCATTTGACATTTCTGGAACACTTGTTCTCTATACCAAATTTGGACTTCTCACCTAGGAAAAAAATCATGTCAACAGGCATTTATTAAGCATCTTTTATAACAGTTAGGTGCACAGTGGATAGAGTGCTGGGCCTGAAGTCCAGAAGACATCTTCCTGAGTTCAAATCCAGCCTGAGACATTTACTAACTGTGTGACCCTGGGCAAGTCACTTAATCCTGTTCACTTCAGTTTCCAAGTCCGTAAAATGAACCGGAGAAGGAAATGGCAAGCCACTCCATTATCTTTGTCAAGAAAAAAACAAATGGGGTCACGAAGTGTCAGACACAACTGAAAAATAATTAAGGAACAACAAAAATCTGTTATGCATTGTGCTGTTGCAATGGATATAAAGAGGCTAAAACAGTCCCTGCCTTCTAGGAGCTCACAATCTAATAATACTCTGTTCAATACTGTCTAGGGATTGAAAAAGGATGAGATCTGAAGTATGGATATAGCTGGGCATGGTGGAGTAGTCAGGTTAGTGGGTGCATTGCTAGAGTTTTATTTAATTTTTTGTTTTAATAGTTTTTTATTTTTTCTAATCACATGTAAAGAGAGTTTTCACTATTCATTTTTATAAGGTTTTGAGTTCTAAATTTTCTTCCTTCCCTCCCTCCCCTCCTTTCTTCCCAATATGGAAAATAATCTGATATAGATTATATATGTGTTGTTAGAATTTTAGAAAGTAGGTCTGGAAAAGTGACAGAAAGATGCATGATTTTATATTCTTTTGTTCCGTAGCTTCTTCTACAGGTTCATAGAAGATCATAGACTGAGACCTGGAAAGAATCTTAAAGGTCATATAATTTGATTCCCTTATTTTACAGATAATGAATCCGAGGCACAGAGAAACTCAACGCACAGGTCACACAGGCAGTAATTGGCAGAGCCTGGATTTGAACTCAGGTCCCCTGACAACAGCTCCAATGTCCTTTACACTACTTGTTATCTATTGTAACAACAATGCCACTTGCAGCTACTGTGGCTGTGTAAGGCCAGTAACACCAGCACGCAGAAGGGCTGCTAGCACAGGTTCTTTGATCTGCTTTTCTAAGGAAAGCAACTTTAAGGGGTTTACGATATCACTTTAATTAAACATAAATATATAATTCACTTAGTTCAGGGGAAAAAGTCAGCACCCTGAACTTCAGAGCAAATACAAACAGAAATTACAAATAGAGACAATATAAACAGATCAACAGACAGGCTTCTGTCTGACCATACCAATACATGCATACTTACCAGAGAGAGTAGCACCAACATCTGGGTTTTCAAAGCCAGGGGGCTCCTTAATGGCTACCCAGTGTCTTGTCTGGAAAAATCACTGGCATGCTCTTCCAACGAGCGAGCCCGAAAGCAAAATGCTAACCTCAGAGTATATATACACTTCTTTAGTGTCAGAGGGCATCCCCACCATGTGACTCAAACTTATGTGGCTTAGGCCTTCTTGTGACTTAAGGAGGTCATTAAAGACTCTTGTTTCAATCAGACTCTTGACTGAAACAAAGGCAAGACTCAAAGACACTTGATTGCCTTAGTGCTGAGAAGCACTCCAAAACAAAAGACAACAAAAGTCCCACTTTGCTTTCCATTACACCTCTCATCCTATATCTCGTCATTTTCTTCCTCCCAGAATTCTGTTAGTAACCTAGCAATTGACCTAGAAACAGTTGGGGCAGGTAGCTAGTTGGGTGGGGTTAGCGTGGTCTAAAGGATTTAGATTTAGATTTAGAATCAGAAGACCTGAGTTGGAATCCTAGATCTGTTAAATACTATCTATATAATCTTGAACCAGTCACTTCTCTGGGACTCAGTTTCCTCTTCTGTAAAGTATAAGGACTGTACAATTCAATCTCGAAGCTACCTTCCAGCTCTAACATCCCATGATCCTATCAACAGATAGAACGGGTTTCAGTTGGTCCTACTCCTTTCCTTTAAGTTCTAGACCCTTGGAAGTATCAAGGAGTATGATGAAGTGATTTTTTGTTGTCCATTGATCTTACACTGGATTTTGCAGATGTTCGCAGATGTTCTACATGATTCATTCTCTAGGTGCTTTCTTCAATGATCTTCCCAAATGCGTAACAACTGAGCCTGCTGTCAGGTGTGCTTCCTATCATCAGTACTTTCTTTTTATTTTATTTGATTGTTCTTATGTAGTATTTTATTTTCCCCCAGTTACGTGTAGAAACAATTTTTAACATTCATTTTTAAAACTTTGAGTTCCAAGTTCTCTCCCTGCCTCCCTCTCTACTTCACCTCATTGAGAAGGCAAGAACCTTCTTTTTAAAATCATCTCTTCTTTTCCCTCTCCCCTTCAATTCTTTTTTTCTTTTTCTACTAGAAAATCTATCATCCAAAAACAAAAATCAGCTTTCCTTTTCCACTCCTGTTCTAGTTACCTCCCATGGTTAACATTGTGTGTTTGCTCTTTTCTGTTACTGCCTTCCTGGCAATTGAGTGTCATTATCTCTGATTTGCAAGGGGAAAAAAGATTTACAAAAAAATAAGGGCATCATTTTGGATGAAATTCAGACCACCCATGATCTGGCAGAGAGAGAAAAGTCAGCCTCATTAATAAACCTGGCTACATATTTTTAATTTGAGCAAACAAAAGGCAATTTGAGAGTAGCGAGTTTGTTTCCCAGACTTAAAAAATACTCCACTCCTAAAGATCAGAGTCAGGGAAGGCTAGAGGGGAAAAGAGACCAAAAAAGATGATTCATATAGGGTTATCAATTTATGGGTCAAGGGAACCTTAGATCCAGCCAGTACAAATACTGCATTTTACAGATTAGGAGATGGCAATTCAGAGAGGTTCATGTGATTTGCTCAAGGTCACACAGGTAGGAAGGAGCAAAGCTGGGTTTTAAACACAAATCCAAATTAAGGGCTCATCACCCTGTACCATGTTGTCATCTGTGAAATAGAAAAAAAAAGTCGTGGTAGGCAGGAATGGCCTCTGATCTTTGGTTATTTCCCAGTACCTCATGGCTTTTAAACATATTCTTTATCTTCAGTGTCACTTCCAGGCTTTAACCCCTCCCTATTCTTCCAGGCCAGCACCAGGGCTTTGGCCTCCCTTCCCTCCCTTCAGAGTCTTGACCTCTGGGATTTACCAGTTTGACCATACACTACCATATATACTTAAATCTTGAGCCCACTTGTCCTCTCTTCAGTCATATTTTTCCAAAATTCCAACCCTGAGTTATCCATACAATCAGCCTTTTTTATATCTACTCATGTTCATCACTGCAAGAGAAAGTCATGCAAGCACGCCTTCTGGGTTTATTAAGAATTGATGTTATCTATTTGCACCAAGACCCTTATTGCTATACAAAAGTTCTTTTATTCTTGCGTGGCTATCTAACCCCGAAATTTCTATCTCCTCTAATCTTCTATATGACATCCCCTTCCCTTTCTTCTTCTTTTCTTCTAATGGCCTATAAAGAGATGGTTTATCTCTTTGCCCAGGCAGGACTCCTCTGGTACCTTGTCCCCTTTAATATTCCCTGTCTTTTTTTTCATCTTCCATCTCTCCTGATCTACTGGGCTTTCCCCAGTACCTATCATGTGCCTGTTGCCCCAGTCTCTTTAAAAACCACAAAACAAACAAACATCCAAACATCCTCCACTTGATCCTGCTGTCCTTGATCTCTCATTCCTTCTCCAGCCAGAATAGTCATCTAAGAAAGGTTCATTTATTCTCATTTCTTTCATTTCCTTGTTTTTCACTCAGTTCTAAACCCTTACAAACAGGCTTCTGACCCTGCTGCTTGACGAAGGTTCTTCTTCCCTTCCACGTTATGGGTGAATGCCTTCCTGGCCTCCAGGTTCTCAATCTTGGATTGACAAAGGATTTATACTCAATAGCCACTAGGGTCTATCATAAGGGTGAGGCCACATGTGGTCCTCTAGATACTCAAGTGCAGCCCTTTGACTGAATCCAAACCTTACAGAACAAATCCCTTTAATAAAAGGATTTGTTCTGTAAACTCGACTCAATGCAAAGGCCACAGTCAAGGACCTAGAAGGCCACACATGGCCTCAAGGATGAAGATTACCCATTCCTAGTTCCAACTCTACATCTATTGTCCCATGACTTCCCGTATTATGGCCAACTCAAATACTAGATATTTTGGAGAAACTGGATTACATGTGTTCACCTAACTCAACGTTTTGTCTCTATCCATCCATGTAGGCTGTCTCCCTGCCTGGAATGCGCTATCTTACAATCTTTATGCTCCTTAAAAGCTCAGCTTAGGAACCGTCTCCTTCATCAAGATTCTCTGGTGGTCCCAGCTGCTATTATCTTCCTCCAACTTCAAATTTCCTTGCGTTTTCTTGTCTCTGTGGAGGGTGCACCTCTTTGCAGAATGCAAATGAATAATTGTTTCATTTTTGGTTTTGTACCCCTAGCAGGCGATATTGTGTCTTGCTCACAACACACATTTAATAAATTCTTTCTCATCTGAATTAATAACATTTTATGTAGTACTTTAAGCTCTTCAAAGTCTTCTACAAATGTCATCTCATGTGATCCGCACCACAACCCTGGGAGCTGGGTGCTTTTATTATCCCTACTTATTGATGAGGAAACATGCTTAGAGGAGTCTAGCGACTTGCCCCACGTCACAAAACTAGTTAGTATCTGAGGGAGAATTTGAATTCGGGTTTTCCAGACTTGAGGCCCAGCAGTCTATCCATTGAATTGAATGGATTTGAATGTGTCAATTATCTACACAGCTGAGGGCTGACTTTCCCCTGCTGAACACTGGCATCTGGGATGACATTCCTGTATTTGACCAGCGTGTCTGCCGTCCTGCTTTCCTCTTGCCTTTTTCAAAACCAATTAGTCTCTCTCCTTCAACTTCATACATATGGTGGTGCCCAGCACATAGTTCATTGTTTCTAATTAGTTACAACCTTGCTATAGTCAGTAATGAAGACTTGCTTGGGGACACTTGGTGCTACATTTATTTTGGAACGGGCCATAAGGCAGATAACGGAGCAAGGTGGCAGTAGATGAATGCCCTTTGATGGAAGAAGGCAGACGTAGCCAGTAATGAAGCCAGCATCTTTGTGGAAGGTTATTTCTCTATTAACCTCCATCCTAAGCCTCTCAATTGGGGCATCATCCAACTTCATTGACTTATTTCTGTATGACCTCTGATCAAATGTTCTTCATCTGCATTTGCTCCTTCAGGGCACTGATGTTTTTATAAGGGATGCTTTTGTAATTTAGTCAAATTAAATCTCTCAGCTGAAATCTACTGTGAAATTAAAACTTTAACTTCAGCCCCAGATTCGGTGGTCTTTCTTGGAAAGTATCTTCATAGGCTTAAATGACCAATGTCATCTTTAGCTCTGGTTTTACTTTGCCAGGCACAGCTGATGAAAAAAGGGAGGAAAATACATCCACTGGAGAAAGAGTGCCCTATGTATGGAAGGGCGAAAGGAGCCACAGGTGTTTCCAGCGCCCACGGAAAAGCAGTTTCATTCTTGCGCCTGTCTTTTGTTGTTGTAAGTAGCAATTACTGCTCTTGGGAAAAGTACCGGCGTGGGGAGGAGAGAAAGAGAGGGATAAACTCATCCGGGGTATTGCCCCCAGAGGAAAAAGCATTCTCTGTGATATTTCTGTTTAAGGGGAAGAAGAATCCATGGGTTGGGGCTACTGACTCCATCAAGTCAGAGGAAAACTATGCATATGTGCATATATGTATGTATGTACGTGTGTGTGTGTGTGTGTGTGTGTGTGTGTGTGTGTGTGTGTGTGTGTGTGTGACTTGGAGTCAGGAAGACCTGAATACAAATCTGGCTTCAGACACTTACTAACTGTGGGATCCTGGTCAAGTTACCTAACTTCCGTTTGCCTCAGTTTCCTCAACTATAAAATGGAGATAATAACAACTCACAAGATTGTCATGAGAATCAAATGAGATAATGTTTGTAAAGCACTTAGCACGGTGTCTAGCACATACTAGGTGTTATATAAATACTTATTCCCTCCTCTTCTCTTCCTGCCAGGCAGTTTTAGGTTGTTGCCCTCTAAATTCTATTACTCTCTCCAGCCACTCTTGCCCTGCCTCATCTCTGGTTTTGTTCCCTATTGTCCAATAAGCAGCTGCAAGTATTATTTAATTAATTTGGTCAATGTTATCTACAGAGTAGCATTGCGAGGAGTGGATTTTTCCTTGTTCTTTAACAATGTCAGTTTTATGGATAGAATGACCAGAGTGACAGAACTTCGAGAGTGAACCTAGAATATTAGCAAATGAACAGATGAGACTGCATTGTTCCTTTCTCTTAACGAAGCTGGAAGGCTTCTGTATAATTAATTTTCCCTTGGCAAACTCCCAGGAGCTCAGATGAGGCTTTCTCTGTTTCTTTGGACGTCAAGATCATTGATCTGTAGAGGGTGAGGTGTCGACTCATTATATTTGGTCCAATGCTCTCGGCCAATCTCTTCTCTGTGTGTGAAGTTAACCTCACCTCTCTGGGAGCTCAGGGAGCTTAAGGATCTGGTCAGGTAGGATTACGCTGAAAATGGACTGAAAGCTTTTCAGATTTGGAAAGGACATCACAGGTCATTTAGCCCAATTCAGATCTGAATGAGAATTTCCGCTCCCACATCCCTGCAGAGTAGGCCCCCAGCCTCTGCCTAAAGCCTCCAGTGAGAAAAAGAACATCTGCTGTACCCAAAGGCAGGCCATAGGCCATTCACAATTGAAACTCTTCCTTATGTTCGACAAAATCAGTTTTGCAGTTTCCATACAGTTCTCCCAGTTCTGTCTTTTGTATCCACCAGGCAAGTTTCATACTTCTTCTATGTGACAGCCTAGCAAATACTCGGAGATTACCATCATGTCCTTCCTAAGTCTCCTATTTTAAATTAACCTCCTGAGTTACTTTGTGTTGTTCATATGAGATGAATTGTAACCACCCCTGTTTGCAAGGTAGACTTTGCCTTGCACTGGACACCAGTTTGTCAAAGACCCTTTAAAAAACAGTACCTAGGACTAAGTCCAACACTGTAGGTGTGGTCTGTTCAGGGTTGAGTGCAAAATCCTTTGCTATGGACATATGGACATATCTATTAATGCAATTTAAACTGTCATTAGCTTTTTTGTTAGCAGGGTTATTAAGGAGATTAAATAATATATTGTATGTGAAAATACTCTAGTAAATTATAAACACTATTCAAATATAAGACATTATGATGATTATTCCCTTGATTTACCAATCTAATAAGCCTTCCCAGGAGAAGAAATCAGGTTAGTTTAGTTTTGATTTGTTAATCTCATGTTGGTGGCCCCTACATTCTTTTCTAAATGTTTCCAAACTATCTGTTTGAAAATCTGTTCCAGTATTTTTCTAGGAATTGACATCAAGATTATTGACAAGCAGTTCCCAAGATCTTCTCTTCTTCTCCTTGTGAAAATTAGGGTATCATTTATTCATTCCCAGGTCCATATTTCTCAATGATGCATATCTGGGATCTCACCTGCTAATTCTTGAGATTTAGTTTTCGACTATTTCATGGTGCATAGTGCATAGTGGCTTGGTTGTATAACCTGTTGGTGACCCCAATTGTGGAAGTCCCACTAAGAGAGAAGGCTAGTACTCTGGAAGGCGAAGGGCTTCAAGAGGAATTTGGAAGAGACTCAAGCCGTGTTCCATGCAATCAATAAGAGACCATTTAACCTTTGTGCCTCCTAAGCCACTGAATGCCTCCACTCCTATGAAATCAGAGCCTTCTTGTTCCTTAAGAAGTTCACACCACCACCACCACCACCACCACCACCACCACCACCACCACCACTACCACTACCACCACCAACGACAGCTAGTACTGAGGCTCACAAAAGTATGTCTGTCTCCATGATTAGAACTTGCAGGGCAGCTGGCTAGTGTAGTAGATAGAACAGTAGGCCTGGAGTCAGGAAAACTCATCTTCCTGAATTCAAATCTGGCCTCAGACACTCACTTAACTGTTTGACTCAGTTTCCTCACCTGTAAAATGAGATGGAGAAGGAAATGGCAAGGCACTCCAATATCTTTGCCAAGAAAACCCCAAATAGAAGAAAATCTCATGAAGAGTCAGACACAAATAATACCAACATAATTAGAACTTAGACAATAGGTGTGTTAAATAAATTTTTTCTTAACTTGTCCCCAATTTCAATATGAAAAAGTCATTGGGGGTTATTAAGTCATTTCAATCACATCTGACTCTTTATGACCCAGACTGGGGTTTTCTTGGCAGAGATATTAGAGTGATTTGCCATTTCCTTGTCCAACTCATTTTTACAAATGAGAAAACTGAGGCAAACAGGGTGAAGTGACTTGTCCAGGGTAACACAGCTCCTAAGGTCTGAGGCCGGATTTGAACTTATGATGATGAGTCTTCCTTCTAAGCCAAGTGCTCTATCCACTATGCCATCTAGCCGTCCATTAGAGGATACATATGTAATAAACCCTTAATCCCAACAACCCAAAGACAGATACACTAGAAGTCTCAATCTGAAAACGGAAGGCTTCACATCTATCTCTAAGTGCATTAGCCAACTATGGTTCTAGAGGACTCATGATGATCTATGACACCCGCCTTCTGACACAGAAGCGATGGATTCAACAGCCAGAATAAGAAATCCATTTCTGAAGAGGAATAATTGGATTTTTTTGCCTTGATGTATATTTGTTACAAAGGATTTGTATTTCTCTTATAAATGGTAAGGCGTGGGGGAAAGAGAAAATTAATGTTTGTTGATTGAGAAAAAATAAAATGAAAAAGAAAGAACCAGTAGCTTCCAGACTCCAGACTACTAATTGAAATATTGGTTTCACTTGAAAGGGAAAGAAAGATGGAAAAAAGAAATGAAAGAACAAAAAGAAAAGAAAAAAAGGAAGGAAAAATATAACCAAAAACACAGCAAAATGTGATTGTGTTTAACATCTTTCATGCAAACTGTCTCCCACAAGCTGTCTCCCAAGACATTTCTAACTGAATTTCTATAAATAATACATTTACAGAGCTAACAAATTTCAAATCGAGGGAGAAATGAAGAATGATGAGAAGGAAAGGAAAAGGATGCTTTCACTGAGAGCTAGGATGGAGAAATGAAGCATCTGAGGAAGAGTCAAAAAAGGACCAAATCCCGTGGGAGAGAGGGGATGCTTCTCTTTCTTAAAAGCTGTGAAAAGTTGCTGCTCACAGAGAAGGGGGAAAATGAGAGTGTGAGAAGCAAGGAGTCGGTAAGAGCAAAGATGTTTGAGAGAAAAGGCTCTGGAGAAGGAGAGGAAATACATTCCTGAAAGATTTTAAAAATCAGAAAGTACCATTTGGGGCATCCACTTGGAATGATCAGGTTAACAAATGCAATCAATTATGGGGACTGGAGGGAGACTCCAATTTCTTACACAGATAAAATATAGCTTTAATCAGTCATACAAAACAACTTTCCTCCTGTACCAGGTAATAAAAAGCTTTATCAGTGTGACAGATAGGAAGGGTCCAATATGTTTAAGGCTTTAGAATATTTAAAAAACACCTTTTCATTACCACTCACTAATTTAACTTATTTTTTCACATGGCCTTTATGGAAATAGGTATTTGTATTATTTTTTTTATAGGAAGGGCATTCTGTCCTTCAGGCAGCTGTTTGATGCCTTGATTAGTTCAGCAACAGAGCTCTGTGGCTTGACTTTAGTGGAAATTTGTCTAGGGAACTGTATTTTCAGGTGGTCCCTGTCACTTGGTTTTCCCTATCCCTCCTCAATTTTGATGTTGGCACAATGAATACTTTCTGGGCCTTTCTCTGCATAGTAGTCATGGCACAAAGAGGGCCTTGAGCCTGGGAAGTGAATTTAGAGGGTGCTGAATTCAGGCCAAGTTAGTGGAAAAAATTTCAGTTTTTCAATAACATAGACACAACAAAACCTGTGTGCCTTAGTAAGAATGATAAATTTAACTAGGAAGTTACCTGAGAGTTGGCTGGGGGCATGCTGCTCCCTAATTGTGCACTGTCCCTTCTTCCTAATGAGTCAGCCTCCTCAGTGGGTCCTGTGGTGGTCAAGAGATCAGAGAATCATAGAAACAGGACCCAAAGGACCTCAAAGGGCACTTGTTCCAGCCCTCTTATTTGACAGATGAGAAAACTACTTTCCTGGGGTCTCTATCTTTTCCCCTTCTTCTCAAATGAGAGCACCCTTCCTGATGCTTATTGTTTTCAGTAACTGCCCAAAGTATGTGATTTTTAGTTATAACTTTTAAAATTTGCTCTTGAGTTCAAGTTTTACTAAAGTAAGAATGAAATGGAGGCAGATTCTGAGATGAAAGAGAAAGCAAATTCCTCTTTCAACCAATGTCTGGGGCAGCTTCCTCCACTCACCTCCTTTGGTTCATCCCCCATGGTGTCCCACTATGACGAAGATCCTAAAATAGAAATCAGATCTTTGGCTTGGGTGACATTTGGCTCATTCGACATAGTCCCGATCCATTTTTTAATAATTATCCATTCTTGTTTCTCTACGGCACTGAATTATTCCTTTGAGGTATTCAGACAAGATAGTTCTTGACAAATAAATATCATTCACTTGGACAGAGACTTGGAATTTAGATTATTAACCTGAAAAGTGTCAGCATAAGCTGTTATATACTGTAGTATTGAGTCTGGTGCTTCCATTAGTGCTGATAGTTCAATGCTGGGCTGTCCTTGGAATTGTATCCCCAAATGCATTCTCCATGTTAGCTAGGCAAGTCCACAGCCTAGCACCTCACTTGCATTCTCAGATTGTTCCCAATCTGGTCTTCCATGACTCTAGAAGACAGAGTTAGGCTGATAACTTTGTGCCACTCTGCCTCACCTAAATCCAATTCATGCACAAGTCAAGACATCACCCCATGATGTCATTGGTCCTTTTAGAAAATGAAGGTGAGCAACATAACATGAATTCTCATATAAGTTACTCAGTGGTTTCTGTTCTTCATGAATTCTTTCTCTTCTCTAACAAAATGTGTCCTTGAGAGGTAGTGTTGTGTAGACAGTTGGCCTTGGAGTCAGGAAGGCCTAGGTTCACGTCTCACCTGTGGCACATATTGGCTTTTTCTCCCTTGG
This sequence comes from Phalanger gymnotis, assembly GCA_028646595.1. Classification (NCBI taxonomy): domain Eukaryota; kingdom Metazoa; phylum Chordata; class Mammalia; order Diprotodontia; family Phalangeridae; genus Phalanger; species Phalanger gymnotis. The sequence continues at coordinate 19,116,649 of CM053624.1, forward strand.
GAAGTCACTTAATCTCTTGATGCTCCAGGCCACTCCCTGAGAGTATGAGTTACAAATAAGTTGCTAATCTGCATTGGTGGAAGGATGTTTCACAGTGAGAATTCCCTGTTCAATTGCAGTCACAGGTCTACTCCCTCTTCTCCAAAGCAGCCTTTTCTATAACTATATATATATATCCAAAAGGTACCTCCTCCATGAAGGCTCTGGTGATCTCCCCTCTTCAGCTGTAATCAGCTTTCTCTTTAGACTTTACATAGTACTTAGTTTTGTAATTTATCCATGTAGGGATTCTGCCTCCCTGCTAGCCCATAGGTTCTAGGATGGCAGGGAGTAGGGTCCATCTAAGCTTAGCTCCTTGCTCAGTACACTGCATATGATAGTGCTTAATAAATGTTCTTTGAATGTGTATTGTTGAAACAGTTCTCTGCTATTTTTCCCCTTCCCCTGCCCAATAACCATGGATTGATAGATCCTTGAACAGAGGAATTCCATTCCCCTCAGCACTGGGTCGGGCACTTGGTCCAGAAGCTAGTGCCATACAGGTGAGTATTCATTCAATCTCTCTGAGTCTCAGTAACCTTATGTCCTCAATCGAGGGTAGGAAACCTGCAGCCTCAAGGCCACATGTGGCCCTCTAGGTCCTCAAGGTCCTCAATTGAATTTGGGTTCAGTCAAAGGGCCACACTTGAGGATCTAGAGGGCCACATGGGGCCTCGAGGCTGCAGATTCCTCACCTTGTCTGAACTCCTAGGAAGGGATTGGTTCAGACCAAGGTCCTTATGCTAGGCTGTGAACTTGTTTTTTGTTTTCAAAAAATATTTTGATAATTGTGTCTCGATGTTATTGGCTTCCTTTGTAATCCTTTTATTTTATACATTTAAAGAGGATTCTGAGCAGTAGTCCATGCACTTCACTAGACTTCCAAAGTGATCCCAAACCCCCAAATGGTTAAGAATCCCTTCCCTAGAGGACCCATGCAGTACCTGGGAGCTCTAAATCAGTTCCTATGACCAGCAGCACAAACTCAAGGAAAATACTCAGAACTCCCACACAAGGACTTACAAGGAAAGCTATTCCTATCCGTGATGCTGAGTGTAATAAATATGCCCCAGGTCCATGGCTCTGAGAAATTCTTAGATCTGTTGAACATGTAATTATTGTGCTGCAAAATAATTCCCTTGGCATGCCCGTGGGAGCAGCCTGTCTAAATTCATGATCACCGGCAAAAAGTTCTTTTGCTGGTTTTTCTTTGCCTGGCTGATAATTGGCATCTGGGAAAGAAGTGGGTTAGAGGAAGAGATCACAGCTCAGCTGCAGAGACTCATTGCTCACAGTGTTCCTGGTGTTAGTGAGTGAGTTAGTGAATGCAGACCAAGAAGTGTGCTTATTTTTCCCTTCTGCTGGGCCTATGACTGTGCCTCTGGGCCTGCGATCTGGCCTTTACAATTCTGCCTACCTTCCTTGCCCATGTAGCATCTAGGCTACCCATGGTTCTCTTAGTGTCTCTTCAAACAATCTCCCCTCCAGGACTTCTCTCCATAGCAAGAGAATAAAACAGTCACTAAAAGAGTGCATTGGAAGAATGAATGCAGCTGTAGATTGTGCTGGCAAGGTTAGCATAAGGATGAGAGCTCTGGGGAAAGCTCCCCAAAGAGGCAACTTGGTACAATGGAAACTGGGTTCAAATCCTGTTTCTGCCACTTACAAGTTGTGTATCTGTGAGCAAGTCACTTAGTCTTTCTGGGCCATCTATAAAATGAAAAAAATCGGTACTTGATGGTCCCTCAGTTTCCTTCCACATCTATGATCATAAAGTGACCCCGGAAGAGTCATGGAAATGAATGGGATGTGGTTTGGTAGCTCACTAAATAATTTTCTTTTCAGAGTTAATAGATACTCTTGGCAGTGGCAGGGAAGTAGGTCTGAGAATGGATTAAAGCAGAGCAGAGACAAGAGCAGACCAAGTCTGTGTGGTTACATGGAAAGAAAGCTGAGTTCGAATCCTGACTTTTTACTTCCTCTGTGACCTTTGGAAAGTTCCTTAACACCTAAATAAATAAAGTCTCATAATCATTCTTTTCTCCTCAAGTTCCATGCTACTCCAATCCACTCTCCATAAAACCGTCAAAGGGATTTTCTGAAAGTCTAGAAATGGCCATGTCTTCTTTTTACTCAGGAATCTCTAGTAGCGCTCCATTACTGACTTTCTATAGGAAGCCTTTCCTGATCCTGCTTAATTCTAGTGCCTTCCCTCTCTTGATTATTTCTGATATATCCTGTTTATAACTTCTTTGTACACAGTCGTCGGCACGTTGCCCCAATTAGACTGTGAGCTTCTTGAGGGTTGTAACTTCAACTTAGCACAGCGCCCAGCACAAAGTAGGAACTTAAACGTTTATTGACTGACCGAGTTTGGAATTTTCAATCCTTCACAAAAGCATGTCTACAACAACATAAACAGAAAGAACAACTCACCACAACACAACAACCGAAATTGAATGGAGTAAATTATAATGACCAGGCTCAGCTGCAAAAAAGAGATATGAATAGGCACTCCCCCTTGGTTCTTCGCCAAGTTGGCTGTGGAACGCTGCATACAGTGTAGATATTTTGTCATGTTGGGAAGTTTTCCTCAACTATTTCTTTTTTCCTTCGTAATCGTTGCTGTTGCTGTTGTTTGAGGGGTAGCTCTCCAGGAGGGGAAAGAGAGAGGGATTCACTGGGACGCGTATCACGTAAGACAACTATCAGTCCAAATTTATTTGAAAAAAAAGCCATTTCCTCTAATAAAAGTCTCCTTGACCATATAACTAATAAACGGTCCTATAGTCTCTACTTGAAGATCTCTAGTGAGTAGAAGCATGTCTTCTGAGAGACCTATTCTTCTGTTGGATTTATCTAGTTCTTAGGTATTTGCTTTCTTTTATTGGATTCCCAGTGCCTAGCATTGTGCTTGATACATACTAGGTGCATAATAATTGCTTAATGAATGAATAAATGAATAATTAGTTTTTTCTTTCATGGAGCTGAATTTTACTCTCTATTAATTTTCCCCATTGCTATTCCTTCTGTCCTTGAGGACCAAATAGTACAAATTTAAGTCTCCTTTCATGCAGCAACAGCTCAAATACTTGAAGCCATCTGTGATCTGCTCTGCCCTCCTCCCCTTCACAGTCCCAAGTCCAGTCTTCACTTCACCAGGCTAAACATACTTAGTGCCCCCAACTGCTCTTTGAATGGAATGGTTGCCAGTTCCCTTGCCATTCTGGTCACCCTTCTCCAGATATTATGACAAATCACTGCCCAGCCTAAATGTCTCCCAGAATTGAACCCAGGACTCCAAATGTGGAAGAAAGCTATAAGGATTCAGGCATGATTTTTCTGTGGGTAGAGCCAAGAGTGGAAAAGAGATTTTTGTTCTATCTGGTAGAAAAGGAAATATTTTAGCTCTATGCTTGTTGTGTTGGCCACAAAATAAACATTTTCATCTCCTTTTCCCCTTCTCTTTTCTCTCCCCTATTTCCCTCCTCCATCAACATCATCACCATCATCATCTTCACCACCACCACCACCACCATCATCATCGTCATTGTCTTGCAGAAATTATGACCAAATGTAAGAAACTCTTTCCAACTGGTGAGATATGCTCTAAGAAAATGAAGATTGTACAAAACTATGAATTCATGAGCTCAATAGATAAGAAGGAGGGGAATTTTTCTCATTTCAAAAGGCCTATAAAAGAACTCACATTCTGTGAAAGGGTTTCTTTCAATGGAAAACTCCCACTGAGTGTTTAAAATGGGGCTTAAATCATTCAAAATGACTTAGGAACTTTTGTGTTCCATGCCTTTGCAAAAAGTCTGCTATATTCACATTTACTACTTAAGGTTATGGGAAGAGGGCCATTTTCTGAGGAAAACTTTGCAAGGACCATTTTAATCCTAATCTATTTTCACTGAAATTAGTTCATACATCATAGGATCATAAATCTCAAACTGGAAGGGGCCTCTGGCATCCCTTAGTTCCACTCCCTCATTTTGTAGTTGAGAAATCTACAGCTTTTGAGATATTACATGATTTGTCCATGGTCACATAGATTCTGAAGTTCAGAGGTAAGATTTGAATCCAGGTGTCCTAACTCTGGAGTTGTACTCTTGTGACAATTCCAGACTGAATCATGATTATTTAAAGCTTTCTGGGGGAGGGGATTAGAGGTCATTTTACCTAACACTTCATATCTGTGAAGGAGGAAGAAGAATCTCGAGATGATTAAATGAATTGCCACAGGTCAGTTATTAAACATCAGAGATGACACTTGAATCTACATCCCTAAAACTGTGATCCACAGTACCGCAGATATAGAGCTGGAAGGGATTTTCGAGATCATTTAGTCCAATCATTTTTAGAGATGATATAGATTTTTGAGATCATCTAATATCTCCATTTTAGAGTTGAAGAAACTCAGGCCCAGAGAGTCTAAAGTAGAGTCTAAAACTTGGTGAAGTTTGGATTTAGTCAAAGGGCTGTGCTTGAGGACCTAGAGGGCGACATGTGGCCTCGAGGCTGCAAGTTCCCCACCCCTGGAAAGAATCTAAGAGACTTGCCCAAGGTCTCACAGGTAGTTAGTAGAAGAGTCAAGATTCAGATCTTCGGAATCCAAATTCAGAGCTCTTTTCATTGCAGTATACTGCTTTATCTTTCAATTGCAATTCTAGTGTTGTTGATTGTGTCCAATACTTCTGTAGAAACTTTTTAAGAAATAAAGTCCTGGCAGCTGTCCCCCCAGTAGTGCTTCAGGTTCAAACTGACCTGAAGGAAGTAGGATGCCAAAAATGGACTCCAAAGCATGCTCACCCTATGGTAGTATAATTCTAGTCCCAAGATTGCATACTTCTCAGTTAGGGGAATAACCAGAAAAAAGACTGCACAACATTATAAAATGGCTGCTTAGGTTTAAAATGCAATTAATCAGAAGGAATCTTAATTCATTCATGTCTCATAAAAGTTGGGTCTTTCTGTAAAAGGCAAATGAGGAATGTGCGATTTGGAAGGAAACGTGGGGCTGTGGGGGATTGTGTAATGATCACATCACTCACCCATTCTTAATGACTGTAACTATGATTTCTTCTGAAAGGAAATATACGTCCAATTATTTTACTGAATGCTAAGGAACTTGCTGGAGTAATTGAGAGCTTGTTTGGGTAAGGGAAAAAAGTCCATTTTCCATAGGAGAGAAAAACAGATTGAAGTTAGCAAATGCCCTTCCGTATTATAATAAGAATATGTTGCCATGTTTTTTGGGACACATTGTTTCAGAAAATTAGTCTCAGGTTTCCATATTTTATGAGAAGATGATTTCATTAGCCATGGAATGTCTATTTTTGTTATGGCTAAGGGGAGCGAGAGAACTTCAAATCATAACTGAAATATTCTATTGATGCGGTTGCTTAGCAACACACTTTTATATAAGCAGACTAATCATTTTGCCTAAAACTTGGTTTCTTTAAACTTTTTTTTATTTGCTTTCAGCAGATCATCCAGCTACCTGTAAAAAAGCATTTTGAAAGCACTTTGTAAGCCTTAAATCCCTATAGAAATGTGTGTTTATTTAGCATCATTGTTATTTCCAGCTTTAAAAGTGAATTGAAATGTGAGGGTTTGGATATATGATTTGTGGTCAATGTAAAAATATAGGTCTCTCTGTATTAACAAAGGTACTTCCTCCTTGGCTTAGGTTGAGGTGGTGGAGGCAACTTGAATTGAATGCAGCTGGTCACTGGTTCTGGTCCAGAAGGACCTTCTGGAATCAAAGGAAGCTCCTGTGTTCAGATCCCACCTTTAATACTAACTACCGATGTGATCTTGGACAAGCACCTCCCTGGCCCCCAGTGACCTCATCAGTAAAATGAAAGTCTTGCACCAAGCCTCTTCTGGCTCTCTTAGAGGACTGGGCAAGACCACAATTAACCAATATTTTCTGAATCACAAAACAAATATTCAAGTTGCAAGGGATCTCAGTGGTCTTCTAGTCCAACCCAGACTCAAAAAAAGAATATAAACTATAATCGATGAACAAACATTCATTAATTTCCTCTAGGTAACAGTATGTGCTATATACTAAGGTTAAGAAGACAAAATTGAAATCCTGAAGAGCTTATGTTTTGTTAGGGATATAATATATAAACATTAAAGTACAGATAAAACATGTACAAACTAAAAACCATACAATTTTGAGGGGGATACTATGTGATCTGGGAGGTGAGGGATCATGGACAGTTTCAGGTATACAGTCACCTTCCACATGAGAATTCAGGGCTTGGAAGTAAGCTATGTCACCCTCAGCCTTCTTTGCACTAGACATTCCTAGTTCCTTCAGCACAGCCCCTCGTATGGCACTGAGTCAAAGACCATCCCTGTCCTGGCCACCCTTCTCTGAACGCTATTCATCAGATCAGTGTCCTTCCCAAAATGTGGCCAGAGCTGAGGAGAGCACTCCAACCTGTGACCAGGACAGGACAGCAGCTCTGTAACTTTCTTGTTCCTGGATGCTCTGACTCTCTTGATGAAGCCTAATATGTCATTAACTTTTCTGGGTGCCATATCACACTATTGACTCATTTTGTGACATATTGTCATTTTAGCTCCTAAACAACATAGATGAAGTAACACCCAGTGACAAGAGGCAATTATAACTGTTGTCAGTTTGAACTGATTACCTCTTCCCTCTCCACCCAACTCTCTGTCTCTCTCTCTGTCTCTGTCTCTCTCTTTCTCTCTCTCTCTCTCTCTCTCTCTCTCTCTCTCTCTCTCTCTCTCTCTCTCTCTC
>CM053624.1:19123574-19190255 GCA_028646595.1 Phalanger gymnotis
ACTGAGCCGATGAAGGCTTGGCAGGTTATATAGCTTAAGCAGTGAGACAGAAAAGATGGATTGGGAGCATGATGCATAGCATAGAGCGACATTTATGTGTGTGGTGTGTATATTTACGATTGTAAATATCACGTGATGGGATTTGGAGCTGGAAGGAGCCTTAGAGATCATCTAATTCAGGGGTTCTAAACCGTTTGTGTGTCATGGGGCTCTTTGGCAATCAGGTGAAGCCTTTGGACCCTTCTAAGAGTAATATTTTGTTACCTACATTCACAATTAAAGGCCAAGCTAAATTTCAGTTAGCAGTTAGTGAAAATAAAGATATAACTTTCTTCCCATAGAAATTCACATATTCTCTGAAATCTATCCCTCAATTGTGGGCTCAGGTCAAGAACTTCTCATCTGAACTAACCTTCTTATTTTCCAGAGCAGGATGCTGAGACACAAAGAGGTCATATGACTTGCTCAAACATGAAAAGCTGGAAGGGACCTTAGAGATTATTTAATCCAATCCCCTCATTTAGTGATGAGGATACTGAGGTCCAAATGGGCTTACCTGTTATTCCTGTATATACCTTCTTCTGGTTTCCTCCCCACTGCATGAAATGCCTTGTTATCTCATCTCTGAATCTAAGAATCCCTATCTTGCCTCCAAGGATAATCTCCCATGCCGTCCCTTACGTGGCACATTTCCTGTTCCTTTCAGTCGCTAGAGTTTTCTCTCTACCTTCCAAATTCCTTTGAATTTACTTTGTATATATGTTTTGTATCTAGGGTTTCTTGAACATATTACATTTTCTCAGTCCCCAGGAATGTAAAAACTTCTTGAGGACATGGAACACTTTATTTTTGTCTTTTTATTCCTAGCACCTAGCACAATGCCTTCAAGATAACAGATTCCTATTGAATGCCGTCCTTGTGGTTGTTCGCTCCTGTCTGACTATTTTGACCCCATTTAGGATTTTCTTTGCAAAGATACTTGAATGATTTGCCATTTTTTTCTCCAGCTCACTTTACAGATTAGAAAATTGAGGCAAACAGGATGAAGTGACTTGCCCAGGGTCATACAGCTAGTAAGTATTTGAGGTTGGATTTGAACTCAAGAAGATGAGTCTTCCTGACTCCAGGCCCCATGCTCTATACACTGCATCAAGCAGCTTCCTCAAGTCTTGGAGCTAGGACTCAAATCTAAGTCTTCCAATTCTCTTTTTTTTTTTGACAGGGCATTTGGGGTTAAGTGACTTGCCCAAGGTCACACAGCTAGTACATGTGTCAAGTGTCTGAGGCTGGATTTGAACTCAGGTCCTCCTGACTCTAGGGCTGGTGCTTTACTCACTGCGCCACCTAGCTGCCCCAAGTCTTCCAATTCTTAATACCACACACATGCAATAATTATTTATTAAGAATGAACTATGTGCAAGGTGCTGTCCTAGGTGCTAGGGATGGAAATACAATGATGAGACAATCCTTAGGCTCACAGGGACATAGGATGCAAGGTTGGGAGATGGAAAGGACCTTGGGTGTCACCTAGCCCTATCTCTCCAAACTAAGGGCTAGGCAGCCGACGTGGCTCGCTAATATTGTATAGATTAAGTTACAGAGCTAAGACTTCTCTAAACAGATATAGCAGATATGTACCAAATAGTTCCCGTATGAAATGCACTGTGGTTGCTTTGCATAGAATGCAAAAACATCTCAGACTTCATCCCTGATATCTTGGGGCTTGCAGTCTATCGAAGGGCTGAGATATCTACATATAAATGTACACATAACTTGCCTCTACTCTCCCACACCCAACAACATAAGTCATCGTGTAAAGGCCAAAAGAGTGGGAGAGCAGAGGATGAGTTTACATGTTCTATTTCTTTAGTATGATATGAGCTTATTTTGTCTTTGTACCTGCTAGCACAGTGCCTGGTGCATAGTATGTGATTAATGAATACTTTTCGATTGGGTTCCATCAAAAGTGTAAAGTGTGATCTGGAGAGAGTAATCGACCCATCTGGCTGGTGGCCAAAAAGGGAAGATGTAGGAGAATCTCCAGATGTAGAGATGAAAATGTAGGTATCATAGGATCACAGACTCCCAGATTTAAAGTCAGAAAGGGCCTTAGAGACCATGTAGTCTACCTTCCTCATTCTACATGTGAGGAACTGAGGCCCAATAAAGTTAAACTTGCTGAAGGTCACACGAGCGGTAAGTGGCAAAGCCAAAATTCCAACCCAGATCTGGAGACTCCAAATCCAATTCTCTCCATCCTACGCTGCCCAGGGGTACTCACTGGTCCCAGGGAACGTGTCCCTGTACTTCAGCCTCCTTCCCATTCTCCCCAACCTAGTGCCGAGTGCGGTGCTTTGCCTAGAGCAGGTACTCAATTTTATGATGGTGATGAATTCCTGATAATACTAATTAAGGAGGAAATTACCTAGATTTAGAGAAACCTTTATTGCACACACATTTTCTATCCTGTAATTTTTTGCCACTAGAAATGAGGACGGAGGCAAAAAAAAAATAGCCAATTAACTATTTTTGACATTGTAAACACGTAATGAGAAAGAGTTATACTTCATTTATACACAACTGGGTGCATTTCTCTGGCTATTCATAAAACTGATTTTTGTTATTTGTATAGGGGACATAGGACTCAGAGCTGGGAGGGATTTAAAAGACCATAGGATTCTCCCCCCACATTTTACAGATGAGCAAATCGAGGCCAAAAGAAGGAAAGGGTCAAATACGTGGTACAAAGCCACCTCACCCTCATCTCCTCCCTCTTGCATGAGGTCGTATAGCTCTTAAGTAGCAGAACTGGAACTGGAGCCTAGGTCTGATGGCAGCTTCAATCCTCACATAGAATTCGTGTCCATGTGACCATCATCACCTCTTCCGAGCTTTGACACGAGCAGTTAGATGCCTTAGGGGCTGCAGCATTGGATTGGGAGTCAGGAAGACCTGAGTTCAAATCAATCATTTCTAGCCGTGTGAGTCTGGACAAGTCACTTCACTTCTGTCTGCTTCAGTTTCCTCATCTGTAAAATGGGGATAGTAATAGCACCTGCCTTACCAGATTGTTGTGAGGAGAAAATGAGCTACCAGATGTGAAGCACCTCATAGAAGTACGTTGTCAAGTGCCAGCTCTTATTTTTTTCATCTATAAAATGAGAATTATAATAATAGCTGACATTTCTGTAATGGGTTAAGGTTACAAAGAACTTTATATACATTATCTTATTTGACCCTCTGAAAAACTCTGCGATATAGATGCTAATGTTTTCCCCCAATTTACAAATGATGCAACTCAGGGAGGTTAAAGAGCTTACAAATTGTCACGTGGTTATTTATTGTATGAAGTTTGATTTCAGCTTAAGTCTTCCTGACTCCCAGGCTAGTACTCTCTCTCCATGTTACCACAATGCCACCATCTTTAGCTCTCTCACTGAGTTATCCGGAAAATCAAGTACAATAATGTTTGTATGATGTTATATAAAACAGAAAGTGCTATAAACATGCCAGCTCTAAGAGTTATCAGTGTGATGGCTGGATTCATAGACCTTCTCTCTGATTTATCGCACACAGCTCAGCACTTTCTTTGCTGTCTTTACTTGAAGAGTTAAGAAAGGCCAGTGAAGGATAGAGAGAAGGAATAGAAGGCTTTGGGCACAAGCTTATCTCTAACTTGAGTATCACTGGCTCCCTTCTCTTCTATGGGGGCGTGTTAGCAAGGGGCGTAGTCAGAGAAGGAAAAGCCACATACAGTGCCAGTGCCCTGGATAATATCTAAAAGCACTGTTGCTGCTTCTCTCCACCTTCTTTCACTCATTATGTATGTTTTATGTATGTATCCATCCATCCATCCATCTATCCATCCATCCATCCATCTATCCATCTATTCATCTATCTCTCTATCCATCCATCCATCTATCCATCCATCCATCCATCCATCCATCCATCCATCCATCCATCCATCCATCCATCCATCTAGCCATCCATCCATCCATCTATCCATCTATTCATCTATCTCTCTGTCCATCCATATGGATGGATAGATAAATAGAGTCTCCTCCCATTACAATGTGAGCTTTTTGAGAGGAAGAATCTCTATTTGCATCTCCACTACTTAGTACAGTGCTTGGCACACGCTAAAATCTTGATAAATGGTTTTTTGTTCATTCATTTGTTATTCATTCATTTGTTGAATAAACTTCTTTTCAGCACCTTTTGGGTGAAGATCATAGAACTCAGTGCTTGGGAGAGGTACAAAGTTTAGACAGAACAAGGCACCTGCCCTCATAGAGTGTATAGTCTTTCTCTTTTCTCTCTTTCTTAATGCCAGTCTCCTTTCCACTCAGTTTAGGCCTCATTACCTCTCACTTGGGCCATCGCATAGTGCCCTCATTGCTCTCCCTGCTTCAGTTCTCCAATATATACTCAACATAACTGCCAAAGTGATATTCTTAAATCTCAAGTTTGACCATGTCATTCCCTGCTCAAAAAACTCCAGTGGCTCCCTGTTACCTCTAGAATAAAATTCTAACTTTTCTATTTGGCATTTAAAGCTTTTCATAACTTACAAGGTCCCTTTCTAACCCTATCATTTGTATTACCATCACTCACACACTTTTGGGTCTAGCCAAAGTGACCTTGTTGTTGTTTTCATACATGACATTCCATCTCCCATTTCCCATCTCTGGGGCTTTGCTCAGGCTGTCCCTCTTGCTTGGAATTCTTTCCCCCTTTTCTCCACTTCTTCTTTTGGAGGCAATTGGGTTAAGTGACTTGCCCAAGGTCACACAGCCAGTTATTCTCTGAGGTTGGATTTGAACTCAGGTCTTCCTGACTCCAGGGCTGGTGCTTTATCCTCTGAGGCACCTAGCTTCCCCCTTTTCCTCCACTTCTTAGAATCCTTGGTTTCCAGTAAAGTTCACTTCAAACATTGCCTACAAGGCCTTTCCTGACTATCATCCTTCCCAGCTCCTAATTTCTCAATTATGTTTTTTAATAATTTTGTGTATACTTTTAATTTTGAATTTATTTCTTTGTGTGCAGCTTGTCCTCTACCTATAGAATGTAAGCTTCTTGAGGGGAGGGACTTTTTCATTTATGTCTTTGTATTCCCAGGCTTCAGCACAGTGCCTGGCATACAGTAGAGACATAATACACGCTTCTTGATTGATTAATCTTTGCCTTTTTGTTTCCTTTCTCTTCTCCTGCTCTTTTTGCTTTTGGTTCCCCCTTTTCCCTTCTGCCTTGTCTGCCTTGGCCCACTTGTGACATTAAGGACATTGGTAAGGCCCAATGACACTTTAGCGAGGATCTCAATTTTTAGTTTATTGTTTAAATCTCCCTTTTGTGGATATGAATTAGAATCTGGATGACCAAATGTGAAAACTTCAAAAGGAGAAATGCTTGTGCCTTAACCTTTGGATTTCAGTATTAGGAAAGCAACCACACCATTTAATTTTTGCTTCTTCTATCCTGTTATTAGCACAGTTTGTCCTGGTAAAATTGGCTCCAAGAAGAGAAATTCATTTTTGGCTTCTCATTAGTATCTAGATTGCATACTTTGCTGAAAATAGATGTGACAGAATGAACTGTTTTCTTCACTCGTGGAATTGAAGCATTTCAGAGAGATACATCTAGAACACATTCTTATTTTATGGGAAAGTGAGGCCCTTCTGCACAGCACAGCTAAAGATAATAGAGCTAATATTGCTACTGGGGAAAAGCAATTAGCAAATCTAGGAATTAGGTTCCTGGTTATACACATGCTTTCAAGGCTAATGTACTAATCCAAGTGTGAAACTGTCTTAATGGATGACTTTTGTTCCTGTGAATAAATGAAAGCGTATTGGAGCATCTATTTGGTGCAAGATATTATACTAGACACTGGGATGGGGAAGAAGAGGAAGGAGAGGATGTAATATTATAATCCAATGGGGGAGATAGCATGGAAACAAAGGTACACAAATTTTACATATATATGTATAATATATATTATATGTATACATATACATACATATACTACATACACATATGTACACATACATGTATACATACATATGTGTATATATAAATATACATATTATATATGTATACACACACATACACACACACACACACACACACACACATATATGATAAATTGGAGACAATCAGCAGACAGAAGGCACTAGCATTAAGGTGGATTAGGAAATGCTTCTCTTAGAAGGCAGGATTTCAACTGAAACGTAAAGGAAGTCAAGGAAGCCAGGAGGCAGAGATGAGGAAGGAGAGCATTCCAGACATGGGGGACAGCCAGGGAAAATTCTTTAAGTCGAGAGAAGAAGGGATGTCTTGTGAGAGGAAAAGCAAGGAGGCCAAGAGTTTCTAGATTTTTGTTTTTGTGTTTGAAAGGAGCCTGGAAAGGTAGGAAGAGGTCATGTTATAAAGGCTTTTAAAAGCCAAATAAAGGATTTTGCATCTGATCCTGGAGGTGATGGAGAGTCATTGGATTCTATCGATTTGGGTTAGAGCTTAGGAGACATTGTCAGCTTTGTCAGGGAGCCGAGGTGAAGGTGCGAGGAGGGCAAACAACTGTAAGCATGTGACATAGTGGACAAGTCTTCTAGGGTTCGATCCTTGGCTTCTCTTCTTGTCTCTCTTTTGATTTATCAGCTGCCAAGGTAGTAGTAGACACCTTGTGACTCCTCTTATACATTTCAATTTTCCTGGCTCTGGGCAGATTTGCAGTCATTGTCTGAGCTCTGGGCCTCCTCTTCCAGGCTCACCTGCTCTCCTGGATCTGCTTTGACTCAGAGTGAAGTGATGTAGTATAGGCCTGGTTTTCTGGTCATTTTACTCACATTCTCAATGATTCTCTGAGTTTTCTAGGAATCAAGAAGTCTGTGGGTACTCATGTCCAAGGAGGCTCTACTGTGTTTAGGATAGCTATTGATGACTGTCCTTGCCATGTTCTTGATAGGAATTATTATGTGCCTTATCTGGAGAGTTCTCATTGCTGAGGATTTGATGTTCCTTATGTAGGAATTACTTTTGATAGATAAGAGGCTAGTTACTGATTTAATGGTTCTGTCTCTTCCAATAGTTTATGTATTTCTTGGTGCCCATTAAAATTCTCTCTCTCTCTCTCTCTCTCTCTCTCTCTCTCTCTCTCTCTCTCTGTCTCTCTCTCCACCTCTTTCCCTCTTTCTCTCTCCCATTCCCCTTCACCCCTCTCCCGCTCTCTCCCCTTGCTCCTCCTGTACCTCTTTTTCTGTCTTTTTTGTCTCTGTCTCTCTCTGTGTCTCTGTCTCTCTTCTCAGTCATTTTGTGAAGTTCAGCTCTATAGACATGCTATGACCAAAAGGTAACATGATTCCTACAGAATTAAGGCTATAGAACTCTCAGTACTTGGTATAAGTAGGGGATTTCCTCTATTTGAACAGTTCTGGTAATGGTGTTTCTTACTATGTCTTTGAATGTAGGTGGAGAAAAAACATGCATCAATGGTTGCTAGTCCCTATCTTATTGCTTTTATGTACTTACTGAATCTGATTTTGGCGATTGGTATCCCAGGTTTGGCCTTGGTTGCTTCTTTGTTCAAAATGACATTTTTATAACATCTTGTTGACTCATAAGACTTAGAACTACAGGACACCTTAGAGACCATCCAGTCTAACTCCCTTACTTAAGGCATCAGGAAACTGAACTCCAGAACGATCAAGCGACTTACCTAAGGGGATACAGTATGGAACAGGACTGCTGGGATTTGAACCTAGGTCTTCCGATGCCAAATTCAATGCTTTTTCTACTATTCATGATGCCTCACTCGTTATTTCCTGGTGTTCTAAACGTATGACATCTCAGGCTGGCTTTTCATTTGTAAAATATGGCTTGGAAGACAGAGGAATGTCTTGTACAATGTCATGGCAAGGCTATAACTCATGTGGCAAGGATGATAAAATATTTCTGAAGATTAATCTCATGAATGCTCATGAATGATGAGGAAGGAAGGTAGACGTGTGATGGGGTCAGAGCCAGAGAGAGCCGATGAACAGCCCGTGTGTCCTGGCATCGTCTGCTCAGTGTCAAGAGAAAAAGAGGAAGGCCCTTGCTCAATGTGTGAGCGTTAGGAGAGCACATGAATGAGTTTCCAAAACTATGGATCTGTGTGGATCAGTATAATCCCAGATCTGTCAAAATGCTGAAATGTTTACCTTCTCTGAGGCCAGGGTTTGCAAGTGCAATCATAGTGCGTTATAAAGAGGCCAGACAGACAAAATGATGCCACATACACTGAGGTAATCTTCAGAATACCTTTTGGGCTAGTAAAGACATAGAAACAAAGTGGGTACCCATTAGTTGATGAACTGACAAAGAAACCAACCATTAAATATGAATATAATGGAATGTAGCCTGGGCAATAATAAAAGAGAAACATGAAGAATTATAAGAAATATGGGAAGATTTCTGTGAATGATACAGAGTAAAATATGAGGAAGCAGAGAAAGAGTATTAACAACGACTATAACTATATACACAGCTCTAAAAGGAAGCATAGCAGTAGGTATGCTCTGGCCCATTCTCCCAGAGTCAGGTTGTAACAACGGCATCTCAGGGCTATAGAGTACTCTAAGTGGTTTTTGGGGAGAGGTTCTCTTCTCTCTAGTTACCTGTTAAGTTTCATTTAACCATTTAATAGCAATTTCTTTTTATAAAAGTATATTTACTTTAGACAAATAGCATCATGTTTTTCCCAAGCATCTCAGGGCACAGAGAGAGTAGGCTCAAAACTTTGTTCAGAAGCTACATGCTCGATCCCACCAACTTCAATCTAAAGGCATCATGCTTGCCAGATGAGTCCTCATTTCAGATTATATTGTGATAAGTCCAAAAGGTCACTTGCAAATGTCATTCCTTTCTTCTTAGGGCAACAATGCTGTGCTGACTACAAAACCCAACCTGGACTCCAACTCTCAATTTGCTGTGGCTCATTCTTATATTTTTTGGAAACCTTCAAGGTTGGAGGATGCTCCTCCACCCCCTTTCTTTCTTTACCCAGGAAGTAAAAACAAACAAACAAAAAGGCCCAGGACCATGACCTGTTTCTTAGGGCCTTATGGCTTCAGAAGAGTAGAAGGCCTAATGGCTTTTGCTCTTACTACATGCTTTCTCGCTGAATATCATGAGCGAAAAAAGTCATTGATTTTCTCAAGAGTGAATGAGTCAAACTAGAAAGTGGGTGATATTGGCAGATCTATTTGGATACTTCTATATCCAATAAATAAGTCTCTTCTTTACTACATAGTCTGCCAACTGGGGCCAGTCACAGGATTTTTCTGCATGCTCCGTAGTCTCTCCAAGACTCTTGCCTTGCACATCATCATGATTCCTGGGAACAGATACCCTGAGGAAGTTGCATAAGCCATGGAAGCTGATGGGTTCTGCACATGAACCTGACCTTCATTACAGAAGCCAGTCTCTAAATAATGGGAAAACCAATAAAAGCCTGAAGATATTTATCAATTGTTAGAGAAATCAAGACGGATAACTAACTCATAAATCTTGGTGGTTATTGTTGAAATGTTTTGAAATATACTATTCATAGAAGGAAAGAAATCTATATTTGTGGCAGGATCTAAAGGTTCCATTTAGTGATGAGTATTTTAGCTCTACATAAATGATGTGTTTTTGCACAGTTTTTAAAAGTTGGGGGAAGCAGGTACTTTATTCTATCTCTCGGTATATTTAGGGGGGTAGTTTATTGAGGACATATCACTGTTTTTTTTCTTTAGACGAATGGCTAAATTGGTATTAAATTGAATCACAGGATAGAGAGTAGGAATCAACTCTTCCCACTCCCTCATTTAACCTATGAGAAAACTGAGGTTCTAAGAGTTTAAGTGACTTTGGGAAAATGTACCTTCAGTTCCAAGCTACTGACTTACAAATCAACTTTTGGAGCCCAGCTCATTTGGTCTGTGCTGGGGACTGACTATAACTATATTTTAGGGGTAGGTGCTCATTTGCCTTTTACACATTTGGCTCCTGTGACCAGTTTTCTTTTCTTAATAGTCTGTGTTATTGGGGGAAAGGCATGAAAACCGAAGTCAGTGCAAAAGGTGACAGTGGAGCTGGTAGTGCTTGAGAAAAATGCGTTTGCTGAAGCCATAAAAGCTGTGGCTGGCTGGCTTCACGAGGTCGGGAATAATTCAGTGCTATTTGGTCAGTTTAAAATTCATGGAGTAAAGGGGTGCATTGCCATCATGGTGCATATAAATCCGTGGGAACTCAGTTCTAAATCTCACTCTTTAAAATAATGCTATTACGTTTGGTAGTTTGTATTTTTTTAAACAGTCCATCATGCCACTCTGACAAATGATTTTTTTCTTTCTTCTCCTGAAATTGACTTCTAAGTGTGCTCCCATTAAGGGCACTATCCCTGTAAAGTGGGAGCTATCAAAGTCAACTTACTGGGGCTTAGATTATGCGAGCTTGGACCATAAATTGGTTAAATCTGATTTTTCCATCCATATTTGAAGTTAACAAGTTTTTAGTTTTCAAAAGATGAAAGAATGTATTGGTTAATTAGCATTCATTCATTCTCTCCACAACCGTTTATTTGTTGGAGAGTATGGTGGCAGGTACTGGGGAAGTTACAACATGTTGATAAAACTTTTGTTCTCATGAGTCTACTGTCTTATGGGGAATAAGACACATAAACTAAATCACAGAATCTCAGAGTTTGAAGGCATCTCAGAGGCAAAAGGGCTAGGCCATGTGAGGTGATATCAAGTCTCAATGTACTCAGAGCTGATTAGACCACATCTAGAGTGCTGTGTCCAATTCTGGGTTCTACATATTAGGAAGGACATTATCAAGCTAGACAGAACAACCAGAGAAGGGTAATAAGCATCACTAGAGGACTGGGAAATGTACTGCATCAGTTTGCCTGGAGGAACTGGGGATGTTTAGCTTGGGTAAGAGAAGAAACGAGGTAGGGGCAGAACATATCAGAAGGTTTTTCCTATGAAAGAGTGATTAGACATGTTGAGAAGCAGGAATGATGGATAGAAGTGGCTTTACCATCTTTTCACCTTTTCTCATATTATTTCTTATTCTTGGAATGCCCTCCCTTTAGCATTGTTGCATATGGAAGCATTTAAAATTGAACTCAAATGCTACCTCCTCCAGAAAGCCTTCCTTGGACCACTAGGTGATGCAGTATTAGAGCGACGGGCCTGAAGTCAGGAAGACCTGAGTTCATGTTTGGCCTCATTCACTAACTATTTGCTCTATGACTCTGGGCAAATTATTTTACTCCTGTTTGCCTCAGTTTCTTCCTCTGTGAAATGGGGATAATAACAGTACCTACTTCCCAGGGTTGTTGTGAGGATCAGATGGGATAAAAATTTAAAAATGCTTTGCACTGTGCGTGACATGTAGTAAGTGCTATAAAATATTGGCCACTACTGCTGCTACTGTTGCTGCTGCTGCTGCTGCTACTACTACAACTAGGAATCATTGAACAGTCAGTAAAATCCTTCTCACCAGAAACTCTCAAAGAACTTTCTTTTGCCACTTTCTGATATGCGTCGTCACGGAAGGAGCAATAGATTCTAATTCTGACTCTTCAACTTTCCGTCTATGTGATCTTGTCCAATTCCTTTCCTTCTATTCACCTTTGTGTTTCTCTTTTGAAAAAAAATGATAGAGTTGGACTAATCAATATCTAAGGTCATTTCTAATTCTAAACCCTGCATCCAAATTTCTGAGGCCATGCATGCTATTGTTGGTTCACTTCTTGGAAAACTTTCCCCCAAGAAATACTGGATCTCTTCTACTGTTCTTCTTATGCTTCACCTGTTACTCTCTGTAGTATCAGATTTGGCGCATGTTAGGGTGTTTTTCCTTCTGCTATTTTAGCTTAAAGCTCTCTTGATCAGATTATGTATGGAATAGAGAGAAAGGGATTGTTTTTAACTAGAGTTATGGAGGAGCCGAGAAACGGCCTCATTCAGCAAATCCTTGATCTCCCCGCCAAGAGGAGAGATGTGTCAGCCAAGGGCAGCATGGTTTAGCACATAAATTTGTTTATAAAAATCTTATTGAGGAGGAAAGCGGAAGATTAGGAGCAATATTGCATTGTTAGATGAATGGGAAGTGGGAAGCAAAAAATAAGTTTAGAAAGCTTAGAGACTCGATGAAGTTCACTTGTTCCTAGAACATTGACAAAACTGGAAAGAGGACAGCAAACTATGGAAAAGTAGAAAAGATCTGGCAAAACTTTTTTTAACAACCTCTTTTTTCCTTCATTGACACCAGAGCCACCATATTTGGACTCTAAACTTGCAGTTGCTAATGTACTAGATGAGGAAATAGAAATATCAATAAGGAAGACTAAACTAAGAAGAATTGCTGGACTGGATGAGACAGATATGGAGGAGGGCCTATGCTGTGGGCAATACAATTTTGAGGGCTTTAAGATATCACTTCTCAAACTATCTGAAAGAGGGAAGGTTATATCCCCTAAGAAGAAACCACAGATGCTATTACTAATGAAAAAAGGATAGACCTTGTCCTCACAGGGTTTATATTCTAATAGAGTAGAAAACACATATGAGAGTGGTGATTAGGAAAGAAAGCATCTGGGAAGTCACAGGGACAGTATAATGACCAATTGGGGAGTCAATCGACACATCACTTTCTGGAATAATACTAGTTTGATACTGATTTGATTACTATTCTCAGAGAAAAAAGGTAAAAATGCTTTTTGGGGTGGAGGGGTTTCTCTCTTTTTATCCAGGCCAGAGGTGATAGTTTAAGTGGGATGAAAAAGGGAAACATTGGTAGCAAGAAGGTAAATGGAAAGGTAGCTATAGCTAGAGTAGATAGCTGCGTGTGATATGATATATGATTTCATCTGGTTATCTGGGGCCATGTCAACAGAGTGGGCAAATTATATTTGTGCTTACATAATTACCAATCAAGATATCATAATTCCATATCAGAAATAATTGTATAGATCTTAGTGGATTTCCTCCTCTTTGGACTGGGGGCATATTTTTATTCCAAAAAGGTCTGGTTTGGAGGTAAAGGTAGATCTAAGTGAAGAGAAGGACATCAATGTCAAGGCAGTTGGCACAGATAACAAGATATAATCAGAATGAAGGTTTATTGTCTCTAAAAACAATAATTTAATTCTAGAGAGTAAAATGTATTCCTAAATATCTCTTCCAACAAGAGCATATTCATCACAAATATATTAAAAACTTATATGATTCCTTATGAGATGTTTGGTGTTCCTCAGGTCATTGCTTTTAAGCAGGAGATGTCAGGTCACCAAAGATGATCCTGAGAAAGTTTGGGTAATGGAGGAGGGAGGATGCTGAAGAAACACAAATGGGATGGCTTCAAGCTTTTCAATGAATTAGCAGGGTAGGTCATCTGCTCTAGGTGTGAGGTTAAAGGGAAGAATAGAGAAGAGAACATTTGAAACAGATTCTCTGGAAAATAGGATAGGGAGTCAATCAAGGTACAATAGCGGGACTTTCAAATGGCAGCCAGGGCCAAGGGAGGTTATATAACATCAAATTTGTAGTGTGTAAAGTCAGAACAGTTTTGTTGTTTTCTTCATTGATAGATGTATCCATAACTCAGAAGTAGGATTTGAGAAATCAATGGAAGGGGTTAGCCAGGGATAGGGATTTGCAAGCTGGGAATGGGAGCAAGTCAGGGTGGGGCAAGACATTCCGGGTCAGTGACTAGCAATATATCAAAGTAGCTAAGAGCCCAAGGCTGGGAAGTGAATAAGATGGACTGAGACAATAGAAATGACTCAAGAATATGATGTTAATGAGAAAACTCCAGCTCAAAAAAACACCTAGTTCAGTTCTCACCTAGAGATCTTTGTTGGTCAGTCAGTAGAAACGGATTATGAATAAATACCTATCCCAGAACCAGCAGGATTTGCCTTACAGGCCACAGATCAGGAGAAGAACTAGGTTAGAAATACTGTTCTGACTCCTGGGAATGGGAAAGAGGTTCAAATTGGGATGTCTCAGCTTCCCAGGAAGGAGAAGACAGCACGGCCAAGAGAGAGCACTCAGAGAACTGTGTTTAAATCCCCATCTACACTTTCTCGTCTGGTCATGCCACATGTCGTGGCCACGAGATCTAGGTGGCCTCGACTCTAACTTATCGAGAGTTAAAGACAGCATTGTACTTTCTAAGGGCAGTGGACATGCTGCCCCTCTTCTGAGTTTAGAGTCAACTTTGAATTGAGGGGGTCCTGCTCTGATCAGGAACAGGATAGTTCCTCAATCCAGCCAACCGAGATGCCTTGTTGGGTCCCAATTTCCTCATTGAGATAGACTGGGGGAAGAGCTCCCTCTATCCCTTCACCCATTAAAGGAATGTACAAGAATTCTTAAGGGGTGTGTGTGTGTGTGTGTGTGTGTGTGATAGGTCCCTTTGGCAGTCTGATGAAGCCTATGGACTCCTTCTTAAAATAACTTTTTAAATAGTCAATGGAAATGCTAACTTCTAGTTATAGATTAGTTAAAATAAGGAAAAAATAAGATCCAGCTGTTCTTTCCGTATATATTGTTGCAGTCATCATATATATTATTTTCTTTGCAGCAACTCGTCTTTCCAAATTTTTTGTGTCATGTATGTAATTTCTTATAGCACAGTAATATTCCATTCCATTCAAGCACCACAATTTATTCATTCTCCAATTGACAGGCATCTACTTGAATAACACACACACACACACACACACACACACACACACACACACACATATATATATACATACATATAAGTAAATCTAAGCTATCTGACTCTGTCTCCATCTGTCTTCACTTGTCTGTCTCATCAAAATAATTTTGGAAGACATTAGCAGTTGGGAAAACCAGGAAATGTACTTGAGCTGAGCACCGTAGGATCCCAGGGCTTCTATGGTGGTGGGGAGGAGCGAGTGCACTCCAGGCAGGTAGATAACTTGGACAAAAGCACTGAAATGGGTGATTGTATGAAATTTAAGAGAGGAAAAGGCACAGAATGATGGGAGTGGAGGAATGATTTTCAAACAGTCTTGAAGAGCAATGAGCACACCTGCTCTTCCCCCCCGCCCCTGGTTCTATGAGTCTGTGGATATTGGAGAAGTGTCTTGGGGAAAGGGATGGCAAGGCTGAAGTACTCTCAATTCAGGGTCAAGTTTCAGATACAGAGAGAAGATGGAAGGAAGGTTGGTTGAACTATGTGAAGATGTAAATTTTGGTCAAAAAGAGCTCCCAGAAGAATGGGTTAAGTGATGGATAAATCAAATAGGAGTAAGACTGGGGGGAGATAGGACTGATGAAAATAGACATGAGAATCCTGGAAGAGGTAATTGCTTTTGCATGGAAGTTCGCTACATAAAATTTCTGTGATTTTGAGTTGAATATTATGATTTTGTATCATCACAAATCGTCAAACAATGGTTAGAAGTCATAGAAGCATAGACAGGGATCCTGAAGGGACCTTAGATGTTGTCTAGTCCAATTTTATACATGAACTAAAACTAAAACTGTGAGGGGTTGTGACTTGCCAGTTCCCTACAGTGGTAACAGAGTCAGGGTTCGAGTCAAGCCCTGACTACAAATCTAATGTGTTTCTCTGGCAATGAGGTTTCTTTGGAATTCCTTGCCTCAATCTCCCTGCTGTTGTTTAGTCACTTTTATCATGTCTGACTCTTTGTGACCCTGTGAACCATATTACCCATGAGGTTTCCTTGGCATAGACACTGGGGTGGTTTGCTATTTCATTCTCAGAATAAGACAAACAGAGTTTAAGTGACTTCCCAGGATCACACAGCTGGTGTCTGAGGTCAGATTTGAACTCCTATCTTCCCGATTCCAGGGCCAGTACTCTATTTGTTGAGCCATCTAAGTGCCCCCTAGGCAGAGGTTAAGTGACTTCCCCCACGGTCATACAGCTAGTAGGTGTCTGAGGCCGGTTTGGATCAGGTCTTCCTGACTCTGGGCCCAGTAGTCTATCCACTGAGCCATCTAGCTGTCCCAATTTTCTTTACTTACTATCATTTGATCTAAATTCACACTCCTCTAGCAAAGGGAAAAATAAAAACAGCTCATTTGGCCTTTATTTGGATTATTTTGGTAAATATTTCCCATGAGATTTCTGAATTTGAGGCAATCCCTGACTTGTGAGCTAAAGAAAAGAAAAACCCACAATCCACAGTCAAGTATATTAAAAGCAAATACAGCAACACACTGATGGTTTTCGGGATAGTAGTCTATTCTGAAGGAAAATGTAGATACTTTCTTCCTGCAAGACCTCTTTGTCTTATAACAATTATTCATAAGCAACTATGAGATACTAGAAGAATAACGAGTATGTTTCTGTGGAAATATACTCATTTCTATTCAGTTTTGCTGGCTTCCATGGGAATCTTGAATTGCTTTTTTAGTTTCAAAATGCAGTCCCTGAATTGCAAGGAGGAAAAAAAATGTATACAGGGAGTCAATAACTAACAGCTTACTTTTAGATATCTAGATTGACTGTTAAAACAGTTTGAAAAACCTCAGAAAATGAATATAGAAATAGGTAGAAATTGAAATCTCTATTATTTGTGGACACCACCTGAAAGCTTGCAAATTCTGGGAGGTATAACTTTTTTTGGATGAATGAAAGATGGAACTAGGAGTGTGGTGCCAGGCAGCTGGAATTTCATTTTCAAGCTCCTAGATTAAATCTCCGGTTCGTCACCCTTTTTCTTTTTCCTCCCTCTTTCCCAATCATCCTACTTCCAATGTTTGAAGGGGTGAATGGCATAGAATTTATGAAGGCCTCCTCTGGAAGAAACTGGCTTTAAGAGGCAGCCTGGCCCAGTGGGTGGCATGCTGAGATCAGAGTCAATGAAACCTAGGATCAAATCTTGCCTCTTGCACCTTGCAGCTCTCCTTCTCCTCATGTGTTAGATGCAATTAATTAAGCCTCTAGTCTCTTTTTCTGGGGGTTGTGGAGAGGCAACAATGAGTTGAAGATACTTTTTTTTCCAACTTTGAAAGTATTATGTAAAAGTCACCAGTCATTCTTCAGCCACAACCACATAACAATTGAAGACAATGTTGCTAAGATATAAAGAACAAGCTTGACCCCAAAGAGAGGTAGGAGAAGCTACTTTCTCTACTCCTTTTTGGAGGTGTGGGGGGGCAGGGGGGTTAGGGAGTGGTTCCGTGTAAATTCCATGTATTGTCAGATTTTTTTGGACATGTCGATCCATTTTGCTGATTTTCCCCCCTAAATTCTTTACTATAAAGAATGATACTCTGTGAGGAAGAAGAGGGAAATTCAGGTGATGTAAAATCAAAATATTTGAATAAAAATATTTTTAAAATACCTTGGATTTTTCCTAGTCAGTTTCTTGGCCCAGCCTACTGTGAAACTACAGAGACTTTGATGGTTCAGATTTCTATTGGGTGTTAGGGCTTGTTGTGTGCTTTTCATGCATTAATGAGTTAGAGCCTCACAACAATTCTGTGAGGTAGGTGCTGTTATTATCCCCATTGTATACACGAGGAAACTGAGGCACAGAGAAATTAAGTGACTTACCCGGGATTACACAACTTTCATGATCAGAGGTAGAATTTGAACTCAGCTCTATTTGATTCCTAGATCAATTATCTATCCTCTATCACATACCACTTCATAGATTACTGATCACCGCTGAGGCTTGGAGCACAGCATCTTTCTTAAATTGGTCCTTAGGGAGCTGCTCTTGCTGCTCATTCTCCTCCTCCTTTCTTTCCCTTAGCCTGCCCTAGCAGTATTCTTTGTGTCCAGATGTAGCATCTAATTAATCAGCCAGAAAATAGTGCCTATCCTGTGCTTTGACGCTGGGAGGCAACAAAGGAGTATGGTGCAGTTTCTGCAACAAAATATTAAAAAAATAAACATGTACAGTATTCAAAGCTCTGTACTAGGAATTAGGGATATAAGTCAGACCCTATCCTCTCAGAGATTAGAGATCTATATATAGATATCTCTATATAAATAAATATATCTGTATATACACACATATATACATATATAAATACATATACAGATACACATGTAGACAGAGAGAGAGAGAGAGAGAGAGAGAGAGAGAGAGAGAGAGAGAGAGAGAGAGAGAGGGAATGAATGGATTTTGGGAGGAGTAGAGAAAGGAGGCCGACCTGTGATTTCCTAAATATAGAGAAGTCCCTTTAAGGAGACACCCTCTACCAGTGCAGATCAGTTAGACAGCCGAGGCACTGACAAGTTGAAATTTGGCCGTGATCACACTGCCTGGATGCCTCAGGGACAGAACTTGAACCCTGCCCTCCTTGGTTCTCTAAGAACCCTCTATCCATCCACTAATACTGGGTTGCTTCTCAAAAAGGAAAGTGTATGTGATGTGTGTGGGTGTATGCATGTGTGCACACAGAGACTTCTCATGTGTTCATATACTCATATATGTGTATGAGATCATGTGAAGTCATCCTCCCCTACCCTCACTCGAAATCTACAACTCTAAGATTGGCTTTGTTTACTCTGGAGAAGAGAACACATAGAGAGAAGACAACATCTGTCTTCAGGTATTGGAAGGACTGCCACATGGTGGCCAAGATCAGACTTGTTCTGATGGCTTGAGGGAGGGATAGCCAATTCTAAGGGTTGAGTTAGAGGGGGCAGATGGCTCAACTGAAGTAAGCTTTCTAACAGTAAGGGCTGACATGGTCTGCTGTGTGAGGTAGTGAGATGGTATTTAGTGGAAGTATTTGAGTTGGCATTAGAGAATCACTTCTTGAGGATTTTGTAGAACGTAGTAAGTATGGCTTGGGATTGATGACCTATACAATCCCTCCCACATCTGAGATTCTTGGTTCTCTATGTTTCTAGATCAATTAGTACCATTGTGTACACAAGGTCTCATTTTGTCAGAAATGTTCTGCAATGGTGAAGTCTAAATTAAAACATTAACCGGTCCTCTCAGAGGGATATACTTTACCATGTCTGCAATAGAAAGCTATCAGTGGGTTTCAGATGCTTTAATCTTTTCAGATGGTAGGAGATACGGTAAATAGGATAGTTATTCATTTCTAGCTTCTGTGAGAATATGAATCATAAGCAGAATTAATGGCTATACATTTTGTATTGCTTTTAATATAATTTATGGTCAGATATTCAACATTAAAATACATACATTTATTAAAAACAGGGAATGAAGTAATCTTTGTCTCTAAGATGATCTACTTAGCCTTCAACATGGGAAATCTTCTCTTAACATGGCAATTCTTGGCTATTAGATACAGAATGGTCTCATTCTCTTTACTGCATCATCTTAGTGGACACAGTCCCTGGAAAGCAAAGCTTAGCCACTTGATTAGAAAATTCTGGCCCTTGTTGGTGGACAATCTGAATCCTTTAGACAAAAGTATCCTTTTTTTTCTTCCAGAGTCATGTGTTGTATACTCAAACTGATTACCTTTAAACTTTGTCTCCATGTACTTTGAATTTCCAAGCTGGGCTGCTTGCTGTTCCTCACATACAGGACATTCTCTCGCCTGTCTCTGTACCTTTGCGGAAATAATCCCCAAAGTCTGGATTGTTCTCCTTCTTCAACTCTGCAAAGGAATCCCTTTGTTCCTTCACATGTTCCACCACCTGCTCCCTCTGCTGATTAGTACAAGCTTCCCTTTGAAACAGCTTTATATTCTTTTGTAAATTCTTAGTCTTTTCTTATCTGTATAGACTTTCTGTCCCTCTAGGAGAATATAAGCTCCTTAAGGGCTGGACTGATTTTGTCTTTGTTTTTGTACCCATGGTGCAATTGCATGATTAATGAAGATTTTTTGAATTGAATTGGAATTCCTGTTGAGTCACTAAGGAAACTGGGAAAGGAATATATCTTGGTTTGAAGTTGTTTGTGCATAAGCCAGGGGATATAGGACAACTCCTGCCCTTCCCCACCAAAAAAATCATACGTGGTTGTCCCTTCTGCCATAGTAACACTGTCTATAGAGTGATATCAGATCAAGGTATAATGTGGACCCTTGATATCTTCGCAGCATTTCGAGGTCTCTAGAACACCTTCCTAATAATAGTTCTGTGATGTAGGCAGTGTAAGTATTGTCGATCCCAGTTTATAAACGAGAAAATTGGGCTGCAAAGAAGGAAAAGGATGGGCCTATGGTCCCATACTTTGCAAATATGAGGTAGAACAAGGACTCAGGCCAGGTCTTCAGTCTAGCATGTACCCTAAGGGCATATGGGATACACAAAAAGATTTTTGCAGACTACAAGGAGTATGCAAACTAGTTGTGACAAGCAAACATCTGGATCAGGTTTGATTTTGGAACCTCAACGGTCATACAGGTGTTCTACAGATACTAGGCTGGCTCAGATTGCCTGACTTTGACTCCAGATCAAACTAGGTTGAGCTGATGACTTCCTCATTTTTCCTTAGTTTTCTGCCATTTGAGTGCTGAATTTTATGGCATACACAGGTTTTTCGCTATTTTTTGGCGCATTTTTAATTTTGAGACTTTTAAGAAAGTGGTGTTGCTCCAAGGAAATGTATAAAAGTTTCAGTTCTTAAAGAACACACTTGAATGAATTTTAGTGGTATTGCACAGGTTATTGGTATGGGAAAGCCAAGAATTTTAAGCATCATTACACTGAAGTACAGAGATTAAAAAAACATGCTGAGAAGTGATGATCAGTTATAAAACGGCCTAAGAAGCCCTTAGAAACTAAGCAAAGGCTTTCCAAGGCACCCAACAGTTAGAGAGGTTATTAATGATTGCTCTATAGTATAGTATAAATTTCTTGAAGTTGGGAAGAATAATGGAAGGACAAAGAAAAATATAGCTGCCAACTATAACTATGAAGGGAAAAAAGCATGCTTTGAGCATGACAATACAAAGACTGGAATACTAAAGATTAGAAAAAGGTATTTTTTTCTGGCAAAATTTCCTCTTTTCATAACCACTGTTGCATGAAGCTTAAATGAATCTATAAGATCTGGACAAGCATGTTTGTGAAACTGCAAAATGTCCAAACCATGTTTGAGGCTTTTTTTTGTATTTCCATTGGACCTGGAAGTCTTGTCTCCATTAAACACTGATGAACTATGACGAACTGAGAAGCAGAATTATTTTGGAATAACAGATCTTGCATTATGCCATATGTCACAACAGGTAAAGAAATTTATTGAAGAGATGGAGATAAACAGGCTTCAATGACCTAGAAATTGACCTGATTTTTACCACATTGAAAACCTATGATTTATATTTGACTAGACATGGAAAAATAGACTATTCATCAAAAATATTCTTAATATCCAGTGTAATAAAATATGGTTTCATGATGAAAAATTAAAGAACATATGTGTCATTATGCCTTTTTGGGGGGCTCACGGCACTGCCATTGACTTTTGGAGCTATTTCCCATATTTGTTCCCAACTGGTTTATAAGTTACGAGACTATTTCTGTATCCACAAATGGCACTGGCAGGCAGTGTAGGGTAATGGGAAATGTACCAAGCTATTTGAAAATAGACATTGTCTCCTCATTTACAAACCAGTTGGTCATCACTATGGCAATTTATTTGGGTAAGATCACCATTACATATGAAAAGAATGGTTGTACTAAATCAGTCATTAAAGAGAGTAATGGACCTGGGTTCTAACCTTGACTTTATGACTTGCCATCTATATGCCCTTGCTTATAGTAAATCATTTATTCTCTCTGGGTCTCATAGTTTTTATTTCTATAAGGGAGGGGGTGGGGCTAGAAGGACCTTTCTATCTTGAAAGGTAGGATGCTAAATATTTATTGAGTATTTGCTATGTGCTCAGTAGACATAGATTCTGCTCTCAAGGTGCTTACAAGCTAATTAGCGAAACAAGCTCATGCTGATGAAATCATAAGAACTAACACAAGGCATAATTGCATACTACAATGTGTGATGAAGGCCATGTTTCCTATGGGGATTCAGCAGAGAAAAAATCATTTGGGAGAGATTAGTTAAGCCATATCTTCTGCCCTGTTTATCATCTCACTAGCTATCAACAATGTGTTCGTTACCATTCCTGAACACCAAAAAAGTGGGCTAGGTCAGAAGAGTAAAACTTATGGCAAAACTGTAAGGCCCAACTGGATTAAAATGCAAGTGAGAAATATTTAAATAAAATAAATAAAAATATAGTAGAATGAAAATAATGTTAATTTATGTTTTTTCTTAATCAATATCAAGCCCATGGGGATCTATGTCTATTTGAGTTTGACACCACTGGTCTGTTAGACCATAAACCATCCTGTGGAACTCCCACCACATCCATCATAGGCTAATTGGATACTCTGTGCTTGGATTAGTTCTTGTAATCTTTGGATATACCTCAGTCACCCATGGGGCCATGAGACCCTATCCATTGTAAAGCCCATGGTACCTTGTGGCTCAGTAGAGTTGTTTTGTCAGATTATCCTGTTTTCTCATGCACAGACACACAATGTGATTATCATTTTGTATATTAATAAAACCCCTACAATTGTAGTAGCCTTTACAATTTTCAAAATATCTTCATATTTATTACCACATATGTTTTATAGTCTTTCAAACTGGAAAAGAGCCTTCAAGATTTGAGTCTAGAGGTTTCTAATCTCTCTCTCTCTCTCTCTCTCACTCTCTCGCTCTCTCGTTCACTCTCTCTCTTGCTCTCTCGTTCATTCTCTCTCTTGCTCTCTCTCACTCTGTGTCTTGTGGTGTGTGTGTGTGTGTGTGTGTGTGTGTTTGTGTTTGTGTTTATGGGGCTTGTCCTTCTTTCTCAAAGAAGACTGTGGCATCAGGGAGATGATGACATGACTTGCAATTGAATTGTATTTGAGTGAGGGAGGGCTGTGCAAAGTTACTAGCTTCACTTTCTCCTCCAGAGCCATCTGGGTCCAGTAGCCAGATATCAATCAGTATGACTGGAGATGGCCCAAGATGCAGTGGGAAATCTTGGCCTTTTTTTCGTTTGGCAGTCTAGTGGAGCCTACGGACCCTTTCTCAAAATAATATCTTTTAATGTATAACATAAAATACATAGGATAACAAAGGAATCCAATTATATTTAAATACACTTATCCAAATATTTTAAAAAAGAAAAGAAATTTATGGGCTCTAGTTTAGGAATTCTTTATCTTGTTGAATACTGTCATGTTTGAGATTAGGAAAAGTAATTCATTCAAAGCCACAGAGGAAATAAGTAGCAGAGGGAGAATTCAAGCCCTGTTTTCTTCCCTTCTGCATAGAACACTCAATTTAGGCTCCAAGGATTCACACTTGGCCTCTGCTATTTACTACTTATGGGGCCTTAGGTAAGCCCCTTAACATTCCTTGGCCTCAGGTTACTCATCTGGAAAATGAGGATGATTAGAGTAGATGGCCTCTGAGATCCCTTTCAGCTCTAAGTCTATGAACCTATGATGCATATAGAAGCTATATCACTGAGGCAGAATAGCCTTGGAGAACCTCAGACTGAAATCAGCCCTCAGTGAGATACCAGAAAATTGGAGTGGAGTTTGCAAGCATCAATTTCCCTGAAATGCATTCCCTGTGGAGGGGCTCCCATTAGGTATTTATTGAACATCATTAAATGCAAATTGATTATTCATGCCTTTGAGGATTAATGGCTATAAATCCACTATATGACCAAAGTGTTTCCTTTACTCAAGCAATAAATAGTTTTAGGGTGCTTTGTCATGGTTGCACTATCTTGCTGTAAAATATTCTGAAATGCCAACACCAAATTATCAAAGTCTTTAAGACAGGTGTGGTATAGTGGCTAGTCAAGTCAAGCAAACAAGCCTTTATTAAGTGCTTGCTATGTGTTAGGAATTGTACTCTAAGCTCTAGAGATGACAAAGACCAAAACAATCCTTGCTATCAATGAGTTCCCATCCCAATGGTGGAGACATGTTAATAACCAAGATACTGAGAGAGTAAATGGGAGGCAGCCTCAGAGAGGAGGGCATTAGCAGCTAGGTGACTGGAAAGGGCCTCTTGGAATAGCTGAGCATTGAAGTCAGGGAAATTAAGAGGTGGACCAAGGGGGCCAAGCATTCTAGCTGTGCAAAGGCACACAGATAGGCTAAGTGGTTGGAATTAACATCAGAAAGATGAGTTCTATTCTTGCCTGACACATAGTAGCTATGGAGCATGGGTAAACCATTTAACCATCTCTGAGCATCAGTGTTCCAATCTGTAAAATGAGGATGCTACTGTAGTACCTGCCCTTTCCAGCTTGCTATGATCCTCAAGTGAGTTAATGTATGCAAAGTGTTATACAGATAACATTTGAGAGCACCAGTGGAAAGAACAATGGCTGTGGAATCAGAGAACACAGGTTCAAATGCTGTCTCTTAAACCTACTACCTGTGTAACTGTCAGAGAGACATTCATCCTCTTCGGGCTTCAGTTTCCTCATCTGTAAGAGGAAGAAGTTTGACTATAAGGCTTTTGAAACCCCTTCTCATTTTAGATCTATGATTCTATGAGGTAGAAAGGATAGAGTCTGCCCTGGAGTCAGTGATACCTGGGTTTAAATTCAACCTCTACCAAATACTGGTAGCCCGAATTGAGTAAGTTATTTAATCTCTCAGTGACCTACACAGTTTTCTAAGACCTTAAAAAACTGCAGAGAAGACGGAGATTTGCATTGGTGGAGAAAGATTTCTCATCCAGAGAACTCTATATCAATGAAATCTCAGGTCTATTTCCATCCCATACATTGCAGGTATTCATCAATCGATCAATATCTATCTCTGTAGATGGATATCTATATCTATATCTACAGCTATATCTATATCCAGTGCCTCCTATGTGCCAGGCACTGTGTTAAGTTCTGGGGATACAAAAAAGGTAGTCCTTTCCATGAAGGAATTTACAATCTAACCAGGGAAGACTATATGCAAACCAATATATACAAAGCAGCTATGTATGGAATAAATAGGAGATAACATAAGGAAAGCATTAGAATTCAGAGGGGTTGGGGGAGGCTTCCTGTAGAAAGTCTATACCTGTGACTTCAGCCATGTAGGGAACAATCTCCTTTCCAGATGGTGATCTCCCTCCAGCTTGTACATAACTTAGAGTTTTAGAGGGTTGTCTAGGGTATGGAGAGATCATGGAGCTTGTGATGCAGCTAGTATGTGCCAGAGACAGGACTTTAGGTCATTCTGATTCCAAGTTCTGAACCTCCAGGCATCATGCCATGAAGCCTCTCTGGTTGTGATTCCCTCATTTAAATTGAGAGACCAAGAGTATAAATCTGATTCTGTCATTGCCTCCCTTTGTGGCCCTCATTTAACCTCCCTGGGCCTCAGGGGGTCCTCATAGGCAAAATGAAAGTATTATAGCAAATAATCATCAAGGCCTCTTTCATCTCTAAATCTATGATCCTATTTTGGTATGATGAGCTATAAGGAAGTTTTCTGCTTGAACATCGTATGGGAGAAAAATGTCATGTTCAGTTGTGTTTATTTCAGAAGTTGGATGTATCTAGAGGGACACAAAAGATAACTATTTTTTATTCAGCTCATGTGTCCAAACCAAAGTGCATAAAGATGTGGTGATATTTAATACCTTTTCTTCAGGCTGATCAGTAATTACTCATATAGACTATACAGTCTCATGGTGAAATTGTATAACTGAATTGGAAGGAAATACACGTACTGCTCTGATTCTGTTCCCAAAGGTGACGGTGGGTGGACCGGCAAGGCGATGGGTAGAGGAAATCATGAATTAGATCGTCTTGATTGGTCCATTTGTATGCAGGCTAAACTTCCTTTGAGATAAAAAGGAAGATCTTCCTGAATAAGATTCTCATGCCAATGATAAAAATACTCATTAAGTGCCTGAAGAAAGCTGCGTGGGAGATCCAGCTTCAACATCTAACTGAAGATATTTTAAACATCTTGTATACGCAGAGAACCAAGAATGGAGTCTGCTGCTATCAAACCCACCCTCCTTTCATTTGGTTTCACTTTTTCCTCTTCCTGATTTGTTCTTCCCTTTTGCCAAGGAAGTCATTTGAAAGGTGGAATGATCATTGGATCGTAGACTTAGAGCTGGAAAGGAAGGCAGTCTGGAGGCTGCCAGATCAAAGTAAAAGAAATTTGTAGGGTGGCTACTCTTGAATGGAATGGAGCCCGATTCAGTTTCCTTTTGCCTAGCCTCTAAACAATTTGTTGGACCATTGTATGTCCTAGTATACAAAGTTCTTGGCTTTGGGACATGAAGATGATAATGGGGGGACGAGGGAGAGTGAGGAAAGAGAGACCCTTTTGGAGGGAGAGTGGAAAGTCTTCATGCTACTCTTTTAACAATACTTTCAGTTGTGTTGCCTTCAGTCTGTCCTCTCTGCAGTGTGTCCTATACAAAGCTACCCAACATTCATATTTTGAAAGTACAACCTACATTCTCAAAAGACTTCAATGGCTCCCCTTGCCTGCTGAAATTGGAATGCCTTTGAATTCATGGCCCTCCATCATGTGGTCTATAAATGCTTTTCCACCTCTATGTCTTGTTGTTCCCTTTAAGGGTGGGCAGTGTGGTACAGGGGAAAGGGGGCTGGGTCTGGACTAGGTCCGGGGTTTGAATCCTGGTTCTAACACTTCAACCAAATTGATAATCTCTCTGTACCTCAGTTTCTCATTGGTACAATGAGAGGTTTGGATGAAGTGGCCTTTAAAATCCCTGCCAGCTATAAATCTTCAATCCAATGCTCTAGAATTCAAGGGTGGGGAACCTTCAGCCTTGACTGAGTCTGAGTTTTACAGAACAAATCCTTTTATTAAGGTGGTTTGTTCTGTGAGGTTTGGATTCAGTCAGAGGGCCACGTTTGAGGACCCTAGAGGGCCACATGTGACCTTGAGGTTGCAGGTTCCACACCCCTGCTATAGATAGCCCAGACTATTATTCATTGTTCTCCTAATGGAAGTTTTATGTCTTCTTTAGTTTTGCTGACATGTACTTTTCCCTCCACTTGTATAAGTTTGAAGTGTCCAATTTCCTAACCTTTCTACAAAGCCTAGTTCAAATGCTAGGGCTGCTGGTTTTTTGACCCTCAACTCTACTCCTGCCCACCCTCCAACATATACACTCTTTCCATACTTGAAATAATCTGTGAGTGAGATTATGGGTAGAATGCTTTATTTGGAGTTAGGAGAGCCTAGGTTTGAGAGTATTATCAGACACTCAGTAGTTATGTCACCTAGAAGAGTCCATTAACCTCTTGGAGACTCAATTTCCTCATCTGTAAACTATAGCATCTCCCTAACAGGGTTATTGTGAGGATAATATTTGTAATGTATTTAGTAAACATTAAAGGGCTATAGAAATATGAATGGAAAGAATATAAAACCATCATCATCATAACTAGCAAAATTTATGGCTTTATTATTTGCAAATGACTTTACATATATTTTCTCATGTGATCTCTTCTGTGGGCCAGAATCCTTCTCATACTCTTACAACTCTAGCTGGAACTAGAGTGAGCAAAGAAGCTATAGTCCAGATACAGGGTACTTTAGCTTAATTTTGCCTCCAGGAGCGTCAGTCTTGGAGCCAGCTGTGGGCCATTTGTGCAAGGAGCAGCATGCTTGTGAGCTCCTGAGCCTACCAACTATGTTGCTTACTGCTTTTAACTTGTAGGTGGCTACTCTCTGCTTTTACATTCCTGAAGTGCTTTTGGCTGCCTTCAGAACTGTTTTTATTATGAGGACTCTAGTCCATTTTTAAAAAATGTACTGCTTGTTAGAATTCTTAAGTTTGTAGTGTCGTTGCACCAGATCATGGAAAATCCAGAAAGGCAGCTACTATTACTCCATTTTATTATTATTATTATTATTATTATTATTATTATTATTATTATTTAATTTTTGTTGTTTTGTTATAATCACTATTTTATAGACCAGGGAACTGAGCTTCAAAGAAATTAAGTGATCGCTACTAAAAGCTTGAGGCAGGCCTGAAACTCAGGTCTTCTAGCATTCTGCCCAATACGTCACTTACCTGTCAGTGTGTACAGGTGGTGTGTCAGGAACATGTCTGCAGGGCATCTCTATGGGCATGGGAACACCTAGATGATGTGAACTTTCACTAACCAGGTTGCCACTCTTGGAGATTGGAGTTGCAATATCCAGTGGGGAATGGAGGACAGAATGCAGCTTCATAGGAGCAAAATGGCCTGAGTGCAAGTAAGCTATCAGTTAGCCAGTCAGGAAATATTTATTAAGCACATACTACATACCAAGTGATACAAAGAATGAAAAGAACTGCCCCTGCCCTCAAGGAGCTGACAATCTGTTGAGAGAAGACAATGCGCAAAAGTCCGGAGGAATGCAGGCAGATAATAATTGAAGAGATGGTTGATCTGGCATGATGCTTAAATGAAAGCCCTGTAAAGAGCTCTCTCTTGTCCATCATCCAATCAGAGGAAGGTAAGGGGTCCAGAGGCAGTGGGTACCGAGGAGATGTGAGGTCCAGAGTTGAAATGATCTTCCAAGGAGTACTGACAAGATGTGAAGTCCAAGGCGGAAGTAACCTTGAAGAGGTTCCTGGGCATGTTGGAGAAGACCAGAGGAGGGCAGCATTCATTCATTCACTTGTTTATTTATATACATGATAAAGATTATCAAATGCCTATTTGGGAGAAGAGTGCTATGCTAGGCACTGGAGGGAGTATTATCTATAGTTTAGATAAAACATTGTCCCTATTTTCATGGAGGTTACTGTTTACTAGAGTATCAGACACCCAATTAACACTAAGACATGGTAATATCTAAGTACCACAGAGAAGAAGTGTAAAACAATGTGTTATGTGAGGTTTGAGGGGGAAGATTGATGATGCCACTGGAGGCATTTGACTTGAGCTAGATTGAGATCGAAAGCACAAGAATGCATTTCAACCAAGAGGAATAAAGAAATTGTACCGATATGATTTGTCATCATGTGCCAATATTTAAGGAGGCCGCTTTTGGCTCTTGCCTTAGTTGTGAGCTATCCTTGCCCTTACAAGGAACCATGATGCCTAAGAGAGGTGAGTAAACTGATAGGAAGGTGGCTTTCTAGGGCAGTGACTTCTTCCTCAGTCTGGGAACTTTTCTGAATATGATAAGGGAAATAGTGGTATATCCTTTTGGGTCAAGGAGGTACTTCAGCCAGACCTCTGTGGGTAAATGTCCTATAAATACCATATGCCATTTAAAGCCCTTCATGGGCAGCCATGTTTCCCTGGATCCCTCATATTCATTATTTTTTATAGCACAATACTATGATTTACATGCATACGCTATGATTTGTTTGGTAATTCCTTAATTGATAGGCACCCATTTTTTCCTAATTATTTGTTGCAACAAAAATTTGTTGCATAAATGATGTTGTATAGATGGATTATTTCCATTGCTGGGTCAAAGGGTAAACAAAGTTTAGTGACTTTGGGGACACGACTCCAGATTGCTTTCTGGAATGGCTGGACCAATTCATAGCTTAACCAAAAGTCTTTTAATGTACTTGCCCTTATATAACCTTTTGATGTATGTACTCTTAACCTGAGGCCATAGACCATTGAGGTCCATGGATGGATTTCAAGAGGTTTGTGAAACTGAATAGGAAAAAAAATAAATCTGTATTTTCATTAACCTTTGGTTTTCTTTGTACTCCACATATTTTATTTCATGCATATAAAACAGTATTCTAAGAAAGGGCCTATAGATTTTGACAGACTTTCAAAGGGCTTCTTGATGCAAAAAAAAAAAAAAAGTTCTGATACATTTCCCTAGAGCCCTTATGTCAATTTCTTATAAAATGAGCTAGCATGAGTCAATCCTGTCAGAGTCCTTTCAGCACTGGATAAGCTGAAAAAAGAATATTTTGGTTAGAAAAATAAACAAATAACTGGAGTCAGGCTATATGGCATAGTGAATAGAGTGGTAGGAACACAGGTTAGAGTTCTATCTCAGATACTTATTAGCAATGTGATTCTGGGCAAGTCTCTTAACCTCTCTGGACCTTGGTTTCCCCCACCTGCAAAAAGAAGAAATCAAATCCCATAGCTTCTGAGGTTCTTTTCAACTATGCATCCATCATCTCATGACTTTAATTAATGGGGAGAGAGATAAATAACTAGCATTCCTGAGCTTGCCAACCTCAGATCTTGATCATGGATCAATGACCTTCCCATAATAAAGCCTTTGAAACTCAGAATGATCTCTAACTACCATACCTTAAGCAGAGCCCTCCTCTGTATAGCAGCCATAGTTTTTTTGAGAAAACAACCAGGGATCTAGTTAATGTACCTTACGCTCAACTTTAAAATCCTATTATTTACTTCTGACGGCTTTCATCCATCAACCTGTAATGATAAATCTCTAACAAACCCTGTACCTGCTCCCTTAACATTCACATTTCCCTTTCTCAATAAATTTCCCAAAGAAATAACAATTAATCTTTAGCTGGGTGTTCACCTTGTTCCTATCAAAATAGCTCTGTGAGTCCCGCGGTTCTACATGTGATTAGCTCCAGGTGTCCCTTGCTCTGTCTCCATCCCAACAGTCCATCAGCACCTTTCTTCATCTCAGTGCCTTCCTTTGTCTCTTTCTGCTATTGCCAAGGCTTTGCTTGGCATTCTGATATTCAGATAACTCCTGTTGACCTGTTAGCCATTTTTTTCTCTGATATACTTATCATTTGATGAAAATCCCTTTGTTCTGATTCCATTTTCTTAAGTGCCATAGCTGGATGAATTAGCTCAAATTAGGAATTTAAACCTCTCAAACACTATGGAAATTATGAACCACTCATTTTGGTGATTTATAAGCAATCATCTTAGCGCTGGATCTCCCTTCAGAGAGCTGCCTGCTGTTTCAGCCAGGAGTTGGCTAATAATGTAAGATTGCCTTCATTCCAGAGTTTGTTTTTTTGGTTTTTTTTTCCTTATTTGGTTTTTAAAGAAGGATTTTTAGTTCACAGAGATTAGGACAGAAAGTGGCTTATGGCAAAGATACTGAGCAGTTTTGCAGTTCGAAGAAAGAAAATTCACCCTTGTAGATAGAGCAGTTGGCTGCTAACATAGTATAATTTCAGTCACCAAAATTCAAATGTAATTAATACAATACAGACTATCCTAGCTAGCCTTCACTTCCTGAAGGCCATGTAGGTTAGTTTTCATTCCTTTCCCCTCAGGGTTCTCTGGTACCTCTAAGGGAATCGGAGTGGGGCTGTCTTTAGGCTCTTTGCGAATGGCTTTAGCCCTCATCAGTGGTGTTTCCCCAGTTGTGTGTGTGTGTATGTGTGTGTGTGTGTCCCCTGCACTCCAGTTCCATTTAGCCACTAACAGATTAGCTTTTACACAGAATTATTTACTTGAGAAGGTATAATAACAAATATATAAACTTACTCCTTCCAGCATGTGGGACTTGTAATCCTCCTTCTCCTTGTACCACCTCCATCACTGGCAAGGGGAAAGGGATTGGCTTCATTGCTTAGCTTGGTTTCTCTAGAGCACAGCCTCTGTTTCAAGTGCAAAATCCGCCCCCCCACTTAGGTTTAAGTGCCAAGCACCCTAGCTTCTCAGGACTTCCATAGGCCTCATCATCCCACCTGTAATCCTGGCTCCAATGTCACCATAACTTGAACACCCCAGTCCCATGAGGATCACCTCCAGTACTGAAAATGAGAAGGATAAGCAGCACGAATCAGAAACAAACATGCCTAGGCTCATTTCTCAGAGCTGGAGCAAGAGAGAGCAGGGGAAGAAAATCCTTCCCTTCTCTCTGGTTCTCTCTGGAGTGAATTGAACTAGGTGTGGGTGAACTGGGATCTTCACCCTCTGGATGATGCAGAAAAAAGTGGCCAGAAACCAGGTGGAAAAACAGCAGCAGAAAAGAGAATGAATGGCTTAGTGTTGGCAGTTTTAAAGCCATAGGCAGAAGAAAAATGATTATTTCTCTCTTGTATTTAATAACATTATTGTATTGGGACCAAGGTTTTCCCCCTTTTCTCCTTCCTTATAGAGAAATTAACCAGTGGGGGAAATCTTTCTCAAAGATTTACCCAGGCCAAGATCTAATCAGCCAGTAAAAGAAATTCTAAGTTTGGGTTAATGGGAGGATTCCTGCTCGTTATGTTTATACTCAGACAGGTCTGGGAAAATGTTGTTGCTCCCTCTTGCCAGACAGGTGATATGGGAATTGCTAAGTTTCTTTGACCAAGATTTGGGGGATCCAAGTCATGTACCCCCACACCCTCATTGTAATATAGCCCAACTTCTCATTGTAATATTCATTTTCTCATTAATTGTTAACCAGTCAGGGTTGATTGCCACCCCCAGGAACACCTGCTTTTCAAAGAGCATATAAACTATGAGCCCATCACCATGAGGTGTTTGCCTTCACTTCCTCAACTCTTCTTGACCCCATTTGGGGTTTTCATGGCAAAGATAATATAGTGTTTTACCATTTCCTTCTCCAGCTCTCCAGCTCTTCCAACTTCCTCGACTGTACAAGAAGGATGATAATAGTGTCCATCTCCCAGCATTATTGTGAGGACAAGATCTAATATTTGTTAAGTGATTAGCAAAGTGCCTGGCACATAGTAGGTACTATATAAATGCTGCCTTATTAAAGCTGGTACCGGTGCACTGACACTTTTCAGTTGTAAGATCCTTGAGTGCTGGGACCGTTTTGTGTTGTCTTTTTATCCACAGAGCTTGATAAATGAGCATTTGGTTGCATAATTTAATGCATTTTAATAAAATTAAGCTGAGTTGTAGTTTGTCAAGGAGCTCATTCAGTCTGAGGAGAAGACCTTGGGGGAGAAATGCCCAGGAAGAGGCTGACCTGAGGGCATCACTTGACCCTGAAGCAATAGTTTTTCTTTCTCATGGATCACTGTGAGCAAATAGGCCCATCTGGAGGTTTCACTGTGGCTGATCAAGTTCATGAAGAACTGAATGGTCTCCATGGAAATTTGGAAGCTATCATTCTGTCTTAATGAAATCCAGAGTCTAGAAGAAGTCTCTCATATCTGGGCATCTTTCACTTTTACGTACTGTAGTTTCTTCAAAGCATCGTGAATAGCTTCTTTAAATTCAGTTTACTCTCATGATTGGCCATAAAAAAGAGGTGAGACGGAATGAGGAGTGGACAAATAACAGAGAAATTATATGGAAAAAGAGAAGATTTATTTTTTTTTCTCAGCTCTGGATTGAAATTGTTGAATTTATTTGGGCAAATAGACAATAATCCAGAAGGCAAAAAAGAAGAACCACAGACCTACTCATGATCCCAGAAAAGAGATATAATGAACACAAATAATACCATTATTAAAAGGAAGAATGTTAATATTAAAAAGGGATTCCTTCCATATCTTAGGCTCTCCAGCTCTTCTTAAATTCATAGATGGGATTCCTGCTGAGGATGATTATTCCAGTTTCAAGGTACTCACTGGGTCTGCCTTTCTAAAACCATAGCTCACTAGCCCCATTGATGTGTTTACCTTGTCTCCAGGTGGCTGTGGGACACAAATAGCTCAAAGGAAGGAAAGAAGGGAAGAAAAAAGGAAGCAAACATGTATTAAGTACCTACTATATGCCAGGCATGGTGCTAAGTGCTTTACAAATATTATCTTTTTAATCCTCACAACAATTCTGAGACATTTACTGAGACAGCATAATAAGAACAGTAGGAACAAAAATCTCACATGTGAACCCAGGACATCCACAGAAGTGACGGTGAAGAGAGTAAAACACGTAGAGTTCAGCACGGGAGAGGGAATGAATGTGGCCAAGGCCATTATCAAGAGTGGTACCTCATTCCTACCATGTTGCAGAGCCACTGATTACCTCATGTTTATCCCACTGACCTTGACCTCCAGTTCTGTGATGGAGGCTGTTTCACTGCTTCTTTACAGTCCCCACCATTTCTAGTTTCTGAACCTGCTGAAACACTCACTCAGTATATTAACCGTAATATGCTTTTTTTTCTGTGAAAGAATTCAGACCCTTATCCTGGAATCAGTGCAGGACTCCCTTATTCTGCTTCCAGAGTCTTAGTTCTGAGGCCTCCAGCCTTTTGAGCAACAAAGTCTTGCCCCCGGCTTTGGTTCTCCCTCTTCTCAACAACTCAATTGTACTCTGAAGTTGGGCTCTGCTCCATTGGACTGACATTTCTACTCATATTGTAAGATACCTTTGCCAAAAGTGTTGGGGACGTGTAGAAGGAGGAAAGGAGGGAATCCTCTCCCTAGCTTTCCTACACATAATGATAATGATGGTGATAAATAGCTAACATTTATATAACATTTCTTTTGTGCCAGGCACTGTGTTAAGTACTTCACAATTATTATTTCATAAGAGAAGAGGTAAAGAGTAGATTTTCAAGAGTTGACTTCTTCCTACTTTGCTGACCTTCTTGACCCTCAGAGTGAAGTCTTGCTTTTTAAAACCCCAAAGGGGCGTGGCCGACCTGTCAATCATCCAGTTGAGTCAATTGTCTTCATCCAATGGCTTTTCATTTTCATTTCATCAGGTTGACTGAGGGACTTCTTCAAGATTGATATATAACCTTTAGATTTGTCCAAATAACCAGGCACAGGCAACAGGGAGAGGAGCAGACATTCTCAAAGTGTTATTTATATCGCCTGTAGAGGAAAACAAATCGAGTGATCAAACATGGGGACAGAAAGCTGTTACTATAGAAAGCTATGTCGGAGAACTAAGACAGCAGACAAAAAAGTGAAGGACGGTTGATATAAGATGGGGAAGTGATAGAGTACAGAAAAGGTCATCACAAATGCTGCCATATGAAGGAGACGAGATGGCATTTTATCAAAGAGATGTTCAAAGGGCACAAGAGAAAACCAAAATAGGAAATCAAAAGGTACAGGAAGAGGGCAGCAGAAAACAAGAGTATAACAACCCGGTGACATCAACAAAGAAAGCCCCGCTATGACAGAAGAAGGGCTGAGGATTAACACAGAATGGAAGTAACCTTCCTGAGCGAGAGGGTTGAGCATTTACAAGGATTGAGAGGCAATGTGTGCAGTGAAAAGTGGGCTTTGTAATTAAAAGACATAGGTTGAAACTTGGGGGTGGGGGTGGTATTTGATTTCTGGGTGATTTGGCAAATCACTTAAATTTTCTTTTCTAGTTCACTTCTCTTCTCTGTAAGATGAGGAAGTTGGACTAGATCATAGAATTTGAGTTGGAAGGGGTCATCTGGTCCAACCCATATATGACAGGAACCCCCATAATAATACAGAGTGT
Organism: Phalanger gymnotis; assembly: GCA_028646595.1. Lineage (NCBI taxonomy): Eukaryota > Metazoa > Chordata > Mammalia > Diprotodontia > Phalangeridae > Phalanger > Phalanger gymnotis. The sequence goes on from CM053624.1 coordinate 19,158,890, forward strand.
CCCTAAAGTCTGGACACATAGACAAAAATACATATTTTCAAGAAATGAAAGAAATTTTCAACAACATTTTATTTAATTGGAATGTTAACAAATGATATCTTCAATCTGATTTCCATCATTTGTGATGCAAAGGCTGATGTGCTTTGGGAGATTCACGTGAACTCGATGCAATAACTCCACATCGATGTCAATTTTCCAGTATGTCCAGACTTTAGGGACACATCAGACATATGATATATAGATGACAAATGGTCATCTTCCTCTGCTTGAATGCCCCCCTGCTCCCAGGAATCAGAGTTCGTCGCTCCCCAAATTGGCCCATTCCACTTTTAGGCGGTCTTCTGGGAGAACGTCCTCTGGACCTACAATCTGCCGCACAGACGGATAGGGCTTTTTACATTGGGTCGAGAGGTGCTGGGTTCAAATTCTGACTCTGCAACTTGCCACCTGTATGACCTCGGACAAACTGTTTCACTTCTCAATGTCCATTGCCTCAACTGTAAACTAGGGATTCCTTTCACATGTAAATGTGTGGTCCTATCGTGTTAGTCCAAAGGCCAAGGAACGCAGAAGTTTCTCTGAGATCATATGGCATTCTGAGTACGGTGTAGAGAGAGGGTTGGAGATACAAAAAGTAGCCCCTAGAATACAGAGCTCTGCTGATGATGTTGTTCCTAGGTGAATAACAGGCTAACAGCTAGGTGGTGCCACGGTCCTGTGCTTGGAATCAGGAAGACTCATCTTGAATTCAAATCTGACCTCAGATACTTACTAGCTATGTGACCCTGAGCAAGTCACTTAACTCTGTTTGCCTTAGTTTCCTCATCTATAAAATGAGCTGGAGAAGGAAATGGCAAACCACTTCACTATCTTTGCCAAGAAAACCACAACCGAGGTCGTAAAGAGTCAGATGTGACTGAAACAACTGAACTACAACAAGAAACAGGGTGACAGACCTGAGGTCTGAGGTAAATGGCAATGGAGGAAACAAAGGGGTCAGAATCACAGAGTTTCAAGGTCAGAAAGAACCTTCAAAGCTGTCTAGTCCAATGGGTATGTTACTGCACATATCTTCCATACCCTATCTGCCAAGTCAGAATCCAACTGCCATTGAAGACAACTACTGAGAGAGAATAGATTACCTCCAATGGAAGAACTGGAGAGGAAGAGAGGATGAGGTGGAAGAAAAGGCCAAGACACATATACTAAGACAGAGACAGATATAGAAACAGAGAGACAGAGACACAAAGAGATACAGAGAAAGAGACATAAAGAGACACATACATAGTCAAAATGCAGAGCCAGAAAGACACATAGACAGAAAGACAAAGACAGAGAGAAGGAAGAAAAAAAATTGAAGAACACCAAGGAAGAAGTAGAGTATTGCCAATGAATGTATAGACAGTCAACAAGCAATTTACAAAAATTTTTTATTTTCAGTTTACAACACTCAGTTTCACAAATTTTTGAGTTCCAAATTTTCTTCCCCTCCCTCCCCTCTCCACTCCCCCATCCAAGATGTCATGGAAACTGATATATGTTTTACATATACCTTCACATTAACCTTATTTACACAATAGTCAAGTTGTAAAGGAGAATTATGACCAATGGGATGAATCATGAGAAAGAAGAAACAAAACCAAAAAAGAAGAGAAAAAGAGAGAGAGAGCAAATAGTTTGTCTCAATCTGCATTCAGATTCCATAATCCTTTCTCGGGATGCAGATAGCTTTTTCTATCATGAGTCCTTTGAAACTGTCTTTGAACCTTGTATTGCTGAGAAGAGCCACATCTATCAAAGTTAGTCATCACAGAAGCAATATGTCTATGGCTGTGCACATGTTCTCCTGGTTCCACTCCCCTCACTCAGCAACATATCATGTAGGTCTTTCCAGTTTATTGTGAAGTCTGTATGTTCCCCATTACTTATAACACAATAGTATTCTATTACATTCATATACCACAATTTGTTTAGCCATTCCCCAATTGATGGGCATCGCCTTGATTTCCAATTCTTTGCCACCACAAAAAGAGCTGCCATAAATAGTTTTGTACATACAGGTCCCTTTCCCACTTGTGTGATCTCTTTGGGATACAGCCCTAGAAGTGCTATTGCTGGGTCAAAGGGTATGCACATTTTTATAGCCCTTTGGGCATAGTTCCAAATTACTCTCCAGAATTGCTGAATCCTCAACAAGCAATTTTTATGTATCAGGTAGCTCTGAGTAACAAGTTTGCTAACTTCTGCTGCTCTAGTATGCCAGGAAGCTCTCACATCCTTGGTACCTCTGCATTGTGTAAGAGCAAGAACTGTGATTAACTAATTGTTACTCTAATATGCCACACAGATCCCAAAGCTGTTTGGTGCTATAGTAGGATGCTGATATTGGAGATGCAGCACTAGAGGCATTGGATTGAACTGCACCAGAGCTGGAGATGACTGAAATAGTTGGTTAGTTTGATTAAGGCAGATGTAAAGGCAGAAGGAATTGAATTCCTAGGTTCAGGCCACTTGTAGAGCCCTGCAGGCAGGCTTGGATGAATTGAAACAAATGAGATTTTTAGATCCATCAGTCTCTGCTGCGATGACCTTGGAGGCACAGTGTACGAACCCAAAGCCCGATTGGCGCAGATAAGTCAGAATTGACCTGCAATCATGTTGAGACAACATGTTAGTGGAGTTGGTAAACAATGTCCACATTTTCAAGTTGTCCCCCATTTGGGGGATAATAACCTCCAAATGGAGTTGGGTAATACTTGCAAACTCCACTAAAAAGTCAAAATTTTGAGGAAGCAGGTGGGTTTAGGCAGAGTTAGCTCCTCTGGCATTCCCTGTATCATGTCTGGGTCAAGTGCTGACCTCCTGGTCTACGTATTTTCTCTTGCTAATGATTTCCCACCGCCATCTTAATGCCTTGGATTTTGACATTCTGAATGTTACAGGGCTGGGAGGAAGAGGAGACAGACATGGGTATTATACTTTCACAGGAAAATTCCCTCTCAACTATTTGGCACTATGGATATGGCTGGATAAGGTAGAAACTAATGGCAGCTCTTTGAAGGATATTTAGAGGCATTGGGAAGCAGGCTGGTGTAAGTAGCAAAAGTATGGATGAAAAGTGATCTCAATCCTGAGTGCTAGAGTGCTAACTCATTGGCTGTGGCAACTATTGGTTTCAGGCTGAGAGTGAAGAGTTTGGGAAGTTATGGAGAACCATCACTGTGGTGATGTCTTACCAACAATGGCCTTGATTCTCCAGATCTCGTGTGGTCACTGGTGCTACGTGAGTATGAGGACAAAGGAGTTGGCCTCAGTTCATTCTCTCCCTGTTCCTGACACTACTTACTGAATTACCCTGATCTTCTGGTTTATGCCTGCTTAGATCCACTTTCTGTTGGGGAAGATTGTTCTTTCCTTCCCCTTGTACTTAGTTAATGATTTTCACATATTGGCCTCCCCCTCATCAGACTATGACATAAGCAAGATAAAATAGATTTACATAAGGTCTGACGGTTTGTATAACATACCTTAAGTTTTGAACACTGTCTCATGTGGGCCAAGTCTCATGCTTGGGCCATGGTCAAATTTAAGTCAAGTCAACAATCATTTATTAAGTGCTTATACTGCACTAAGTGTGCAGAATGCAAACACAGGCAGAGATAAGCTTACATTCTAACCACGGAAGACCAGACAGCAAAAAGAATTTGAAAAGGTGGGAAGTTAATTGACTAGAGGCATGATAGAGCAAGTCCAGAGTGCAGCCTGGAGAAGAATAAAAATGTGGCTGGCTTGGATGCCCACCTTAAAATGGAGCTTGTGTGAGGAACTGTCCAATTAGAGGGAGATGCAGGTACAGAGTGTATTTCCAATATGAGAATTCCAAGGTTGAAGTGAGTTTCCAGGATGAAGAAGTTTCTTGGCCTGGTAGAGAAATCAGGAGTGCCCATGCTTTGTCAAGAAGTGATTGGCATTATTTAACAGTCCTTAAAATGATACCATAAGTTAATATTTCATATATTGACATATAAAGAGAGTATAACAGTATTTATATTATTGCTGTTAAATTAAGTTTTTCTGTCAATACTCACTTGTGCATCTTGTATGTTGAAAGCATTTTTTTTTTGGTGAAAAGGTTAATAGGTTTCCTTTATCAAAAAAAGTGATCAGTAAACTTTGGAATGATAGATTGCGTACATGTTCTTCTAGCAACAGCTGCTTAGGCATATGCCTATCCTTTTCCACAGTTGTCTTCTATATTTTATTGTATCAATACATCATTAGATAAATATCCTGTATGTAGATTCTTCTTTCTAGTGTGTCTTTTATAAGTGGACACACACATATCTTATAACTTTATAACCTAACAACCTATCGATATATTGTTTGCACCCATTTGACACCTCCTTGTCTATGAGGCTGGGCCTTCTATTGGCTAAGGGATTATTAAATACATGATACATGTATATATAATAGTATTAGCATAAGATTATGTCATTCAGGAATAAAGGTACCTAAAAGACCTGCTGCTCTCCAAATCAGCAGGTGATTTGGACTAGTTATACTCAGAAGTAGAATTCTTTTGGAATAGCAGACTTTGCACCATGCTAAATGTCACAAAATATTAAAAAAATTTCATACAAGAGATGAAGGGAAACATGCTTCAGTGACCTGAGACCTAGCCCTGATTGAAACTGCATCAAAAACTGAAGAGAAATAATCAAGGTTAGATTTGGAAAAGGCAGCTAGGTGGCTCATTGAGCATTGGGCCTGAAGTCAGAAAGATCTGAGTTCAAATTCAGCCTCATACTTTCTAGTTGTGTGACCTTGGGCAAGTCACTTATTCCTGTTTGCCTCAATTTCCTCATCTGTAAAATGAGTTAGAGAAGGAACTCCAGTGTCTTTGCCAAGAATCACAACCCCACCTGCCCCAGAAAAGGGTCACAAGGAGTCAGATATGACTGAAAACAACAGCAGCAAGACTTGGGAAAATGGATTCTTGATCAAAGGTACACTTAATATCCAATATAATAAAAGTATAATTTCATGGTGAAGAATTAAAAAACCCATGTCAAAATCTCGAGAACTCATGTGAAATGTGTTTGCAGCCAAAGGAAGGATATTAAAAATCTCTTAAAGATGAAACGAGTTGTAAGGTTTACTGTAAAACTCAATGAATTGAATTATTTGGCTTTGTCTCAGTTAATTTGCACAACATAGCAACGCATAATGAGACCAGAACCAAAAGTTATGACCTGTTCATTATTAGTCAGGTCTAGTGATTCCCCTCCCCCTTCCCCCATCTATTAGAGCCACAGTACTTGCTTAAAAGATGGCACGAATAGTACTGGCTCCTTAGATCTCTTGACTCGATAACACTTATATGAGTATTTCACAGCAAATGAAAACAGCTTCTTGGATGTCACAAAATGATCCACCCTGATTGAAGTGACAATTTGGAAGGATCGAAGAGAAGAATGATCAGGAAACGATTTTGATGCACCATTTCCTCTACTAAATTTTTCCATTGCTTATTTTCCTCTCTCTCTCTCTCTCTCTCTCTCTCTCTCTCTCTCTCTCTCTCTCTCTCTTTCTCCCTCTCTCCCTCATTCTCTCTCTCCCTCTCCCTTTCTCCCCCCATCCATCCTTCCATTCATCCATCCATCCATCTATCTATCTATCCATCTATCTATCTGCTACAGACCTATGATTTCATCAGTATAGGGAACTTTTAAGGTGGGAATTCCATTTATTGAAACAGATTAATAATACATGTGTAACTTATAGTTTTAGAGAGTTACTTCAGGCACTGAGGGGTCAAGTGCTTTGCCACATGGACATATAACTAGTATATATCTGATGTATGGCTTGGTATTATTGACTCCAAGGCACTCTCTTCCACGATGCTATGCTTCATGGGCTTGTAGATTCTAGAGTTAGATAGAAACTAATCTTGTAGTCCAAAGTCCTCACTTTACATGTGAGGAAACTGAGGCCAAGACACAAAAAGTGATTAGCCCAATGTCACACAAATAACTATCAGAACTGGTATAGAGATCTTCCTCCTTTCCACAATACCAATTCGGAGTCAAACACAACCGCTCCCGATGTAGCTGGGTTGGTTTCAGGGTAGGTAAGAACATTCTGACTTCGCCTGAGGGGTCCCAAGTCATAATGTTAATCCCTACAGCTGCTGCAGTTGGAAAAGGCTTCAGGATTTGATAATCATAAAATATTTCAGATGAAAAAAATCTCTGCCATTCGAGATACAAAAACAATTTGGTGTTAGCGACACATCATCTAATGACTTTGCTAACAAATCTGCAAGATGTAAATGAAAGGTTATGTCTTCTGACTTCAGACAGCCTGCTATTTATAGAGCATTTATTGATGTCTGAAGCACATTTAAATATAAATTGCAATACTTAATGCCTAGTTTTATAACATGCCATTCACAACCCATTAAGTATTTTATTGCATGAATTGTATAAGAAACAGATTTATAGCCCTCAATTATGGCATTAATAAGGGATGATAGAATCTCACTGAAGATGTATTTCCTTTCACTTTTTACAGAACTTTATAGTTACTACATCATGTGAACTAGGCTCTTGATCTCCCCTTGTAAGAAATCAGCATACCAGAGCTATAATGGAGCTAGTGTCAGAAAAAAACCACATTAATAATCTCACCGATGGTTGTTGTGTTTACACCAATGCAGCCAAGGGCTGATGGTTTGCTTCATATTGTGTTTACTCAGAAGGCTATTGTAATATCAAAGCCTTTTAAAATTATTTGAAAATTGTCAAACATGTATATCTGTGAACATACTATAAAAGAAGTTGTTTTGTTCTTTCATAACTAGGAGTAACAGATTAAAAGAACTCTGACGCTGGAAAAGATGATAAAATATGAAAATAGGAAATGTTGGAGAGGCTATGGGAAGACAGAGCAGTGAGCTGGTTCCATCACTCTGAAAAATAGTTTGAAACTAAGCTCAAGCTGTTACAAAACTGTTCCTAGCCTAGTGACCCAACTCATGAACATGGAATCCAAGACGGTCGACAGCCAAAATAAAGCCCCTATGGACACTGATGTATTCATAGCAAAGCTTTTTTTTTTTTCCAAGAATAAGAAACAGAAAACAAAGTAGGTGTACATTAATTGGGTAATGGCTGAACAAATGGTGGGATATAAGTGTAATGGAATATTATTGCTCTATGGGGGAAAACTGAATAGGAAGAATTCACAGGAATATGAGAAGTTTTGGATGACGTGATACAGATAAAAGAAAGCAGAATGGGGAAATCAATATAAATTACTTCAGTTACTGGGCATGTGGGAAGCTGAGTAGAGTGGGCCAGAGGAAGAAGGCAGCAACCAGAGCAGAAGTAGAAGCCTATGTCAAGATGAGAATTCAGGGAATGAGTTCTGAGATGTGCAATCTGTAAGCACAGGATGAGTCAGCAGTGTATCACGGAAGCTCAAAGAGGCTAATGCAATCCGAATTGTATTGAGAAGCCTAGTGTTCAAAACAAGGTTGGCGAGAGCCCTGCTGGATTGTCTCCTGGTCAGACCACATGAGCAGTGATGGGTACACCTTTGGGTGCTACATTTTAAGAAGGCCATTGGCAAGTTAGAGAGCATCCAGGGAAGAATGGCCATTGTAACAAAGGCTTTGAGATCCCAGGCCACAGGAAGATTTGTTGAAAGATACAGAATGTTTAATTTAGAGATGAGCAGCCCCAGAGAAGAGGGGCATGGTGTGTGGAGAGTTGGAGGGCACCTCCCACTGTCTTGATTTTTGGAGGGCTACCACAACAAAAAGAGATTAAATTTTTTTCTGTTTGGTTACAGAATGCAGAAATAGGAGGAATGATAGGAAAAAAAGGGATTTGTACTTCAAATGATAAATCAGTAGTCACTCAAACTATTTGGCATAAGTAAAAATAAAAGCATGATTCAGAAATAGGCGAGTATTTGGTAAACTCAAGGACATAAATTGCTGGGAAAAGGACTTCCTATTGGGTAAGAAATTCTAGGCCTAAAGGCAGCTAGATGCCATAGCAGACTGAGTATTAGCCTTGGGGTCAGGAAGAACTGAGTTCCTAATCCTGGCTCAGATACTTTCTAGCCATGTGATCCTAGGCAAGTCACTTACCTGCACTCAGATCGAGTTTCCTCAACTGTAAAATGAAGATGATCATAATTAACAGCACCTACCTTGCAAGATATCTATGAGGATGAAATGAAAGAATTTCTGTAAGGTACATAAATAATGTAAGTAAGTACATAAGTCACGTAAGTACCTAAAGTCCTGTAAATGTTAACAACTACTTGGAAACTGGAAAGCAGTTTGACAAAGACGGGTTTAGATTAGCATTTTGTGGTTTATATCATAGTAAGTTGCAAATGGATTCTCAACCTAAACATACAAGAGCACATCATTAAAATAAAGCAGAATTAAAGGTGATACTTTTTTTTGCAGATATTGCTAGGATTAACATTCTTAAATAAAGAAGGACGGACTTGATCACAAAAGAAAAAATAGACAGTTTTGACTACACAAAAATAAACTCCCCCCCCTTTTTTTTTTTACAAACAAAATAATACAGCTAGAAAAAGAAGGGAATCCCAATTGGGAAAACAAAATCTTGGCATCAAATATTTCTGATAAAGAAATGACATCTAAAATATACTAGGAATTAACCAATACAAACATGAAAGATCTTCAACTATTCCCCTAATAGATAAATGGTCAAAGGATATGAATAAACAGTTCTTAAAAGAAAAACTGCTAACTATTAACAATTATATGACAGATTGATCTAGATTAGAATTGATAAGAGAAATGTAGAGGTAATTGACAAAGACAACAGAAAATAGAATAGTCAAATTTGGTGGAACTATGGGAAGGCAGACACTCTGATGTCGTGTTGGAAGAGTTCTGAAATGGTCCAGCTATTCTGGGAAGCAATTTGGGAATGATGGCTAGGGCATAGGACTTGGAGTCAGGAAGATCTGAGTTCAAATCCTCCCTAGGACACTTACTAGCTATGTGACCCTGGGCATGCCAGTGAAACTCTTTTAGTGTCAGGTTTTTTATTTGTAAAATAAGTGGGGGTGGGGGTGTTGGATTTGATGACCTCTAAGATTCCATCTATTTCTAAGTCTTATGAATTTTGTGACACTTATAGTAGAAGAGGGTACCTTGGTAGGTAGTGAGTTTCTTTTATTAGCTGACTTTAAGCAAAGGCTAGACAGTATATTTATCAGCTGAAGGAGACTCTTGTTCCAGTATGAGTTGAATTTGATGGTCTCAGAGCTCACTTCTAACTGAGGTCCTGAGCTACTGGGTCAGTCCGAAGGATACTCTATTGGAATAACTGAGAATACACAAGTTCCTCTCACAGTTTATCCAGGGGTAGGGAACCTGTGACCAGGAGGCCATGTGTGGCCCTCTAAGTCCTCAAGTGCAGCCCTCTGACTGAATCCAAACTTCACAGAACAAATCCCCTTAATGAAAGGATTTGTTCTGTAAAACTTGGACCAAAGGCCGCCCCCGAGGACCCAGAGGGCTACATGTGGCTTCGAGGCCACAGGATCGTTAGCCCTGCAGTTTACAGCACTCAGCCTCCTGATGGTACACTCATCTAAAATAAAATCCTGACAGCATGAAGCCACCAACTACCTGCTCCTCCCAAATCCTTTCACTGGACAGCTAGACCTTTCCCACTACCGCTGGCGTCATTACTCTCTAAGGACATCGTTGTTTTCCAAGTGGCAGCGCACAGTTATCTAACCGTGAGAGTTGTTGAGTGTGAACAGTAATTACCTCTGCTAATGGACAAGATGAGGGCCAGTGACACATTTCTCCATAAGAAATCTCTTAACTGAACATAGCGAGTGCCCAAGGCGGGGCAAGGATGTCTTCTATTACTTCGGATAAGGAAGATTATGGTATAAAATAGGATCATAGGATTTCAAAGTAAAAAGGACGTTGAAGCCAGTTTGGATTGGGGGAGTGAGAGGAAATTAAGAGATTTTCAAGCACAGATATAGCCTGAAATGAAGACGTCTAAATAAGGGCTAGATGAGAAGCCCCTGAGAATTCTTAGCATCACATAATAACAGAGAATTATGGCATCGAGAAGGATACTGATGGACACCTTTGATTGATACATTGAAAATCATAGAATTCTAGATCAAGAAATAAAAGGGACCTTAGAGGTTATTGAGTCCCAACCTCTCACTTTACAGATGAGGAAACTGAGGCATACAGACATTAAATGTCTTGTCCTGAATCACACAGGTAGTATCTGAAGGAGGATTTGAAAATAGATCTTCTTACCTCCAAGTCAATTACTTTATGTACTGCCTTGGGCTGTTGAACTCCGTCATTTTACAGAAGAGGGGAGAGATGCCTTGAAGGGTTGTGACTTGACTAAAATTCCACAGGATAGCAAAGCCGGGTTTCTAAGCTATGTCCTCTGATTCCTAACCCAGGCTTCTTTCCAATATACCATGCTTATTGGGTCAGCTATCCAACACAATGAGGAAATAGTGTGGAGCTTAAGTAAAAGGCATATTTTTATTTGGTATTTAGCAATATTAATACCCATGGAGAGTTCATAGCATAACATACTTTAGAATTCAAAAAACTCTCTGATCTAATGCACCCATCTTACAGATTGGGAAATCAAGACCCAGAGACACAAAACAATTTGTCCAGTGTCCCACAACAATGGATCCTGGATGAGAAATCAGGTATTCCAGCTCCCAATCCAGGGCCCTTTCCACTGCACCACACTAAATCTTTTATTTACAAAGTTATCGTGTGGCGCATTCCCCATGAATTTATTCTATTGGTAAGTTCTTATCAAAGAGCAGCACATCAGCCGCAAGATAGAAGACCCAAACTTGCTAGCTGTGTTATTTAGTTGAAATCCACATTTCACAGGTGAGGATTACATGGGGATTTGAGAGATTCTGTGAAATCAATAGCCATTATGGAGAGAATTGGTGAAAGCCCTGGGAAGCTCTTTGCTTTTGGGGGTGACTCTGTCCCAGCCTTTCTCTCCAGGGTGAGCAAGCAGAGCGCAAAGGGATTTAGGACTCCACATGGCTTCAGTCTCCTTGGTTTGTCTGCCTGTCAGAACTCTACAAAGGACTTATATGGAAGGACCCATTTTTCTTGCTTACCTTATGAATGCATTTCAGATTACGGTGAATGATTTGCTGAAACATCTAAAAGGTTAATTGCGACTAGAAGTTAAAGAAATGCCTCATCTTCTCATGTTATTAAATGGTATATTAACTTTAACCTTGTTTCTTTGTTAAAGGAAGCTGGTTTGACTGATGTACGCTGATTATGCAATAGGGTGAGGGTCAGTTTTAATAGCCCCTGTTTTGTCCCATTAGTGAACTGGATAATAGAATAATCTCTCCATAAATACCGATCCTGTCTGATTTTCTTGTGTTGGTTCTGTTACTGGCATCATTAGTCAATTCCCACCCCAACAGTTCCAAACATAATTAGAACATCGTTTGAATCCTGACTTTTTTCTGATTGTATGGAAGCAAATGGAATCAGTTTTGTATACTTAAAAGTTCATAAGATTCCTTAGGCCTTTTCCATATTTAAAATGTATTCAATCTTTAAAGCCAGTTACAATTAGGACTGCTGTGAGGTGTGGTGTACACAGAAGAAAATCAATTAAAAACGACCAGCACATGAGGAATGGGGCAAACAAGATGTGAAAAGGCTCAGCAACTGGTCTATGGTGGTACAGCTAGACAATAGTAGAGACAGATCCAGAACTGAGATCTCATAGTAACCCTCCATGGTTTTGTTAGTGGTCACTGGTGATGAGACAATACTCTGTCTACCTGTGGCCATGTCCCGATAGTGCACAGATTTATCACTGTAGAGCCAGACAGTGGTAGACATTCCCAAATGCTATCTTTCTCAGAGGATGCATGATCTTGGAAGAATCCCTTTCCCTTTTCTGTGTCTCAGTTTCCTTGCCTGCTAAATGAGGGGGTTGGGCAAGATGATATCTAAAGACCTTTCCAAATTAAAAAATCCATGACCCTGCGGTGCTGAGGTCTTAGGTCTAATATGAAAAGGAAGCCCAAGCTGTTGCCTCTCTTTACATTTGATAGTTGGCTAATAAGGTAATGTCATAGTGTTTCCTATTTCTATGATTCCACCGTACCTGCTTCTTTTAACAATGTATTCACCACCGAGCCTTAAACAAAGACCTCGAGAAAAGACGAAGTTGAGGTTCATTGCTAGCAGGAGTTTATCTAAGCTAGTCCTTTATATGATCTTTAAATAAAAACTTTGGCCTGTGAAGTGAGAAATCATATCAAAAGCAAGGGTTCCTTTGAAATTTAGTTTTATTGTCCCTTAGGCGTCTTATAGAGAATGTATTCTGTTGCAGGAGAAGTACTTTCATAATATGTGAGGAAATGGTCATTTATGTTCCCCCTCCACCTTGGTGTCAGGGTCCTGCAGCCTCTGAATGGAAGGGTTCCAGGTACTCTGGCACAGGTCTGCCCAAGACAATGGGAAAGATCTGCAAACATACAGTTAGGGGTATAGCTGTTGCTAAAAACAGCATCTAGCCATTGCTTTTTGGTTCTTAAAGCTTTAAGCAGATTTTGTCATAACCTACTATATGAAGGTCTCCTCCAGGACACTCATAACGCTGCCACCCAGAGGAAGCCATTTGGGCATGGGAACGCCCTAGGAACCCAGTTTTGCCACAGAGGTTTCACTTGGCCGTCACTCTTTCCTTCTTCTCGATGTAGGCAATTATGCAGAATAAGGGGGGAATTTGGGAACAATGACCCCAAAGTCTAGGAGCATTTTCCTTTTATAAGTTAGCTATGGAAATTTTCAAGAGTGGAAAGAAATTTGTCAGTTATTTGTAGCATTTTCTGCCTTCCTGACCTACAAATCATTGCCCTTTCCCCTGCATATTTCTTTGCTGGGTCAGCTGGGTGGCACAGTCAGTAGACCATTGGCCCTGAAGTCAGGAGGACCTGAGTTCAAATACAGCCTCAGACACTTGACACACTTACTAGCCTTGGGCAAGTCACTTAACCCCAATTGCCCTGCTTTCACCCCTCTAAAAAAGAGATTTCTTTTCTATTCTGCTTATCGCCACCATCATCATCTTCTTCATCTTCCTCCTCTTCTTCCTCATTCTTCTCCTTTACTACCTGTGTGACCTTGTTTAAATTACCCAACCTCTCTCAGTCTCAGTTTCCTTATCTGTCAAATGAAGGCATTGGACATGAAGTCCTTTCCAGCTTGAGGTCAATGATCCTAGGATCTCTCTTTCCTAGCTGAGTCTCTGCTATCTTGCTCTTTTCCTCACTAGCCAGTGAAGGAGACACTATTGATATTTGGAAATAGACCTGTCACTTCCTTGATATGGAAACTCCCAAAGAGGAAACTCCCCCTGCTGATGCAGATCGGCTGCCTACACCGTGCCTTAGATTCTCAGAGATCTTCCTAGAGCACTGAAAGTTAAATGACTTGTCCAGGGTCATATCAGAGGCAGGACTTGAAGCCATGCTTTCCAGGTTCTGAGTCCCACTCCTTTCCCAACTTCTATCAACTCCAGTGCCTTCTCTCTGTTCATTATTTCTTGTTTATCCTGTATACAGCTTGTTTGTACATATTTATTTGGTTATTGTCTCCTCCATTAGACTGAGAACTCCTTGAGGGCAGGGACTGTCTTTTACCTCTTTTTTTATCCCCAGAATTTAGAACAATACCTGGCACATAGTATATCTATATATACTAAACTACATAACACCAGAAGCTAGCATGGTGCCTGGTAGATAGTGGGTGCTGAATAAATGTTTGTAGACTAACTACCTCTTTGCTATAGCTATTTTTCTCTTTTATAGATGAAGAAACTGAGGCACAGGGAGGTTAAGTCACTTAAGCAAGTACATATAGGCAGTAGGAAAGGAAATAAGCATTTATACAGCATCTACTATTTGCCAGCACCTTATCTGCAATTTAAGCTCCTATAGAGTTGTATGGGTCATTGAAGGCTTAAGTGCCTTGCTCAAGGCCACACCGGGCCACACGCAGAGGTAGCACTTGAACCCAGGCCTTTCTGATTCTGACTCCAGGTCACTTTCTATTACATTTCAACTAGGTGGCACAGTGGATAGAGCACTAGAGCTGGAGTGAGGAAGAATGAATTTAAATTTGGATTCAAACATTAAGTAGGTGCTTTATAAATGCTTGCTCCCATCTTGTCTCATCTCAGGACTACTTTGTGACAATAGGTTATCTCATTTAATTTGCAAAAAGCCCTGATGCAGGAGGGAATTCTAGTATCCCCATATTACAAATGGGGAAACAGAGCCTTTTAGAAGCTAGCTATTTGTCTAAAGCAGAAAAAAAGAGTTAGGATTCAAACCCATGTCTCATAGGGCTCCAAGCTCAAGGCTGTGTTCTTTATACCATCATTCCCTCACCTGAGTTAGTAAAAACCATTTTAGATTCCCACCCAAACCTTTGAAGTGGCTATCTTATCAGTTTCCTTTTACGCCACCCACTCTGGGGACAGGGAACCATTTTAGTTATGCTCGATCCTCATCTATAAAATGAGCTGGAGAAGGAAATGGCCAACCACTCCAGTATTTTTGCCAAGAAAACCCAAATGGGATAACAAGGAGTTGCATGTGACTGAAAAACTAAACAACAAGGTGATAAAATCGCCTTGGTCTGGCAAAATCCACTCTCAGTTAGTTATGAGTTATCAAGGCATCCAGGCTGGCAATAACTTCCTGCCACCCTGCCAGGTGAATTACGCTACATTTTAGGATAGGGCAATGCTTAACCTCATAAAATAAATTTCTTTCTTTCTATCTACCATTGTATCCATCCATCTGTCCATTGTCTATCTGTCCATCTAGCTAGCTGTCAATCTATCTAAGACCAACTCAAGAACTCAAGCAGTTTAGAGCAGAGTCCGAGGCATAAGCCTTAGCTAAGGATAACATTGAGGAACATAAGCACAGACACTTAGGAAAGGTTACTCATGCAACCAGTCTTCTCAAAGACATGCTGTTCTTCCATAGATGAACTCTCATCTAGTCTTCCCTTCTTCCCCTCATCATTGAACGATGTTCAGCACAAAGAGTTACACTTGTTCTATTTTTTGGCCTCAGACAAGCAGAAGGAGAGAGATGCTGGTGTTCTCCTTAGGACTATTGGCAGCAGCTGTACCCTTTTTGCTGTTTGCTATCCCTGCTTCCCTGATAAGGGAATTATGTGGGAAGAGTTATTATTGGAAATGTTTTATAGGAAAATGCTTCATGATGTACCAGGCCCTGATCTCATGTACAGCAAGTCATATTTTTTTTGGCTTTCAGAGTCTCTAAAGTAACTTTCAGGCACAACACATCACAAAGGTACTTCTGATGTTTTTTGTGATTCGTGTTGATAATATTCCATCATGTTTGTACGTAATTTGAATGGCTCTCGTTTTAAAAGAAGCCCTGGAAGATATTAAACATTGCAAATGTATCTCCCGCTATTCTGATCTATTCAAAACATTACCTGTGGAACTTAAAGTAGGAATTGTAGTAACCATGAAGAAGCAAGGAAGAGTGTTTATAGTTAGTATTAAATCTTTCTTATTACAGTAGTAGTCTCTCAACATATTATATTCCTAAATGAAAAATCATGTGTGTTTGTTATCATGTCTGAAAATCATGTTGTTAAAAAGGGGAAAGTGGTCAGGTAATATACTCACTGTTAATTTTTGGTTTGAAAATATGCTAATCATGCCAAAATTTATATCTGTGCCATCCAGCGTTTCCTGTTAATGTCTTATTGAGTACTTAGATTGGGATAAATGGCTTATGCTATGCACTTTTATTAACGAAATAAGCAGAAAACATATTAAAAAGTCCAAAGCTATATTCAATGCATTTATGTGGAGGTTTGAAGGTGAAGAAAGATAGTCCTTACCCTCAAGGATGTTATCCTTTCCTAGGAAGGATGAGAGCAGTACTTGCATAACCATGGAAGTTAGAATGTAATAAAAAAATATAGGCTATATCGAACAGAGATGACGTGGGTAAACCTGATGTGTTGGAATGCCTTTGGGAGAATCATACATGGCTCTAGAGCTAGAAAGGAAGCTATCTAGTCTGACTCCTTTATTTTACAGGTTAGGAAACTGAGTTTTAGGGAGGTTAATGTCTTGCTGAAGAGCACATGGTAAATGGCAATATTGGGATTCAAACTTGAGTCCTGTGTCCCCAAGTTCAATATTCTTCCTACTGCCCAACAAAACCACTCACTCATTGCCTATTCCCACCCCACCCAGAGAATGAAATGTATTTAGATATCTAAAGCAGTTTTGCCTTCTAAATTATTTTGGTGCCCACTGTCTCATTTGACCATCACAACAATCCCATGAAGTAGGTAAGTAGCATACATTTCATTATCTCTATTTACAGAGTGTTGTGATGTAATTGAAGGGGACTTGAATCAGAATGAATAGACAGGGGCTTAAATTACTATGTGGTCTTAGTCAAGTTCACCTCTCTGGCCTCAGTTTACTTAGCTATAAAATGAAGTAATTGGACCAGACGGCTTCTACAGTCCCTTTTAGCTCTATATTATATGGTCTCTTTGACCAATGAAGCTGCTGAAGCCAAGCTGGCTTGGTTACACAGTTAGTGTTAAAACTTGGACTAGAACAAAGGTCTTCTGACACTTTTTCTGACACAGTTCTTTCTACCATATCCCTAAGACACGCATCTTCAGAGGGAAAATACTCATTCCAAACACTTTGGCTGACCCTGGCAAGTCCTCTTTCACCATCACCCTTGTCAGTAGAGAGAGGTGTCTTCCTCCTAATCAACCATGCCTTTGACCACTGAGGTCAATATTATTGATACAAAGGAGACTGTTGAATCATCCATCAGTGTTAGTGCCTCAGAAGTCCTCTGAGACCTCATTGACATTACAAATAGGTATCACATGTATAAAAGATCCACTGTTCCAAGGACAAACAGAGGAAGTGAGAAGATGCGGAACCAAAATTCCTTGAAAGTTGAAGAGAAAAGCTGAAAGAGTGGGGAGTTAAGAAGCATGTCCCTGTTTCTTCCTAGATAGAAAAGGCTACTAACTAAATGTAAGCAGAAGCAAAGTTACCCCCAATTATTCATCCCTTTCTTGGTAATACTCACACAGCTAAACGACCTTCTTCAGGAATGCTGATGTTTATAAAAACATGGACATATAATCTTCCTCATGCATATTCAAAAAAGTTTTTTTAGATCAACTCTCCTAGGGGGCCAATGACAACTAATCAATCTGTCAATGAGCATTTGTTAAGTATCTGCTGTGTGCAGGAAGCAGCTTGGTAGGGGACAGTATTTCTAGTCCATTAAACCCTTCTCTGGGGTTTCTTTAGTTTCTTCCTTTGTAAAATGGTGGGATTGGCTAGATAATCCTCTGGCTCCTTTATAGCTCCAAATTTGTCATACTGAAAGCATTTTCTATAGGTAAGAGATTGGAACAATTGAGTAATGGAGGAGGGGGGTTGGGTCTGCCCCCTTTCTATTAAGACAAGATATTTTAAAATCATTTTCCATGTTAAAATAGTCCATCAATTAAAATTCAAAATATCTGTATATTCCAAATGAAAAGAGAGCATCCTGAGAATTGGTGGTAGAGAGAAAACTTTGCAATAAATCACATAAATATATAGTCTTAGGCAGAGTTGACTAAAAGCATGGGGCTAACCTTAAAAAAAAGAATGGAAATTCATTAGGGAAATTTTCATGGAAACTGTGGAAAGAGATTAGTCATTTCAAGTGAGGCAGAGCTGCACAAAGTCTTCAGCCTCACTCTCTCTTCCAGAGTCATTGAAATCCAGCAGCAAGACACAGGTCAAGACAGACAATGTCCCAGGATGCAGTGGATGACATCGGTGTCTTTGTTGTCTGACCAAGCTCTAAGCACTTCACGGTGCCTGCTTTGGACACCTCCATGGCCTTTGGAACAAATTGTTTTCATTGACCCATTCCTCTGGGGAAAGTCTTCACATGTTTGGGTAGACACTCCCCTAACTCATTGATATGTTTGAGGCCCATCAGCTACCCTCAAGCTGTTTGAGCTCATCTGCTAAGAAAGATAATAGGGATATGGCTACTGAACATGACACAGCTTCTTGTAGCCACAGGTGAAAGTTGAGTGCCAGGTAGATATTCAAAGTAAATGAACGTCTCCAAAAAGGGTGTGGCAAGCCCTCACACCAGAAGTGCTAGTCCTCTTTGAACACCTCATATCCTGGTTAGTCAATTTTATCAAATGTAGCAAAGTGATAAGAAGTGTGTGCCCTCAGGAAAGGCCGTTATATTTGGTCACTGACAACTCGTGACCTCACAGTTTCTCTGGAGTTAAGGGAAGATAGTAATGAAGTAGAAGCAATTGTGTAGACAACCCTTTCTACAGGTATGATGGTGAGAAGAAAGGATGTCGTAACACAAGGGGTAGAAAGTTCAAGGGAAGGGTTTTTGTTTGTTTTATCTAAGAAATAAAGGAGTGAAAAAGAAGATGAATTGGTGACTAGGTAAGGGAAAGCAATGACCAATGGATAGTCCATGTTCCCAATTAGTGTATTCAAGGCGATAAAAGAAATCAAGCTTAACATGATAGGTGGCCCTTGTGCCTGTTAAATGCATAAAGGATGTACACAACAATCACACATGATGGGGAAAGTATGCATGGGTTGAGATCATTATTAGAAGCGATATCTACATGAAGGAGATTGTAGACAGACTGGAATAGTTGACAGTTGGAGAATTGTTTATTTTAGATAGACCTAAACACATTGGAGAATAAAAAAAGAGATTGTTGTTGTTGGGTCATTTCAATCATGTCCAACTCTTCATGACCCAATTTGGGGTTTTCTTGGCAAAGATACTGGAGTAGTTTGCCAATTCCTTTTCCAGCTTATTTCACAGATAAGAAACTGAGGCAAAAAGGATTGAGTGACTTGCCCAGGGTCATACAACTAATAAGTGTGTGAGGCTACATTTGAACTCATGAAAGTGAGTCTTCCTGATTCCAAGTCCACTGTTCCACCTAGCTGCCATAAAAAGAAGGGACAGAGTCATTTTCTTGCCCTCAAAAACCACCCTAAGGTAAGGAAATGTTTTTCTTCCTTCCTTCCTTCCTTCCTTCCTTCCTTCCTTCCTTCCTTCCTTCCTTCCTTCCTTCCTTCCTTCCTTCCTTCCTTCCTTCCTTCCTTCCTTCCTTCCTTCCCTTCCTCCTTCCTTTCTTCCCTCCTGGACTTAGTCGAGTCCAAATGGCTTAGCCCTCTAAAGGTCACAACTCTCTAATTTAAAATATCCACTAGCCATAGTCTCTCCTATGGCAGGGATCACATGTATTCACTCCCATAGCCAAACATTTCTTTTTATGGCATTCTTTTTATCATGAAAATTATGTTACTGACATCATTAAATGACAAAGTTGATGGTGTTACTAAACAACTAATCACATTTTAATTTCGACTCAATGAAAATCACACAGTATTACCAGACTTAACATACAATTAATAAGAATGAGATTTGTAATGCTTTTGGGGAGCAGGAATCATGTCAATACCTAGAAACCAGAGAACGCTCAATCTGAGGTCAAAGTCAGGCAAGCAAGGGAAACTAGGGGGATCTTATCCAGCCTTTTGCCCCCTGCCTGACCAGCATTTCATCATCTTAGACAGCTAAGCATAGATCATAGATTTTAAAAAGAAATCACCGCTGAAGTATCCCTTCATAGCCCAATAATTCTACTTGAGGATTCTTTCTAGAAGATTGTTCTTACACGCGGGACTGAAATATTGCTGATCTTTTATTCATCTGTCTCAGCTGGGTCATATGTGATATTTCTTATCAATTGATCAAACAAGCAGTTATTAAGTGCCTACTATTAAGTGTCAGGCACTGTCCTTGGCACTGGGGATGTAACTACAAATACAAAGAATCAAACAAATCTCTCCTCTAAAGGAATTTGCTTTCTTTGGTTTTTTTTTGTTCGTTTTTGTTTTTTGTTTATTTGGTGGGGCAATTGGGGTTAAGTGACTTGCCCAAGGTCACACAGCTAGTACATGTGTCAAGTGTCTGAGGCTGGATTTGAACTCAGGTTCTCCTGACTCCAGGGCCGGTGCTTTACTCACTGTGCCACCTAGCTGCCCCTAGGAACTTACTTTCTAACAGGGGATGCAGAAAGCACATACCTGCATATATACAGAATACATTTAAAGAAAATGAATACAAATAAAATGTAGTTAGATACAAAATAGTTTTAGAGGAAGAGGATAGCAATTGGAAGCATTAGACAAGGGAATGTGCAAAAGATGATGCCTGAGACTGATCTTAGAGCAAGAGAGGGATTGTATTAGGGATAGTGAGGAGGAGGTATGTTCTAGGTATAGAGGATGGCCAATGGAAAGGTAAAGAGACAGAAGATGGATTGCAAAGAGCAGAGAGAAGGCCAGTCTGACTATATAGCAGAATGAAAGAGGAGTATTGTACTATGAGGCCGTAAAAATCAATTGGAAAATAATTTAAAGGGGAACCAGAAGAATTTGTATTTTATCCTAGAGGCAATAGGAACACACTGGAAGCTATTGAGCTGGGCAGGGACATGGCCATATCTGGAGTTCAGAACAGTCAGTTTGATAGCAGTGTTGAGGATGGACTGGAGTGGGGAAGAGATGAGGAAGGCAGACCAATTGAGAGGTCATTGGAATAATCTAGGCAAGAAGTAATGAGGACCTGGTCTAAGATGGCAGCTGTGGGAGTAGAGAGAAAGGTTCATTTGCAAGAGATATTGTGGAGGTAGAAATAACCAGATTTGGTAATAGATTGCTTATGTGGGTTGAGGAGAGGGAAGAGCTGAGGAGAATGCCAAGGCTGTACAGCTGGAAAACTTGGAAGAATGGTGCCTTTGAGAGAAATTGGGAAGTTTGGAAAAGGGGAGGGTTTAGGAGGAAATTTAATGAGGTCATCAGTGTGTGTGTGTGTGTGTGTGTGTGTGTGTATCCTTCAGAGCTGAGTGTGGTTCTCTACAAAGCAGAGATTCAATAAATGATACTGACAGACATACTAAGTAGTGGTACCAACCCCAGCAGACCCATTGTAATTTACTGTAACTCACATTTCCAATTTCAATGAACAGTTTCCCAAGAAGAATGGCACACTGTGGAGAATAATTATTTACTGCAAAATGGAAAGCCATAGAACCATAAAGCTGGAAGGAGGCGCAGAAGTCATTTCATGTGATAGATGAGGCAGCTAAAACTGGGAGAGATAGTTTCTTGTTCAAGGTCATGCAGCTAATTAGTGACAAAACTGAGTTTGCCACCCAGGCTTCCTGACACCCAGTCTAATATTTCCATTGTATTTTTCATCTATATTTGAATCCTGTGTGTCATTTCCCTTATTTATACATAGGCATGTATGTCTCTATGAGTATATACACATATAACACATACACATATAGAGATATACATATACCCATAGCCATAGTGGCTACAAGCGACTGCTCAGGTGAGGTCATAGGACTGAGGACATGTGCCATTCTCTGCCATAGCTCTCTAGATACAGTTCTGAGAGCCTGAGCTCTCCTCAGGAAATTGGGTTCCCCACTAACACTCATTGTTAGGTAGGTACCTACTTCCCATTGGAGGCTTATCACCTCCAGCATATGCCAAGGACAATTCTTTATTTGACTCTAGTCTAGAATTTCATCAAAGAGAGAAATCTGTTAAAAAATGCCCAATATACAAACATGAATTGGGTATGGGATGGAGGCAATTGACTCCTACTTAGTATACTAAGTAGGAAAGGATAAAATCAAGTACTGGTGGTTGACTTAAACTGAATTCATAAACTCAGGGGCAGCTAGTGGCCTAGTGAATAGAATTGCTGACCTAAGAGTCAGGAGGACCTGAGTTTAAATCTAGCTTCAGACACTTACTAGCTATGTGATCCTGGGCAAATCACTTAACCATGTTTGCCTTAGTTTCCTTTTCTGTAAAATGAATTAGAAGAAAAAATGCTAAATCACTCCAATATCTTTGCCAAGAAAACACTAAATGGGGTCACAAAGAGTTGGACATGATTGAAACAACTGAACAACAACATAAACTCAGTCATCAAATTATTATCATCTAGGAGACCAATAGTAAGTCTCATCAAGACATTTGGTAATTCTAATTGGTCCTTTCATATTTCACCTCTGCCCAGCTCCTTGTCCAACCAAACAGCCAAACTTCATCTTTTCTGTCCGATGACTTCTCTCCAATGCCAATGCTTCCCTTGGTGCTGCCTAGTCTTGCCATGGTTTTTCACTTTCTCTTGTCAGTAGCCTGCCCAATCCAGGTACTTTCACCTTATACTTCACAGGTGACCACTTTTGCCACCCTTACAGGTGGGAAATACTACGTCAGGCTTCCAGGCCTTGTGAATTCTCACAAAGTGCTACCTGAAAGGAAGAAATAAACAGAAGAGAAGTGATCCTATAGTAGGCACTGGCTTTAGTCAGCTCCCTTATGTATTCTCAGTTTCACTTAATAGCTTAAAACTGCACTAAGACTTTTGGGACACCCTGTGCAATGTGTTCTTTGTGTGTTCTCCTTGCCTAATTAGCTTAAAATGTCTTCAGAGGAGGATCACGTGAATCTATAAGCATCATACACATCCATATACACACAACTAAAGAACACATTTGCTAAGCAATTGCTGCTAATACAAATGAATAAGGTTATATAAATGTATAAGGTCTCAGAGGTATGCTAAGCGTTCTAGGTTATGGATGCCATCAAATTTGCTATCAAAATATGCAATCAAATACAACAACAGTAATTAGTGTTATACTACTACTAATTTTTAATGATCCTTATTATTCTCCAGTCAAGCTTTAAGAGAGTAGAATCTAGAACACTGTTTCAGCCAAAGGCCATGTTGATCAAAGGCACATGGTTTTAAATAATGTATTATTTGATGCACTTTCACCCCACCTTGTCTTTCCTGCTCCTCACATATTCAGAATATTAAAGGCAAATCACAACGTGAATTCATCCAGATTCTGCTTTCTAAATTGTCTTCAGTAAACAGGATACAATGGCATTGAGTCAAGCTTGCTTTGACATTCCCACGGATTCCCTTACCACATCATTGTGGGTACCTTTTCTGATAGTACCTACAGCCATCAATCCACCCCTTCTCAGTCTGTGAAAGTCTTGTCCATGTTTTTCTACAAATCTTCCGTAGAGGATGTATTCAATGTGCTGGAGGGTCTCCTTTGGCCCTTTCTATAGTTGGAAGCTACCATGACAACACTTGTGCTGGTCATTGACTAGCTTTCATTTTTGCTACATGACCGGCCCATTTACTTTTTCTGTTCTATATTTCCATAATGTCTTCTTATGCTTCTTGCAATGCAGCCATCGTTTTCAGCAAAATGCTGTACCTACCCCAGAGATAACATGAAATGATGGAATGATAGACTGGAGTCAGGAAAGTCTGGGTTCAAATCCTGCTTCCGATGCTTCCTTGTTGTGTGACTGTAGGCAAAGTATTTCACCTCCCTAACCCTCGGTTTCCTCATATTTTTGAAAAAGAATACTGATATCTGTATTGCCTACTTCACAGAGCTGTTGGAAGGTTTATATGAGATCATCGGAGTAAAATGTTTGTTACTTACATGCACCAGTATGTCATTACGTTGTCTCATGAGTCCTGTCTCTTGATATTTCGATGTTTTGTCTTACCACATCATTGGGGGTATCCCCTCTGACTACTGATATCCACCAATCCACCCCTTTTCAGCCTGTGAATATATAAGCAATGTAATCATATGAAAATCAATATATAGTCATTGAATCAATCAATTCATCCATATTCATCTATTAACAAATATTTATTAAGCACTTTCTAGGTTTCAGGCATTGGTCTAAATGCTTCTACTCTACTGAGCTGATATTGCGTCATGATTTTCCTTTTGTCATATTTTATCACTGGGTTTGGGGGCATAGATATCAAAAGATAATATTTTCTGTGAGCAGATAATATCTTCCAAGGGAGCAACTCACAATATTTGAAAATGTCTTGCTGTTTCTCAAGTGTGATCCAGCTGGAATAGGAAGGTAGAACAAGATTCAATCTGAAGCAATGATCAATACCTCAGGAAGGCCTTCCCTAAACCTTTGTTGGGTTTGGTGCTAAAGCAACCACAGCCTTTTTTGGTGGGACCAAGATGTTGTAATTAGAATTTTTAAATTAGTAAGTGGCACTTGACTGCCTCAGTGCTCAGTACCACTCCTAGCAGCCTGGAGGAGCTCTCTGAGGAAAACAAGGTATCTCTGACTTGGAGTAGCTATATTGGAAAATCAATTCCTTCCTAATGGTTTGCAACCAATTTTGACTGCCAGGATGCTTGAGATGCTCATTTGGAAACATTTCCCAAATTTCTTCTCTAATTATTTAGCTAACCTGTTCTTTTTCTTAACAGTTAAGGGATTTTTTTTTTTTTGAGAATGAATGCGTGGCTGGCTGCCTGTAAGTGACCACTCAAATCATATGACTCAGGACTCTCAGGACAGTGGCTTGAGCTCCCTTATCTATTCTCAGTTTCATTGCTTTCTCGATGTACTTTAAAATTTACCCCTGAGTCAGGTCAGTGCCACTGGAGTTATGGGTATTTTTTGAATAGTTGTTCTGATATTCACCCAGACTTCATTGATCAAATGATGTCTGGCCTTGGGTATGATTACATTAAGATAGATAATAGTCTTAATGGAGAATGGATCTCTCAGCTGTGGACAAGTCTATTTCTTTTCCAGCTTCTTACTCTCTGATAGGACTCATGAATATCTCAGCTTTGAAGCAAAAATCTTTTGCAGTTGAAGAATTTCCCAGAACCACAGTGAAGCAACTAGGATAGAAAAGTTAAAATGAAGAGCTAACAATTCATTTAGATTTCAAAACATTCGTTAAATGTGTGTGGGAAAAATCTCTAAGTGTCATAATTCTTTTTTATCTTTTCTTCCAATTCAGCAGATGGCATTGGGGATTGTAGATGAAGAATTGAGGGTAGGTTATCCAGTGAGATTCAGCAAGACTTCAAATCCTAGTATTATAATGAATAGATACAACAAAGTGAAGTTGTAGGGCTCGATCTGTCCAGAAATTTACTCACTCTTTCCATGATAGCTTATATAGTGGCATTTAGAACTATACTTTTTCTCATTAATAATCACTTGTTTAGTCACTAACATACAAAGGTCTTGCCTAATTAAAGAAAATGCTTCTGTTACCCTTTCTTCCACTTCGATTCTTTCTCTCATTTTAATATATAGCATCTGCATGGGTAATAATCATAGGATTAATGGCAAGCATTTATGTGCTAGTTTAAAGTTCATAAGGTGCTTCATGTATGTTAACTTATTTGATCCTCACAAAGCCCTGTGAAGTGGATGCTAATATTATACTCCTTTTAAAGATGAGGAAAGTGAGGTTTAGACATTAAGTGATTTCCCAGGGCCACATAACTAGCTAGTGAGAGTCAGGATTTGAACTCAGGTCTTCCTAAATGCAAGTTCATCATTCTATCCAATGTTCCAGCTCTCTCCTCATTATCAAAGAATATCAGGAAGGAGATCTCTTGGGAGGAGCCTCAGTAACCTCATTTCCCAAATAAGAATCCTCTCTCTGATGTGGCTAACAATTGGCACCTTTGTTGTTGTTCAGTCGTGTCTGACTCTTCATGACTTCATTTGGGGTTTTCCTGGCAAGGATACAGGAGTGGTTTGCCATGTCCTTTTCTAGCTCATTGTACAGATGAGGAAACTGAGGCAAATAAGGTTAGATGACTTGCCCAGGGTCACACAGCAAGTATCTGAAGAAAGATTTGAAATCAAGATGAATCTTCCTGACTCTGGGCCCAGCACACTATCTACTGTGCCACTTAGTTGCCTAATTGTCATCTAGCTTTTGCTTCAAGCCCTTAGGTGAGGTGGAACTCACTGCTTTATGATGTGGCATGTTTCTTTTTGGCCCAGCTCTACTTATTGGGAAGTTTTTTCTCACATTAAGCCAGACTTTCCTCTTTGCATGGTGCACTGCTCCTGACTCTTACTTCGAGGGCAAAGAGGAAGAAGTCAATTCTATGTGGCCTTTCTTCAAACATTAGCAGCTATTCTGTCAATCCTAAGTCTTTTCTACTTCAGGCTAAACATTCCCAGGCCCATCTACTGACCCAATAATCTTGAAGTAGGTCCTTCATGGTAGAATTTCTCTCCAACTGGACACTTTAACTCATTAATGTCCTCCCTAAAATGTCATACCCATCACTGAACACAATGGCCCAGATCTATCTATCCAAGGCCAAGTTCAGAGGGATTCTTCCCTCTCTCATCCAGTGTATTATAGCTAAAATATTATTGGAGGCTAGAGTCAAGGGCACAACTTATAGAGGTCTCCTCTTTCCTTTCTTATGGTGGCCACCATTCCTCTGATCCCACAAACTCTAAGTCCCACAATGGCTTTAGGATAAACATACTTATATTAGGGAGTTCCAGACTTGGAACTGTTATCTGATTCCTTAGCCCAAGCACTAAGATTTATAGTTGGTGAAGCAAGAGATGGTTTTATTTCTTGTCTGGTATGCTTCACAAGTTGGTATCTTGGGTAATCAATTACTTTGATACACATATTCCCATGATTAAAAAGGCCGATGGGTTCAGTATGAAGGTCTCTGGTATCAGCTCTCCTCAGATTACGCCTGCTTTAGTAGGGCCAAATAGTCAAGATCTACATACACATGGCTGTGCCCTTCAGAAGCCTGGGGAATTCCTAGTTATAAAAGAAACATAAAGCTCTAAATGTTATTTAAATACTTGGGTGATTAGGGAATCCTAAGCAGTCAGTAAAATTAAAGATAGAAAAAGAGACTGCTATCTTGATGGGGAAGACAATTCCAATATCCTCCTATCAACCTCTGCTTTCGAGGGTTTATTTACGAGTAACAAACCCCATGGAGTCTATTAGTCAAAATTACTGGAGGCAGTTTCTCAGTGATTGAAGCTCGGCAGTGGAGAGTCTGTCATGCTTAAGCAATTTGTCCTCCCAAATCTCAGCCAAACCATGATACTTTGGGGAGCCAAAGAGAATCTTGGCTCAGAGTTGGAAGCCATGCCATTCAATCAATACCTGAACAGCAAACCCATGCTCCAACACCCCCAGCAGTGGTTATCTAGATATTACTTAAAGACTTTCAATGCAGGGGAACTCATGACCTTCTCAAGGAGTCAATTTCACCTTTTTATTATTAGGGATATTTTTGTTCCTTTATATGAAACCTAAATTGGCCGCTAGAACTTTTGCCCTTTACTGCTTGTTCAGCCCTTCAGGGACAAAACAGAACAAATTTTTTTCTTCCAAACCACAGCCTTTCTAGTATTTGAAGATGGCTTTTATGTCCCAACTCACTTCTTCTCTGTGCTAAATATTCGTTATTTTAGCCAATTATCATATGGCATGGACTTTAATTTCTTTACCATTTTGGTTGCCTAGTTCTGGACACTCTCCACTTTATCAATATCTTTCATAAAATGTGGGACCCAGTACTGAATATAATATTCCAGATGTGTTCTGACCAGGAATATAGAAAATGACCCTATCACCACCTGTCCCTGGATATTATACCTCTCTTAATGAAGCCTAGGGCAGCTAGGTGGCTCAGTAGACAGAGTGCCAGTCCTGCAATCAGGAAGACTCCTCTTCTTGAGTTAAAATCTGGTCTCAGACATTAGCTGTGTGACCCTGGGCAAATGAGCTACAGAAGGGAATGGCAAACCACTCCAATATCTTTGCCAAGAAAACCCCAAATGGGGTTACAAAGAGTCAGACGTGACTGAAAAACAACTGAAGAACAAAAACAAAGCCTAAAATTTCATTAGTTTGTTTGCCTTGCATATCATACTTGCCGATTCATATTAAGTTAGAGCCCACTTAAACCCCTGAGTCTGTTTATCTAGCCTATCGAGGCAAGACTCTCTCATCTTGCATTATCACAATGAATTGTTTGGACCCGAAGATAAGACTTTACATTTATCCTCATCAAATTGTATCTTGAGATTCAATCCATGTTCTAGTATTTTAAGATTCTTTTGAATCCTAACTCTATCATCTATTTTGTTGGCTAATAATCCTATATTTTTGTTAGCAAATTATGTAAATATACCTTCTATGCCTTTATCCCAGCCATTGATAAAAATGTTAAATAGTACAGCATGACAATTGTCCTTCGAGCACTCCACTGGAGACTTCATAACAAGTGGATTTTGAATCATTAATTACTACTCTTTATATTTGGCCATATGGTTCAAAATGCCTGGCAAATCCAGGCACTGCTGTTCACATCAGGATTTCTTTAATGCCCTGAGAATTAGAGCCTGCTGTCATGAAGCAAGTGATTTTGCTAAGAGTCGGAGGAGTCCTAGTGAACACAGCCTATCAAAGTCTTTGGAATAAATAAAAGATTAATCACAAGTTCTGAAAAAGTCCACAGGACAGAGATTGGAATTGGCAACTTCATTAGCCCTCCACTTTCTTGTTATATGCTAATGACAAATAATAGAGGCAATGTGGAAAACAAGTGGCATCTCTCAGGGAAAACATTTTTTGCTCCCCAGGAAAATTAATTTAGAGTTGATTGTGAGTTAGAAAGGAAATATCCCAAGCAAATAGGCACTGGCAGGAAAATGGAAAGGAAAGACTTAAAAAGAGAAGATAGCTTTCCCCCATAAGGATGTTTTCCCCAACCTTCACAGAAGGATACTAAAATTCATAGTTGACATAATATATACCAGAATTCAGATTGTGTGCATCTAATCTTCATTTGAAAGGACTGATGAAGGGATGGTTTAGATTCTTCCCTATGTAATAGGGCTTTGGAGCATTGCCAGAACACCTAATATGGAGGGTACCCTGTTTCTGGGAGAAGAAATCCTATATTTTCCTACCACATGGGTAGGTGTAGCTTCTTTACTTTGGTTCTATAGGCAGATCAGGATGAGTCTTTAAAAGTCACAGTTTACCCATGACATTATGAACTGAACTGATGGAAGGAGGTGGAGGGCTATCTTTTCTTCCTCTCTCCTTTTTAACCTGTAGCTCTGAGAATAAAACTGAGAGTGGTGTTTTGTTTTGTTTCTTCTGTACTTTTCAGTTCTAAGAGAAGGGTTTGAATCCTCATAGGATCTCAGAGTTTGAACCATGGCAGTCTTGGAGGCACATTCTGTATATGTAGTCAACCAGCCCGGCACAGAAGCTCTGAGAAGCCAGAGTAGCCAGGTTTGGAACCTAAGCGCAGGGAGGCCTTTGGGCTTTTAAATTAATGACTGTGCTATGTGAGAAGTTGGGAACATAAGCCCTTTTCTCTCCCCAGAGACTGAAAGGATGCCAAGTGGTATTACACCCCCAGGTGTTTCTGGGGAATGTCTGTATGTTTACTCTAGCCATTCCTTTGAAGTAAATATACATGTTTCTTCATAAAATGTTAATTCAACTTTTAAGTGCTTAAATGGAAATGATGTGTAAGGGACCACTCCTACAATTGGAGGAACATCATTGATAGAGATTGGGGGTCAAACCTGAGAGTCTAGACACATCCAAACCCATTGGAAAATGCCCGGGAGTGGGGGTGAAATGGAACATATTTGGTTTTCAGACAGCAGGGATCAGAGTAATGACTGTTTTATGTAAATTTCCAGGCAGACTTTATAGAATCATTGATCTGTAAAGAGGTAGTTATGTGGTATAGAGAATAGATTACAGGATATATAATCCAGAAGACCTCAGTTCAAATCTTTCCTCAGACACTTACTGGCTCTGTGATCCTAGGCAATAATAACTTACTCAGATTGCCTCAGGTTCTTTAAATAGGGATTAATAATAGTACCTGTTTTCCAAGATTGTTACGGTATTTGAAGTAATATTTGTAAGGCACTTCGTGAATCTTAAAACACTATATAAAGGCTAACTATTACTATTTTATAGAGTCCTCCTGTGCCATCTAGTCATCTTCTTTATCATCCTCTGCCCCTCCCAAGCTTTTGTCTTCCCACTTTAGATTGTAAGCTTGTCTTTCCAGCAGAGATTGGCTTTATTTTCCTTATTTGTATCATCAGAGTTTAGCACAGTACATGGTACACAGTAGGGCCTTAATCAATGTTTATCTTATCATATCTAGTTCAACCTCCTTGTTTTACAGAAGGGTAAACTAAGACCCAGGGAGGTTAAGTCACATAGGAATTGCAGGAGATGGATGAGGGTTAGTTTGCATCACTTACATGGCCTTTTCTTCATTCCAGGTGAGGATTCTCTGGTTAGAACACTGGAAAATAATGGTAAAAAACAAAGCATACCAATGAACATTTAAAAATATAAAAGAGTGTTATTATCTTATATTCAGCAGAAGGTAAACTGTTAGTTCATGGAGACTTTCATTTTTGTCTTTGTATCTCCGATGACTAACACAGCACCTGGCATATAGGATGTGATAAGTGTTTGATGATTGAATATTTGTAAATCAACTAGCCACAAAAATTCATATGATCTATGAAAAAAATATTTCATTTCTTAGTTTGCCGGTTGGTTACAATTCCAACTGGAACTCAGTTTGTTGCCTCTCCAGCCTGTTAGCTGTCTTGTTAGAAAACATATGCAGCTCAAGGACATGTTGGAGTATAGGATTTCCTTGGAGTTCCCAGAGTCATCCAAACGTGGCGTTGTCTTGGAGAGAAAGTTTTCCCAAGCTCCAGGACAGTTCTCCTTATTAAAGATATGAGTGGTAGGCGGAGCCAAGATGGTGACTGGAAAGCAGTAACTGCCGTGAGCTCCCCACCAAGTCCCTCCAAAAACCTATAAAAAAATGGCTCTGAACCAATTCTAGAACTGCAGAACCCACAAAGTGGCAGAGGGAAGCAGGGCTCCAGCCCAGGACAGCCTGGATGGTCTCGGGGTAAGGTTTGTCCCAAACAGATCTCCCAGCCCCCAGCTGAGGGGAGCGGAGCTGAGCCAAGCAGAGCCGTGGCGTGGCAGACCGCGGACCAACGAGACCAGGACTGGAGTGGAGAGTGCCCTAGCATGCTGAATTACTGAGCTGTGGCATGTACCAGACCTCACAACCCACAAACAGCAAAGACTACACAGAAGGTTAGTGGGAAAAGCTGCGGGACTGGACAGAGTTTGCTGTTCCGCTTCCACCCCTGAGGCAATGGAGGCGGGGCAGCTTTAGAAATTC
>CM053624.1:19190755-19253112 GCA_028646595.1 Phalanger gymnotis
GGAAATGGGGAGAAAATCTGTAATTCAAACGCATGTGAAAATCAATGCTGAAAACTAAACATATTAAAAATAAATTAAAAAAAAAGATATGAGTGAATAGAGTGAAAATCCTGTTATAAATCAGTGTGAGATACCAAAGAGACTGACAGCAGCTGTCCTTTAAGGATTTTGTGAGATCAGAGATCTAGAGATGGAACAGAGTTCAGAGATTCAATTTTCTCTTTCTACATATGAACAAACAGAGGCCCAGGAAAGTTAAATAATTAATAGCAGCAGCAACAAAAAATAACAGCAATACCTAGAATTTATATAATATTTTAAGATTTACAAAGTGCTTTATGAGTATCTCATTTTATTCTCATGACAATCCTGGGCAGTAGGTACAACTATTATATTCATTTTACAGATGGGAAAACTGAGGTGGAGAGAGGTTAAGTGACTTTCTCAAGGTTGTACAGGTAGCAGTCATCAGAGAGGACTTGAAACCAGGTCCTCTGACTCCATAGTCAGTTCTTATTATACTACCAAAAGTTTTCATTAAGTGTTTGGTATAGGCTTAGTTCTTGGACTGTGTTAAATAAAGTAAGAAATATAAAAGCATGAAGACTCTACTTTCCTGAGAGTTCATACTCTGATTCTTTTGGTATTTGTAGTAAAAGCCTAGGGACCCACATGGACTTCTCTTACTGGGAATTTCTTCCTATTATCAATAATGTTGCAGTGGGTCCTTCTCTTTTTTTTTTTTTTTGTTTTGCAGGGGGGAAAGCAGGGCATTTGGGGTTAAGTGACTTGCCCAAGGTCACACAGCTAGTAAGTGTGTCAAGTGTCTGAGGCTGGATTTGAACTCAGTTCCTCCTGACTCCAGGGCCAGTGCTCTACTCACTGCTCCACCTAGCTACCCCAGGTCCTTCTCTTAATGTGAATTTCTTCCTATAACCGATAGTGTTACTGGGTTGAGTTGTAGTGGGAAGGATCTTAGCACTCTAGCTGTGTTTACACACAAATGTTAGTCCGAAAAGGAAAATGATTTAATTCACGCAGTTGATCAATAACACATTTTTCCTACTGAGAAGCAACTTGGTTGCACAGAATGAGGGCTGTCTTGGAACCCCTGTATTGAGAAGAGCTGGGTTCAAAAACTACCAGTGACATTTCCTATCTGGGAGACCTTTCGAGAGCCTCAATTTCCTCACCTATAAAATAGGGTTGTCCTTATATTCCAGAGAATTTAAAATCCTTGTGGTGAGAAATATTTTTGGGGTGTGGCATAATTCTGGCACCAAGCAGTGCCTTAGATATAATAAGATTATTCACATTTTCTCCAATTAAAATGACAGGGTGATTGTGAGCCTTGCATGAGATAATATCTGCCAAATGTTTTGCAAGCCACGAAGCATCATAGAAATGCCAGCTGCTATAATTAATAATGAAAATGACAACAAAGGCAGCAGTAGAATACTGCTGAAAGAATTTATTTTTAATGATTGAAATCACTTCATCCCTGTATTCTTTTCTGTGCGTGATTTGTTTTTAATTTTAGAAAGTTTTATTAATACCTTTTCTTTTTATACCACAGTAATTGTCATTTATCAATCTATATATACATATTCTTATATGTATATAGGACACACATATACCCAATGCACATACACTAATAATAAATATCATGTAAATCACATTTTGTCAGAGTATAACATTGCATGATTAATATAATATATTACAGATAATAGAATCACAGAATTTGAGTTGGGTGAAATTTCAGAAGCCTTGGAATCCAACTCATACAAGAAAGGAATTTCTCTCTGCACCCCAACCTACCTGAAAACTTGTTATCCAACCTATGTTTGTAAACTACTTCCAAGGAGAGAGAACTTATCTCTTTGAGGTGGCCAACCCCCTTTGAATAGCTTTAATTGTTAGGACATTTTTCCTGACATCAAACCTAAATTTGCTTTTTTTGGTGGGGGGCCACGTTTCCCCCTCCTCAACCCGCCATTACTTCTGGTTCCGAGCTCTGCACTCAGAACAAATCTAATCTCTTCTTTCCCTGATTGCTCTTAAAGCATTTGAAGATGGTTGTCAAATCCTTCACTCCTATCCCATCATCCCTCAATTCTCTTCTCCAGGGTAAACATGCTCAATTCCTTTAACCAATCATCATATAGCATAATGGTTTACCACGATGGTGAGCCATCTCAGCAGATGGGCTAAACCAATATGAATGTAACTGATGGGCCTCAAAGTCATCTGTGACTTAGGAGGATTGAAACAGATGAAGATTTCCCCCCCAAGGTGGAATGGGTAGATAAGAACAATTTGTTCCAATGGCCAAGAAGGAAGCTGGAGCGGGTTCTGTGGAGCACTTAGAACTCAGTCAGATATCAAAGAAGCCAAGATCATCCATTGCATCATGGGCCATTGCCAGTCATCCTAACTTTTGTCCCTCCACTGGACTTCAGTGACTGAAAGATAGAGAGGGAAGCTGATGACTTTTTTGCAACTCTGCCTCACTTAAATTCAATTCATGCACAAGTCACAACATCACTCCATGATGTCATTGGTCTGCTTCAAAAATGGAGGACCAAACAAACAACAACATACAGCATGAACTGAAAGTCCTTCATCATTCTGGTTGGTTTCCTCTGGATATCCTCCAGCTTATCAAAATCCTTTCTAAAATGTAGTTCTCAAAACTGAACACCGTATTCTAGAAGAGGTCTGAGGAAGGTAGAGACAAGTAAGACTATCAGCAGCTTATTTCTTGGAGCTATGTTCCTCTTAGTATATTCTGACAACACAGCTTTTTTTGGCTCACAAATCACATAGCTGATACATATTGAGCATGTAGCTTATGGAAACTAGCCTCTATACCCACCCACCCAGTCCCTCACCACCTATGGCAGTTGCATTTGGAAAATAATAATAGTAACATATTTAATGTGTACACACACATATACACACATACATTCATACTATATATATGTATATGTGGATGTATGTATATAATGATATGATTATGGCATAGAAAGAGAAGGCATACATATGTGTGATTTTAGCAAATCACATACAAATATTTATTAAGCATCTAGTGTGTGTCATCCATTGTGCCAGGTATCGGGGATAAAAGGCCAATAGTCAAATATTTCTTTCCCTCAAGGAGCTTATAACATCAACAGTTCCAGCCCTTCTGAAGGGGTTCAGCTATTTCTCTGCTGTTCAGAAATGGAAAATGGGATAGGGCTGCCACTTTTTCTTTCTTATTCATTTTCTTGATACAATTTGTGCTAATCCAGATCAAAAGCACCAACTAACATGAGACAACAAACATAATACACTCTCTGAAAATCTGTTAAGCAAAACTACACAAAATATTGACTGAGACTGATAGGCTGTTCCCATTATGGTTTCATGATTTATCTTTTTTTAAAAAAAAAGATGTTTATATAGGTCCCTCCTTGTATTTAACATGAATTCTTTTTTGTATTTAAAAATTTTCTTCATTTATGTGGTTATAGTCAGTCAACATATTATGTTTTGGGCTTTGATTCTTTGCTCTGCATCATCAGTTTATACAAATTTCCCATGTTTTTCTGAATTCCTCTCATTTGTCATTTCTTTCAATACAATGATATTTTGCCACATTTCTCATCCTTAAGTCTTGCCTCAATTAATGGGTACATGTATTATTTCCAAGGTTTGCCATTACAAATATCATAACTATGAATTTTTTTTGTACAGATGTCTTTTCCTCCTGTCAACAAACTCCTTGGGGACATAAGCCTGCCCCTTAGTTTGCTGAGTCAAAGGGTATGAATTTTTAGGTAATTTTTCTTGTTTAATTCCATTTTGCTTTCTTAGCTTAACTAGCATTGAAAATAAGCTTGTCTTATGATGAATCTTCCAATATTGAATATTTCTGTCTTTGAAAAACTTTTTTTATTTGAATGGGTTATTGGGATACTTTAAAGTTGTTTTAATGAGCAGTTCTCTAGTTACTAATGATTTTCAATACTGTTTTTGCAGCTGGTTGTTAATAATTTGCACATCTTAAAAAAATCTTCACATCCTTTACATTTGATCACTTATCTATTGGGGAATAGGTCTAATTATAAAGAGTTATGAAAATTCCCAGTGTATTTTGGGTTTCATATTTTTATCTGAGATGTTTAATACACACAAACAAGCACTTTCATGAAAGCAATGTTAGGACCAAGATATGTTTGCAAGCAGGTACTTATTAGGATCATAGGTTTTAGGCCCATAAAATATCTTAGATTTCATCTAATCCAACCCATTCCCTTCATAGAAGTGAAAAAGTAAGGATGATGGGAAAACTTTGGATATGAAAAGACTTGTGGGATTTTGTGGTTTATAAGATCAAAAAGTTGAAATGATTCCCTCTCTTCCAAAGCTAATGAAGTTTTAGGCTTCGATAACAGATGTTAAGTTCTAAGAAGAGACTCAGTTGTCTTACCACGCCCAGCCTATGTGCAATAGAATCTAGATAAGCTGGAGCTAGAGTGGGGTTATTTGCATAGTGAAGGAATTTTACACTTGTCTTTGGAGCACTTAGGGATTGGCCACCCCTGGGCTAGCCTGTCGAAAAGAAGATTCAGAAGAGATTCAATTCTTCAAATGATTGAAGGATTGCTATGTGCATAAGGGATTAGCTTTATTCTGTTTGGTTCTGGGGGACAGAAAAAGGAGCAGTGGGTACAAATTTCAGAGAGGCTGTGTTTTTGTTGAATTAACAGATATTACACATTAATTCCAAATTTTACTTAAAAGTAAGATTAGGCAGATAATCTTAATGCTATTTCAATACTTCAGAGTTTTTTGGCTTCTCTGGGGTACCATTATGAAGTTACTGCTTGCTGCCATCCTATGATTTAATAGATGCTCTTGGAGAGTTGCTGTGGTCAAAAAATTAATGATCTGTGGCTGACCTGGTGAAGAACCAATCCAGGCTGAGCTGAGGTACCAAACAGGCAGTCTGTCACTGGGCCCATACTCTTCCAGCTTGGCAAGATCAGACAGTCTGCCGTCTATGTTACAATGTTTGAGAATATGGCATCGCCTTCCTATTACTTACTATTACTGGAGAAATCTTAATATGAGTTGATAATTTCACTCTATATTTCATTTCTATAGAATTTTCTGGTTTACAGCATGTGTTCCTTACTAAAACCTTACGAGGCTGAGAGTGCAAACATTAGCAACCTCATTTTACACATGAGGTCAAGTGACTTGACCAGGGTCACAAGGCCAGTAACTCATCCAAGCCAATATTAGAACTTTTCTAATAACTATGAGGATAGTGACTTTCTTCCACTATATCACTACTTCACCATTAGTTAAATCTTTTAACAAAAGGCTTATATTTTAATTATTCATTTAT
This sequence comes from Phalanger gymnotis, assembly GCA_028646595.1. Classification (NCBI taxonomy): domain Eukaryota; kingdom Metazoa; phylum Chordata; class Mammalia; order Diprotodontia; family Phalangeridae; genus Phalanger; species Phalanger gymnotis. The sequence continues at coordinate 19,196,154 of CM053624.1, forward strand.
AAAGAGTATTAGTGATACTTCTGAAATGCTAATAACTGTGACCTTTTATGCTCAATGCTCAGACACTCCAAGATGTGTGATCTGATTTGGGAGTTCTCTTCAGAGATGCAACCTATTTATGGCTGATTGCCTAGCCTGTGTGACTCTCATTCATATATCCTCCCAAAATTCACTTCAGGGTGTCTATCCAAAGGTCTTTCTTTATTTCTTGACCTAAACATAAATGAAATATAATAATAATAATAATAATAATAATAATAATAATAATAATCATAATAAGTGATCATTCATGATATTAGTAACAACATTGATAATTTATGTGATCTTTTCTGAGATTTAACATTATCCAATATTCTGGCCAATGTTGAGATTACACAGGATTTTCATTTGTTCATTAGTCTATATTATAAAGGGACTATATGTTTTACCTAACACATAGACACAGATAAAATATTGTCCTAAATTTGGGACATTGCATAAATCCTCAGCCTCTTCAATGAGCTTCAATTTACTGGTTTTGTTTTCTTTTTACGTGCAAAATTTTTTCATTCATTTAAAAATTGAACTTCAAATTTTCTGCCCCCCTTGAGAAGGCAAGCAATTTGATATAGATTATACATGTGAAGTCAGAAAAATATATTTTCATATTAGCCATTTTGCAAAAGAAAACACAGACCAAAAAAAAAAAACCAACCCAAGAAAAGAAAATAAAAAGCATGCTTTGGTCTATATTCAGGCTCCATTGGTTCTTTCTCTTTAGGTGGATAGGCTTTTCATCATAAATCATTTGGAATTGTCTTGGATCATTGCATTGATCAAAATAGCTAGGTCATCCACAGTTGATCACTGTATAATATTGCTGTTACTGTGTACAATGTTTGCTTAGTACTGCTCATTTTACTTTGGATCAGTTAATATATGTCTTCTAAGGTTTTTCTGAAAACATCCTGCTTGTTGTTCCTCGTAGTACAATAGTATTCTATCACAATCATATACCACAACTTGTTCAGCCATTCCCCAATTGATGGGTATTTCCTCAATTTCTGACTCTTTGCCACTACAAAAAGAGCTGCTATAAATATTTTTGTACGTATAAGCCCTTTTCCTTTAAAAAAATCCCTTTGTGATATAGACCTACTAGTGGGCCAAAGGATATGCATAGTTTTATAGTCCTTTGGGCATAGTTCCAAATTGCTCTCCAGAATAGTTGGATCAGTTCACGGCTCCAAAAACAGTATTCATGTCCTAATTTTGCCACATCCCCTTTAACATTTGTCATTTCCTTTTCCGTCATATTAGCCAATCTGTTAGTTGTGAGGTGGTAGCTCAGAATTGTTTTAATTTACATTGCTCTAGCCAATAGTGATTTGTTGCATTTTTTTCATATGACTATGGACAGCTTTGATTTCCTTTCCTAAACACTGCCTGTTCATAGCTTCTGACCATGTATCAATTGGAGAGTACCTTATATTCTTATAAATTTGGCTAAGTTTTCTCTATATTTGAGAAATGAGATCTTTATCAGAGAAACTTGCTATAAAATCCCTGCCCCCCCCCCCCCCGCCAGTTTCCTGCTTTCCTTCTAATCTTGGCTGCACTGGTTTTGTTTGTACAAAACCTTTTTTAATTTCATGTAATCCGAATAATCCATTTTACATCCTTTAATGCTCTCCATCTTTTTTTGGTCGTACAGTCTTTTCTTATCCATAGATCTGTTGGTAGAATTTTCTATGCTCCTCTAATTTGCTTGTAGTATTACCCTTTATGTCTAAGTCATGTACCCAAGTAATAGTTTTAGATAAATGTCCAGTTCATTTGGAGCTATTTCTCTGTCAGTCACAATTATACAAAGATGGAGTTTTGGTCTGGATTGAAAAAATGTGACTTTCTTATTATTGTACTTTAGCTTTCCAAAAATCAAGGAAAAGACTTTCTCTGCTCGCCAGGTAAACTTTTCTAATATGGATTGATTAACAGGAGTTGACCAGATAGATTATTTGAAGAAGCCATTTTCTAGCAAGTGCAGCATGGCAGTGATTTTTTCTCAGCAGAGCCAGCAAGCCAATGTACAAAGCCCTGCTGATTTTCCATTAAATGTTAATATGGAAAGCTACAGGGCCCAGCTGGCATCATGCTAACATGGTGGAATGCGATTGCTTAGTTTTCTTGCATATTCTCTCCCACTAATTCTACTTCTTAGATCTTCTCCTGTCCCCCAAAGTAGTATGCTCTTATTCTCAATGGAATCAAATGATTATTCAGAGACAGGAGCTGAATCTTTAAAATCCTTAGATGAGAATTTTACTTTTAGGAGAATTCAATTATTTGTCTATTCCCCAATTCCTTAGTTCCTTAAATGTGCATTAAATATCTACTATATACAATGTATAACACTGGATTCTGGGGAAGACACAAATATAAAAAAGACATAATTCCTACCTTCAAGGATTTTACCACGCCTCTGGCAAATCCAGTTGGACCATATCAAAGAGGCATCACAGTATAGTGGGAAGAACACTGGGCATGATATCGCAAGAAGTCAAGTCCAAATTCTGACACATCCTAGTTGTGTGACCGGAGGGAGTTTATTTTACCTCTTTGAAGCTGCTTCCTAATCTGTAAAATAGGGGTGATAGTAATGGTTGCCTTGCCTACCTCTCAACATAATTATGAGGAAAGCCCTTTGTGAAGAGCTATAGAAATATCAATGTATTATTTTGATTTGGGGAATGAATGGCTAGTCTTGATTGCATTAACTTAGTAAATAGCAGGGTGAATCAACCTGCCAGACAATGATGAATAGTAAAATCATTTCCTGTTCTCTTCTCCAGCTCCAACCTGAACAACCAGAATGACAGACTTTTAAGAGCAGAAGGGACCTAAGTGCCCATTTATTAAATGAGATAATTTTTGTGAAGTGCTCAGTACTGTGGCCGGCACATAGTAGGTGTTGGATAAATGCTTATTTATTCCCTTCTCCCATTTAGTTCAACTAATCCCCATTACAGCCATTATATCTAATCCTGTTTATGTATTCCCTTTATACTTCAACCTGGCTTGAGGGTAACCAACAGGTCTCAAACCTACCAGTGAAGTAGGGGGACGTCTAGCCCAAGCACATGAGAACTTCCCCCCAGTGGAATCGGCCGATAAGAAAAAAATTTGTTGCAACAGCCATGAAGGCAGATGAAATACTTAGAACTTGGTCAGACACCAAAGATGCCAAGGTCATACACTTCATCCCAAGCTGTTGCCAGTTGTATTGACTTTTGTCTTGACACTGGACTTTAATGACTCTGGAAGAGAGAGTGAGACTGAGAATTTTATGCCATTCTGCCTCACTTAAATCCAACTCACATGCAAATCAAGACATCACCTGTGATGTCATTGGTCCTCTTCAAAAAATGATGAATGAGAAATTGCAACATCTACATAGATTTAGATGGTAAGTACCTAAGAGTAGTATGAAATGTCGTGACAACAGATGAATGAATAAAAAAAATATTTATTAAGTCTTTGCTATATGCCAAGAACACCAATGTAAAATTAAGATAATCAACATCTCAAAGGATTTGCATTCCACATGAGGAGAATAATGTATAGGGGGAAGTAGTGTCCAAGGAAGTGTGTTTTGGTTTGGGAAGTCACAGAAATGAAAAGCAGAACCATAAGATGGTTGCTTTTCATGCTCTTTCCAAAAGCTAGGGAAGCATTGATTTGATAATAGTTTTGAGTATAAGTAGGCCACTTCTAACAAGGAACAAATGTCAGTGGGTGCTATTTGATCTGGTTCTAGAAGAATGGTTAGGATAGCAATAAGTGGGGAAGGAAAAGGAGGGAATAAGCATTTATCTAACACCTGCCATGTGCAGTGGAAATGAGTAGAAAGGCATGAGGGCTAGGGAGAACAGGGTGAGTCCAGAGTGCTTGATTACTGATGAGATATGTGGGAAAGGAGAAGTCAAAGATAACTGTATGAATTGGTCAATAACAGATTGGGGTGCCCTTGGTGGTGATAAGGAAACCAGGAAGAAGTATATGGTGACTCAGCTTGTCACAGTTTGTGCTCCTTTTGGAACATGGAATACTGGAAGGAGTTTTTGAATAGTCTTCAATGCTGGACAATAAGGAATTCATTAGTGTGTATGAAGAACCACCGCAATCCCATTGATCAATTAGGAAATAGTTAAGTGGCAGTATGTGGGACAGATTGGAGCAGGGTGAGACTGGTAGCAAGGAATCCTGTCAGGAGGCTATTATCTTAGTGTAAGGGAGAAGGAAGAAGGGTATAGATTGGGGTTTGGTGGTGGGAATGGTGAGGAGGAGATAATGTGAAAGATGGAATGATTGCAATCAATCCATCCATGAACATTTATTTAAAGCTACTGATCTAAGTGAAATAAACTCTGCATTCAAGGAACACATTTTCCACCAAGAGAAACAAGCATACATATAGGTAGTGGTGGTGGTTGTTGTTTCTTCTTCATTTTTAAAGAGATCAATGGCATCATTATGTTGGGGTCAGGATATGATGTTTTCAGCTGTGGCTGCCCAGGGCAGTATGAGTTCAGAAGGCCCTCCCACAGACTGGGCACAGTGGTCCATTAGAACATTTAGGGTAGAGGTGGCTCTAGATTTTAATTTGCTCAGGTCACTTGTTTGGGTGCTTCCATGATTCTGCTTTGCTCATGGAGTGCAGTGCCTTCTTTGATGTGGGCATACCCTACTGGGCGATCCTGTGCTAGTGTTTTCCATGTCTCACAGTCGACACTAAAGTTCTTCAGAGAGACTTTCAAAGTGTCCTTACCACTTCTCACCGCCATGTGAACACTGACCTCTTGTGAGTTCTCAGTAAAATAATCTTTTAGCAAGTGTGTGTTTGGCATTTGGGCTACATGGCCAGCCCACCAGAGTTGTACTCTTTGCAATAGAGTGTGAATGCTCTGGAGAAGATCTAAGTGTCTGGTACCTTATCTTGCCAGGTAATCTTTACGATCTTCCTGAGACATCTTTGCTCAAAATCTTTTGAGGATACGTGGTCCAGGAATGTGCCTTTCTTTCTCTAGAAAGCTAGCTATGGAGCTCTTGCTACACTACCGCTATCATCTCTGGGGCCACATATTTTAGTTTTATCCAGGGAGCATATGATTTCTCCTTTGGAAATTTCTTTATCATGCTGATAGTATTTCTCCACAACTGCTTTCTCTGGAGTTTCCCTTGGATAGGGCTATCTGAACAAAAACAAACAAACAAATAAACCATCGAGGTACTACAGTCCATTCTGGTTTCTGTTGCTTGTCCATAATTAGCTGCTAGAGCCCTCTTTTTCTAATCTGCATGCCTTTTTAGAGAAAGATATGCCTCAGATCTTCAACAGTCCTGACGCACCCAAATTTCATAATTCTGTCCCTCATCCCAGTTTAGGCGTTAATTTGTCAAAAAGGATGCAAACCAAAATTCTTCTTTCTTAGCAGACAGACATATGAATCATCTCCAGTGTGGTGAACACATCTTACACATAGAGTACTTTTTAAAAGTCAGAATAAGAAGACCATGTTCTCTTAGAGATATCATTTACTATAGAAAAATAAACAAAAAATCCTTACCTACATATTCCCAGAAATCACCAGAGAATGCTTTTCAAAACCAAATGATAATATACAAATGGAAAGAATCTATAGGTTCTTGATAAGGAAGAATGCAAGATTCAATATTCCTAGACACATTACACTAAAACTCCAATACCATAATAATAAGGAAAATATGGTCCAGGATAAAAGAAACCTTGGAAAAGATCAAACTTTGGAAAAATGACAAAGGATTATTTAATACAACCTCTAAATAATTATAAGCATTTGACTAGCATCCATATTTATTAACCCATGAAAATTTAGGGAGTTATTTAAAAGCAAGCGATGGACATCTGAAAAATATTTGGACTTGAAAAAATTTGCAGAGACATTTACTTTGAAGAAGTCTTTAAAACAGACTCACCCAACTTGGACCCTAGCCAAAAATTAAAATAGTATAAGCTTCTTTGGGCTGCAGATAGGTTTTTAGCCACTCACTTTCCAGGTAAATGTATAGTTAATGATTAAACTATTTTGCAAATAAACCATATTTAAAAGGGAAATTTCAATAAATATTAATTAATTGCACTCATTAAGATTTTTATCATGAAATCATATTAATGTTAAAAAATTACTTCACCAAGGGGTACAAGCTTTAAAACATTTTTCAGGTTTCTTATTGTTTACATTTAGTAATGACCCCAAACACAGTGAAAAGATACAACTCTTGCTCCTCTCAGACTAGAGACAGACTGATGATGGTTGGTTGCCACAGGTCATGTGACAAAGAGGAGAGTGTGCCCAGTGGAAGCCCACCTGCCAAGTTACATGATGGGCACAATAGTGACTAGAGGAAGACAAATTAACTGGGGCACAGGCCAAGCATTCATTACATCTTTACTTGCTTTCACATTCTCTACATTTTCTCTGTAGTTGCCCAAATTAATTAAATGGGTGCAAGTGGCCTGTGGGCTGTATGTTGTGTAGGCCTTATTTAAGCAATAGATAGGCTTCTAAGTAAAAAAAAAAGTACTTATAAAGAAGTAGGTAACAAAATTTAGACCTCTCCTGTGTCTTTAGCTAAGTCTGAGTATTTCAAATGAATATTTTAGATAAGCAAAAAAATAATGGAGAATCAAAATTAAAAATGAAGAGCAAAATGCCAGTGGGCTTTGTTATCTTAGAACAAAAGGTCTATCTCTGAAAAAGAGAATGCTCAAATTAAGTAAACTTACATAATTAGTTTAAGACTGGGTTTAAAAAGTATTTAGCTATATTTGAGTCAATAAGAAAATTAATAAGAATGTGTACATTAATAGAATTATTGGATTATAGATTTAAAGCTAGAAGGGACTTTTTAGAAGTAATTAAGTGCAGCCTCATTTTACAGGTGAGGAAACTGAAGACCAAAGAGGTTAAGTGAACTCAACTTTGCCCAAGGTCTCAGAGGTTTATTCTTTTCTGAACAAATGATTGCAGAAAACTTCTGCTTAATGCACATAATGCTAAGTAGAAAGGAATTAATAGAATGGAAGCTCAAGTAGAATGGCAGTGTTTAAAAGCATGTTGTTTACTGGAAACATATTTAATGCAGAAAGACTCAACTCAAAATAAAGGGGCAATTTCAAATTGGTAATGTAGCCAACAAATCAAAAGAAAGCCGGAACGGATGGTCTTAGGCAAAGTTGACTTGATACTTTAGGACTATAAGAAAATTAATAATCATCAAAAAGTATTTATCTGGCACATATGAGAAATTATGCTAGTTGCTAGAGATACACTGACAAAAATGAAATTGTTCTTGCACTCAAGGACTTTACATTCTACTGGGAGATAATATGTGCAGATTTATGTGTGGAACATCTGTATATACATTCCCTACATGCCAAGAAGCTATGTATAAAATAAATATAGTTAGTGTGGGGTCAGGAGTAGATTTGTATAGCAGATAGTGCTTGAGCTGAACTTCGATGATTTTAAGAGATGGAGGTGAGGACAACATCAAAGGATAAACTAGTAGTCATGAGAGAAATAACTAAAAAATCAGAAATAGCATGAAATTTTAGCCCTTTACTAACAATAAGATAAATAGATATTTCAATAAATCTGTAATGTCACTGATGAGAGTACTTATTTCCCCTAAGGATACATATCTTAACCCATTCATGCTTTCTTCTATGTGATTCTCAGTCAGCTTCTCCCATTAATTCTCCCCCAAAGCATTTACCCAATCTTTTGGAGTTCTTGTTCTGAGTCATTTCTATTTCATGAACTCCCACATATTCTTTGGGTGATGCATTTGTTATTTTTTACTCTTGATACATTCAGTAATTTAAATAATCTAATAATCTAGTAGTTCTTAACATTTTGTTAGAAACGGGGCTGTTTGGATTTGAGAACTATGAATTGTTCTAATGGTTAAGCTTTTGCAGGAAATGGCTATGATCAATGTCAATGTCTTCACCTTTTTTCTATTTCTCATCATTGATATTGAGAACACATTTGAATAGGTCAGGGCAACTACATGCAGTATTTTTTCTCACACTTATCCTTTTTTCAATTTGATTTTGACCTTTGTTTTAACTAGTCTATGATCTGAGGGTACAGCCAGCTGAAACTGAAATGACTTCTGCAACTATCATCCATTGTTTCCTTTTTTAAGATTTTTTTCTGATTAATTTTTATTGTGATTTTTTTGTGTGTGTTTCATATGCCCCATCTTCCAACTTTCTTTTGGAATAACATACTCAGGATATATAGGCATGTGGCTTCTCAGTAGTTTACAATTCACCGATTGCTTCCATTTTTCTAACGTTTTTCATCCTTCCTATTTTATGCCCACTTTCCCATTGAAGTCCTCAAGCATCAAAACATATATTGATTTAGTTAAGGAAGATATTGTCCTCTCCATCAGAGAAGTAGTTAAGTGAGTCATCTTGTTAGAATGCTTAGCATCACCAAGACAACAATATATCCCTGGTACAGAGGCTAATTCACAACAGAACCTAGCAGTACTTTTTCCCAGAGATAGAGGAGATTTTGTAGAGGTTGAAATGAACCCATGCATTGACTGTGCCAATTGGTGCAAGCTCATACCAATGTGATTGGACATACTATTAGGAATCATGTTGTAATTATAGCCACAAAACATTGGGGTACTGTGTATAATTGTACCACCCAACATGAGAGAGTGCTCTGAAGTATCCACTAAGCACCCTGTTCTTCTCTTAGGCATTAAGAGCAACTGATTGTCACTCCTTGACTCTACCTCTTTGTGGAAGGTGTCATGCTCCCATTCCCTAGGTGGCTCTCATTGGCCACTTACATGTGTTAGACCATTTAAATATATATAATATGGAAAAGCATTGATTAAAAAGGTATATATAAGTCACTGAAGCTGAAGATCAAAACACCTAGGACTTGCATTCCCATCCCTTTCAGGCACTAAGGGTGACTGAGGTCATGGATCTGAGTGTATTAACCAAGGGTTGAAGAGAAAGAATCCTATGTCATTCTATGGGCAGCACAGGTTTTTTTTAAAGTGTTTACAATTCCAGGCATAGTGCTAAGTGCTGCGACTACAAAGAAAAGCAAAAACAATCTCTACTTTCAAGCAGCTTCTGTTCTCTTGGCAGAGAAAATGTATAAATAGAGGAGTCATTAAATGTACCTTCTGCTGTACACATAAGAGACTTAACCTGCTTTAACAGATTGGTGAAAGAAATTCTCAGGAAGGAGAAAACTGGGTTAAAACTATATAAATAACTCACAAAGCTACCAGTACAGCCTTTGCCTGTGTACTCCACCAGCCTGTCATAAGAGCTGTAATGCAGCTATAGTCAATAAATTTTTTTATACTGGGCAGGGTCTAGAGAATAGATATGAAATTCATTAAAGTAGGATATGAGTGGTTGTGAAATACTGACCTCTTGAACCTTTAAAAGACTATAGGCACATTACTACTTGAACCCAAATGATATTAAACAGTCTTCATATTTGTTACATCAAGTCAAGAACTCAAGTCTACCATTTTAAGACCTCGATATCTCAACAATTTGTATATTACATGTTTCATTTTACATCTATATATGCTGCAGCTGTAGATTATATATTCTCTGAGGGAATATTCCATTCGAGGGCCTGTTACTTCCCCTGGAAAGTGGCTGATCATGATCAATGTCTCAGGTCTGAGGTGCTTGGTTACTTGGAATGGATGATGATGGTGATGCTCTAGGCTCCAGAATTAGTGCTTTCTTTAGTGAATTCCCTCAAGAGTTGGTGGGTTTCCCTTTGGACATTTGTACTCAGGGCTAGATAATCACTTGTTGGATATGTTATTGCGGGAAATCCTTTCAGGATTTCTCATTATATTAGAGTTCCCTCACTGATACACTGTTACATTCTTTCTTTTCTCTCTCTCTCTCTCTCTCTCTCTCTCTCTCTCTCTCTCTCTTTCCTATACTCTGCCAACTAGTTTCAGTTAATCACATAACAAAACTGAAACTGAACCATACTAGTCCTCTTCTGATTGGTCACCTCCGAATTTCGTGAAAGGAAATGCATAATGAGGTTTCGTAAAATTGCTGTCCTCTGATAGGGTACTAATTCGATGAATAATTATGATAACGAAGAATAGAAATTGCTTAGCATCAATTAGACATTAGTAAGAAGGCTGAATCTTCCCTCAGCAGTCAATGGTGAGGTAGGACAGGAGTTAGAGGTGCGGTTAGTATGAGGACAAAAGAAGGCTACCAGCTTCCGCATCTTGCTCTCCCTGGCTGCCACTAACACTGCTTGAGTGACAAGGGCTGTGCCCTTTCTCATGAGAAAGAATCAAAACCTTTTCTGATCTCTGACTCAGACTCCAAACTTTTGATTCCAGTAGGTGTTGTCCCACATACGCTAGATTAGATGGCCTGAGATGACTTGTTGCTCTAAAATTCTGCGGTTCTGATTTTATTTGGGGGTGTGTGTTGGTTAAATGCTAGCAGCTAGAGGGATCAGGAGATGTCTTCGTGTAGGAGGTGGTGCTTGAGTTAAGAATTTGAAGAATATTGGAGATCCAAAGAAGTGGAGAGTAGAAAGGAATGCATTGAAGGCATGGGGGCCAACTAATAAAAAGGTATTGTGATGAGAGGTGCTATATTGGGTGTGGGGTACAGCAAAGAGGCCAGTTTGACTGCAATATGGAGTGTGTGAAGGAGAGTGATGAATAATAAGGCTGGACAGATAGACTGGAGTCAGACCGTGCAGGAGAGTAAATGTCAGATAGATGACATTATATTTTATCTCAGTGATAATAAGGAGTCATTGGAATTTATTGATTACTAGGACAATACTGGACATCTGGATTATTTGCTGTCTCTTTGGCCTAGCCAGCATTCAGGAGTATTTGAAGATCTTGGGCCTTCTTGTTGACTTTGCAAATACAAAAGCTGCTTTGAAGCAAGACCTTTTCTTTTTTTGTTTGTTTTTTTGTCAGGGCAGTTGGAGTTAAGTAACTTGCCCAAGGTCACACAGCTAGTAACTGTGTCAAGTGTCTGAGGCCAGATTTGAACTCAGGTTCTCCTGACTCCAGAGCCAGTGCTCCAATCACTGTGCTACCTAGCTGCCCCCAAGACTTTTTCTTTATGAATCGCTTTATTTACTTTTAATATGTGCATCTTTTGTTTTAAATATGATACTTTACTGTAAGTCCAATTTTAGAATTATCAGTCAATCAGCTTGTATTTATTAATCACTTTCTACATGCCAGGCACTGTGCTAAGGATTGGGGATAAAAAGAAAGACAAAAGAAACATTCCCTGCTCTGAGGGAGCTCACAGTCTAATGGGGGAAGTAACATGTAGATAATTATGTATGGACAAGATACAGATAGGATAAATTGGAGGTAGTTTCAGAGCGAAAACATGAAGATTAAGGAGGATCAGGAAAAAGATTTCTTTTTCTTTCTTTCACAGGAAGTGAGTTTAAAATAAGCCCTTTGTTCCCAATTTATTTTATTCATTTCTTCTGTTGCTTCTTGTTCAACGTGGAGAAATCTTACTCTTGCTTTATTTCTGTGAGTCTTACTGTTTATGTAGGCAAGGACGTTTAACAATGATGTGTCTAGCTCAGTTGGACATTAGTTTCTTCCTGCTTGGTGTCCTGCGAAGTCCATGTAACTTCAAATAATTCCTTATTTTTAATATTTCTATAAATTTTTCTTTTACAATTTCCCGAGATAATTGTTCATATTCTTTGTTTCTTCACCATTTCAAGAAATCTCTATAAAGTTTAAATTTTGCCTTGATCCAACCTCAATATCTTTTCATTATTTTTATCTACCTTGCTTTCAAATATTTTTCCAGTTTAATACTTTTATATGTTTCTTTATTCTGTTTTCATTTTCTCCTCTGCTCTTCTGCATAATGCTAAAATTTTACTGTTCATCAGTTCCATTGATGTGTTATATTCCACACATATTTTCAACTATTGAGCTTCCCTATCCTCCTGTTCTGTGATTTCTTACCCGTACCCACTTCCTTCTTTATAGCTTATTGTGATTGCCCCCATCATTATATTGCTTTTCTAACTTACCACACATTTGTGATCCAATCTGTGCTTCTTAAGAGAATTTTTGCATTCTTTCTGTTAAGGCCGTTGATATGATTCAGTTGCTTTGTTTCCAGTCTTTCCTTTCATTCTAGGCACTTTCCCATTGGGCTGGAGCTCTTTTTCAGCTTACTCATTTCTTTGGGTGATTTAGACATTTTCTTTTGATGATTGCTGGGGGTTTTTTCCATTGTTTCGTTTCCATTGCTGTTTTAGAGGAAGAGATTGAGGCGGTTACTCTTCAGGCAACTCTCATTCTGCTGTTTCCCTTTAAGCCCAACTATCCTGTTTGCTTGACTATGATTGTGTTTCTGTGCCACTTAAATCGGGATAGGATGAGAACTTATGATTCCACTGGCAAAGCGAAATAATCCAGGTTGGGGAAACTCCTGTCAGTGCAGTTTGGCATCTTCTCTACACCTGATATTCTTAAACCATGGCCTATAACATTGAGAGGTTGTGATTTGCTTGGCGTCCATGGGTAATGTGTGTCAAGGGCAACACTTGAAACCTAATGTGCCTAGTTCCAAGGACAGTTCTCTCGTATGCCAGGCTGGGACTACAATGCTTAAATATGTATGTAGTAAATCCACAATTTCCCAGAATGCCCTGAAGGTTAGGAGCTAGAAGTGCTGCAGAATTTTCATGTTATAATCTAGTACAGTAGAAGATTAGAGTCTCTCTCCACTATGCCCAACTGAGTCTAGGAGTAAATTCTCAATTACTTAGAATGCCTTGTAGGTCAAGACTCTGAATTGTTATAGTATTTCTTACCTAGTCTTAATCACTGAATGAGATTGCCTGAGACCAACTGAGACCTGTTAAAGACCTTAGCTTAAAAAGGTCAAGGTCTGCCACTGCATCTGGGGCAACCTCCAGTCATCCTGATCTATGTCTTGCCGCTGGACCCAGATGGCTCTGGAGGAGAAAGTGAGGCTGGTGACTTTGCACATCCCTCCTTCACTTAAATCCTATTCACTTGCATGTCATGGTATCACCTCCTTGATGTCATGGTCCTCTCTGTGAGAACAAAGGAAGTAGTAGGAGGCTGCCCAATAGGGACCCAATTGGAACTGGCCTTTTGGACAACACAGCTAATTCTTTCCTTCCTTATTTCCTTCCTTCCTTCCTTCCTTTCTTCCTTATTTCCTTCCTTCCTTCCTTCCTTCCTTCCTTCCTTCCTTCCTTCCTTCCTTCCTTCCTTCCTTCCTTCCTTCCTTCCTTCCTTCCTCCCTCCCTCCCTCCCTCCCTCCCTCTCTCTCCCTCCTTCTCTCTCTCTCTCTCCTTCTTCCCCTCCCCCTCTCCCTCTCTCTCTTTCTCTCTCTCTCCCTTCCCCCCCCTTTCTCCCCCTTCTCCCCCTCTTTCTCCCCCTTCCTTTTTTCTCTTGTATTATACCCTTATATCTTGGAGTTTACCAGCTCGATTTTTTTTCCTTTAAAAATTATGCCTTAAACCCAAATCACTCTGGCTCTCATTAACTGGCCAACAATAGATTCAACACCAAGCCCCACTTGGGTATTATTTGGACCTCGATTGGCTCAAAGCAGTTGTATCTGTTTTGGCCAGAAACCCTGAGAGTCTTTCCCTCCCAGATTGTTTTTTTTTTTACTTGATAAGAGTGGCATTCTCTGCCTTATTTCTTACCTAGCCTTAATCACTGAATGGGGGGGTTGCCTGAGCCAAGCTGAGACCTGTTAAAGTTTGAGACTCAGTCTCAAACTAAGACTATGAAAGACCTTAGTTTAAAAAGGCCAAGGTCTCCCATTCTCTCCAGCACTATCTCCGGTCATCCTGATCTGTATCTGGCCACTGGACCCAAATGACTCTGAAGGAGAAAGTGAGGCTAGTGACTACACAGCCCTTCTCACTTAAATCCAATTAACTTGCATGTCATGGCATCACCTCCCTGATGTCATGAGCCTCTTCAAGAACAAGGTACAAGCAATGAGAACAACAAACAGTATTGTATTACAGTAGAGTATAGCAGAGGGTTGGTGTCAAACACAAATAGAAACATGGACCACTAAACCGTATCTAAGTATCCCTATGGGCCTTGTATTGACTTAGTTTTAAAATATAATATTATCTATGTTTCATTATATTTTTATTTATTTTGTTAAATATTTCCCAATCACATTTTGATCCAGTAGGGTCTTGTAAGGCTCATAAGCCATGTGTTTGAAGCCTCTGTAGTGAAAGATTAAGCAATGATCTTTATTTGAATATTTCCTGCCAAAAATCATTTCTAGCACGTACTTCCCTGACTTAGCAAATAGAGCATACCGAACATAAATTGTACTATATAACATGTGCTATAATGCTGATATAAGGGGACAAAAATATCATCCAAGGCAAAAATGCTCAGAATCTTAGGAGGCCTTGAGGCAAATAAGGTCTAGATTAATGTACATTGATTGTTTTGTTGTGCATTTAAATTATTCCCATCCAGCTCCAATATACCTTTCTAGATTTATTTCTTATTACTTCTTTCCCATGTCCCATATCCTAATTTACCTGACCTCTTTACTCTTTTCAAGTCCTGATATTCCATCTTCTATCTCTGCACCAATGCACAGACTATTCCCCACACCTGAAACATACTCTCCTCCCACCTTTGCCCCTTAGTATGCCAGGGTTCTTTCTAGGCCCAGATCATTTATGTAGCCTTTCCCGATCCTACAAGTTACAAATACTCTCCCCTTCTCTGATTAGCTTGTCTGAAGCTTATATCCTCCTAACAGAACATAAACTCCTTGAAACAGAAACCAATTTTCATTTTGTCTTTGTATTATTTGTAACTAGGTGGTGCCACGTGTAGGGCCTGCGGCCAGGAAGGCTTGAGTTCAAATGTGGTCTTAAACATTTACTAGCTGTGTGACCCACCCTTAGCAAGTCACTTAAATTTTCTATGCCTCAGTTTCCTCATGTGTAAAATAGATACAGTAACAGTAGCTACTTTGCAGGGTTCTTATGAGAACTATATGAGACAATATTTATGTTACTTTGTAAAATTTTAAGCCCCATTAAAATGCTACTCATCATCATTTTTATTGTTATTAATTATTTCCTAGTCCAATATCTTTCATGGACAATGTACTAAATATGTTTTTTTTTTGCTTGAACTAGACTGCTATGATTTTTCTTTCTTTCTTTTATTTTATGGTTTGTCTTGTCTTTTTCTAAACGTAACTGGAAGTAACTTAGCGCTTAGCACAGTGCCTGGCACGTAGTAGCTATTTATTAATTGATTGAAGAAGATAAAAAAGATAAAATCATAGAATTTAGAGACTTTGGGATGCATCAAATCAAAACTCTTTATTTTGTCAAATGACAGGCCAATTACAAAAGTCCAGTCCTCCCAGTCCCTCATTTGTGAGGACTTTGGTTTGTTGGGCTTGATTCAAAATTAAAAAAAAAATAAACAAATTGTCGAACTCGTTAGTCTGCCTTGGTATTACTTGAAATCAGTTGTTTTTACTGAATTCGTTAGCTTGTTTGTATTTTTGTTTTATTTGAACAGATTTATATAGGCAGAACATCCCTTCATATATAAAGGTGCTAGCAGCAAGTCCTACTGCTTCAGCTTAAATATTTAGGACACCACTGATTTGATAACATCACAGATGAAAAGAAAGTGCTTGATGCTTTCCACCAGTCTATTGGGCACAGAGCTCAAATGCACAGGCAGTTGTGTTTCAGACTCTGAGGCATTTGTCACATGAAACTGTTTGTTATGGCTAAAGTTAATTGAACAAAATTGCCTTCAAGTGAAAATTATAAAAAAAGAAAACTCTTATACCTGATAGTCTCTGCTTGTCCTACCTGGCTCCCTGGGTTATTGCAAAGGACTAGCTTTGCTGATGAGGGGTGACGCCAGGTGTCTCTTATCAAGATTTTGTCCCATCTCTCCTTGTCATCTTTGTGAGATTTTACTTCAAGTATCCTTGAGAAGAAATTCCTTTTTCTGTGAAGTGCTAAGCTTCCTCTTTAAATATTAATGATTAAGTTTTATACTGCTACCTTCCCCAAATGATGTACCTTAC
Organism: Phalanger gymnotis; assembly: GCA_028646595.1. Taxonomy (NCBI): domain Eukaryota; kingdom Metazoa; phylum Chordata; class Mammalia; order Diprotodontia; family Phalangeridae; genus Phalanger; species Phalanger gymnotis. The sequence continues at coordinate 19,212,361 of CM053624.1, forward strand.
ATAAAAAAACATCTGCCTCCTTGGGAGAAGCTGCCTGCAGGGAACAATTCTACAGATACTAAATTTCCCCTGTTTTAGAAGGAGGAAAAGGAGGTGGATTCTTTTTTCTTTTCTTTTTTTTAATGAGGCCCATTAAGAAACAATAACAAAATTGGCTGAGAAGCCATACAAGCTGCCAGTACAAGTTGGCTTTACTGGATGGGACAGAAGGTATGGTGGACATACTAAATATAGTAGCATCTCTTTGGAATTCTGATGTCAGCAGGAAAGACATATATATCAACAGACTCTATCAGACTTTAAAATACGAGGCCTCATGGTATAGGCAGAGGTTACTAGATTTACAGCTCAAGATCTGTAACAACAATGCTACTTGCCACCACTGTGACTGTGTAAGGCCAATAACACCAGCACACAGGAGGGTTGCTAGCACAGGTTCTTTGAGCTGCTTTTGTGAGGAAAGCAACTTTAAAGGGTTTACAATCTCACTTTAAATACACACACACATATATCTATCTATCTGTATCTATGTCTCTGTCTCTGTCTCTGTCTCTCTTTCTCTCTCTCTCTCTCTCTCTCTCTCTCTCTCTATATATATATATATATGTATACACACACACACACACACACACACACTTAGTTCAAGGGGAAAAGTTAGTACCCTGAACTTCAGAGAAAACACCAACATAAATTAGAAGCATAAATTGTATAATTGTATAAACAGAGCACAATAACGCAAATCAGCAGACAGGCTTCTAGCTGTCTATCTAAGACATTACATACATAGTTACCAGAGAGAGAAGCACCAACATCTGGGTTTTTTTAAAGCCAGGGGGGCTCCAATGGCTACCTAGAGTCTTGTCTGGTCAAATCACATGACACTCTTCCAGTGAGAAAGCCCCAAGCAAAATGTTAACCTCAGAGTTATATGTACACTTCTTCAGGGTCAGAGGGTATCACAACCATGTGATTCAAACCCATGTGAGCTAAGCTGTCCTATGACTTCAGCAGATCATCAAAGACAATTCAAAGACTCTTGATTTAATCAAAGGCAATTGATTGCCTTGGTACTGAGAAGCACTCCAAAACAAAAGGCAACAAAAGGTCCCACTTTACTTGCTATTACAAGATCTTGGTTCCAATCCCAGCTCTGATGTTTACTAAATTGCTTGACTTTTGGTGGTCAATTGTCAATATGTATTTGTTAAGTGCCTATTGTATGCTAGACACTATGCTAGGTGCTGAAGGTAGTATTACAAAGAACCGAACAATCCCAACTCTCAAGGAGTTTTCATTTAAGAGGGGATAAATCATTGAAACTCCAAGGGCACTGGTTTCTTAATCTATAAAATGATGGGGTTGGAGCAGGAAGTCTCTTCCATCTCATCTGTGCTCTTACAATCTTTACATAGTTTGGATAGGATATGAGGCAGCATGGTACTTGTAAAAGACAGCTAGTTTTGGTGTAAAAGGACATTGGTTTGAATTTTGGCCCTGCTACTTCCTGTCTGGGCAAATGACTTCCCTTCTCTGGGCCTCAGTTTCCTCCCCTATAAAGAGAAGGAATAAGACTATTAGACTCAGACTGTGAGTTCCTTGAGAGCAAAGACTATCTATCTATCTATCTATCTATCTATCTATCTATCTATCTATCTATCCACCTATCTCTACCAAAATTTCTATATATGTATCTGTCTGTCTGTCTATCTCTCTATCCACCCATTTGTGTATCTATCTATCTGTCTATCTATCTATCTATCTATCTATCTATCTATCTATCTATCTATCTATCTATCTATATCTAGTGTTTCTTTGTATTCTCAGTGCTTAACATAGTACTGAGCACATAGTAGAACCTTAATATATGCTACTTGACTAACTGACTAGATGACCTCTGAGGTCATTTCAGCTCTAAATCTATGATCCTATATTCTCTTCTTGTGTAGGAGAGCCGCAATGGGAAAGGGAAAAGAACATTGGATTTATCATTGGAAGAACTGGGTTCAAATTTTGGTTCACTTACTTATTACTTATGTGGCCTTAGGAAAGTTACTCTCCATCCCTGGATCTCACTTTCCTCATTTGTAAAATGAGGAGTTTAGACTAATTGATATCTAAGCACCCTTCTAGCTTTAATTCAAATAATTTAATGATTCTTTATAAAAATAGTGATCATCTCTAACCATTCTAGAGAGAAATTTGGAATTTGAGCAATTTTCCCAAAGGGCAATAAAATTGTGCATACCCACTGATCCAGCAGTACCACTGCTAGGTCTGTATTCCAAAGAGATAATAAAAAAGGAAGAGGACCCGTATGTACAAAAATATTTATAACAGCTCTTTTTGTGGTGGAAAATAATTAGAAATTGAGAGGATGCTTATTAATTGGGGAATGGCTGAACCAGTTGTGGTATATGAATGTAATGGAGTACTATTGTGTTATAAGTAATGATGAGCAGGCAGATTTCAGAAAAACCTGGAAAAACTTACTGATGAGTGAAATGAACAGAACCAGGAGAACACTGTATACAGTAACAGCAACAATGTGCAGTGATCAACTGTGATAGACTTAGCTCTTTACAGCAATACAGTGATCTAAGACAATTCCAAACGACTCATAACGGAAAATGCTATCCATATCCAGAGAAAGATTGATGGAGTCTGAATGCAGATCAAAGCAAAATTTTCCACTTTCTTTGTTTTTTCATGCTTTTTCCTTTTATCCTGTTTCTTCTTTCACAACATGACTAACGTGGAAATATGTTTTTCATAATTGCATATATATAACCTATATCAGATTGCTTGCTCTCTTGGCAAGGGGGAAGAGAGGAAGGGAGGGAGAAAAATTTAGAACTCAAAATCTTATAAAAGTGAATGTTGAAAATTATCTTTACAAGTAATTGGAAAAATAAAATACTGTCTAAAAATAGTGATCACAGAATAATACATCCATTGACTATTGCAAAGTCATCTCTAGGACATATAGTTCAGTGAAAAGGGTACTACATTTAAAGTCAGAGTATTGTCATTTTGCCCCTTATTACCTGTCACCTGGCTCAAATCTTTCTCCCTCTCTGGACCTCAGTCTTCAAATCTGTACAATGAAATATTGGACTATTTGGACCCAAAAATCCTTTTCAACTCTAAATCCATGTTCCTATGAATTTAGAATATTGAAAGTAGGGAAGTTGCTCTCTCTCTCTCTCCCTGTATCTATATCTATGTCTGTATCTACATCTATATCTATATCTCCCTATCTCTAATATCTGTAGACATATACATATTTGTATACACATGTGTGCATATGTATATATGTTTATAATACACGCATGTATATGATTATATATACATATATGTTTATAATATATACACATGCACATATGCATGTCTGTCTCTATACATATAAAAGTCCATCGATCCCATATTAAGAATCTCTTTATTCTATCTAATGTATGGCTAGGGACTAGGGCTAGACCTGTAATTTCTTTGGTATTGGGAACTCTTGGATGAGGAAATTCCCTCTCCTAATGCAGATTGGGGCCTTATCACTAAATTATTGTATCATCAATTTAGAACTGATAGAGACTCCAGAGGCCATCTAGCCCAACCCCTTTATTTTACAGCTGAGGATACTGAGGCTGGGAGAGGTTAAATACCTGACTTAAGGTCATGAAAGTGTGAAATGGTAGAGATGAGATTTAAACTCATCTTCTTGTGTTGCTTGGAAACCATCTTCTATTCATTTGATATAATTTCATGGACTTCCACACACAGGAACATCTGCCTCATATACCAAAACTTATGATGACTGGACCACTTCACTTCAGGTCAGTCATTCATGACCCTGATGATACCCTCTCTGCCAGATAGAATATGGGAGTCACCTTTGATACCATACTACATTCTGCCTTCTTCTACCTAACATGAGTCTCTCTTCTCCCCTATGAAGCACGGCAGCTTGAGACAAATTGCCAACACCAACAAATCTACTGTAGTGTGACTACAGTGACACTGTATTTGTGGACGTTTCTCCTTGCTCTAACTTGGAAATATGACAAAATACTTGGATTATAATTGTAGAACTAGAATGGAATTTTGAGGCCATCTAACCTTCTAACACCCTCATTTTGCAGACAAGGAAACTGAGCCTAACAGTCAAACCTAAAATTGTTAAAAAGTAAACATTAAACTCCATCCCTTTGACTACTGCAGCAGCTATTATTAGTACCAAAGGCAAATGAAACTCCACATATCACTTGCTTGGGTCTCTAGGGTTAGCTTTGATCAAAGGCAGCAATCAGATGGGGAATTAAATTTGATCACTGAGACACCCCAGAGGCAACACGCTCTGCTTTTCATCTCCAACGTTTGTTTTGTGTTGTATAGATGTATCCTGGGACCAAAAATGTGCTTTTCTTCCCAGCCTCCCCCTTCCTCTTTTGGAGATGTTTTAATGTATGCTTAGAAAGCCAGCGGTGTTAAAGAGAAATCAGAGAGACAGAGTAGATTTTTCAAGTCTAAGGAATCAGCAGGTTTTTAAGGGCTGTTTCTCTGCTGTTATGTGACAGATGAATGATTGATGAATAGTAAAGGAGAATTACTGTTCTAAGCTTCATGCACACAAAAAGGGCTTTATTTGAAGGTTTTGTCTTTCCCAGAGGAAATCTTTTCATTTGATAAAATACTTGAGAATAGAAAGGGAAAATGACACAAGGAAAGACTGACTTGAAGATGAACTTCAGTGACACAAGATTCAGACATATTAAAAAACAGAGATACGAGAGAGCTTACCCTTGGCTCAGATGACGTTATTGCGTCTCCATTCTGCTGGAGGCACTGAATCATCAAGGAAAGCCACTCTCAAAGGATGTGATCTCTCATCTGTGAGGGCCACTGAGGAAGCTGGGGAGAATCATCAGCCAAAAATATACTTTGGTATCCAAAGAGCATGCTAATTCACCATGAGTGGAATTCTGAGTTGGTTGGTCCATTCCAGCAGATTAGGAATTGTTCGAGTTACTAAATTGTTCATGCCCTTTGAATCAGAGATTCCATGACAAGGACTATATCTGAAAGAGGCTATTGACCCCAAGGAAAAAAATCCATTTCTTTAGCGGTGTTATTTGTGAAGATGAATATTAGGAAATAGAATGTAGTCTCAATGGCAACATAAATGTTGCTGTGTCTTAAAATGATGAATATGAAGAACTAAGAGAAAGACTTAAAAAAAACAGTGTGAAAGTATTCAGACTGAAGAAAGTAGAACCAAAAGAAAAAATTTAACCCAATGTACCAAGCACCTACTAAGGCCCTACTAATGCCAGGTACTGTGCTGAGCCCTGGGGTACAAAGGCCTTCCCTTCCCACCCCCAGGTTTACATCGTATACAATCCTTCAGACAGTCAGTAACTCTTAAGCACCTACTAGTTGTGTCTCATTGTGTGAGATACAAAAAAAAGCAAAAGATAGTCCCTACCCTCAAGGAGTCTAATAGAGGAGAACACATTCGAACAAGTATGTATAGAAAAGCAATGAAATGCTTACAGTAACATAAATAAAACTCTAGTCACTTACAATGCATAATGTCAGTCAAGGTTACAGGGCACATCCTGCCTTTATGCTAACAACTAATACACTTATTATTTACTTTTCATCTACTATGTCACCTGGCTTCAACTCCACTGAATGAGATACTCTGTGGTGCCTTCTCCTCTCTAAGCTATAGATCCCTATGTGTGGGAGAGCAACTTCACCCAAAATTAAACTCAGAGGCTTCTCAAGGTAGAAAGTAGGAAGAAATTTTAATACAATCCAGCTGGAAAGGGTGGTCTTTGAACCACTAGACAATCGGTAGGGAGAAGAGGCGCCCAGAGGGCAGAACCCAGCTATATACCCTAACACAAACAACCCCCACCTGCCACTGACCTTTTTACTCTCATTGGGGAGGTTCGGGCTCCCAATCTAAACACGAAAATCTACCTTAGGTACAAGGAACAAGGAAGTGCTAATTTAGCCAATACCAACTCTTAACAATTGTATCCTTCTCATGCTGAGGGAGGGGGTCAGGCTGCTCTAAGTTTCAGATTCCTACAGGTCAGGTGATTTTTAGTAACTGGAAACTTAGGCCTAGCTGTCAATTAGAAGCCCTGAGCCAGGCTGAAAAGTCCTCAATTTACAAAAAGGCTGAGATTTAGATTTTATGAGAGGTCTTCACCATCCCATTCACCTACAAAGACATTCTTCTTCAGGGCTCATCAATTGTAGCATGGATGGGGTTATGAGCTGCCTTTATGGAATCACAGATCCCTAAAGTGTTGGCAGAAATTGGTTTGACTTTTTGAAGACAGATGTGCTAGTCCTGATGACCATTTTAGAGAGTTTCCAGGGTAAGCCAGCTACCGTGGCTTCTTTCTCATTTCCCTCTGAAATCATGAAAGATTCAGGGTGCCTTCCAAATGGGGATGAAGAACCAGACTGTTAGGTCTCTTGGAGATCATCTAGGATGGTCAGCCCCGTAACTGAATGGATCATAGGGCCATATAGCATCAGACATTTAGTGCTAGAAAAGATGAGTTCATTTAGTTCTCAATACTCTAATTTTACAGGTGAGGAAGCAGGTCCATGGAGGTTAAATGACTCATCCTAACTCCCACAAACCTTAATATCTGTGTAGTGTTTAAAATAGTACTTCAAGGGGCTTCCACATTTCCTGGAGACTTGCTCTGGCTACAGTCGAAAGCTAAATTCTATTTTTAGCAGATGTTATCCTCTTCCACAGTCTTTCAATCAAAGTACATTTTTTTCCAACCCTGGACCTATGGGTTCATGACTGACATATGTAATGATAGATGTCAGATGAATTGGGAGAAGAACCATTAATGCATTGGATGTTAGGTACATCATTATCCTGAGGAAGGATACAATCTCTCCATCTGTCAATATTATGGGGCAGATTTTCTCCTTCTAAGGAAAAAGATGGCTTCCTGTAAGACTCAGCTTGAATGATATCTTCTACAGGAAGTTTTTCCTAGTCTGTCCTTCTCTCATTGCCAGTACCTTTCTTCTGAGGGTATCTTCCACCTGTTCTGTGTATATCTTGTGTGTATAGGATTATTTACATATTATCTTTCTCATTAGAATTTGAGCTTCTTGTGGATTGGGACTGTTTTCTTTCCTCTTTATCCTGAGGGCTTATTACAGTTCTTGGCCCTTAACAGATGCTTATGAAGTGGTTGTTGTCCAACAGACTAGAAATTTAGGTCACCCCTATGTGGCTTTCCTTGAGCTCATTCCCCAGGTTATCAAGTGAAAAGCAAGAATGCTTAAAGTGGGTGGTATCTTCTCTGGCAGACTTTATAAAGGGGAAATATTTTCTCAGGGTAAATCATGTTGCATCATGAGTCTATTTGAGTACTATTAGTATAGTGGGAGAAAATTAACAAGAAATGATATATTTCTTAATTAAAATATATCAGAATATGTAGTATTTTAGAAAAAAACACTTTTATCCAATTTATAATTTTAAAGCTTAATTTTAAAGGTGGGATAACCTGATTTCACATGAATAATTGATACTTCCCTTCACAGTAGATGGGGGAGGAATGAGAGGGAGAGAAAGAATTTGGAACTCAAAATAAAAAAAAAGTGCTAAGGTAAATAATAAATTAAAAAATAATGGTAGCATTACCATTTTACGGATAATAATATGGATAAAATAATACCATTCATACCAATGGATGAAGAGATAGACTTACAGTCAAGAAGACTTGAGTTCAAATCTGGCCTCTGAAACACACTAGTCATGTGACCATGGGAAAGTCACTAAGTCAGTCAATGAACCTAAAGTAATTCTGGAAGTCTATAATTTAAAGATGAGTGGTTAACTATTTAGGTGTAGCAAATTTTCACCCTGGGAGTTTTCAGAACTCAGGACATCAATCAACAAATAATCCTTAAATATTCATTTACCTTCTGTTAAAGTCTCCCTGATGACAGCTGAATTCATTTTCTGTTACCCATTCTTTTTCCCAATGTCTAGGTCAATGTAAAGGAGGGATGGTGTGAGGGAGTTTTCTCCACATCTCTATTCCCTCCTGGTGGCTGGACTCCAACTTTGGAAATGGAATCTTCAGTTCTCAAATGCAATTCTTTACTGATGAACTGACTTAGTGATAGATAGAATGCTGAACTTACACATAGGCTCTGAGTTATATCTGGTTTTTTTCAGTAACAGGATGTTTTCTGTTTGTTGTCATCCGCTTTCATCCAATGCTCAAAGTATTATAATCCTTTTATATCTGTGAGGGTTTATTTATATGTTGCTGTTAAGTTCCCAAGCATTCTAAAACATTTTAGCTTACCCTGTTGATTGATTAAATTTAAGTTTCTGAACCTGCTGTGATTACATTAACTGAGGTGAAAGTAGAATTACCGCCCTTACTTATAGTTCAGTTGTTTCACTGTCCTGTCTGACTCTTTTGACCCATTTGGGGTTTTCTTGACAAAGATATTGAAGTGCTTTACCATTTCCTTCTCCAGCTCATTTTTTTTTTTGCAGATGAGGTAACTGAGTCAAACAGTGTTAAGTGACTTGCTCAGGCTCACACAGCTAGTAAGAGTCTGAAGCTAGATTTGAACTCAGTTCTTCCTGACTCCAGGCTCTGTGCTTCTCTTGCTCTGTCCACTGAGCCACCTAGCTGCCTTTACCCTTAAGTATCTACAAAATGAATCCAAGTTGTTTTTTTTTGGGGGGGGGATGGAGTGGGGCAAGCATCTGGAGGGAAAAAAAGAAAAGCTTCATGGAGAATGTGGCACTTGATCAAAGTTTTCAAATAAAGAAGGAATTTTAAAAGGTAGAGGTGAGAAGGAAGTTCAGTGCAGGCATTTCAGGGCACGCGGACACATCTAGGAAATGTTTGCCCTCCAAACGTTCATGCCCTACAATTCCTTCAAGCTGACTGGACTTGTAGCTCCCTGTTTTCTCCCAGATTCAAATATAAAATCCTCTGTTTCCCTTTTAAAGTCCTCCATAACCTGGCTCCTTCCTACCTTCCCACTCATCTTGTACCTTACTCCCTTCTATATACTCTATGATTCCATGATATTACTTCCTATGCCCTTTACCACACAAGACAGTCCATTTCCTGACTCAGTGAATTTTCGTTGGCTGTCCTCATCTCATCAATTCCACCTCCATAGCTTCTTTTGAGTCTCAGCCAAAGTCCTATCTTCCACAAGACTTTCCTTCCCAGTCTTCCTTAATGGCAGAGCCTACCCTCTGAGATGCTTTCCAACTTATCTTGCGTATTACCTTGTTCGTACATAATAATTTCCATGTTGTTGGTCCTGTTAGACTAAGTTCCTTGAGAGCAAGGATTGATTTTGTCTTTCTTTTTATCCCCAGAATGTAGGACAGTGCCCATCTATTTAATAAATGGTTGTTTCATGACAATTAGAATTATCTCCAAGCTATCTCTGGGGATAGTGGCATCTGTCTTATTTGAAACCTTTATGTTGCAGAAGGGAATTTTGGTTTAGGCCCATTGAGATGCCCTCTGAGGTCCCTTCCAATAGAGAGATTCCCAGAAACAGCCACACATGGTACTCATTATCCCAATTAGAATGCAATAGCTTCGAGGAGAGAGACTGATTAGTCTTTGGACCGCTGGCATTTATCACCATGCCTGGCAATAAGAAGCATTTCATAGAGGTTATTGATTGATTGATTGACCCAACTTCTCATCTCGTGCTGTCCCCAGATGTTTCAGTTATTTCTTCCCCACTCTTTTCCTCACCCCTTGCTAGCAGAACAACGATGGGCTAGGAAGCAGCAGCCTTCAATTACTCTGGAACTCTGGATCTGGAGGCCGAGCATCAATTTTGATTCACTGTCTCCAGGTAAACTAGGGCAGAATAGGTTAGATTAAGAGGCATGAATAAATCTTAATTCTACTGAGATTTATTTCTGTCAGATAATAAACAGAGAAATATTCTGCTTTATCTAAAATATGCCATTGATTTCAAGGTTGCAAAAGTTAAATGTTACTCTAAAATTGAATTCTGGGCTGCCTAGTAAATGTGGCTTGAAGTATGGGTACAGTGTAGGTCACTGCATAGACAGGAGAAGTGCGTCAGGTCAAGACATTGATAGGAAACATGTTGAGCAGATCAAGACCCAGGAGGAGTGAGAGGCAGGTCAGGGCACAGACAGGAAGATAGGGGCAGATCAGGGCTGAGACAGGAGATTTGGGGACAGGTCTGTGCATAGATAGGAGAAATTCAGTAGGCAATGGAGAATGGCTATGAGCCAAACAATGGATTGTACTGTCATGCTGGAAAAAATCCAGGTTGCAGAAACAGGGTTGCATTTGTTCTGATTCTCCGAAAACAAAACAAAACAAAACTTGAGAACTGAAGGATGGCTATAATCTTGATACTTAAAATAATAGATCATTTCATTTGGTATTTACCAACAGCCCTAGGAGTGAAACAGTTGATTCTAAACTGGTATCCTCCTTTCCTGTCTCTCCTCTCTCTGGTTCATTCTCCATAAAGCTACAGAATTGATATTACTAAAAAACAGAGCGGACCTGTCATCCCCTTACTCAAAAACTTTAAGTGGTTCCCTAGTGTCCATATGCTAAAATACATAATCCTCAGTCATTCCTAACACTTCATTTCCTGCTCTCTTCTTACCTCCCTAAATTAGCCAGAGAGGTGTTTGTCATGAAGATTCCTCTGCATCTAGAACGCAACCTCACCTTGTTTCCCAATCCCTTTGCTTCCTTTGCAGCACACTTCAATGAAACCTTTTCTGATTCTTCCAAGTTGGTGATTTCTCCCACTTGAAATAATTTGGGAGAGCCCAATGAGAGCCCAGTCTTTATGCCTAGCGTGATCTGCCTGATGTAATCCCTATATGGATATCAGATCATGCTCAAGTATTCTGTGGCTATTTCCAGTCTGCTTGTGATGTGGCAAACAAAGCCTTTTGGAAAAGGTCCTGTCCACTTGACCTTGTTCTCTCTTTCCTGCCTGGCTCTATTCAAGTGAAGAAGCTCTAGCTGCTGTATGCAGATAGATATAAAGACACCCACAACCTTAGCCTGTCGCTGTTGCTGAAATTTCTATTTGGAACTTCACCCAAACCCACTTAATTGTTAAATTCAATAGTTTCCCCTTGGGTCTCATCCTTGACCTCCCTACAGCTTTGGATCCTGTTGACCAGCTCCTGCTGAGAGATAATCTGACTGACATAATGTGATGCTGGTCTCCATCCTGTCTGAGCACTCTCCTCACTACCTTTAGCTGGTTCATCACCCTCCTCCCTATGTGTGGATACCCAACCACACTCTGCTCTGGGTCCTTTTCTCTTCTCTCTCTGAATATTCTTTGGGGAAGGTGGTGGAGATCTCATCTACACTTATGGTTTCCATCAAACCTAAAACTCCAATCTCATATTTCTAACTATCTCCTAGATATCTACTATTGATTATAAAAAGTGAGAACGGCATCATCAAGAACAGATTATACAGAAGAAACCTCTCAATTAGTAAAATTGTTAAACTGACTGTTAGGTGAAATTTAGTTTAACTTGATTTTTGGTCAAGTTTTTGACGAAGTGTCTCATACCATTCTTGTTGAAAGGATGGGAAAGATTAGACAATAATTCAGGTGGATGGATTCAGTGATGACAGCATTCCTGAACTTTGAGAGCTATTGTTAATGATCTAGTGTCAATGTGACAATAGGTTTCCAGGTCTCCAGGGATCTGTCCTTGGCCCTGTGCTGTTCAAAATTTTATAAATGCATGGATGGCATTCTTTTCCAACTTGCAGATGACACAAAGCCGGAGTGATAGCTAACACACGGTGATGGAGTAAGGATCTAAAAGTATCTTGACAGATTAGGGTATTGGGCTAAATCTAATAAGATGGAATTCAGTAGGCAGGAATGTAAAAATCTCATGCCTAAGTCCAAAAATTCAACCTCACAAGTATAAGATAGGTGAAGAATGATTAGTGAGTAGTTGTCCTGAAAAAGATCTTGATATTTCAATGGACTACAAGGTTAATATGAGTCAGCAGTATGAAGTAGCAGCCAAAAATTCATAAAAAGCCTAAAACAATGCAATCTTGGGGTATAGTTTCATATTCAATTCAAATTCTATGTTTGAAGTTGAGATGGACTTCATTAATCATAAGAGCATCGCTTTTAAAGCTGGAAGGGACCTTAGAGAACATTGAATACAAAGCCTCTTATTTTATAGATAAGAAAACCGAGGTACATAGAGATTGTGACTCATAAATCTAGTAAGCTTCCTGACTCCAAGGCCAACAGTGTATTACTATTCTACACTCTTTTAATGGGGAGGAAGGGATAGGGTAATCAAAGGCCCCAGTAATGGAATCATTAAACCTACAGTTGCCCTACTTTCAGCCTCCCCACTAGATATAAGTGCAGAAGCTGGAAGAAAGAAATGAAAAGAATTAAAATAACACAAATATAAAGTTTGGCTTATTTTTTTGCATAGAGAGACACTGAAACCCAGTATTATTCCACTTTCTATTCTCTGAATTCTATGTCATTGTTGTTTGGTTGTTTCAATCATGTCTAACTTTTCATGAGCCCATTGGGGTTTTCTTGGCAATGATACTGGAATCTCTCTCTGCTCATTTTACGGATGAGGAAACTGAGGCAAACAGAGTTAAGTGACTTGCCCAGGATCACACAACTACTAAGCGTCCAAGGTTGGATTTGAACTCAGGTCTTCTTGAGTCCAGCTCTGTCACTCTCTTTGTTGTACCACTTAGCTGCCCCCTACATTATGTAGATTCACTTCAATTTTGGTCCCATTCCTCCAAACTTCAATCTGTATCTGTTAGTCCACAGATTTCTGACTTTGAGATCTCTTTTGATCCCTGAAATAGGGATTTGCCAACTAGCCCTCATTTCTGCAATTTTATTGTTTATCCCTGCAGTTTTATTTGTCCACTAATGCCTAATGTGCTGACCTCTCAACTCCATTGTCTTTTGCTTCATCCAGTTCTAATTGAAAATGTGTGGCAAACCCAGAGCAGTGAATAAAGATCAGGATTTGGACTATGAGGGCCTGGGTTTGAATTCTGGCTCTACCAGTCAGTGGCCGTGTTTGGCCATAGTCATCATTCTACCTATATGTTCTCTGTATGTAAAAAAGAGGAACTTGTACTGTGTCTTCTAGCCCTAAATTGTATGATCTGCAGAACCTTGGGATTTGGAATTAGTCTCCTTCCTGAGGAATTTTAGCCTGAGAATGATTCCTCTTTGACTATAGTCCATAGCTCTTGGGCATACGCCTACCCAAACTTGTTACCTTGAAAATCACAGAGCTTTTGATACTGACCCCATCTTTGGCCCATGCACAGATGGACTCTACTCATATGAAGCTAAACATTGCATCCCTTAAATGGTAGAGCAGCAACAATAAATGTTATTTTTTTGACTATGAATGAGAAGTAGATGTTAAGAGAAGTGGGGAGGCAAGGAAGAATCAAGAATGACTTATTTCTCTTGCTCCTTTTCCTGTTTCCAGGTAGGGGCACTGGCTTTAGGAGAAATAAAAAATCCATTAACAAGAGAATGTGATCAGTCTAATGAAAGGTAATGTTAGATAGAAAGAAATGCTGACCTTCACCTTTGGGCAGCCTACTGCAATTCAGCTGCCAAATGAAATGGGGTAATAATAATAATAATTATTATTATTATTGCTAATGGCTAACATTTATATATCACTTGCTATGTGCCAGGCACTGTACCTAACATTTTATAAATATTATTTAATTTTTTTGGAGGGGGGAAGGCAGGACAACTGGAGTTAAGTGACTTGCCTAAGGTCACACAGCTGGTACATATGTCAAGTGTCTGAGGCCAGATTTGAACTCAGGTCCTCCTGTCTCCAGGGCCAGTGCTCTACTCACTGCACCACCTAGCTGCCCCCAAATATTATTTCATTTAATCCTCACAACAACTATGGGAAGTAGGTGCTATTATTATCCCCATCTTAGTTAAGGAAACTGAGACAAACAGAGTAAGTCACTTGCCCAGTCCATATAGCTATTACATGTCTGAGGCCATATTTGCACTCAGTTCTTCCTAACTCTAGGCCTGGTACTTTATCCACTGTGCCATCTAGCTGATATGAGATAACATTGTGGTTGCATATTCCTCCTCCTCAAATTTTCGGCTTCAGCCTGGCAGATTAGAAATAGCTGAAATTCATGGCTAAGAAAAATTCATTCATTCTGGTCCACCCATCCTTACATTATTTCACTTGTGCCTGAGTTTTAGGACCAGACTTGTTTTCTTTTATAGTGATATTTTGATAAAAATAAAATAATTCCAACAAGCCCTGAGAAGGGCTATGTGTCTGTTTGGGAACAGTCACTTTAATCTCTTTTGCTTTGAAAATCTATGGTAGAGGTTTTAGTGTTGCAAGAAATATTTACTTCTTCAACTTTTCTTGTCACTGAAAGAGAACTTTCTGGTGTGTGTATATGTGTGTGTGTATGTGTGTATATGTGTGTGTGTGTGTGTGTGTGTGTTTTTCTTTGATTCAGATCACATGTAACAGAGGGAGAGTTGGGCGATGGCCAGAACACTGAATTTCAAGTCATAGGTTAACAGGACCATAGGTTTAGAGCTAGGCTATTGCTCAGAAGCGATGAGTTAATCACATGCAGTTCGTTGAAGAGGAAGTAGAAGCCTAGAGACAAGTAGTGTCTTGCTCAAGTAGTAACCACCAGAGGTGGTATCTGAACCTGGTGCCTTTGATTCCAAGCCCAGCATTTTCCCATTATTCCTTACTGCCCCCAAGTCGGGAGATCTTGACTCTAGTGTTGGAATTGATACCTACCCTTGCTTTTTGGGCTTTAGATTCCTCTTGGGTAAATAGACCAGGGGGCCTCTGAGGTTTTTTCCTCTTCCAAATCTAAGACCCTCTGATCCTCCATCTTCATCAGATTAGAATTTACTACAGGATTTAGAAATCATCTCTTCCAACTTCTCCTTATTCAGGGGAGGAAACAGGCCCAGAGATCTGAAGTTGTGTCCAATTCGGCATAAATTGTTAAGCCGAGACTCAGTAGAGCCCATTCAGGGACTTGATGTCCAGGAAGGTCTGAGTTCTAATCCTTTCTGATGCTTACTACTTATATGACCATGTACAAATTATTTCTCTCAGCCTTATTTTCTTCTGTAAAATAGGGTTGGTAATACCTGCTGTGCTTAAGTTACAGCAATGCTAAAAGATTAAGTGAGCTAATGTATATAAGGATGGGGATGGGGATTGGACTTGTGGTTTCATTGTACAGGGAACTCCTGCATCAGGAAAGTCTATCCACCAATGCAGGCTGGTACATTCTCTACTACTTACTCAGAAGGGGTATACTTTCTTGTGCCATGGACCCTGTTAGTGGTTTGATGAAGCCAATGGTCCCTTTCTCAAGATAATGTTTTTAAATGCATACAATTAAATATATAAGATTACAAAGGAAATCAATCTTATTAAAATATATTAAATCAAATTTGTGTGCCCCAAATTAAAAAGTCCTGTGTTAGAGAGATTCCGAGGACAATGAGAAGTTAAATGAGTTTCCCAGGAATACGAAGCTAATAAGTGTCAGAGATGAGACTTGAACCCAGGCTTTTCTGGCTTTGTATCTGGCTCTCTAACCACTACATCATGCTGTCTCTTTAAGGTATGTGAAGTGTTTTATAAGATGCTATAATACATACATATATACAGATATACGTGTGTATATATATATGTATGTATGTATGTATAGTTCCGTATGTCTCCTTGTGAATGATCTCTCCAGCACTGTGGCTCTCTTCGCCTGCATGACTCCTATCCAATCCTCCCAAATCCTGTGGCAAGGTTGGGGCTGGGGGTGGGGGAGAGCTCCTTCACTGTGCTAGAAGTCTCTTGACTGAATGACCTGCAATCGATATCCTCTAAGTGTTCTAGGAAGTTCTCTAAGATGAGGAATCTTATCCTGGGGTGCATGGACCTCAAAGAAATCTGTGGACCCTCAAGGAATCCATGCATGTGTTTCAGGTGATCTGTAAACATTGATGGAAAAATAACCTACCTATTTATTTCTACTCATCTTTAACTAAAATTCAGTCATTCTTACAGTTATGAACCAAAAAAAAAATATTCTGAGAATGGGTCCAGAGGCTTTACCAGACTGCCAAAGAGGTTCATGATATGAAATAGGTTAAGAAGCCAAACTCTAAAACTAAGTCTCAGAGAAGACACTAACCTGCATTAATAGAGGTAGTTTCCTCACCCAGCAAAGTCACTAGTCCTATCCCTAGCTTAACATTTACATAGTGTGTTGTGTTTTGCAAAAGGCTTTATATACATTATCTCATTTGATCCTCATTGCAAACCTGTGACATGAATGTTATTATTGTCCCCATTTTACAGTTGAGAAAACCGAGACTGAGAGATATTGAATGACTTGCCCAGGCTCACATAACAAGTAACTGTAGGAGGCAGGGTTAGGATACATGTCTTCTTGATGCCAAGTCCCAGTGCTTTATCCACTTTGCCACTCTTGCCTCAAAAAAAAGCATGACATAATTTCCCAAAGACATTCCAGACCTCTCTCCTACTCCTGTTCAGTCCTGGGCCCAGTTCATCGTTCACCTGTAGCATCTGTCCCAGATCTCTGTATTGATATATATTGATATATGAGTTGTCCCTCCATCTGTACATCATCATTCGAGCAGCTATTGCTAATAAGAGTCTCTGAGTCCAGACCTCATCATTCTGTGCCGCCCCGCCCCCACCACTGCACAGCCTTTCTAATAGAAGCCTTGAAAAGTCATATCAATGCAAATTCTCATCCCCTAAGAAAGTATTGTGGTAAACCCATTGTCCATATTAAATAAATATGTGTGTATGTGTGTGTGTATACATATAAATACACATATACATATATACATATATACATTTCACTGTGGTCTTTGGAAGGGCCAAATAAATAATACAGCTGAAATTACTGAGTTGTTAGAACCAACCAGCCTTCTTTGCTCCTGCAAATTTGTGCTCAGAGGTGAGAAAAAAAAGCAAACTACTTTGAGACTCCTGTTGTCTTAAGTCTATTTTATTCACATAGTGCACTGGCTAGGAATTACAGTCATTTCCACTTAATTCTTCCCTAGTTAATTCAATCCTCCCCTTTATTCAATTAGATCTCCAAGAAGCAAATCATTTGTATTCATTTGGCACCGTCCCCCCCCCCACTCCCCCTACCCCCAGTTCATCTTGATCACTTTCACATGCTAATATGAGCTAATTCAATTGGGATTTATTGAGGCAGCCATTGGAAATTAACCATGAATTTTCTCATGCATAACGTAAAGATTGACCTGTATCTCTCCCATTTGTTTCTCTGTGGCAATGTGCAACCACATGAAATAAAAAGTTGTCTATTGAGTGCAAGGCAAAATTTTTATCAGGATGAGGAAGGACCTACCTTAGAAAACTGAAGAATGAGCATAGGCTGCAAAGGAGTTCATAGATATGCATATTTGCCAAGGTCTTCAGTTTCCTCAGTCTTTGTCTTATTTTCTTTTGTTGGACAGCTCCTAGAGACTGCAAAGAGAGCCACGGGCTTGAAGAGATCAACTAAGGTGTCACAGAAGAGGGGCATCTCACTGATAGCTACTAGGCTTCTTCTCTATGTCCCAGATGGATTCATTAACTACATTGGGAAGAGATGAGGGAGAGGATAGAGTGAAACATGAATCTTTTTCAGGAGAAGGAATTTATGAGTCCCCCCTCAATGCAGAACTTTCATGCCTTTAGTGGCCAATCAATACTTCCTGGAGCCCTGGCCACGTTTTTGTTTAGCTTATTCCATGGAATCTTGTTCATAGGGGTGCTAAGATTTAGAGCCAGAAGGCATCTCAGAGGTACAACTCTCTATTTTGAAAGTGAGGAAACAGATGCTTGGAGAGGCATAAGGTCATTTGACCAAGGTCACCGTAGCAAAACCATAATTTGAACCCATCACAGAGGTCTAAATTTATACATGATGGACCTAAAGCTGAGAGGACTTAGCCACAGTCACATCGCTAATAAGTGTCTTGAAGGAGGATTTTGACTTTGTGTTTCCTGATTACAAGCCTATCACTCTATCCGCTGTGCCACCTCACTGCCTCTGTCTCCAAATTCAGAATTTAAGCCATTTTGTCTGTCTGTTGATTTATGAAAGGTTAAAACAATAGTCGATAAGCGAGGTCATTTGGCTCCCACATTCTCAAAAAGGACAGAGCCATTTGTGGGATGATTCCACGGGACTCCATACAGCTCCTAGGCAGCACTTTGCCACCCACCAATATCTATCCCTCAAAGATTTCTTAACATCCGCACTCCAAGATATTGGGCTGTATTGTATGAGGAACACCCCTACACCCAGAAGTGTCTGAATCTCCAAAAAAAGTCGTTTACTTCTTTCCCTTCATAAGCCCTAGGTGAGATAACTATCATTGAACTTTCAAATAATTTTTTTTGTAGTGCGACAAAAGAAGACCTGTCTCCTATAACCTAGACACTTCTTTATCTCATTTCTACTTCTTTTCTCTACTCGCTCCCCTTATTCTTCAAACATTTGTTGACACATTTAGCAAACCATTCTTAACCAATCACTGTATGCAGAATAGTGTGCTAGATACAGGAGGAGAGAGCAGGTTTAGATAAGACACAGTCCCTATGCTCTTGGAGTTTTGTTTAGTAACATAAAAAGATGGCACAATAGAGCAGGGCTTGGACTTGGAGACAGGAAGGCTTTAACTTGAATCCTGCCTTAGATATTTATTGGCTGTGTTTCCTTAGTCAAGTCATTTAAACTGTATCGGCCTCAGTTTCTTCATCTAAAAATGGGGATAATAATAGCACCTCCTTCCCTGGGTTGTTGTGAAGGTCACATGGGATAATATTTGTAAAGCACTTTACAAACCTTTAAAAGCTAAATGCTTACTATTGTTACTATAACAGTAGTAGCAGGAGAATAAGATCCCTTGCACTTATAGCTCTGATATGCAATGTCACCTGATAAGGGCACTAGGGGGTGAAGAAAAAAAAGGTTGTGTGAGGCTTGGGGGGAAATTTAGAAAATTAACAACCCAGGGGAATAGAGAAAATTTCATGGAGGAGCTGACAACTGAGATGGGATTTCTGTAAAGGATAGATAAGGAATTAGTAGGTAATGTGGGAGAAAGAAATAGTGGGGCAAAGTCACAGAGATAGAAAGAGTGAGAACATATTTGGGGGGCAGGTAGAAGGTCAGGTAGGCTGGACCATAGATCACATGGAGGACAATAGTATGAAATACATTTTAAATGCCTCTGAGGTCTTTCCCAAAGAGGAAAAGGGAAAGGAAATAAGCTACCATGTGCCAGGCACTGTGTTAAGCGCTTTAAAAATATTATCTTATTTGATTCTCACAACAACTCTGGAAGGTAGATGCTATTATTGTTATCATTATATAGTTGAGGAAACTGAGACAGACAGAAGTAAGTGACTTGCCCAGGGTCTCATAGTTACTAGGTGTCTGGGATTGGATTTGAACTCAGGTCCTCTTGATTTCAGGCCCAACACTCTATCCATGGTGCCATGTGGGTTCCCAACTATGAAATTCTTAGATTAACTGATTTAAAAAAAAATCAGTGACTTAGAGGCCCAGGTAACATGAATCTCATATCTGTAGATCATGTAAGGCTAGGATTTAATAGCTATCCTGCTGTTAGAACCCAACGAGATCTCATCAATAGAGAAGAGGGGTTCTTAACTTTTTGTGTGTCAGGGACCTTTGGCAGTCTGGTGCAAACTATGGCTGCCTTCTGGAAACAGTGTTTCTAAATATATGAGATACATAGGATTACCAAGGAAACTGATTATATAGATATTCAGCATTAAAAAAGTTCCTGAACCATAAGTTAATAAACTCTTATTAAAATAATGGACCAAATGTAATTAAATTATGTAACATCCCACACAGGTTGAAATAATGGAATTTTTAAGTAGAAAAGGAGGGAGGCATGGTTAGGCGGAAGTGTCTGTAGAACTCATCGTGGGGTTTTGGTGAGTTTACAAGCTTAGTATAAGTGAGTGAGTGGTGTGTGACATGACTGCCTGGATTGCTTGTGAAGAACTGGAGATACTGATAGGAAAAAAGTATAGTGCCCAGAGTGAGGGAGAGAATACCACCTGGTCACCTACCCTAATCAAGCCACGTATGTGGCATTGCTTTCAGCACTGCCTCATTTTAGACAAGCTGAAAAATTTTCAGAGGGAGATTAAAATCACTGTTTCCTAATCCTCATCCCTGGACTCTTTCCACTGGATGACCCATGTTTCCTTTTAAATACACCGGACAGCCCAGTTCATACTCCTCCAGTCAATTTTAAGAAGCAATCTTAAGAATGAAGAGCCTAATGTGTAGGCAGAACATTGGGCTAGGCCTTGGGCAGACCACAGAACTCCAGAGTTGGAATGCAGCCTCAGGAGCCAGGTAGTTGGTAAAGCAGATAAACACTGGATCTGGTCATGAAGCTTTAAGTTCGAATCTACTATCAGACATTTACTAGCTGTGTGAACTTGGACAAGTCAACTATCTGACCCTTAACCTATAACATGAGGATAATAATAGCACCTACTTCCTAGGGTTGTGCTGAGGATGGTATGAAATAATTGTAAAGTGTTTTGCAAACCTTTAAGCACTAAATAAATGATAGCTCTTGTTATTATCTGTTCCAAGCGAAACTTGAAAGGAACCTCCACAAAGACATACTTAACATCTGGTAGTTTGAGCTCTACTTGACAACCTCCTAAGAAATGGAGACACAAAGATAAGAGAAGGCAAAGATTTGTTCTCATAAAGCCTGTGGTCTTGTAGGGGGCTAAGACATGTACACGCTTAACTATAACAATGAACAAACGATACCAAGTAAGTGTACACGAAGGAAAAATTGAATGCTAGATGTGGGTTCTGGAACTTGGGCAGGATGTTTGGGGGACAAAATTGCTCAGTGGTTAGAGCACTGGTCTTAGATTCAAGAAAGACATGGATTCAAACCCTACCTTAAACTTTTACCTTGGCTGAGTCACTGTGTCTCAATTTCCTCATTTGCAAAATCCTATATTACTTTACAGGATTTTGTAAGATAATGCAAGCAAAGCATATTACATATCTTAAAGTAGACCGTGGGTGTAGACTTGGTGGGGGCTTCAGAGATCATCTTGATTAAAGGCAAGGAAATTGAAGCTCAGTGAGGTTGTGAGTAGCCCAAAGTTATATATATACTAAGCATCAGAGGTATGATTTGAAGTCAGGACTCTGACTCTGGAGCCAGTTCTTTTCCCACCATCACAGTGTTGCCGCCCACAGATGTTAGCTCTTGAGGACAAAGATGATGTTGATGGTGATGATGTTGATGATGATGACTGAATGGGAAACCATTACTTGGGTAACTCAGCTCAACCTCTCCTCCCTCTCCCTCTCCTTCTCCTTCTCCTTCTCCTCTCCAAAGGAAGGTAAATTTTGATGGCTAGAAGCTACGCACTTAACTTGGGGTTTACTGGCTAGGAAGGAAGGAAGAAGATATCTAGCCTTCCTTCTTTCCTTCCCTCCTTCCCTTCCTCCTCCTTCCCTTCCTCCTCCCTCTCTTTCTTTCTTTCTTTCTTTCTTTCTTTCTTTCTTTCTTTCTTTCTTTCTTTCTTTCTTTCTTTCTTTCTTTCTTTCTTTCTTTCTTTCTTTCTTTCTTCTTTCACAAAACCTTAAACCCAGTTCATTCTGAAGCTCATAGATTGGACCACAATAGGTCCCTGCCCAAGCTCAACTTAATGGCTCTATTTTGGGCCCTCCTAGCTTAGAATGAATGTCAATGGTAGCTGTTTCTCTTTGGAACAGCAACCCTGAGGGTCTTTCCCTCCTAGCTTATTTCTTTTTTTCTAATTAAAGAGGCCATCTCTTAACTCACTTCTTACAGAGAATGGGCGTTAGCTCACTCTAAGTGAGTACATGAAAAGGCCTTAGCCTAAAAGGGATAGGGTTTCCCATTGCATCCTGGGTCATCTCCAGTCATGCTGGTGAATATCTGGTCACTGGAACCAGATGGCTCTGGAGGAGAAAGTGAGACTAGTCACCTTGCACAGCCCCTCCCTCACTCAAATCAAAGTCAACTGCAAGTCATGTCATCATTTCTCTGATGCCATGGTCCTCCTCAAAGACGAAGGAGAAACACACCAGAGGTCTTAAAAGAGAATCTGCATCAAGGAAGGCTACATGGAAAAGATAGTCTTTGAACTGGATTTCAGTACATAGAGATGGTGGAGAAAGGATTTCCAGGTATAAGTAAAGTCATATAGGCAGGATAATGTGGGGTAAGTTTGGAGAGATGTAGAAAAATGGAGATAATTTTGCCTGCAGTAAATACATCACAAGATTATGAGGGTCAAATGTGATGATTACAATAAACAAATTGTTTTGCAAATCTTGAAGCATCAGTTTGGTATAGTGCAGTCAGGAGACCTGAGTTCAAATTTTTCCTTTGACATTTACTACCCAGGTGAATTTTGAGAAAATTTCAATTTTGAGAAATCATATTCTTGGCCTTGACCTCAGTCTTCACCTTTGGAAACTGAGGGGTTTGGACTAGAAAGTTTCTTAGGCATTTTCTTTTCCTTTAGATATATTCAAGCTCTAGTTCTTTGAACCCACAGTGGATCAGGTAAAATAGCTAACGTGTTCTTTTGTTCTCTTTTGTGTCAGAGTCAGAACTTGAATATCTTCAAGGCCAGGTTTCTATCCATTGTGCCATGGCGATGCTGACTCTCTTATTAGAATACATTAAATTCTACATCTCTGAAATTTGGAAGAAAAAATGAATTCTGTGGTTGAATTTTTTTTAAGCAAGCAGAGAGTTCTTGCCCTTGGAGCAAAAGAGTTATTTCACTGATGGTGCTTATCCCATGTGATCTTTCCAGTCTGGATGCAAGATTCTTGAATCCCAAATTGATTACAAGTAATAAGGACTTGATGGGCCAAAAAAAAAAGACTGGCACATGCCACTCTCTTTTGACTAGATGCCATTTTGGACTGCCAAGCCATTGACATTTCAGCAAAATAGGATGGAAATTAAACCCTGTTGCTTCCTCCCTTCTGTTTTGAGGGGAGTGTTCTCTCTTTAGTCAGATCTTTTAGCTTTTCAGGGATAAGAGCTTTCTCAATGAGCTTCTGGGGAACTCTAAAACAATCATTTTGGCCTTCTGTTAATTTCATTGTTTAGTGGCTGTTGTTCACCTTAATGGAGAGGCAAAGTAATTCACTGGTAGTGTCAGCTCAATGTCTGGCTTGGGCAGCTCATGGAGATAGGACTTTCTGCCTTTGTTGAAAGAAAGGGTGTTCAGGCAGGCACATTGGAGTGGGCCTATGCAAAAATATTGCCTTAGGACTTTAAATGTTAAGGCCATATTTCAGCCCTTAAAAAAGTTTAACCTTTGGTTTAATGGTCTGTGTTTTCAGACAATCTATTTATTAATTCTGCCCCTGGTACAGAGACATGAAATCTAATTTGAGTGACTTTTGAATTTATTTGAACTTTATGAGTTTAACATTTACCTGAGGAATTACACCCTTGGAAAGGTAGAGTATATGGGGAAAGGTATACCGTTAGTATTTTAGCTTTTTTGACTTCTGACGAAGGTCATAGACCACTTATGGAGAGTTAAGAATTTACTTCAGAGGCCGTCTAATCCAATCAAAGACTCTTGGTGGTTAAAAAAACAAAACAAAACAATCAAAAGCTATAGACCTAGGTGTAGAAGGGAATTAATTGTACAGATTAAAAAAATGAGGCCCAGGGAAGTTAAGGGAAGGGAAGGTGACCAAGACCAAGAAATAGTAAGTGTCAGAGGTGGGATTTGAATCCATGTTCTCTGAATCTGTGTGCCACTAGGCTTAGCCTTCTCTACTAAGAAGAGCTACCAGATCCAATTAAGTGACTGATTTTTGATCGTATGGTCTGAGTCATTGTAGTAAATGATCATGGTTGGTTATAGAAATAGAGTTTCCATTAATTGCTAAACATAAGCTACTGTGTTCTCTTTCTCATTCTGGTGCTAGAGCTGAAGGTGAAGGAAACCCTTAAAAATAAACAAACAGCTACTCAGGTGAGCATGTGCTAACTAAGGCTGTGCTCATTTATCCTATCTTCTAGGCAGCTTCTAAAAGTGATCTCTCTGCACTGTCATGAGTACATAACTCACTTTTTTTTGCCTGGGCAATTGGAGTTAAATGACTTCCTTAGGATCACACAGCCAGTAAATGTCATGTATCTGAGGCAGGATTTGAACTCAGAGTCTCTTCAATCCAGGGGTGGTGCTCTATCCACTGCACCACCTAGCTGCCACCATCCCTTACTCTTGCAATGCTTCAGAAACAGTCAGAGAAGTGAAGGTTTCCCCAAACCATCTACTTTCCAATACGTAGACAGGACCAAATTTCTAATATTGATTAGAAGAATAGGAAATCTCAAACTTAAACGTAATGGGGAAAGCAATGTGGTAGAGTGAATAGGGCATTGGACTTGGAATTAGAAAGACTCAGGTTCAAGTCCTATCTCAGCCATGTCCTAGCTGTGAAACCCTGGGCAAGTAACAATTTCACTGTGCCTCAGCATTCACATCTGTAGAATGATGGAGTTGGGTTCAAAGGCCTCTGTGGTTCAAACTCAGCTCTGAATCCATTTTATCGTTATTGTATACTTCCTTTGGTCTTTTCTCCTTTCCTAACTTTTCTCCTCTTTGAATATCTGAGAAGAGTAAATCACATCCCTTGAAAGATCCCAGGGATATAGGTAGGGCTGGGAGCTGATGCTAACTGGAAAAGTAAACAAGAGAAGGGATGGAGAAGGAAGGGGTGTGAACTGAGGGGACAATGGGGACTATGGAAGATTCACCCTTATCTTGCAGAAGAGTGGTAGTAGAGAAATATAGATTTATTTTTGCATTGCTTGAGAGATTGGTGGACCGAGTGGCCAGGATGTAGGCCTAGGAGCCATGACATATATTTCTCTTTAGGAAGTTGTAAAGATAGAGTTAAATATATGTATATGTATGTGTATGTGTGTCTATGTATGTGTATGTGGCATGTGTATATGTACATACATATATGTATATATGTGTGTATATACACAAATGCATATATATACACGTATGGATACATTATATGGAATGTAGGTATCACTTTCTTAACAGTAATAAATTATTTTAAGCCTAAGGAAAAATGCAATGACTCCTATGGCCTATGTGACTCCCTTTTCTTTGGGTTTAGAGAATTTATTTAATATTAATTTTTATTATAATTAATTTAATATTTATTTATTTTAAATAAATATTTAATTTTAATATTTAAATTTATAAATAAAATAAATATAATAAATTATTATAAATATAATAAATAAAAATAAAATAAAAACAAAAATAAAAATTTAATAAATAATTAATAATAAAAATTAATAAATAAAAAATAAACATTTAATACATATTATTTATTTATTATAATTAATTTAATAAAATTAAATATTAATTAATTAATTTTATTTATTTATTTGAAACAATTTAATTTAAATTTAAACAATTAAATTGAAACAATTTAAAACAATTGTTAGTCCAGCCATAATCACTCCAAGTTCTGAGTCAGAAAAATTCCTAACATTTAGGCAGAGGGTTGAGAACTCTGCCTAATTATACAACTTCATCTATTTCTAGTTAATCTCTGGCCTCTGTGATTGAGGAAAAATTGGTGTACTAGAAATATTTGGTTAATGAAACAGCAAACTACTTTAAGCTATCTGTAAACAGTCTCGGCGGGGTGGGGGGTGGGGAATTGGGGAAAGAGCCGACTTTTTCTCTTCTGCTCTAAGATTTTCATACGGTGGATGGATCTCCTTGATCATCTTCCTCTTCTGCCCCAGTCCAGTACTGTCTTTGCCTCTCAAAGATGTTATGGAAAAGTATGTATCCCAGGTTCTGGAATCCTTATTTCACTCAGCTTGGTGCTTTTATACAGGACATAGAAGGAATTACAAAATCCTCAGACAACTTAAACAAATCTTAATTCAATAGCTCACTTAATTCAATAGTTATAAAGATTTTTCCTACTTCATTTGAAGTCCATTGATCAATTGAGACATGTTCTCATAGTTAAAATAGTAGAGGTAAAATGGGTTGACACAAACATACACATACACACACACACACACACACATAGGGAGAGACAGAGAGAGAGAGAGAGAGACAGAGACAGAGACAAAGAGATAGATAGACAGAGACGGAGACAGAGAGAAGAGAGAGGGAGAAAGAGAGTATTACGCTGCCGTATTCCCATATCATTAAACCAAACCAGCAGAGAACAGTAGGCCAAGAAAAGACTTGAAGACATGGGGAATTCTTTTCGCATAGCCCTGAGATGCATATTCTAAGTGACACTTTGGATTTACATTCATGTTTGGAACCAATGGTTGCTCAATGAAAGACATCTGTTTTGTTATTCTCCTTTCATTAAAATATCATATGATCATAGATTTCAATCTGGAGGGGACTTCACAATCTATCTTGCCCAACTTTACCATTTCACTGAAAACTAAAGTCCAGAGAGGTTAAGTCACTAACCCAATTTCATATAGCTAGAAAGTGGCAGAGTTTGAAGTAAACTGAGGTCCTTTGATTCCAACCATATGTTTTCAAGCAACAAGTTGATTTGAATGTATAGAAACATAACAAGCATTTATTTTCTCAGATTTGTTAAATGGTGGTTAATAGAGTGAGAGAATCTTTTCAAAGAGTTGCAGGACCCTTTGGATTATAAGGCATTAGGGTTATGGCTGTGTGAAATAAAGGGAAGCAAAGGGCCCAGTAGAATGTGATAGGAGAATCATGAGTTCCTTATTCCTTCTGACATCCCAATAAATGCATATCACATGGTTCCTGTGAGGATTTGGCTCTGCAAACCATGGACTGGCCTCAGACCATAGCTAGCATAAGTGGCTTTGCAGAGACTCTTTATATCCACTGACAATTTCCCCCTGAGCAAAGATTACCGGCAGTTGCTGTCCATTGGTTAATGTTTATGTGTCCCTGACTATTTTTGAATTCTTCGATGCAGAAGAGTTTCCCTATTTTGGAAGGCTAAGGCCCTCAAAAGCAGGTAGCAACAACCTGTTGGTAACCCAGGCTAAATCCACTAATCCCCTTAACAGATGGGGGTGACTCAGGCTTTGTTTATCCAAGCTACAAAATTGGTACAGAATCTAAGAGTGATAAGGGAGCTTAGACTTTATCTACTTCAAGCTACTACTCAATACAGAAATCCTCTCAACAACATTCCAACAATTATTTTTGCACTTCTGATGTTGATCTCATCATTCCAAAAGGTAGCCCATTCCATTAATGTTGGGCTTTTATTTGCTAATTCTTTAAAGGGAACCAAAATCTGAGCTTCTCTAACTTTTACCCAAAGATACTTCATGCAGTGGTGGACCCAGAGTCAGCCTTGGTCTCAGGAAGACTTGAACTCAATTTCTGCTACTGATACCTACTGTCTATGCAAGCCTGGGAAATCCACCTCTCAGTGTCTTAGCCAAATCCCAAAGAATGGAAGTTGTAGATTAGTCCCTGACCAATGGTATATAGGGAGTTACTATGCCAGTAGTTTCATATACCAATAAAATTATAGGTCCAGACAAACCAACCAAACAAAAATTTTACGCTTTGACTATAATTTTGCCCTTTGGAGTGTATAATATAAGCTTAATCACTCTTCTGTCCTAAAGCCCTTTAGACATTTCAGAACAACTACCATATTTCTTCCAAGTTTTTTTTTCTTCTTATACCAAACATTCCTAGTTATTTTAATCTTTGTTCGGGGAATGTGGTTTTGAGATCCTTCATCAACTCATGTGACCTCTCCTTGCTATAGCCTCTAAATTTTGATGTTCCTCTTAAAATGGGGTGGCCAGCTTTGAGAACCATACTCCAAGTGGGATCAGTCTGATGAGTCCAAAGGAGAGTAAGATTATTCCTACTCTTGCTCTGGACACTGTCTTTCTTTCATTGATGCCTAGTAGCAAGTAAGATAAGTTTCTCACATCCGTGACTCATTCAGTAATTAATTCATTTAATGTCTATAAAGTGCAGAACCTTTTGCTAGGCACCAAGAAAATATGAAGATCGGAGAAGACGTAGTTCCTGACCTCACACTGCTGAGAAGTGGGAGAAGACAGAAACTTACACAAGTTAACACATGATACCACACAATGCATGTATTAGAGAAGCATGAAACAAAGTCAGAGGTGATGTCTCAGAGAGGTTATTAATGACCAGGATTCCATGGCATCCATGGCATGCAGGTATAGATGGCATTGAAGCTGGGCTTTAATAAATGAGTAGGGATTCTATAGATGAAGAGGGAGACAGGAAAACATCTAGGCACAGAGGATAGTTTGAGTAAAGACATGGAGGCATGAGGTTTGCATTGTCATTTCAGTCAATGAAAACCCATTGAATCTTTTTTTTTTGAGAAAACCCAATTTGATTTAAAATAACTTTATTCCACATTTATTCCAACTTATTATTGCTTATTTTGGCTTATTACATGAAACCATCAATATGTCTTCAAATCTAGATTCTAGTATCTCCTATTAATCATCTCTCTCAGTTTTGTTTTATAAAACATTTATATAAAATTTATAAATTTTATAAATATTTATAAATAAAATTTATAAAAAATTTATATAAAAATCATTTAGTCAATGTCATAATTCAAGTTATTGATAAAAATGATCCTGAAACAGAAGAGGGCTAAGTGGAGGACTCTGTAACAAACTCTAGAGACATTTATTCCGGTGGATATTCATCAGTTGAATAAACCGTTTGGATGTAGTTATTCAATTAGCCATTAGCTTACCTCTCTATACTATTACTTCATGACTATTTTTCTTTTTTGTCTCTTAGGATATAATAAGAAGCTTTATCCAATGCCTTGATGAAATTCAGATTCATTATATGTTCAGTATTCTTCTATTTTTCTAGTCCGATAACACAACATGACAAAAAAAAAACTAAATTAATTTAGGTCTGCATGTCTTGTCACTAGTGAGTCTGCATTAGTTACCAGTGCTTACCACTTCATTTCCTAAGAGCTCAACAAATCTGTTGAGGAACTTTTCCACTTTTTTATATGAATTTCATTGGTCTATTGATTTTGGAGTTCACTCCATTTTGAGAAGCAGGATATCTTTTGTTTTATGTTATGTCTTTCTTACTACCCATGATTTCTCAGTTATTACTGACAGTGGTTGAAAAACTGTATCTCCAAGTTGTTTCAGGACATCTTGACATAATTTGTCACAATCTATAGACTTAACTCATTTATAACAGCTGTATACTGTTGCTGTCTCTTTATGTATCTTGGTCTTCAATTTATCCCACAAACACGTATAAGGCGTTGTGATTATGCCTATTTTAGACATTGCTAAGGAGGCCAGGATGCTGAAGATGGATGCCTACTGGTTTCAGGCACATCTCCCATATTTCCCTTCATTCATCCTCCTTGAAGTTATTCCTTCACCTGCAACCGGCAGAAGTGGATAATTTGCGTCAGTAGCAAGCCCTCCCATTCCAAAGGATTGTGGTGAAGAAGAGTAAGAGCAAGGAGGCAGTTGTTTGTCCTTTGTTTTTGAAGAGGACACATGACATCACCTGGTGATGTCTTGACTTGCACATGAATTGGATTTAATTGAGGCAGAGTTGCACAAAGTCATCACTCTCTTTCCAGAGTCCTCAAAGTTCAGTGGCAAGACAAAAATCAAGATGACTGGCAATGCCCTGGGATGCAGTGGATGGTCTTGGCAAGCTCTAAATACTCCACGCTGCCTGCTTCAGTCACCTTCATGGCCATTGGAACAAATCATTATCATCTTCCTGTCTTGGTGGGGGAATTCTTCAAATGCTTGGTGTAGAGGTCTATTGATCACCCTCAGCCTGGTTTAGTCCATTTGCTAAGATGATTTACTGGGATGTGGCTACTGCATATACTGCAGTTTCTTGAAGCCATAGGTAAGAGTTGAGTTCCAGGTAGACAGCAAGGGTAGATGAACAGCCCTCAAAAGGGCTTAGTAAGTCCTCATGCCAGAGGGTCTAGTCTTTCTCGAAGACCCCATACACCCTAGGGAGGAGTCTAGAGAAAGTGTAGCTATGCAGAGGTCAAAGACCTGAAGCTGAAGAGAGCACCAACATAGACATTATCGGAGCTAGACTCCAAGATCGAGGCTTTGTAGACAGACTATGAATGAGGTTTGTCAGGACCAATTAATTACTGTTGAAAACCCATTAGGATACACACCAATTTCCCCTTTCTTCTTATTTTTCCTGTTTCTAAAGAAAGACTTAAACTTGGTATCTTCTCTCCACCCTCGGGGTCCAAGGATAGTGGTCTTACCTTTGCTTTTTAAAAGTTTGGTTTTTTTTTACTGTTTCTGAAGCTGGCGATTGTGATAGAAGTTGCTAACCACCTGTATTGATAACCTGTGTTGTAAGGCATCCTACTAGCAGAGATAACTCTAAAATGATAGTATTTTGCCAGAGTTCCAATTTTACCTGGGGGCTCTGAGCTATAGAAAAGAGTTACTGATTCATTTTTATATCTTCCCCAGGAGAGACACAATATTTATGTGGTTTCCTCTAGTCACTATGTCAGTAGTAGCAGCTGGAAGAATGAGCTGAGCTGCCACTGAGGTGTCATCCCATTATTTTTCGTTGTGCTTGGATTGAGATGAAAGCCCTTTCCCAAAAAGGTGAGGGCAGGATGAACCTAGAAAGCAATCCACTCTTGAAAGAAATAGCAATTCAATTCAAAAATGTGTGGAGTGAGTAAGAGTGACTTACATCCCTTCCTATCAGCTCACTATATCCTCAACCACAACATCATGGTTGGACATCTTTGTTCCATTCTATCTAACTTGAAGATCTTTCTCTTTGACAGAGAAGAACAACACAAAATGAAAATTGAGTAGCCTGTTGTCTCTTTTCTCATCATTACACTCGAAGGCAAAGTCTTTCATGTTTTTCTTTTTCTTCTGGATGCAGGTTTTAAAAAACACAATCACACTTGAACAAAGAAATAACCTCCCACTAGAAAAAAAATAAAATCAATTCTCCATTGTCCTTGGTGTTTTCAGAAACATGAGCACACTCTGGGTTTTTTATATTGCTTCATTCCTCTAATATTTTATATACATCTTTCAAGCTGCTTCTAGTCAACTTTTGAAAAAATCTTAGGCCTTCAGAGAGCTCCCTCTGTAGACATACTCTACATTCTCTAGCTGTTCTTCCCTTTTCTTTATCATGGGGTTGTGACCAGATTATCAGAATTTTGTCAGTAAGCTGGTTATAATTTGTTGGGCTTGATTGGATAAGTCCTAGAGTCTAGGTCTATGTTTTTGAATAAATTTCTCTGCCAACTTAATTGAATTTGATTGTTTTGGTGGAACAATCTCTTTCAGATTCTCATTGATTGGCTGGTTAAACTGGACTGATAAGTGCTTATGGATTCAGGTTGATAGAGACATATCCTTTCCAAAGAAATCAGATACATAGGAAGGAGCTCAGAATATTGTTGAGTTGACTTTTCTTGAAGGAATTGCAGCTTTGGAACATAAGCACCTGGAGGGTAGGAGCTAATTGTGTCTAGTGGCTATCACTATGGGTTCTCAATAAATGTAGAGATGTTAGCTACCTTATTTATAGAAATGGTATTAGTGGACATTTCTGTAATTTAGTCAATAACAATCTTGTTAGGAAATGATTCGAAACCACTGCTCAAAATTGAGAAAACAAACACCCTTCCCAAAAAGATTTCCTAGTACATGTTATAGTCTGGCCCTAAAATGAAACAGTTTGGCAACTTCCCAATAGAGATTATGCTTTAAATCTACCTTGTTTTTTTCACCATGATTAAAATGTATTTTATTTTGTTTTCTGAAAAATGTCAAAAACACTTTATTGTTTTTGCCTAAAATCTGCTTAGTGGTGATATAATTTTATATGTTTATAGCACTTTCTGACAAAGCATTTTCTCCAAAAACTATATCATTCTAGTTTTCAAAGATTTTGCCCTTGTTTGGATTTCTATCTTTTTGGTTCCTTTAGGGTATTTTTAAAAGCACATTGTGCATTATTCTTATAACATTATTTTGTTTTTATAGGAGCATAAATAAAGTTATTTTCAGAGAAAATTCTATAAATATACCCAGCTTGACTGATATCAATTATTCCAACTCTGTTGGGTAGTTACATAACTTAATAGAATGTATTTTTCCTGATTAATTTATGTTACTCCCAAAGATTTCTATCAAGAATCCAATTGCTTTCTCTTCAACTCTTAGTCTGGAATCATAGCTTTAGAGATTGATGGAACCTCTGAGTTATCACCCTTCAATTTACAGATGAAGTATGAAGGATAACCTTGTTTTAAGAAGTGTTGGGAGGGTGGTGTCAAGATGGCTGAGAAAAGTCAGCAACTCACCTGAGCTCTCTCCCAAACCCCTCCAAATACTTTAAAAATAATTCCATAAAACAATTCCTGGAATAGCAAAACCCACAAAAGGATGGGGTGAAATAATTTTCCAGCTAAAAACACCTTAGAAGTTCAGCAGGAAAGGTCTGTTGCACCTGAGTGAGAGTGGAGCACAGTCCAGTGCATGCCATGTCAGCACAGCTCCAGCCCCAGCAAACTAGGAGCAGGCCATGGAAACCACTGATTCAGTAGCAACAATGGCTGCTTTCAAAGCTCTCATCCCACAGATGGTAAAGGGGTCAAATGACTCTCAGAAGAAGATTACAGAGGTCTTTTTGCTAGTCCTGAGGCAGGACTTTGTTGCTTTTCCCATACTTGGGTCTGGGTCACAATTCTGGGTAGCAGTCCCATGGCGAGGAGGAGTACTACCAACCAGAGCTTGTAGCCATAGTGGATAGGGGACCCTTATGGCAAGTCCAGGGAACAAAAGAATGCATATGATCACTCACAGACCAGAGCACAGTTTAGGAGAGTAGTAAAGACAACTCTCCTCAGATCATACCACCTTGGAAGAACTAAAAACTTACATGTCCCTAGAAGTATCTCTGAAAATATCTACACAAAGCCCATGAACATTGGGACAGGGTGTTCTCCACCCTGAAAACAGAGCCCTACTTCAACAAAGAGTTAAAAATCAAGAAATAGGCTGAGAAAATGAGCAAAGAACAGAAAAAAATAGTGACCATACAAAGTTACTATGATGACAAAGAAGATCAAAAGACATTCAGAAGAAGATAACAAAGTCAAAGCTCCTGCATCCAAAGCCTCCAAGAAAAAATATGAAAATATGAAAAATATGAGGATCAAGTAAGAGAGGTAGAGGAAAAGTTGGGAAGATAAATGAGAGTGATGCAAGAAAATCATGAAAAATGAGTCAACAGTTTGGTAAAGGAGACACAAAAAATACTGAAGAAAATAACACCTTAAAAAACCAGACTAGATCAAATGGTAAAAGAGATACAAAAAGCCAATGAAGAGAAGAATACTTTAAAAAGAACTGGCCAAATGGAAAAAGAAGCACAAAAATTCACTAAAGATAAAATTCATTAAAAAGTAGAATTGGCCAAATGGAAAAGGAGGTACAAAAGCTCACTGAAGAAAAGAATTCTTTAAAAATTAGAATTGAAAAATGGGAACTAATGACTTTATGAGAAATCAAGAAATAATAAAACAAAATTGAAAGAGTGGAAAAAATTAGAAGACAATTTCAAATATCTCATTGGAAAAAAACTGACCTGGAAAATATACCAAGGAAAGAAAATTTAAGAATTATTGGACTACCCGAGAGCCATGCTTGTTAAAATTAAAAACAAATTTTAAAAAGAGCCTACTGATCATACTTCAAGAAATTGTAAAGGAATACTGCCTTGATATCTTAGATCTGGTGGGTAAAACAGAAATGAAAAGAAACCAGTGATCACCTCCTGAAAGAGATTACAAAATGAAAACTCCCCAAAATATTATAGACAAATTCCAGAGCTCCTAGGTCAAGGAGAGAATATTTAAAGCATCCAGAAACAATTCAAATATTATGGAGCCACAGTCAGTATCACATTAAATTTAGTAGCTTCCATGTTAAAGGAATGGAGTACTTAGAATATGGTATTTCAGAAGGCAAAGGTGCTAGGATTAAAACCAATGATAACCTACTTAGCAATGTTGATTATAATTCTTCTGGGGAATATAGATATTTAATAAAATATAGCACTTTCCAGCATTTCTGATGAAAAGACAAAAGCTGAATAAAAAATTTGATATTTAAACAGAAGACTCGAGAGAAGCCTAAAAAGGTAAGCCCACAAGAGTAATCAAAAGAGACTCCACAGTTAAACTGTTTCCATAAACATAGGGGAAGATGATGCACTTAATGCCTAAGAACTTTATCATTATTAGGGCAGTTAGAAGGACTCTGCATAGACAAAGGGCATGAGTGTGAATAAATCATGGTGGGATGATTTCCAAAAGCAAACAAACAAAAAAATGAAGGGGTAAAAAGTGGGATGCATTGGAAGAAGGGGGAAGAGAAATGTAGAACGGGGTACATGTTCTCACATAAAAGAGGCTTGTAAGGAAGAGCTTTTTTAGAGGAGTGGAAAATGAGATGTGTGTTTGGCAGTCAGTGATTGAACCTCACTCTCTTTGGAATTGGTTCAAAGAGGGAGGAATATATATGTATAAACATACATATGTATTCAATTGAGTATAGAAATCTGTCTTACCTAATAGGGAAATAGGAGAAGAAGGGAATAAGAAATACGGGAGAGGGAGATGATAAAAAGGAGGGAGATTTTTTAAAAAATTTCTTTCTAATTTTTAGTTTACAACAGTCAGTTCCACAAGTTTTTGAGTTCCAAATTTTCTGTCCTTCTCTGTCTTCCCCCCTCCCTCCCCAAGATGGCATGTAATCTGATATAGATTTTACATATACCTTCGCATTGAACTTATTTACATAATAGGTCGCAAATAAGAATTATGACCAATGGAATGAATCATGAGAAAGAAGAAACAAAACCAAAAAAGAAGGAAAAAAAAGAGAGCAAATATTTTTCCTCAATCTGCATTCAGACTCCTTAGTTCTTTCTCTGGCTGTGCATAGCTTTTTCCAGCATGAGTCTTTTGGAGCTGTCTTTGAACTTTGCATTGATGAGAAGAGCCAAGTCTATCACAGTTGGTCCTTATAGATACTGTGTGTCTAATTGTGTATAATGTTCTCCTGGTTCTGCTCCTCTTACTCAGCATCAGTTCATATAAGTCTTTCCAGGTTATTATGAAGTCTATCTATTTCTTGTTTCTTATAGCACAGTAGTATTCCATTACATTCATATACCAAAATTTGTTTAGCCATTCCCCAATTGATGGGCATCCCCTTGACTTCCAATTCTTTGCCACCACAAAAAGAGCTGCCATAAATATTTTGTACGTACTGATCCATTTCCCACTTATGTGATCTCTTTGGGATACAGCCCTAGAAGTGGTATTGCTGGCTCAAAGGGTATGTGTATTTTTATAGCTCTTTGGGCATAGTTCCAAATTGTGCTTCAGAATGGCTGGATCAGTTCACAGCTCCACCAACAATGTAACTACGTTCCAATTTTCTCACATCCTCTCCAGCATTTATGATTTTCCTGTTTTGTTATGTTAGCCAATCTGACAGGAGAGATGTGGTACCTAAGGGTCTTTTTGATTTGCATTTCTCTAATCAATGGTGATTTAGAGCATTTCCCATATGCCTATAGATATCTTTAATTTTTTTCCTCTGAAAACTACCTGTTCATATCCTTTGACCATTTCTCAATTGGGGAATGACTTATATTCCTATAAATTTGACTCAGTTGATTGTATATTTTAGATATGAGGCCTTTATCAGAGAAGCTGGTTGTAAAAATTCTTTCCCAATTTTCTGCTTCCCTCCTAATTTTGGTTTGTTTGTACAATTTGGCTTTGTTTGTACAAAAACTTTTCAATTTAACATAATAAAAATTATCCATTTTGCATTTTGTGACACTGTTGCTTGTTTGGTCATGAATTCTTCCCTTTTCCATAAATCTGGCACGTAAACTATTCTTTGCTCTCCCAAATTGCTTATAGTATCAGCCTTTATTCCTAAATAATTAATCCATTTTGACTTTATTTTAGTGTATGGTGTAAGATATTGGTCTATGCCCAGTTTTTGCCATACTGTTTTCCAGTTTTCCTAGCAGTTTTTATGAAATCGTTAATTCTTAAACCAGAAGCCGGACTCTTTGGGTTTATCAAAGAGTAGATTGCTATAGTTGTTGACTATTGCATCTTATGTACCTAACCTATTCCGCTGATCCAACACTCTATTTTTAGCCAGTTCCAAGTAGTTTTGATGGCTGCTGCTTTATATTACAATTTAATATCTGGTATGGCTAGGCCACCTTCCAGGAGCAAGGATTAAGGGAGGTGGTGGTCAGAAGCAAAACAGACTTTTGAAGAGAGCAGGATAAAAAGAGAAGCATAAACAGAAGAAACTAGTATGGATGGAAATATGTAATTAGTAATCATAATCGTGAATGTGAATAGTGTGAGCTCACCCACAAAATGGAAGCTGATACCAGAGTGGATTAGAAACCAGAATTTAACAATCTGTTGTTTATAAGAGACATACTTGAAACAGAAACACACATGTAAAATTAAAATAAAGGGCTGGAACAAAATTTATTATTCTTTAGCTAAAGTATTTTTTAAGGTGGAGGAACAATTATGATCTCAGAAAAAAACAAAAACAAAAATAGACCTAATTAAAAGAAATAATTAGGGAAACTATATTTTGCTAAAAGTACCATAGACATGGAGTAATATAACAAAAAAATTTAGTCTTTCCCTGATAAAGGCCTCATTTCTCAAATATATATGGAACTGAGTCAAATTTATAAAAATAAGCCCCATTCCCCAAAAGACATGAACAGGAAGTTTTCGGAAGAAGAAATCAAAGATATTTATAGTCATGTGAGAAAAATGCTCTAAATCCCTATAGATTATAGAAATGCAGATTAAAACATTTTTGAGGCATCACCTCACATTTATTAGAAATGACAAATGCTGGAGGGGTTGAGGGAAAATAGATATGCTATTGTTGGAGTTGTGAATCTTTCTAACCATTCCAGAGAACAGTTTGGAAGTACTCTCAAAGGGCCATAAAACTATGCATGCCCTTTGACTCAGCAATACCACTACTAGACCTGTACCCAAAAGATATCAGAGGGAAAAAAAAGACCTGTATGTTCAAATATATTTATAGAAACTTTTTGTAGTTGCAAAGAATTGAAAACTGAGAGGATGCTCATCAATTAGGGAATGGATGAAAATATTGTGGCATATGGTTGTGATGGAATACTATTGCATAAGAAATGATGGGTGGGGGGGCAGAGCCAAGATGGCAGCTGGAAAGCAGGGTCTGGCTGAAAACTCTCCCCCAGGACCCTCCAAAAACCTTTAAAAAATGGCTCTGAACAAATTCTAGAACTGCAGAACCCACAAAATAGCAGAGGGAAGCAGGGCTCCAGCCTAGGACAACCTGGATGGTCGCTGGGTAAGGTCTATTGCATGGAGCTGGGAGTGGAGCAGAGCAGAGCCTAGTGTGGGCTGTGCCCATACAAACCAGATTGGGAGCCAGGTGGAACAAGCCCTAGCACCCTGAATCAGTGAGCTGTGGCAATTACCAGACTTCTCAACCCATGAACACCAAAGACAACAGAGGAGGTTAGTGGGAAAAAACTGCAGGGACAGAGTGAAAGGAGTTCACGGTCGGCCACCACCCTATGGGCAGCAGAGGTGGTGCAGCTACAGAACTACAGTTGCAGTTGCTTTGGCCCCAGGCCAACCTGGTGGGAGGAATTAAGTGGTGGATACGAGTGGGGGTGCAGAGCCTGCTCAGATCTGAGTTGTGGTCTGGGTTGGCAGTTCTTGGGGGAGGAGGAGCACTGGTATGGCAGAGCTTGATGTGTAGAAAAAGCTCTGAAAACAACAACACAGCCACTCAAACTTGGGACAAAGTACTCTCTACAAGCCGTCATACCCCAATGTGAAACTCAAGGGTTAAGTAGTTGACTGGGAACATGGCCAGGCAGCAAAAACGGACTCAGATTCAGAATCAGACTTTGGAATCTTTCTTTGGTGACAAAGAAGACCAAAACATACAGCCAGGAGAAATCAACAAAGTCAAAGAGCCTACATCAAAAGCCTCCAAGAAAAACATGAACTGGTCACAGGCCATGGAAGAACTCAAAAAGGATTCAGAAAAGCAAGTTAGAGAAGTAGAGGAAAAATTGGGAAGAGAAATGAGAGTGCTGCAAGAAAACCATGAAAAACAAGTCAATGACTTGCTAAAGGAGACCCAAAAATACTGAAGAAAATAACACCTTAAAAATAGACTAACTCAAATGGCAAAAGAGCTCCAAAAAGCCAATGAGGTGAGGAATGCCTTGAAAGGCAGAACTAGCCAAATGGAAAAGGAGGTCCAAAAGACCACTGAAGAAAGTACTACCTTAAAAATTGGACTGGAGCAAGTGGAAACTAGTGACTTTATGAGAAATCAAGATATTAAACAGAAGCAAAGGAATGAAAAAGTAGAAGATAATGTGAAACATCTCATTGGAAAAACCACTAACCCACAGAATAAATCCAGGAGAGATAATTTAAAAATTGTTGGACTACCTGAAAACCATGATCAAAAAAAGAGCCTAGATATCATATTTCAAATAATTATTAAAGAGAACTGCCCTGATATTCTAGAGCCAGAAGGTAAAATAGAAACTGAAAGAATCCACCAATCACCTCCTGAAAAACATCCCAAAAAGAAAACTCCTAGGAACATTATTACCAAATTCCAGAGCTCCCAGATCAAGGAGAAAATACTGCAAACAGACAGAAAGAAAAATTTGAGTATTATGGAAACACAATCAGAATAGCCCAAGATCTAGCAGCTTCTACATTAAGAGATCGAAGGGCTTGGAATCTGATATTCTGGAGGTCAATGGAACTAGGATTAAAACCAAGAATCACCTACCCAGCAAAACTGAGTATTATGCTCCAAGGCAAAATACGGATTTTCAATAAAACAAAGGACTTTCAAGCTTTCTCAGTGAAAAGACCAGAGCTGAATGGAAAATTTGACTTTCAAACACAAGAATCAAGAGAAGCATGAAAAGGTAAACAAGAAAGAGAAATCATAAGGGACTTACTAAAGTTGAACTGTTTTGTTTACATTCCTACATGGAAAGATGATGTGTATAATTCATGAGACCTCAGTATTAGGGTAGCTGAAGGGAATATACATACATACATATATACATACACACATACATATATATATATGTATGTATGTATATATATTATATATAAAGACAGAGGGCACAGGGTGAGTTGAATATGAAGGTATGATATCTAAAAAAATAAAATCAAATTAAGTGATGAGAGAGGAATATATTGAGAGAGAGGAAAAGGGTGAGATAGAATGGGGTAAATTATCTTTCATAAAAGTGGCAAGAAAAAGCAGCTCTATAGGAAGGGAAGAAGGGGCGGGTGAAGGGGAATAAGTGAATCTTGCTCGCATCGGATTTAACCTGAGGAGGGAATAACATACACACTCATTTGGGTATCTTACTCCACAGCAAAGAAGGAGGAAGGAGATAAAAATGGTGGGGGGTGGGGTGTGGTATAGAAGGAAAGGCAGATAGGGGGAGGAGGTAACCAAAAGCAAACACTTTCAAAAAGGGATAGGGTCAAGAGAGAAAATTGCCTAAAGCGGGATAGGATAGGAAGGAGCAAAATATAGGTAGTCTTTCATAACATGAGTATTGTGGAAGAGTTTTACATAATGGTGCACATGTGGACTGTGTTGAATTGCTTGCCTTCTTAGGAAGGGTGGGTGGGAGGGAAGAGGGGAGAGAATTTGCAACTCAAAATTTTGAAATCAGATGTTCAAAAAAAAGTTTTTGCATGCATCTAGGAAATAAGATATGCAGGCAATGGGGCATAGAAATCTATCTTGCCCTACAAGAAAGTAAGCAGAAAGGGGATTGGTGGGGGGTAGTGGGGTGACAGAAGGGAGGGCTGCCTGGGGAATGGGGCAATCAGAATATATGCCATCTTTGGGTGGGGAGGGTAGAGATGGGGAGAAAATTTGTAATTCAAACTCTTGTGAAAATCAATGCTGAAAACTAAAAATATACAATAAAAAAAGAAAGAAAGGAAGAAAGAAAAGAAATATTGGGAAGGTAGATTTCAGAGAAAAAAACAGGAACATGGCAAGACCTATGTGAATGATCAAAAGTGGAGTGAAAAGAACCAGAAGATCATTGGGCATAGTAACCACAATGTTGCAACACTGAATAACTGTAAAAGACCTGACTACTCTGATGAATGTAACTACCCAAAACAATTCCAAATGACTCATGATTAAAAAAATGCTATCCATCTCCAGAGAAATAACTGATGACTCTTAAGTACAAATTTTCTCTTTCTTTCTTTCCCTCCTTCCTTCCTTCTTTCCCTCCTTCCTTCCTTCTTTCCTTCCTTCCTTCTTTCCTTCTTCCTTCCT